>CM060935.1:726765663-728015663 GCA_030765085.1 Allium cepa | reverse complement strand
TATGATTTACTTCGTTCTGAGTATCCTACGAAAATTCCTTCGTCGGCTTTTGGATCGAATTTTCCTAGTTGATCTTTTGTATTTAAAATGAAACATTTTGATCCAAATATTTTAAAATAAAATATATTTGGCTTTTTATTATTAAATAGTTCATAAGAAGTATTTTTAGTTAATGGTCTAATTGATATTCTATTTAATACATAACATGCAGTAGCAATGGCTTCTGCGCAAAAATGTTTTGGTAGAGAACATCCATTTAATAATGTTCTTGCGCATTCTCGTAATGTTTTGTTCTTTCTTTCTACAACTCCATTTTGTTGAGGAGTTCTAGGAAATGAAAAGTTATGATTTATTCCTTTCTTTTTACAAAAAGTTTCAAAAGCTTCATTTTCGAATTCGCCTCCATGATCTCTTCGAATATTTTTAATTTTCAAATCTTTTGTGTTTTGAATTCTTTTGACAAATGTTTTAAAATGTTCAAAAGTGTTACTTTTATTTTTCATAAAATAGTCCATGTATATCTTGAAAAATCATCAACTATTACAAATACGTATCGATTATGATTAATGGATTGAACTTGTATTGGTCCAAATAAATCCATATGTAGTAATTCTAATGGTTGTAAGTCGAAATATTTTTCTTAGATTTGAAAGTTGATTTCGTTAATTTTCCTTTTTGACAATCATCACAAAGATTATTTATTTTAAAGTTTATTTTGGGTAAACCTCTTAATAATTCATTTCTAGAAAGTTTTCTAAAAGTTTTAAAATTTATATGACAAAATCTTTTGTGCCATAACCAAGGATCATTATCTTTGGCTAATAACCGCATACTTATATTAGGATTAATATTCATATTTAGAACATAAATATTTCTATCTCTATTTCCTTCAAAAAAAAGATTTTAGTTTTGATCAAAAATACTACATTTATTATCCGAGAAAGTTATTTTAAAACCTTTGTCACACAGTTGACTTATGCTAAGTAGATTATGTTTTAAATTTTCAATTAATGAAATATTTGTTATAAAAGGTAAATTTGATGTATCGTAATTGTTCACATCTCCTTTGCCAATGATATAGCCTTTTGAATTATCTCCAAAGGTAACCGAGCCGCCATCAAAGTATGTGATGTTTGTAAGCATATCTTTGTCTCCGGTCATGTGTTTTGAACAACCACTGTATAATATCCATTTCTTCTTTTTGAGTGGGACCTGAAAATAAATATGAAATTATTGGTACCCACCTTTTAATAGGGTCCTAAAAAGTTAGAGTTTAGGAAACCGAACCCAATTTGGTTTAGTATCCTTTTTATAAATATAGTTTTCATTATTATGAACATTATCCATAAATGTTTTAATATATTTATTTCTTATTAATACATTGTTAATCTTTGGAACCCAAATTTTAACTACCTTGGTTTCTACTTTTATTTTCATACGTTTCTTTAGTAATATTTGTTGTTTTGAATCAACATTCCTGTTAAGTTTTATATTTTTCTTATTAGGAATTTTCGACTCCTTTTTATAACCTAAACCTTGTTTGTTTAAAGATGATTGAGAATTTTCTAATATCTTAGATAAATTTTCTCTTCCTTTGTTAAAGTTAGAAACATTTTTAGTGATGGCATCTAATTTAGCTTGAAGACTATTATTTTCTAATTCAACATGTTTAATCTTAATTTTTAACTCGAGATTTTCAGAAACAAATACATCATTCTTTTTCTTTTGAGTTTCAATTTCTTGAATTAAAAGTGATAATTGAGTTTTCGAATTTGAATAAGATCCTTGAACTTTTTCAAGTTCTTCTTCAAGAATTTTCTTTTCATCATTTAACATATCTCTTTCAAACTCAGCTTTGTTTTGATTTTCACGAATTTCCTTAATTTTCTTTTTAAGAATTTTTATTGTGCTTAAAAGTTCAGTGTTTACTTCAATTAAATCATCAAAAGTTAAATTACTTACTTCAGAATCTTGAGCCATGAAACATACATTTGCCTGTTCATTGTCGCTATCACTATCATTTTCGGATGAAGATGAATCTGAATCGTCCCATGTTACAGAAAATGCCTTCTTTTTGAATTTATCCTTCTTGTTTTTGTTGTTGAAGCTTTTCTGATTTTCCTTCATTTTTCTAGACAATCTTTTTGCATGTGTCCTTTCTCGTGACAATTGAAGCATTCTATATTTGAGGATGAAGGTTTGTTTAAGAAATTCTTTTTGAATCCGTCTTTGTTTCCTTTTCTATACTTTAAGAATTTCTTGAAATTTTTGGCTATAAATGCTAGATCCTCATCTTCAAACTCTGATTCTTCCTTTTCCGCATGAAAAACAACATTCTTTCTTTCTTGAGCTTGATCTTTCTTAGCTTGCATATTACTTCATACGACATAAGATTTCCAATCAATTCTTCTGGTTTCATTGTAGATAGATTATTTGCTTCCTTGATTGCTAGTACTTTTCTTTCCCATTCATCAGTGAGTGAATTTAGAACTTTAGACACAATGTCAAAATCTGTGTATCTTTCTCCTAGTCCGATTAGAGCATGATGAATGTCTTGAAATCTTGAGTACATGTCATTGATGGATTCATTTTGTCGCATTCTAAAGTTTTGGAATTGATTCTTCAACATGGATATCTTTGTTTGTTTAACCTTGTTTGTGCCTTCATGTATGACTTTAAGTGTTTCCCATATCTGATATGCAGTAGTACATATGCTAACATGGTTGAATTCATTTCTATCCAGGGCGCAAAATAACATATTCATAGCTTTGGCATTTGCGCTAGCTTCATTCTTTTGAATTTGTGTCCATGTAGGATAATCAGTTGTAGGTACAACGAACTCTGCTTGAGTAGCATTCCAGGCTTCGAAACTTGTTGCTTGCATATAAATTCTCATCCTTGTAGCCCAATAGTTATAGTTTAGTCCATTGAATAGAGGAGTTCTTTGGGTAGATTGTCCTTCTGCAAATGTAGAACTATAGGCAGATGTTGTGCTTGTGCTTGCTTTATTTTCCATATTATCGATATGTCTAATAACGACGTTATGGTTATAGAACAGCCTTGCTCTGATACTAATTAAAAGAGAGGGCTATACGGTAGGATCATGTAATATGGAATAGCGGAATGATATAGATAAATAACGATAATAAGTAAAGTAGACACCAAGACTTTATACTGGTCCAGACCTCTAGTCCTAGGTCCAGTCCCTAAGTTTCACTTAGGAATTTCACTAACTAACACCCTCACTTCACCCGAAGGAATAGGTTTACAACTTATCCGAACAACCAAACGGGATTTCTTGCCTCAACTACTGAAGAGGACTTCAACTCAATTACTAAAAAAAACAATATTCGACTTGTTGTGTTCTTATCAACACTAATGAGTCTAATGTAGTACAATATTCCTATAATCTTATCCTCGAGAGTATGCAATGTGTTTGTGAAGATTTAGGAAATGTGAATTGCTATGAATCAAAAGAATGTTATAAACAAAACAGTGATTCAAGCAATAGATTGGTGATTGCTTTGAGAATATTTAGAGAATATGATCAAGAAAATAGTAAGATTAAAGCAAGAGAATTCAGTGAATTAAATGATGTTAGAATCATGTATATATACTTGTAGAAGAGGTGCATTTGTTGTAAAAGGTTACAAACAAGAGATCTTCCATTTCCATTGGTGAATGGTTGCAACTCTTGGGAGGAAGAAAGTGTCCATTCATAAAAAATTCGCAGGTTCAAATTCAGTCTACTGAACAGAGAATTCGGTCAACTGAAAATATGAAGTAAAATTTTCAGGTTCAAATTCAGTCGACTGTGCAGGAAATTCAGTCGACTGAAACTGTGCATGTTTATATATTTGTACTAGTTTCAGTCGACTGGATATTCCTGTTCAGTCGATTGAACTTATAAAATATGCACAGTGAAAGATTAAATAAAAATGAAGTTTATAAAATGTTTTCTAGTGTTCGTGCAAGCCTCTTGAGGATAGATTTTAACAATAAATCTAGACTAAGACCTATAAGAAATCATACTTATGTTTGTTTGGTCTTCATCGATTTTTCTTTAGCTTTGCACATATCCACATTGTCATTGATCAAAATCTTCGCGTATCAACATCATCTCCTCTCTTGCGTGTGAAGCTTCTCCCGTAGGTAAATGGCTGCACTTATTTTTTTCTTGTTTCTTTTCTTTTTCTTCCTTTTGTTTTTATTTTGTTTCCATTGTTTCACTCCATCAAGTGCTCGGCTCTTCACCACCACAACAGGCCTGCGCCCCTCCTCCACCACCACTTTCGGCCTTGCTTCACTCTTTTATTTAAAGGTATATATATCAATAAGTGTATATAAATCTGTTATCTGATCTTGCTTAAATAGGTTTGCTGTTTTTATCTATAAGTAATAGTACGAACAGTATAGTTATATATAAGTTGATTTTTAATGTGTGCGTGTGTTTTAAAAATAAAAAATTGAATTGAATTAAAGTGAAATAAAATATAGGTAGGTATAAGTTTTACATGAGCCTGCAAATCTAAGTTACATTGTTTTTATAAGTTTACTTAAGCTATAAAAATTGTATTAGCAACATATAGTTATATAGTGCATGCACATATAGGCTTACAACATAATATGAAAAGCTTACAGTATATTTTCTTATGCATATAGAATCAAGTATGTAAATCATATAACCTATTATTTGTATAACAATATAAATTAAGTGTTTACTAAAGTTGTTAACATGGGTTCAACCTGTTGTGTACATTTTAGCTTATTTTGAAATATATTTGTTTAAAGTATCTGTTTGTATTAGGCAGCATATCTGTAAGTATTATATAAAGTATATTATGCAGATATGTTATTTTTTTCAAAAACGATGATTTTAGATATATATTTAATTTAATACGTGTTTAAAATTTTGAATTTATGTACAAATTATTTTAATATATAAACTATTTAAAGTATTTTAATATATGTACTATTTTCAACATCTAAACTATTTAGGCATTTTAAATGTAAACAATGATTTTTATTTCAACATTCGTCTTAAAATTTTAATATTGATTTCATGGGACGACAATATATATATCGTTGCATATGGATTTGTATTTGTCTTCATATATGTTGGGTCAGTTTTCAAACTTATATTAGTGTTAGCGTTTAAGATGGATTTAAGGAAATTTTAAGGAAATGTATGAATTGTATAAACATTGTATATTGAGTTTTGTTTAAATTAAAATTTTTGGAACATGATATGAATTTGAAAATATATGTTTGAAATTATTTTAGAAACAAATAATAATATATAAAATGAAATAGTTCTGTTATATCAAACTAATTCAATCGTTCTCATCGATTTCCCATTATCAGCCTTGTCCGTCGTGCCTGTTTTCTACATCAAATCATATCCATCTAGCGTTGCTTTGGATTTAGTAGCTCATTTCTGTGTCGAATCTCTCTAGCCTCAAAAGGTGAGCAATCACTCACGATTAACGTTCATATATTTATTAAATTTGATATCAATTGAAACGACAATTAAAATAGGCTGTTGTTAGTTATTTAAATTGGTATATATGCTATTATCTGTAACTGTTCACCTGTGGGATATGACACCATATCTTGTTGTTTATATTATATTATTATTGATGATATATGCCTGTTGTTATATTTTATATTATCTGTTATCACTCTGCAAGTTCCCTGTTAGTATAGAATTCACTATGGGTTGAAATGATACATACCCGGACGGACTATAGAATAGGAGAAAATCATTATGGGTTGAAATGATAAACCCAAGCGATTTTCATTTGAATTGAATTTGGGATTGCGGGTGGAAAGGATATCTACCCGTATCTATTTAAATTATGGTTTGAAATAATAAATATCTGTATCACTTGACCATAGGATAGGAAATTATATACAGACATCGTTGGCCCAATATAAATGTTTTGAAAATAAATTTCTATGGTTTTGGAAATAAAATATAGTTTTAATAAAGACTGATTCTTAGAATATTATGTGTATAAAAATGGAAATTTTATGTATAGACCTAATAATAATATTTATTCTAATTGCGATTGATTTAATATATATAATATGTTTAAGGATTCGTTTAAATTTATATTTCAAAATTGGTTTGGTAAAATTTTGAATAAGTTAAGGTTGAAAAGATAAAGTTGAATTAATTGGAAATGGTATTTAATTAATAATTATATTCAATTAAATCGATTTGAAACTATCGACTTCGGGATTTAAGATATGATTTTATAACTTGGTTTTGGTAAAAGGGATTAAATGGATATTTTAAGTTTAAATAAATTTAAGAAAATATTCTGTAAAATGTAATCTAAGGCTATTTAAATGATATTGAACTTGTTAAGTGGATATTTCCTGACTAAATAATAATGAAGCTAAATCAAGATCTATATGAAACCGTTGGATTTAACTTTGAAAATGTTGAATGTTAAAGCTTTGAATATATCGAAAGTTTAAATGGTTATTAAGAACTGAATTGAATTAATAAATTGAGCTTTGAATAAATGGGAATTTGGAATTTGAGTTGATTGTAATCAAATTGTGTAGTTGGGAAAATTTCAGATACTTTACGTTATAAATTATTTAATATATATACTATTCTGGAAAATAGATATATTTGAAAGGGAAATATATTTTGGTTTTGAAGTATAAATTAATTTGAATGACCACGGTGTTATAGTGTATATTTCCACCTTGTAGATAGTTCTGCAGATTCTTAGAGGATGGTTATCCCAAACATCCTTTGAGTTACTTATATTCCAGTTGATATTTCACTTGAGTTGGATTTACTGATATAAGAATGTTAATCCTGACTCGAGTGTTTTGTGTTTTGCTTTACGCTCGGGTCAGACTGAGTGATACAGCTTTTGAGACTCACCTTTGGAGTTTGAAGCTTCGTTTAGGGATCCAACTATCGATTCCGCTTTCAGCCCTTCCAGTTGATTGGTTTAGAGAAGTCGTCTGCTCGTACTAAAGACTTCCCTGCATTTGAGATATTCTGTTGTATTTTATTTCTAACTTTGATGTTTATATAGTAGCTTCATGAACTACTATTTATCTATTCCACTTCATTATATTATTCTGTGTCTGTGATATGTGATTATTTATTTACTGTTTATGCTGAGTATTGCCAAATTTTTATTTACAACGCGGTATTTTGAGCAATTCAAGTCGACATGTGTGCATGCGAATGGTTGAAAATACCGGGTCGTTACAGTTGGTATTAGAGCTTTGGCTCTAGGCAAACTTAGCATATATTGTAAATTTATTTACAGAATCACTTTCGTTCGAGCTTGAATCTCTTCCTATTTGATTCGGTTTCTTTGAATTTTGGAACATTCCCCTCGGTTCCAAATCCATGCTTGTCTTTCCATATTCGTGTTTTCTAAATTCTGGAGTATCCCATAGCTTCACTGAATGATTTGTAGATGGGTGAAACTCCTTTACAATAGCATCGATTTACCGAAGATTTATATATCATCGGTTTAGATGCTGCTATCTCTGGTTATGCCGAATTCTATATATGGCAATCGAATGTCGATTTACCTTGGAATTCCGCATCGATCATATTCCTAAAGTCACGGTTGACCCAGTTAAGGTCGCCCGCGATTTATAGAAGTATATCCAACTTCTATTTTGTAATTTAATTATCTCATCTTCGATCGAGTCTATCTTCGAATCAGGATTCTATTGATTAGAGTTCCTCTAATTTAAATCTCTATCTTTGTTTTGAAATCCATTCTTGAATCATCCTTTGAAAATCGGGTTTTGTTCGTATTTTGAAATTTTAAAGCTTATATAAGAAATGGAATTATATAAAAATAATTTATAACTGAAGGATTTTAATTTGAAATTCGAGAGATTGAATTCCGGTGTTTTGAAATTGGTTTTAAGATTTTTGAAAATATATAATAGTACGATTTGAAAGTATTTTCTGAATAAGAAGTGTTTCAAATGACTTAAACGAGTTCCGATGATTTCAAAGAAATTTCAATTTTTTTAAGAAAATAGAAGTCCAGAACTCACTAGTGTCGCTGGAGAATAATTTCGGTGATGAGTGCATGCATCATTGATATTGATTTTTGAGTTCCAAAGTGGGGGAGAGGCCACTTTAATAGCTTCGCTATGCGAGTGATTTTGTGAAACCAATTTTGATTTCAAATTCCGAAGTATAATTCGATATTCAAAAGATATATGTATATATATTTGAAACGATTTGAAGTAAGCCGGTGTTCAGTTCTCGAATTTCGGATTTGATTTGGTATAACCCTATCTTTTGAAATTTGATTTACTGATTTGTTGGTGATTTCCAACTCATGGATTGAAAATATGATTTCTTCGACTATTTTGAAGGTTCAAGCACTTCGTAATCAAGGTTAGCTTTTCAAAGGTAAGTAATTTTGGAAAGTATAAAGTATTTGATAAGTATATAAGATTAGTTTTGTATGTTTTAATATGATTTAAATAAGTTTGAAACTTCTTTGTTAAGTAAATGAATAAGACTATTTTGTATTATACAAGTAGGAAATATAGATTTGAAATGTTTTGAATAAAGTGTATATATATATATAATAATAATATTTCCAATGGTAAATTGAAATAAATAGTTTAAAGGTTTTAAAAGGGATGGTTTAAAACTTAGTAACCATTTTGGGTTAAAAATTGATTTTGAAAAAAATATCTGGTTTCGAAAATAGATTGAAATTTAAACCCGGTATTTATATGATGTTTTGGAAATGAATTTTGTTTGACCTAAATTATGTTGATTTGAAAAATTGAATTATATGCTAAACTTATGATTTTGGAAACTTTGAAACTGAAGATATTTGATTTGGAAGAAATAATTTGGTGAAATCGGGTATAATTTTTGAAACTGAACTGATATTGAAATGAATTGAAATTGATAACCTTGTTTTACTAAATACTTGATTTGAAAGTTGTCGAACTTATATAAATTTGATTTGTATAAGTATGAAGTTGATTTGAAACTATGATTTAAAAAGGTACTCAATTTGAAAGTGAAATCTTATATAATCGAAATCTATATAAGTGTGATTTAATATACTATTGATTTTGGAAAGTATTCGATTTGGAAATGAAATCGTATATATAATGGCTTTATATAAGTATGATATTTGAAAGTGATTTGAAAAGGTACTATATGATATATATTTTCGAAGTAAAGATATGGAAAGTGCCTTCTGCTTGATATTCGATTTGTGGCCACATCTTGGATTCATCCTATCGATATTATTCTCTCTGATTTTGGTTTTCTGGACGTGATACTCGAGTGTCCCACCATGGAGTAACCCATGGTTTTTTTTTCTTGGCACGACTGCGTAGTGTAATTCGTCTGGCTAAGATGGCCTAGGGGTACGGATGTTTCATAGAGGATTCAGGCGTAACCATTGTGTATCCTGTGATCTACGTTGGTCGTTTTTAGTAGCGAAAACCGTAGGGCCGAGAAAGCTTACGGATACGGATATTTCCTAGAGGATTCATGCTTAACCTTTGTGTATCTGCGGTCTACTAGTCATCGTGGCGAAATTCACAGGGCTGAGAAAGCTTACGGATACGGATGTTTCCTGGGGGATTCAGGCGTAACGTTTGTGTATCTGCGATACATGGTTGGACAAATGGTTTGGTTGTTTTGTTTGGATTGTACTTTCCATATCTGTTTTTAAAAGTTTTTCAAGTATTTTCACTAGGTGTTGAAACAAGTCTACTAAGTACCTAAAGAATTCTACCTTTGCGCCTGATCAACGCACTGCCAGAGTCTGCCGGGACAAGGATAAACTTGTTAAGACATCGAGTTATAAAAGTATTTTGATAAAGTATCATATAAAGGATATTTTGATCATTTATTTTACCTTTCTAAATAATTGAAATTTATATAATTTTAAAATAATGGTTCATCCTTGTCTTTCAACCTATTTTTCCTTCCTAGCCTTTCCTACTTTCCACCTTGATAAACTTACCTATAACAACAGTTATCAAGTATAATTTTAATCTTCTTGTCGTCTTGTCTTATTCCTATTTCTTTCTATTTTTTTCTATGTTTTCCGTACCTCGTTCCTTTTCGAGGACGAAAAGATTTGAGTGAGGGAGAGTGTAACAACCCTGTATTTTTTGTTTATTTTAATTTTATATTATAATTATTTTAACTAAAATACCTGATTTAAAAACTTTATTTTATTTATTAAAATGGATAAATTTCGTTATTCTAAATATAAATTTTGACTTTTGTGTGAATTATAATTCCAAACCTGAATAAATGGAATAATTCCAAAAAATGGATTTTTGGTCAAATCGGTCAAACTTTGACTTTTAAATTTAAAGTTTAAATATTTGAATTTTTGAAATTTTATCTTTTATTATGAAAATAGATTTAATTTCAAGAATATTGCTTCTCGTTTCGTTGAAATCGGATTAATATTGGGAAAGTTATGCTTTTTACAATATTGTGTGTAAATTGTTTCATTTAACAAATTTGTTTATTTTAATTTATATAAATAATATTTTTTGTTTGTAAAATCATGTTCTAGTTTGTGTAACATGATATGTTATGCATATATTTTATTTTTAAAACCTTGGTGTTTAGTTGTTTAAAGGAGTTTGAATTTTTAAAATTTCTTGAATTAATTTGCCCAATTTTAAATAAATATAAACAATTTCTGTAATGGCAGATTTTGGTTAAATTTTGACACTAATTGAAATTTTAAATTCTAAATTCTAACTTCAAATCTTTTATATAAAACATATATATTTACAACATTTATTTCGCTATTGTTTTACTTACTTACATTGGTTATATACTTTTAAATTAAGTAATAAATAATGTTGTAAAAAGGCAATAAATTATATGCTTTGAATTGGTACGTTTATATCCGTTCTTGTTTAATTTATTTGGCATTATAAATGGTACGTTATTTCCTGATATATTCTTTAGCATATTTGCTAAATAAATAAGAAATGAATAGATTTAAAATTACGTTACTTTTTTTATTATTTTGGGCGTACGTTTCGTTTTAATTGTGGCATCTATTATACGCACTCTTTGACTTTATATCTTAGCTGTTAAAAATCAATCAACAGCCATTCAAATATGATTTCCTGCCTTACAAATCACGTGTATAACTTTCCACTTTCATTTGCATCTCCCTATTTAGTAGGAATATAATCTTTGATTTACACTAGCCATATCAAAATCTTTTGTTTCTTTCCATTTGCTTCTGTATATTTAATAGAAATGAATGCCTAAATTTTCTCTTGCCACTTTAAACAAAATTTCTTACCTTTCTCCCACTTAATCAACGCAAGCTTCCCTGATAAATATTCAAAACCCACGTACACAAATACTCACCGCATATTATTTGACCTTCATCTCCTCTCTTGCGTGTGAAGCTTCTTCTGTAGGTAAATGGCTGCACTTATTTTTTCTTATTTCTTTTCTTTTTCTTCTTCTTGTTTTTCTTTTGTTTCCATTGTTTCATTCCATCAAGTGCTCGGCTCTTCACCACCACGACAGGCATGCGCCCCTCCACCGCCACCACTTTCGGCCTTGCTTCTCTTTTTTATTTAAAGGTATGTATATCCATAAGTGGATATAAATCTATTATCTGATCTTGCTTAAATAGGTTTGCTGTTTTATATCTATAAGTTTTTATATCTATGAGTTATAGTACGAATAGTATAGTTATATAAAAGTTGATTTTTAATGTGTACATGTGTTTTAAAAATAAAAAATTAAATTAAATTAAATTAAAGTGAAATAAAATATAGGTAGGTATAAGTTTTATATGAGCCTGCAATTCTATTTGTTACATTGTTTTTATAAGTTTACTTAAACTATAAAAATTATATTAGCAGCATATAGTTATATAGTGCATGCACATATAGGCTTACAGCATAACATGAAAAGTTTACAGTATATTTTGTTACGCATATAGAATCAAGTATGTAAAACATATAACCTATTATTTGTGTAATAATATAAGTTAAGTGTTTAGTAAAGTTGTTAACATGGGTTCAACCTGTTGTGTCTATTTTAGCTTATTTAGAAATATATTTGTTAAAAGTATCTGTTTGTGTTAGGCAGCATATATGTATGTATTATCTAAAGTATATTATGTAGATATGTTATTTTTTTTTCAAAAACGATGATTTTAGATATATATTTAATTTAATATGTGTTTAAAATTTTGAATTTACATATAAATTATTTTAATATATAAACTATTTAAAGTATTTTAATATATGTACTATTTTCAACATCTAAACCATTTAGGCGTTTTAAATGTAAACAATGATTTTTATTTCAACATTCGTCTTAAAAATTTAATATTAATTTCATGGGAAGACAATATATATATATCGTTGCATGTGGATTTGTATTTGTCTGCATATATGTTGGGTCGGTTTTCAAACTTATATTAGGTTAGCGTTTAAGATGGATTTAAGGAAATTTTAAGAAAATGTATGAATTTTATAAACATTGTATATTGAGTTTTGTTTAAATTAAAAATTTTGGGACATGATATGGATTTGAAAATATATGTTTGAAATTATTTTAGAAACAAATAATAATATATAAAATGAAATAGTTTCGTTATATCAAAACTAAATCAATCGTTCTCATCGATTTCCCATTATCAGCCTTGTCCGTCATGCCTGTTGTTTACGTCTAATCATATCCATCTAGTGTTGCTTTGGATTTAGTAGCTCATTTCTGTATCAAATCTCTCTAGCCTCAAAAGGTGAGCAATCACTCACGGTTAACGTTCTTATATTTATTAAATTTGATTTCATTTGAATGACAATTGAAATAGACTGTTGTTACTTATTTAAATTGTTATATATGCTATTATCTATAACTGTTCACCTGTGGGATATGACACCATATCCTGTTATTTATATTATATTGTTATTGATTATATATGCCTGTTGTTATATTTTATATTATCTGTTATGACTCTACAAGTTCCCTGTTAGTATAGAATTCACTATGGGTTGAAACGATACATACCCGAACGGACTATAGAATAGGTGAAAATCGTTATGGGTTGAAATGATAGACCCAAGCAATTTTCATTTGAATTGAATTTGGGATTGCGGGTCGAAAGGATATCTATCCGTATATATTTAAATTACGGATTGAAATAATAAACATCCGTATCGCTTGACCATAGGATAAGAAATTATATACAGACACCGTTTGTCCAATTTAAATGTTTTGAAAATAAATTTCTATGTTTTGGAAAGAAAATATAGTTTTAATAAAGACTGGTTCTTAGAATATTATATGTATAAAAATGGAAATTTTATGTAAAGACCTAACAATAATATTTAATCTAATTGAGATTGATTTAATACATATAATAAGTTTAAGGATTCGTTTAAATTAATATTTCAAAATAAATTTGGTAAAATTTTGAATAAGTTAAGGTTGAGAAGATAAAGTTGAATTAATTGGAAATGGTATTTAATTAAGAATTATATTCAATTAAATCGATTCGAAACTATCGAATTCGGGATTTAAGATATGATTTTATAACTTGGTTTTGGTAAAAGGGATTAAATGGATATTTTAAGTTTAAATAAATTTAAGGAAATATTCTGTAAAATGTAATCTAAGGCTATTTAAATGATATTGAACTTGTTAAGTGGATATGTCCTGACTAAATAATAATGAAGCTAAATCAAGATCTATATGAAACTGTTAGATTTAACATTGAAAATGTTAATATTAAAGCCTTGAATATATCGAAAGTTTAAATGGTTATTGAGAACTGAATTGAATTAATAAATTGAGCTTTGAATAAATGGGAATTTGGAATTTGAGTTGATTGGAATCAATTTGTGTAGTTGAGGAAATTTCGAATACTTTACTTTATAAATTATTTAATATATATACTATTTTGGAAAATAGATATATTTGAAAGGGAAATGATATTTTGGTTTTGAAGTATAAATTAATTTGAATGACCACGATGTTATATTGTATATTTCCACCTTGTAGATAGTTCTGCAGATCCTTAGAGGATGATTATCCCAAACATCCTTTGAGTTACTTGTATTCTAGTTGATATTTCACTTGAGTTGGATTTACTGATATAAGAATGTTAATCCTGACTCGAGTGTTTTGTGTTTTGCTTTACGCTCGGGTCAGACTGAGTGATATAGCTTTTGAGACTCACTTTCGGTGTTTGGAGCTTCGTTTGGGGATCCAACTATCGATTCTGTTTTCATCCCTTCCAGTTGATTGGTTCAGAGAAGTCATCTGCTCGTACTAGAGACTTCGCTGCATTTGAGATATTCTGTTGTTTTTTATTTCTAACTCTGATGTTCATATAGTAGCTTCATGAACTACTATTTATCTATTCCGTTGCATTTTATTACTCTGTGTCTGTGATCTGTGATTATTTATTTACTGTTTATGCTGAGTATTGCCAAATTTTTATTTACAATGCGGTATTTTGAGCAATTTAAGTCCGACATGTGTGGATGCGAATGGTTGAAAATACCGGGTCGTCGGTGTAGCTTTGTGGATGAGACTGCATCAGGACCTCACACCCCGGAAATGGTCGAAACAGGAAAGATGCAGTAAGGTCATGAGGATCGCTCCCTTTTGGGTGTTTCATTCCCTTTTGGAAAAGGGTGGTATCATGGTATGGAGCCCAGATACTTAACTCATGTGGACACTGCAAATCTATTGCTTTGTGATTGCTTTGTGGTTGAGAGGCGCCTCGGATAAAGGTCCCAAAGGACCGGGGGATGGCATGCTCGAGTAGTAGTTACCTATTTACAGAGGTAACCCGACCTTGTGTTGGCAGAGAGCCGGGTAGGTTCTCGGGGCGTCCCTCCAGAGGCGTACCCATGTGGCAGTAGGAATTCCTTAGCCTGACCATTTGTTGGAAATCCAAATAAAACAATACGAGCCCTGTACAGTTTTAGTTGTATAACATGCCATGGAATGTGGCGGTAACCTGCTATTGAACATGGTAGGTATAGTAGGCATACAATAATGGTTGTATGCTGGCTAGGATTAATATTATACTTTCGAAAGGTTTTCTGCACTATGCACTAATAAAAATATCAAATGAATTTTGCGTATCAAGCATGTTTGACTGTCATAAGGAGAAATCTCCTCCAATTCTGCATTTGTATTGTGTGTGTGGCGGGAGGCCTTATGGTAGTTTCATTTTCTGAAAAAAGCATTGCGGAATTTAAATTTTAAATTCGTTTGTTGTTTGTTTTAAAAGATAAACTATTTTGTTTGCTCATACCAGTCCCACGATTGACCTTGCTTATCTTTGTGAAACGTGATGGAGGGTTCTCGCTTTTTGTTTGGTGGCGAGCAGGAGACTCTTACCCCTACACATCCTCTACGAGGTGTTTGTTAGCCATAAGGCATGATAGTCGAAAGGCTGGTCGTAAAAGTAAGGGCATTGTACCATTTTGAGCCACGGCGGGGCTGGGATGGTTGAAAAGCCTACCAGTCGAGACTAGCCGCTGTCGATGGTTGAAAAGCCTAGACCGTTTCATTTGGTATCAGAGCTGAAGGTTGGAACTTTAGCTCAGGAGTATAACACATTAAGTAACTCATTAGAGATAGCGTGAAGTATACCCTAGAATGAGTATATCCCTAAGATATCCGTTCGAATGCCTCAGTAAATTCTCTTACTATCCACTGATAGTGAGTATGAGTGTGAGAAGAGGACGAGATAGGGGGAAGGGGAGTACCACTACAAATGATCAATACCTTGACACGGTGGAAACAACTTTCTTCTCAATCTCCTTTGATTCTATTCCAAATTCTTTTGATGGCTTCGTGACAGCTACAAGAAGCAGCTTAGGTGCGGTGATGGCCCGTGAAACGTGTAGATAAGTTTCTATTTCGTATTCTCTTCATCGGTTTCTTATCAGTTTTTCAATTTAAACTTTAATGAATTTGAAATTTGAAATTGAAAATTTTAAATAAATTGGAAATTTTAAATTAAGTTAAATTGGTTAACAAATATAAGGCTAAATTTGAATTGTATCAATAAAACGATTTCCATCAAACCAAATTTGAAATTCTATTGTAATTTCTTGTGTAGACTGAAGTCCGAAGGGGGACAAGTTGATGTACACTTTGGGATATTTCAACCTAAATTTTGAATCCATACCTAGTGTTTGAGAATTATGGAAGATTAAATCCATTTATCTTTTTCCCGGGTCTCTATATATTCAACGAACGATTAGTTATCCCTTCGAACTAATCAATGCCCTTGCATATTTGTTGTAACGACCCAGAATTTGACCACTTGAAAATATAGTATTTAGAGTGATTTTAAATATAAAATATAAAAGGTTTTATGATTTAAATAATATTCGATAGGATTTGGAAGTAGAAACAAACATAAAAATAGTAACATTTGCCTATATCGACAAAAGTGACAAAATGCTGATTTCAGAAAAGTATGTTTCAATGGTTAAATAAATTATCTTAATTAATTTATGAGTGTTTATATTTTTAAATAGCATTATATAAATTTAATTTTAAATCTGGTTTACATACATAAATAGTTTAACTAAAACGTCAAAATGTGACCGTAAAACATTTTGTCGAAAAACGACGTTTTGTCGATTAAAAGTTATCGCAACGTCGTCGCACCTTTATTTTTATATAGGAACATATATTCAAAATAGTGTAAGTATTATTAATTCACTAAACATGTTTATTTTTACTGAATAAGATTAGAAAACTTCTAGAAGTCATTAAGAAAAGTAAGTAAGAATTAACAAAAGTAAGTAAGAAAAGTCAAAAGTAAACATCAAATCAATATCAAATCAAAGCCAACATAATTATGATATTCTTTACTTAATCTTTAAGTGACTAAGACATAAAGTAAGGATGTGAAATATGATGTTGAGTATTGAAAAAGTGGAGATTACTTTTGAAGTAAGGTTATTTTGGTAATTTAATAAGAGGTTATTTTGGTAAATTTACCACTTCTTTCTTTTTCTATAAATATCCACCTCCTTCTCTCATTTCATTCGCATTTCTTCTTCTTCTTTTCTCAAGCATCTTCAATTTCTTTCTCTTCTCTTTAATGGCTTCCAAGACATAGAAAAAAATTAGAAATAAATATTTTCAAAATATTCAAAAGAAATCAATGTCCATTTTCTTCACATCAAACTCCTCTTTTCTCCATATTTTACGTCTTCTTCTCTCGGCCATAACTTCTTCAGTACAGAACCAAAATACAATTTTTTTTTCAAATCATGTATTTTTCCAGTAGCTACAACTTTCTTGTTGACCACTTTGTCCATTTCTTAGCATAAATAGGTCAAAATTTCACTTCTTTCAAGTGCATTTTCTGGCTCAGTTTTTAAGCCAGAAAATAGGCCATTTTATTTTGATCATAACTTGAACACAACGACCCAAATTTAGAAATTATTTTTTTAAAACTATATAAAATTTCTGTGGTTACAATTTTTATGTTGATCACTTTTTCCAGTTTTGAGGTTTGCTATAGCTGAAACTCAATTCTTTGAAGTGCATTTTCGGGATTTATTTTTGTGAATCCAAGAATAGCTCTTTTATTTTGAACATATCTCCCTCAAAACAACTTGGATTCAAATGATTCTTCTTTTAAATTCAATAGAAAAGAATTTGCAATAACTTTATAGTTAACAAGTTTTTCAAATTTTGTGAGTAAGAGGGTCAAAAACAAGAGAGAAGATGACCTATTTTTTGGATCTAAATCTTACAAATTCAAGTTCAAAGCTCTACCGCTTCTTCTCTATATTTTCGGCCAACCTCCATCTCAAGCCTCGGCCAAGCTATTGGATGGGAGAGGGTGTTGTTTGCTAGTGTTTAATGGAGTAGGAATTAATTAGTGAAGTGTTGGTTGATTATAATGTTGGTAGGAAGTTAATCGCTTTGGTTTATGGTGAGAAATTCTCATTGCTTTTGAATTTATATTTTGATTATGTTATATAAATCATATTTACACCCTTATGATATATGAATGTTTATACCAAATTGATTGTTAATATGGATGATTTGATAGTTAGTAAATTAAGTGAATTGTGATAATATATCCCGTTATGATATTAATAATGAATGTTAGATTTGAAATCATATGCATGTGATTGGTTGAATGGATGTTATGTTCGTGATAAATATGAATATTGGATATGTTCATTTTGATTAAGTAATCCTTTATTAATAAGACCATATTTTAGTAATATGAGATATTATGGAAAAATAAGTCTCTTGTCATTTAGAAGTGAAATTAAAGTTAAAATGAAAGTGAATTTGAAATTTGAAGTGAAACGGATTTGAAAATGATAGTTAATTAGAAATTGAAATCAAGATGAATAGTGAAATTGAAATTGAAATCGATTTTGAAAAAGTGAAGTTTAGTTTGAGAATGAATTGAAGTTTAAATTAAAATTAGATTTGAAATCTAAGTTTTAAATGAGTATAATTTGAGATTAGAATTGAAATTGATTTAAAATTGGAATTTAAAACTTAATATTAAAATAATGGGAATATAATAATATTATAATATGGTAATAGTGAAAATATATTTTGAAATACTTTAAAAAGAGAAAATATTGATTTAAAATGATTTGCAATGATTTTATAAGTGTTGAAATCCGATTTGAATAGATTATTTCAAATATTGAAAAATAAGTTAAAACTAGACGCGTCGCGCAACGGTAGTTCGCGATTTCACGCCGAAAAGTTCGAATGAGTCTATAAAGTAGAATATGGCTCAGAATTCTTCGAGATAAGGAAATTCTGGACTATCATATCCATATCTTCTAAACGAAGAAAAAAATTCAAAGTTTCGTTGAGTAGATTTTGAAATAAGTCCAGATCAATTTTCCAGAAAAATCGCGCTAGTGTAGTTAAGTGACCATAATAGGAAATCTGTTTAAATGAAGGTTTTTAATTATGGAAAAAAATGGAATAAATTTGATAAATCTATTTAAATTATTTAAAAGAGATTTGGATCGGAAAATATGAATTTTCAAATATTTGAAAGTTGTTTAATTCAAATAAGCTTATTTATCACTTTCCGCGGCTCTTTTCTGCTGCGAATTCTATAACTTTTAGAATATGAGCTTAAATGTAACGACGTTTCCAAGAATAAATTGTGAATGTTTTAAAAAGGATAATTAAGCATTTTTGAAAGATAATTTGGAATATTTATAAGCAATTCCAAAATAAAGTTGAAAATCTGAGTATGCGGAAACGACTATTACATTTGTCCCGCCTGTGAGATCTGGGAAGACAAAACAAGGTGTTTAACTAAGGTTAGGGATGTAGCAACCAGTGCCCTGAACTTACCTGGCCTATGTTTTCTTTTCTTAGGCGAGGGGTGGAACAGATCGAAAGGAAACCCCAGATGCTCTTAAATAAAAAGACTGTATTAAGTTTTTGAATTAAAAGAAGATTGGTATTGTTCAAAATTTAAGCAATCTCCAAAATGAATGATTTCCATGATCCTGTTTACTCAAAAATGTTTGTTAAGATTGATTTAGGGTTTATCATAAATGATGTCTTTAATAACATTGTTTTTGACCCGTTTAAAAAGTTAAGGAATTTGGATCAAGAAACAAGTATTGAAATTGTAATATTTTCCAAAGCAAGAGAATGAATTACTTAGAATTATCCTAAGTCAAAAGAAAGAGATTTAGAAATCGTCCAAAAAAAATTAAAGTGAAAAGAGACTTAATAAATCCTATATACTCATATTCACTTTTATCGATGATTGGATTTCGAAGGAACCGGAGTCGGATTTGGTTAATTCCTATCCGAAAACCACTTCGAACCAATGTATACGTTCGAACATGAACACTTGTTGAAGATGATGATTATGAAGACCATGGATCTTTATAGCATGAGGACTGCTTGTTGACTTGCTCTGGGTAGCTCCCGAGTTATACATAGCAGTGGTCTCCTCATGATGGAGATTTTACGGATTGGAAGGGCTACTTGTCTAGTAATGGCCGAGGAAAGTGCTTTCAGTTTTTCATGTTCCTGGACTACTTGTATGGATATTTGTCTGACATTGCATTTTTAAAGATTACTTACATTGGTTTTTAAACGTACATCGGTGGTGGCGGAGAAGGCAACTTCTCTTAGCTTAACACCCTCCTTGAGACATACGAGCTCAAGGGTTGTATTTTTGTGGAAGGCAATTAGTAGTCAACGGAAATGGCAATATGGCATCCAAAGATGTGATATGTGCTTTGTGAAAAGGTAATCGTAGCCTCAAGCCTCATCAAACCGGAAATGACCGAAACAGAATTAGATGCAGCAAGGCTAAGAGGGTCATTTTCAAGTAGGGTATGATCATCCCCTTCTAGATATATTTCTTCCCGCTATGACGTTCGGGATGTATATTAATGTGGTGTATGGAAAATGAGCACTCGGTTAAAAGTCGGTAACGACCGGGGGATTACATATTCGGTGCTATCTAGTTACAGAGGTAGGCCGGTCTTGTGTTGGTAGAGGGAAGATGTTGTGTTCCTCGGGACATCCATCTAGAAGTGCACCCCTTTTGGAAGGTAGATCCTGCGCCTGGTCATTTGTATGGAAATCCATTCTCCAATAAGAACCTACAGTTTTGTTTGTATTGGCGTAATGAATAGCCTCGAAATGCTATATGGGTAACCATTTCAGATAAGATTAGCAAGTATATTTGCAAATGTTTTCAAAGAAATGTCATTAAGAATAATATCAAACGTTTTGATATAAAAGTGATTTAGTTATCATAAGGTAAAAACCCTTCTGTGTTTATGTGTGGGCGTGGTCTTATGAGATACTCTTTATTTTCAAAGGATTTATAAAAAGGCTAATATGTGGCACTATCATTCGTTATTGAGTTTTTCTCGCGCTGGTTTATCAAGTCTGATCTGGGTATTTTCAATACTCGGGTCAGATCCGAGTAGTTTTAGGTTAGTCGAAGACGGTTGGAGTTTTAGAGGAGAGCTGGAGATATTCATCGACGTATGAACATATGCTATTTCCGCTTTGCTTAGTGTATTTTGTTTGATGTTTGCCAGCATTTGTATGGACATGTTTTATAACTGTCCAAACTGAAGTTAGGTTAGACTCTGATATTGTATTTTAAAAGTTTTCCGCTGTAAAATGTTTGCTCTATATTATATGTCATTCCATTCATGTGAGACTTTGTTCTGTCTACTTTTCTTTATTACCCTTCATGTTCCGTATTTTCGTGCAATTTGAGTTGGACACGTGTGGTTTATTTTCGATTCAAAGGGTACGTAAAAATGGTTCGTGACATCGTGGTATCAGAGCTTAGGTTAGGTGCCTAAGTAAAATTCATCTAGGGTTAATATATCAACCTAGGAATTTTAAAAATGAAACTACTTAATTTGATAAATAAAATGGATATGATAAGGCACCGTACCTCCGACCGGGGTTATGGGTGATATTACTATTTTTGGTGTGCATAACTTTCGTTAATTGTTGTTTTTTTGGTTATATTTTTTTTCATCCTTGTAATTTCGAAGATGAAATTCTTTTAAGTAGGGGAGAATGTAACGACCCAGAATTTGATCACTTGAAAATATAGTATTTAGAGTGATTTTAAATATAAAATATAAAAGATTTTATGATTTAAATAATATTCGATAGGATTTGGATGTAGAAACAAACATAAAAATAGTAACATTTGCCTATATCGACAAAAGTGACAAAATGCTGATTTCAGAAAAGTATGTTTCAATGGTTAAATAAATTATCTTAATTAATTTATGAGTGTTTATATTTTTAAATAGCATTATATAAATTTAATTTTAAATTTGGTATACATAAATAAATAGTTTAACTAAAACGCCAAAATGTGACCTTAAAACATTTTGTCGAAAAACGACGTTTTGTCGATTAAAAGTTGTCGCAACGTCGTCGCACCTTTATTTTTATATAGGAACATGTATTCAAAATAGTGTAAGTATTAATTAATTCACTAAACATGTTTATTTTTACTAAATAATATTAGAAAACTTCTAGAAGTCATTAGGAAAAGTAAGTAAGAATTAACAAAAGTAAGTAAGAAAAGTCAAAAGTAAACATCAAATCAATATCAAATCAAAGCCAACATAATTATGATATTCTTTACTTAATCTTTAAGTGACTAAGACACAAAGTAAGGATGTGAAAGATGATTTAAGTACTGAAAAAATGGAGATTACTTTAGGTTGAAGTAAGGTTATTTTGGTAATTTGGTAAGAGGTTATTTTGGTAAATTTACTACTTCTTTCTTTTTCTATAAATATCCACCTCCTTCTCTCATTTCATTCACATTTCTTCTTCTTCTTTTCTCAAGCTTCTTCAACTTCTTTCTCTTCTCTTTAATGGCTTCCAAGACATAGAAAAAAATTAGAAATAAATAATGTAAAATTATTTTCAAAATATTCAAAAGAAATCAATGTCCATTTTCTTCAAATCAAACTCCTCTTTTCTCCATATTTTACCTCTTCTTCTCTCGGCCATATCTTCTTCATAACGGAACCAAAATACAATTTTTTTTCAAATCATATATTTTTCCAGTAGCTACAACTTTCTTGTTGACCACTTTGTCCAGTTCTTAGCATAAATAAGTCAAAATTCCACTTCTTTCAAGTGCGTTCTCTGGCTCAGTTTTTAAGCCAGAAAATAGGCCATTTTATTTTGATCATAACTTGATCACAATGATCCAAATTTAGAAAGTATTCTTTTAAAACCATATGATATTTCCATGGCTACAACATTCATATTGATCACTTTTTTCAGTTTTGAGGTTTGCTATACCTGAAATTCAATTCTTTGAAGTTCATTTTCGGGCTTCATTTTTGTGAATGCCAGAATAGCTCTTTTATTTTGAACATATCTCCCTCAAAACAACTTGGATTCAAATGATTCTTTTTTTCAAATTCAATAGAAAAGAATTTTCAACAATTTTTCAGCTAACAAGTTTTTCAAATTCTGTGAGTAAGAGAAACAAAAACAAGAGAGAAGATGACCTATTTTTTGGATCTAAATCTTAGGAATTCAAGTTCAAAGCTCTACCGCTTCATATCTAAATTTTCTGCCAACCTCCATCTCAAGTCTCGGCCAAGCTATTGGATGGGAGAGGGTGTTGTTTGCTAGTGTTCAATGGAGTAGGAATTAATTAGTGAAATGTTGGTTGATTAGAATGTTGGTAGGAAGTTAATCGATTTGGTTTATGGTGAGAAATTCTCATTGCTTTTGAATTTATATTTTGATTATGTTATATAAATCATATTTACACCCTTATGACATATGAATGCTTATACCAAATTGATTGTTAATATGGATGATTTGATAGTTAGTAAATTAAGTGAATTGTGATAATATATCCCGTTATGATAATAATAGTGAATGTTATATTTGAAATCATATGCATGTGATTGGTTGAATGGATGTTATGTTCGTGATAAATATGAATATTGGATGTGTTCATTTTGATTAAGTAATCCCTTTGTTAATAAGACCATATTTTAGTAATATGAGATATTGTGGAAAAATAAGTCTCTTTTCATTTAGAAATGAAATTAAGTTAAAATGAAAGAGAATTTGAAATTTGAAGTGAAAAGGATTTGAAAAGGATAGTTAACTAGAAATTGAAATCAAGATGAATAGTGAAATTGAAATCGATTTTGAGAAACTGAAGTTTAAATTGAAATTAGATTTTAAATCTAAGTTTTGAATGAGTTTAATTTGAAATTAGAATTGAAATTGAGTTAAAATTGAAATTTAAAATTTAATATTAAAATAATGGGAATATAATATATTATAATATGGTAATAGTGAAAATATATTTTTAAATGCTTTAAAAAGAGAAAATATTGATTTAAAATGATTTGCAATGATTTTATAAGTGTTGAAATCCGATTTGAATAGATTATTTCAAATATTGAAAAATAAGTTAAAACTAGGCGCATCGCGCAACGGTAGTTCGTGATTTCGCGCCGAAAAGTTCAAATGAGTGTATAGAGTGGAATATGGCTCGGATCGAGATAAGGTAATTCCGGACTATAATATCCATATCTTCTAAATGAAGAAAGAAAATCAAAGTTTGGTTGAGTAGATTTTGAAATAAGTCTAAATCAATTTCCTAGAAAAATCGCGCTAGTGTAGTTAAGTGACCATAATAGGAAATCTGTTTAAATGAAGGCTTTTAATTATGGAAAAATATGGAATAAATTTGATAAATCTATTGAAATTATTTAAAAGAGATTTGGATCGGAAAATATGAATTTTCAAATATTTGAAAGTTGTTTAATTCAAATAAGCTTATTAACACTTTCCGCATCACTTTTCTGCTGCGAATTCTATAACTTTTGGAATATGAGTTTAAATATATCGACTTTTCCAAGAACTAATTGTGAATGTTTTAAAAAGGATAATTAAGAATTTTTGAAAGATAATTTGGAATATTTATAAGCAATTCCAAAATAAAGTAGAAAATCTGAGTATGCGGAAACGACTAGTACATTTGTCCCGCCTGTGAGATATGGGAAGATATAACAAGGTGTTTAACTAAGGTTAGGGATGGAGCAACCAGTACCCTGAAATTACCTGGACTATGTTTTCTTTTCTTAGGCGAGGGGTGCAACAGATTGAAAGGAAACCCCGGATGCTCTTAAATAAAAAGACTGTATTAAGTTTTTGAATTAAAAGAAGATTGGTATTATCCAAAATTTAAGCAATCTCCTAAATGAATGATTTCCATGATCCTGTTTACTCAAAAATGTTTGTTAAGATTGATTTAGGGTTTATCGTAAATGATGTCTTTAATAACATTGTTTTTGACCCGTTTAAAAAGTTAAGGAAATTGGATCAAGAAAAAAGTATTGAAATTGAAATATTTTCCAAAGCAAGAGAATGAATTACTTAGAATTATCCTAAGTCAAAAGAACGAGATTTCGAAATCATCCAAAAAGAATTAAAGTGAAAAGAGACTTAATAAATCCTATATACTCATATTTACTTTTATCGATGATTGGATTTTGAAGGAACCTGAGTCGGATTTGGTTAATTCCTATCCGAAAACCACTTCGAACCAATGTATACGTTCGAACGTGAAGACTAGTTGAAGATGATGGTTATGAAGACCGTGGATCTTTATAGCATGAGGACTGCTTGTGGACTAACTCTTGGTAGCTTCCGAGTTATATATAGCAGTGGTCTCCTCGTAATGGAGATTTTGCGGATTGCAAGGGCTTCTCGCCTAGTAATGGCCGAGGAAAGTGCCTTTGGTTTGTCCTGTTCCTGGACAACTTGTATGGACATTTGTCTGACATTGCATTTCTAAAGATTACGTACATTGGTTTTTACAAACGTACATCAATGGTGGCGGAGAAGGCAACTTCTCCTAGCTTAACACCCTCCTTGAGACATACGAGCTCAAGGGTTGTATTTTTGTGGAAGGCAATTAGTAGTCAACGGAAATGGCAATGTGGCATTCAAAGATGTGGTATATGCTTTGTGAAAAGCTAATCGTAGCCTCAAGCCTCATCAAACCGGAAATGACTGAAACAAGATTAGATGCAGCAAGGCTAAGTGGGTCATTCCCAAGTAGGGTATTATCATCCCCTTCTAGATATATTTCTTGCCGCTATGACGTTCGGGATGTATATTAATGTGGTATATAGAAAATGAGCGCTCGGTTAAAGGTCGGTAACGACCGGGGGATGACATATTCGATACTATCTAGTTACAGAGGTAGGCCGGTCTTGTGTTGGTAGAGGGCAAATGGTCTGTGCCTCGGGACATCCATCTAGAGGTGTACCCCTTTCGGAAGGTAGATCCTGTGCCTGGTCCTTTGTATGGAAATTCATTCTCCAATAAGAACCTACGGTTTTGTTTGTATTGGCGTAATGAATAGCCTCGAAATGCTATATGATTAACCATTTCGGATAAGATTAAGAAGTTTATTTGCATATTTTTCAAAGAGATGTCATTAGGAATAATATCAAACGTTTTGACATAAAAGTGATTTAGTTATCATAAGGTAAAAACCCATCAGTGTTTATGTGTGGGCGTGGTCTTATGAGATACTCTTTATTTTCAAAGGATTTATAAAAAGGATGATATATGACACTGTTATTTATTATTGAGTTTTTCTCACGCTGGTTTATCAAGCCTGATCCGGGTATTTTCAATACTCGTGTCAGATCCGAGTAGTTTTAGGTTAGTCGAAGACGGTTGGAGTTTTTAGAGGAGAGCTGGAGATATTCATCGACGTATGAACATATTCTATTATCCTCTTGGCTTAGTGTATTTTGTTTGATGTTTGTCAGCATTTGTAAGGGCAGGTTTTATAACTGTCCAAGATGAAGTTAGGTTAGACTCTGATAATGTATTTTAAAAGTTTTTCACTGTAAAAATATTTGTTCAATATTATATGTTATTCCATTCGTGTGAGACTATGTTCTGTCTACTTTTCTTTATTACCCTTCGTGTTCCGTATTTTCGTGTAATTTGAGTTGGACACGTGTGGTTTATTGTCGATCCAAAGGGTACGGGAAAACGGTTCGTGACATCGTGGTATCGAGCTTAGGTTAGGTGCCTAAGTAAAATTTACCTAGGGTTAGCATATCAACCTAGGAATTTTAAAAACGAAACTAAATTCGATAAATAAAATGGATAGGATAAGGCACCGTACCTCCGACCGGGGTTATGGGTGATATTACTATTTTTGGTGTGCATAACTTTCGTTAATTGTTGTTTTTTCATTTCATTTTTTTTAATCCTTGTAATTTCGAGGACGAAATTCTATGTAGGGGAGAATGTAACGATCCAGAATTTGACCACTTGAAATATAGTATTTAGAGTGTAACAGCCCGCAAATCCGTACCCCTTGAGTCAACACTACTCTACAAAAATCAACTCAAGTTGCACAGAAATACGAACCATTTGGGTTAAAGAAGAAGAGGTAGAAGAAGAGAAAACAAAATCAACATCAGAATCTAACTATCGCAGCGGAATAAAATATAATAGATAATAAATAATCTTTACTCAAATTCAAATATATCAGTTTACATATATTACATCATCAGCGTACATCAGTCACAGCTCACATCAATAACATACAATGAATACACAACAACTCAAACAGCGGAATATATATATATAACAAGTACGATTATACGTATCGTCAATCCAGCTCGTCTCCTGAGCTCCACAGCATCATATCCTGTATCCTATAATACTCGGTCTGACCCGAGCATTACAGTTAAATAATACCCGAGTCAGTCTGGAATACCAGCGTGAGAAAATCACACCCAAATTGCTTATTAAATTTTCAAAATCCTTTGAAAACAAAAGCATCTCGTAAGACCACGCCACAAATAAACATGTCGGGTTTTTACCTTACGATAGCTAAAACAATTTTTATAGAAATCCTCTGATATTATAATAGGGTCTATTTACAAATACTTATAAAATAGCTGAAATTGTTACATTTATTAAATTCCAGCTACTAGCCACAAAAGTGGGTAATACAAACAAAACTCGTACAAGGCTCGTATGGAGAATGGATTTCCAACAATGACTAGGCACTGGGGTACCACCTGTCACAGTACGGGGCCTAGATCACCGTACCGAGGATTACTCCCTTCATCCCCTGCAACACAAGGCCGGAACCATTCCTTACTGAATGGTCCCGAACAAGATAAACCCCGTGGTTGGCGCGACCAACCACCCACTAAGCCGAGAATATAAGGGACATCTAGACAGGGGAAATATCTTGTCCTGCTTGGGCATGACCCACCTAACCTTGCTGCATATCCCCTGATTTTCAGTCATTCTCGGTTGATGAGGCATGCGGATAAGCGTTACCTTTAGAACGTTTTCACTTAGAATGCCCATCGCCCACCTAACAATGTTTCGCAAGCATTCATCCATACAAGTCCGTCCCGGGTTCGAACGGAACCGAAGGCACTATTCCTACTATATCCATTATGGAAACAACCTCAGGATTAGTAGCGACTAGCCCTTGCACTTCACTGCTCCATCTTCGAATCCAAAATCGTTTTTCGCACGAAAACGTACAAACCGGATCGAAGTGGTTTTCGAGAAATAAATCTCGATCCCGGTCTCTTCGAAACGATCAACGCATTATCCAATATTGATAGTCGGTTATTTAACTATCAATTAATATTCACAAACACCCATCAAACAATAAATACTTTCCCAAATTATTTATTAACCTCAAATTATCTTCACAAGATATATTTCCATTTTCAATTCTTTGAAAACAGTTTTAAACCCATCTTCCTTTCAGAATAAACTTTCCCAAATATTTTATATCTCCTCTGAAATCACCAAGCACAAAACTAGATTTTTAAAATAATTTAAAACACTTCACTTTGAAATATATATATATATATATATATATATATATATATATACACCACACACTTTAAAACATTTAAGTTAAAAACTACTTTGATAATTTGTTAAAAATATATACTATACTAATATTTGAAAATAAGGTTATTTAATAAAATATAAAACCAGATTTACACTTTAAACAATATTAAATCACTCATGAAATAATTAGTTCTATAATATATTGAAAGGAAATATTTGCTTTAGGAATTAAATATTAGAAATAATAAATTTTACAAAACATACTTCTTAAAACAACTTTAAACTTTCAATTTATATTTAAAAAATTTTACTCAAAAAGCGTACTTGGTTATTCAGAGAGAGACTTCCAATCTCAATCACTTAAATCTATTTTCCAAATTGATTCCCAATTTATTCCATTTGAAATAAATTCCTTCACTTAACAGTTCATTTCAAAATTCATTAATTATGGACTTTATTATTATTTTCAGTTTGATTTTTAACTCCTTAAGCTGAAATATACAAATCTCAGGTTATTCCCAAATTTCTTCTTTATTCTTCTTAAATAATTTAAATCCTCAATTTAAAATAAATGTTGTTCTTCTAACAATAACATTGAAATTTAAGTTTTATGAACTCTCTGTTTATTTAAAATTTTCCTTCACATACTCAAGATCTATTTATTAAAATTTTAAAGTTACTTTATTTCCTTTCAGTTCATTTATAACTTTATTCAACTTTTCTATAATTATTTTACTTAAAATTTTACTTCTTTTATTTTCATTTTCATTACTAAACTCAAATTATATATTTGGGTAATTCATTATTTCCCGATTATAACAATCGAGCCATAGCATCCAATACTTCCACATAATTCATTACAGAATATCAAACAATCAGAACGGAGAATATATAAAATAATTTAAATAAAAGTTGAGGGGTCCAGTTGGATCCCTCCAACCTGTTTTCCCTGCATCCACAGACGTTAGCGCCACATAATATGCCAATTTCACATTATACTATACTATATTCCATCCATCAATTCAACCATACAATCAGCTATTTAAATTTAATCATTTAAATTTAAATTTAAAAATCAGCTGAGTGAGATTAACTCACCTTTCGTTTTGTTTTGCAATTCGATCCAACCCGGCTTGCTTCTATCAGATTTTGACCTTGTATAACAATCATACAATTTATTAACACTTTGAAATAACTTGAACCATTTATTTCCATTTATAAATTTAATTGATAATTAAATTAACTAGTGATTTAGTCCTAAATTTGGTGATTAAATTTTAAACTAATTCACTTTAACAATCTCTAGAATAATCAAATGAGCTATTTAAATAAATTCATAAAAATGCTGCCGATACTTATATACATATATACATATATACATACATACATATATATATATATATATATATATATATTCTGATAACCTTAAAAAATTACTCAATTGAATATTTAATTGATTTTTTTTTATTTAACTCTGCATTTGTATAAATATACTTATTCTCTGAGAAAATTTTCCTCTCTGTAAATATCAAATAGAAGTTTACTGTCCTGTGAATATAAACTGAAATAAAGAATTATTATATGTGTTATTAAATAAATCAAAAAAGGGATTACCTCACCACTCTCAAGAATGCCAGCAGCTGTGCCCTCCACCGCGCTCACCGTTGCTCCAACCCCTCCCATCCACATACTCGAGTTCGCGAGACACCCTAGCACTGCCGCATGTCTCAAATCGATACGCCTTGCTTCCACGCGCGCGAATTCGCACTGCCAAACCCTAGGTCGACGCCACCACTCGCGCTTTCCCCTCCATCACGCTCGCGACCAACCCCCCTGCCTAGCGCCACTTGCTTCGTGAATCTCATGAAGTCGCGATGTCGAATAAGGGAAAGGCGTTCGAACAAGGTGTTTGAAAAAGGGGATCTCGTGTTCGGCTTTATGGGATTTCATTTTTCTTTTTCTTTTTTTTAAGCCTGGTAACGGATTGAAGATAAATGGCTTCGGCCATGAATTAAATTTCAAGAATTCAAAGAAGATAAGAGAGCTCGGCTATAACCTCTGAAAATAAATAAGGACGAAAATAAAAGAGATAAAGCATATTCGAGAAGGCAAAGGAAGCGTGCTTGATACGGTTCGTAAACAGTGCTTTGAAAAGCTCTGACGTGCTATGACTTAGACCAATTACTTTATTAAATTCGTTTCAAATTTCAGCGTGTTGATAAATCGTACGCTCACACCACGCCTCCAGATGCTACGAAAATTGAAATCCGACAATAATACAACATTATGGATCCAACGGAACTGGTTTCATCGAATTCCGAGACTGTGCCTCGGAAGACTATTTTTAAATTCAAGTTAAACGATATAAATTCAAAACTCAACAAAACACTTCCAAATTTAATTTCAACACCTTAACCATCTTCAATGTTATTAATATAAATTTTACAAGCCTTCAAATTATTTTTAATAGGCTTAAAATTATAGATTCAACATTTCATCCAATTTTAAATTATTAAATTTAATAATTAAATTATCAAATAATTGGTGATATTTAAATTCAAGTTAAAAACTAACTTTTAAATATTCAAAATCAATTGAATATTCCAATTTTAAATATTCAAAAATTCCGGGTTGTCACATTCCTTCCCCCTTAAAAGAATTTCGTCCCCGAAATTACTAGTTAGGAAGAATGGTCCAATACCCGTTTATTATTTCCCTAAACCAAACAGTTTCTAACAATTCAACATCGCACCAACTATCTTCTTATAAAAGACTCATTATTATTCTCCTTAACCTTTCAAAATTCTCCATAGTGTCAAACCATACTATTGGTTTAACCATTCTAGTTTCAATTTAAAACCAAATTTTGAATTATCAAAAATTTCTCAAAATTTTTCTAACACCCTAAATTCCCAAAAAATTTCGCCAGCGTCTCCTTTGCGCGGCTAGCTCGGTACAACTACAAAATGGCTCTACGGCCTCCCAAATCCAAAAGAAAACAAAAAGCCAAGTGGCTCAATCCAAATCCAAATCCCAATCAAATTCCATACCAAATTTAAATACATACCTTTTGTCGAGCATTTCAATTTTTATCCTTTCATATCAACCCCAATTTTCTTTTTCCCTTTATAATACCTGCATACCTGCTTAGCACCCATATCCAAACACAACATCCATCGACTTTCTTACAAAATGTCATTATTTATTCATTCAAATATCAACTAGGAATATATTTGCAATATCAATTACCAATAGAGGATTCACCATTCCTTTCTTAAGTTTAGTATAAGCAATTTATATGCTTCTTATATTCCTTTTCACCTCACCACTTAAGTTTATATCTATTCCTATTTAATTTAGTTTTCACATTCCATATGAATTTTATTTATTTTCAACTTTGAACATTTAAATTTTATCCTCCATTTATAACTAGTGTCAATATTTTAATTAGCTTCATTCGCTAATTTATTTCAATTTCCAGTTTGAAACCGTTTTGTCGTTAATAAAATTTTTCCAAAATTTTCAAAAATTTTCTGACTCCCAAAATTTCTGAAAATTTTTGGCAGAGTCCCCTTTGTACGGAGGAGCTTTTGCAATTTGACAAAAGAGATAAATATATATACATCGACCCACCCGGTCGGAAAAATAAAAAACAGTTCATATTTCCTATTTTAATTGCGTCGGCGTACCTTATTTAGCATTTTAAGCAAGCGGCTGATTATTTTTAGCAAATAGCCCAACCCAAATCCAGCCATACGGCTTCCAGGTACCTGTACTTACTCAATTTAAACATGTAAGTGCCAAATATATGCAGTTTAACTATATTTCACTTATTAGCAATAGTTAAAACATATGAATTCTAAAAGAAACTCATACCAAACCTTTTCCGTAAGCAATTTATATAGTTTCCATGCCAACTCAAACTGTTTCAATTTATTTATAACCATTTTCATTTAATTCGAATGGTTTTCAATCCATTCGTATACATCTTTATCAAATTTGAATGGTTTAAAACACAATAGCTTACCTTCAATTTATTCTTAAGCAAACTGAGCTCATATTTAATTCAATTGCTTCCAAAATCAATTTATTTTACTACTATCAACTCATAGAATTTTTATTACTTCTATTTAGATCCAATGATATTTATTCTATGCAAATTTAACAAGATCTACGTGAACAACCAAATATTTATGTTTTATAACCAGTTAAATGGATTTCAACTCGATTTCTACTTAATCCTATTTCATTCTCAAATTTATTCACAATCCATATATTCTCAGTTTCATTGCATTTCAATTTTATTAACCAAAATTAGTTCATTCAAAACCATTCTCAACTCATTTAAACCAACACTTTATTTGATACTTATTTATTCCATCATTTATTTATTCAATTATAATTAGTTTATCCACATTCACTTAAACCAACACTTTTTTTTCCCAATTCCTTAATAATTTTTAAATGGCTTACAATTATTTATTTAAGCATTTTCATCCCATTAAATATTATCGACAACTCACCGAATTTTATTTCAATTAAAATTTATTTTTACTTGATTTAAATCCAATCTACTATTATTAAACTTAATTTTTAGTTGAATTCAATTCAACTCATTTCCACCTTTTAGCTTAAGTTTAGTCACTCCAATTTTATTCTTAAGCTCATTTCGGTTCAAGTAAAATTTTCTCTTCCATTCAATTTAACTTGATTCTATTTCAGTTAAATCCCATTTCAAAATTTACAATTTCATTTGATTTGTTATTATCAAATTTACCTTTCAGATTCAGTTCATCCAATTTATTACATGGCCATTTCCAATTTATTTCCACTTATTTGGATTTTTATTTGCAATTCATACCATTACTATTTTAATCCATTTATATTTTTATTCGATACAGTTCAAATTATATTCAATTTATTACCACTTCAAGTTAAATTTAAATTAATACCTCAAGTTCTAAATCCACCATCCATTTACCATCTAATTTAATTAACTCACAATTCAACTTCATTCTCAATTACTTTCACTTCATCAACAATTTGAATCAAATTTTTAATTTATAACTTGAGTTTATTTCCAACTTTGTCACAAACTCACAATTTAATTTCAAGTATCACTCCATTAAATTTTCTTAGTTCAATTTAGTTTATAAATCAAGTTTGGATTTTCTTTTCATTTTCCAATTCATCAAATATTAAATTTGGGCTTTATATTCCATTCTAAATTGTATAAGTTACCACTTATTGTTTTATACAATTCCATTCATCATAAGCTTGAACATATTCACCTTTTATTTTTAACTCAAGCTTCATGCTTATTTATATCCCAAGCATATTTTATTTCCATGGATCTTTCATTCTTTTATAAGTTATTCTGGTTTATTTATTTCAATCCAATCCTTATCCAACTTATTTCCCATTTATTCAGGTAAGAATTTAATTTCATTAATTAATTCAATTGAATTCTCATCCCAACTCAATTTTACTCTAACTCGAATTTATTTAACTCAATTCGATTTCAACTCAATTCGAATACAACTGGATATTCTTTCAGCTTATTCAATTAATTTCAATCTAGTCAAATTTTTATTTTCAAATCCAAGTTAATTTCATTTTCAACTTTTCTCTTTAAATTTTAATTCCAACCTTCAAAGCCTATATTTTCCTTCCTGATTTAAAAATCAACTCAATTTTATAAGCTTACAATTTATCCCATCAAGATTTTTAAACTCCCGGCCTTGGCTCCAAATCATTTTGAAATCTCCAATATCTCAAACCACATTTCTCAAAAAATTTAATCCAATCCTGGCTTTTATTTCCAACAAATTTCCTTTGAAATTTTCAAAAACAACTCGTTTTTCCTGAACAAATCAATTTGGCAGCAATTCTTCACTTAGAAATTCGAAAATGAAGACTGATGATGCGGCCGTCATCATCAGAATTATTTTCCAATAATCTAGGTGATTTCAATGCTATTTCACTTCCAAAATCCATTTTAAAACAGATTTCCATTCAGAAATATCTCCAAAACAATAATGCTATTATTTATCTCTAAAACACTCCTAAATTTCCGGGATTTAAATTTCCAAATCCTGCTTAAATCAAATTTTTTTTTTTCTATAATTCATTTGCATAGCTTTTGTTCATACAAATTCTCATTTGATTATATTTCAATTTATAATTTACATTTATAATTCACATTTATAAATTTCATTTCATAATTGAATTTATCTTCTTAAACTTTGGTTATATTTCCAATTTCTAGTTAAATTTTCCTTAAAAATGATAATACTTTAATATTATCATTCCTAACATCCAAGCAACCATATATTAGTTAAATAGTTTACAAAAACTTTCTTTATATCGAAAATATATTTTTGGGTAAAATTATTTCATTTACCCATATTTAAAACAATACCGTGTCGATTGCTCTATTCAAATGTTTAGAAACCCCTTTGATACAGTTGCGCAGACTGTGTCGACGAAGGTTCATATGCCACTCAATAAATCAACCAACACAATATTAAAACAATTTATATTCACTAACAAATACGCGCTCATATCTATTAATACGCTCAAACTCATTTTAGAGTACTACGGACTCTATTATTAATGAGTAATTCCCACCAGAGCCAAGGTTATCTCCAACCTAAGCTCTGATACCAACTGTAACAGCCCGCAAATCCGTACCCCTTGAGTCAACACTACTCTACAAAAATCAACTCAAGTTGCACAGAAATACGAACCATTTGGGTTAAAGAAGAAGAGGTAGAAGAAGAGAAAACAAAATCAACATCAGAATCTAACCATCGCAGCGGAATAAAATATAATAGATAATAAATAATCTTTACTCAAATTCAAATATATCAGTTTACATATATTACATCATCAGCGTACATCAGTCACAGCTCACATCAATAACATACAATGAATACACAACAACTCAAACAGCGGAATATATATATAACAAGTACTATTATACGTATCGTCAATCCAGCTCGTCTCCTGAGCTCCACAGCATCATATCTTGTATCCTATAATACTCGGTCTGACCCGAGCATTACAGTTAAATAATACCCGAGTCAGTCTGGAATACCAGCGTGAGAAAATCACACCCAATTGCTTATTAAAGTTTCAAAATCCTTTGAAAACAAAAGCATCTCGTAAGACCACGCCACAAATAAACATGTCGGGTTTTTACCTTACGATAGCTAAAACAATTTTTATAGAAATCCTCTGATATTATAATAGGGTCTATTTACAAATACTTATAAAATAGCCGAAATTGTTACATTTATTAAATTCCAGCTACTAGCCACAAAAGTGGGTAATACAAACAAAACTCGTACAAGGCTCGTAGGGAGAATGGATTTCCAACAATGACTAGGCACTAGGGTACCACCTGTCACAGTACGGGGACTAAATCACCGTACCGAGGATTACTCCCTTCATCCCCTGCAACACAAGGCCGGAACCATTCCTTACTGAACGGTCCCGAACAAGATAAACCCCGTGGTTGGCGCGACCAACCACCCACTAAGCCGAGAATATATAAGGGACATCTAGACAGGGGAAATATCTTATCCTGCTTGGGCATTACCCCCTAACCTTGCTGCATATCCCCTGATTTTCAGTCATTCCCGGTTGATGAGGCTTGAGTCTAAGCGTTACCTTTAGAACGTTTTCACTTAGAATGCCCATCGCCCACCTGACGATGTTTCGCAAGCATTCATCCATACAAGTCCGTCCCGGGTTCGAACGGAACCGAAGGCACTATTCCTACTATATCCATTTTGAAAATATCCTCAGGATTAGTAGTGACTAGCCCTTGCACTTCACTGCTCCATCTTCGAATCCAAAATCGTTTTTCGCACGAAAACGTACAAACCGGATCGAAGTGGTTTTCGAGAAATAAATCTCGATCCCGGTCTCTTCGAAACGATCAACGCATTGTCCAATATTGATAGTCGGTTATTTAACTATCAATTAATATTCACAAACACCCATCAAACAATAAATACTTTCCCAAATTATTTATTAACCTCAAATTATCTTCACAAGATATATTTCCATTTTCAATTCTTTGAAAACAGTTTTAAACCCATCTTCCTTTCAGAATAAACTTTCCCAAATATTTTATATCTCCTCTGAAATCACCAAGCACAAAACTAGATTTTTAAAATAATTTAAAACACTTCACTTTGAAATATATATATATATATATATATATATACACACACACACACACACACACACACTTTAAAACATTTAAGTTAAAAACTACTTTGATAATTTGTTAAAAATATATACTATACTAATATTTGAAAATAAGGTTATTTAATAAAATATAAAACCAGATTTACACTTTAAAACAATATTAAATCACTCTTGAAATAATTAGTTCTATAATATATTGAAAGGAAATATTTGATTTAGGAATTAAATATTAGAAATAATAAATTTTACAAAACATACTTCTTAAAACAACTTTAAACTTTCAATTTATATTTTAAAAAAATTATTCAGAAAGCGTATTTGGTTATTCAGAGAGAGACTTCCAATCTCAATCACTTAAATCAATTTTCCAAATTGATTCCCAATTTATTCCATTTGAAATAAATTCCTTCACTTAACAGTTCATTTCAAAATTCATTAATTATGGACTTTATTATTATTTTCAGTTTGATTTTTAACTCCTTAAGCTGAAATATACAAATCTCAGGTTATTCCCAAATTTCTTCTTTATTCTTCTTAAATAATTTAAATCCTCAATTTAAAATAAATGTTGTTCTTCTAACAATAACATTGAAATTTAAGTTTTATGAACTCTCTGTTTATTTAAAATTTTCCTTCACATAATCAAGATTTATTTATTAAAATTTTAAAGTTACTGTATTTCCTTTCAGTTCATTTATAACTTTATTCAACTTTTCTATAATTATTTTACTTAAAATTTTACTTCTTTTATTTTCATTTTCATTACCAAACTCAAATTATATATTTGGGTAATTCATTATTTCCCGATTATAACAATCCAGCCATAGCATCCAATACTTCCACATAATTCATTACAGAATATCAAACAATCAGAACGGAGAATATATAAAATAATTTAAATAAAAGTTGAGGGGTCTAGTTGGATCCCTCCAACCTGTTTTCCCTGCATCCACAGACGTTAGCGCCACATAATATGCCAATTTCACATTATACTATACTATATTCCATCCATCAATTCAACCATACAATCAGCTATTTAAATTTAATCATTTAAATTTAAATTTAAAAATCAGCTGAGTGAGATTAACTCACCTTTCGTTTTGTTTTGCAATTCGATCCAACCCGGCTTGCTTCTATCAGATTTTGACCTTGTATAACAATCATACAATTTATTAACACTTTGAAATAACTTGAACCATTTATTTCCATTTATAAATTTAATTGATAATTAAATTAACTAGTGATTTAGTCCTAAATTTGGTGATTAAATTTTAAGCTAATTCACTTTAACAATCTCTAGAATAATCAAATGAGCTATTTAAATAAATTCATAAAAATGCTGCCGATACTTATATACATATATACATATATATTTCTGATAACCTTATAAAATTACTCAATTGAATATTTAATTGATTTTTTTTTAATTTAACTCTGCATTTGTATAAATATACTTATTCTCTGAGAAAATTTTCCTCTCTGTAAATATCAAATAGAAGTTTACTGTCCTGTGAATATAAACTGAAATAAAGAATTATTATATATGTTATTAAATAAATCAGAAAAGGGATTACCTCACCACTCTCAAGAATGCCAGCAACTGTGCCCTCCACCGCGCTCACCGTCACTCCAACCCCTCCCATCCACATACTCGAGTTCACGAGACACCCTAGCACTGCCGCACGTCTCAAATCGATACGCCTTGCTTCCACGCGTGCGAATTCGCACTGCCAAACCCTAGGTCGACGCCACCACTCGCGCTTTCCCCTCCATCACGCTCGCGACCAACCCTCCCTGCCCAGCGCCACTTGCTTCATGAATCTCATGAAGTCGCGATGTCGAATAAGGGAAAGGCGTTCGAACAAGGTGTTTGAAAAAGGGGATCTCGCGTTCGGCTTTATGGGATTCCATTTTTCTTTTTCTTTTTTCTAAAGCCTGGTAACGGATTGAAGACAAATGGCTTCGGCCATGAATTAAATTTCAAGAATTCAAAGAAGATAAGCGAGCTCGGCTAGAACCTCTGAAAATAAATAAGGACGAAAATAAAAGAGATAAAGCGTATTCGAGAAGGCAAAGGAAGCGTGCTTGATACGGTTCGTAAACAGTGCTTTGAAAAGCTCTGATGTGCTATGACTTAGACCAATTACTTTATTAAATTCGTTTCAAATTTCAGCGTGTTGATAAATCATACGCTCACACCACGCCTCCAGATGCTACGAAAATTGAAATCCGACAATAATACAACATTATGGATCCAACGGAACTGGTTTCATCGAATTCCGAGACTGTACCTCGGAAGACTATTTTTAAATTCAAGTTAAACGATATAAATTCAAAACTCAACAAAACACTTCCAAATTTAATTTCAACACCTTAACCATCTTCAATGTTATTAATATAAATTTTACAAGCCTTCAAATTATTTTTAATAGGCTTAAAATTATAGATTCAACATTTCATCCAATTTTAAATTATTAAATTTAATAATTAAATTATCAAATAATTGGTGATATTTAAATTCAAGTTAAAAACTAACTTTTAAATATTCAAAATCAATTGAATATTCCAATTTTAAATATTCAAAAATTCCGGGTTGTCACATAGAGTGATTTTAAATATAAAATATAAAAGGTTTTATGTAACAACCCGCATATTTAACGATTATATATTTAAATGTTTTGTTTAAATATAGCGTCGTTAGTCGGATTTTTAGGTCTGAAATGTTACTTTCTGCAAATGGCCGAATTGGAACTCGAAACCACCTCCATTGGTTCCAAAATGGCGTTTGCGATCTTTTTAAGTGTAAGCTTCGATATGTTTGGAGTTTTTGAATCTTTGCAACTTTTCTATTTGGGTTTTGGGTTTGGGTTCAGCCCATTTGTTAGTACCCTAACTCAGCTCTCTCTTCATCCATTCACCCTCATTTCATTTCTTAGCTTAAGAAAACTGAAAATGGTGGAAGGGAAAGAGAAATAGAAATTTGCAAGCCCTAGTTCTTCTTTGTAACTTGATTCTTCCTCCAATATCAAAGAGAAGACATAGGTAAGCTCCTCTTCATCTTCTCTATCTCTTTCTCTCTTCAATCTCAGAAATTCCTAAACCTAACTTAGGAAAATACTTGTTTTGATCTTAGATTGAAGCTAGTAGAGTAGAAGTGGAGATTTGTTGGTCTTCTCCTTGCAAATTGAACTCCTTCTTCTTTGTTTTGTGACATAAGGTGAGTTTTGAACTCACATCTACTTCTTTTGATGTCATTGATGTTAGGCATGAATTCCTAACAATTGTTCATATGTTCTTTTGCTTTTGATTTGGGTTGATTCGGTGAAATTGCCAAATTATGATTTTGAAACCAAATCTTTGAAAATCCTTATATGGATGATGTTTATGTTGTTCGGAGTGTTTGGGTGTGTTGTTAAGCTTGGGTAGTAGTTTGACGTAAGCCCATAATCAACACGCATCCGATTGCTTTCGATTTGTTTGGCCATAATGGCCCAGGTTCAGGAAATGCCTGAACATTGAGTTTCAGACGTCTGAAACCATAATTTCAGACGTCTGAATATTGTTCTGGGGAACATTTTCATCCTCAGATTTAGACGTCTGAATTTATGTTCCAGACGTCTGAAAGTGTTTAATTTCGACCAGAAAGGAAATAGGCCAAAATATGCCTATTTCAGACATCTGAAAATTTGGGTTCAGACATCTGATTTCTCTTTTGAAAAAGAAATTGAATTCCAGATTCAGACGTCTGAATCCCTTCTTTCAGACGTCTGAATATGCTGTTTTTGCCAAATTCTCGTATTCGTTTGGTTTTCCAAAATTGATCGATGTATACTGATTCTAATTAGTTGTTTATGCATATTTGACATTGATGATTCCTTTTTAAATTTATTCACGGGTTTTATAAATGATTTCTTCAAATCATATTAAAATTTCGCTTCTCCGATTTATAAATTCTATTTAAAAACACACGCACAATTTCGCACTTCGAGCGAAGTGGAAGGGTGATTAAATGGTTAGGTAAAACACGGACTATGAATCCATGCGTCTGTCTTGCCGATTAGTCCCCGACCTATTCGATTGATCGTTTTGGCCTTTTGGTCTGGTTTACCGATGAAACGAGGTGAACTTTGTACTGCTTTGAGTGTGAAATTAACTAACAGATAGTAAACTGTTTAGTGCGAACGAGTGGTTATGGGACTCACGTTACCACTTTTCGGATTCCTTTTTGAGAGTTGTGACACATTCCGCCAGTTAGTGGTGTCCAGTACTGGGTCTCTGACCTTCACCACTACGGTTTGTTGCCTTCGGGTATGTGCCTTCGGGTTTGTTGCCCTTTTGTATCGCTTCCGATGTTGGTCGTTATGAGCCGCATGGGTGATATTGGGTTGCCCTTTAGTATCGCTTCCGATGTTGGTCGTTATGAGCCGTATGGGCGATATTGGGTTCGGAGTCTTCGAGCTCATGGATCCTTGTTTGTACAGTACTGAGCTCGAGCAAATTTTCTGATGTTTCATTCATATGTATATTCCCTTGGTATCACCCTTCGGTGTTGGTCTTTTTGAGCCGCATGATGCGTAACGTTTACCTTGTGGAACTTGTATACCTTATCGGTATTTGTTATTTGCCTTTATGGCTTGCTTTAGGATATTCTTATCCTTTGTTTCTATATGTTGCCAATGATATGAGGCTTGTTATCATATGATTCATCTTTTGTTAGATGATTGTGTTATCTCCTTTAGAGATATTTGTTATGCCTTGTAACCTTGCAGGTTAATTGTTGTTCAGTTTATCTAACTGATTTATTTAGCTAGACTGACCCGTGTATTTTATACTCGGGTCAGACCAAGATATTTCAGGTTAGGTGCTTTGGACTTAGCCTATTTTGCTTCCGCATGGACTATTCAGCTTGTTCCTTTTTGTTAAAGCTTTTTGTGTAGTCCTATTTTCTTGTAACTCTGTTATATGTATTCTTTTGGGATTCGTCTGTATATTGTGGTTTGCTATATCACTTGACGTGTATTATTTTGTAAACTCTGTTATGTATCTGTATATGTGTATATGATGATCTACTGTTCTGTGATGTATATTACATTTGAGTTGTTATATTCTGTTCAGATAGATCCTTCAGCCACCTATGGTTTTGTTTTAAGTATTCATTGGGTATGTCGACCTGCTTGGTATGTTTATTGTCGATGTATTCAATAGATAGTTAGAGCAAGGCTATAGATGGTCGCTCCCAACCAGCCTTATTCTCCGTGTTAGTTGACGGCATTACCCTGTAGTGTCCTTGACTAGCGTGGTTATAGAGGTGGGGCGTCACAGCGTGGCATCAGAGCTGAGTTCAAGACAAAATATGATAAACACAGAATAAATGCACATATTACGGTACATCAAAGTGTATAAGTGATACAGATCTTTGAATCATCGTGCTTTTCTATTCCTTCTTTTATCAAAGGTTAGATAGAATTTGGGGAATACATCTAGGAGTGCATTTTATTCCGTAGTATTCTGTATTGAGTATGTACCTTGTGATTAATCTTGTTCTTATCTTACTCTCAGCGTATGGCTAGAAGAGGCAGGGGACGACGTTCGGGTGTTGGGCAATCCAGTGGCTCACATCCGGATGGCGTTTATATGTCTGCCGATCAGTTTTTGGAATTGTTTAGGAGCACTCAGCCTCCAGTTCCTCCTCGAGTGTCTCCACCTCCCAAGTCTTCCTTTGCATGCCAGTGCAGTGATTTTGCTCATCTTGGAGGAAAGCCATTTAAGGGCTCCGAGTCAGTTCTGGAAGTCCAAGCTTGGTTTCGCACGTGCGAGCGTATCTTCTCTCGTATGGATCTTTCTGACCATGATAGAGTTCTTGTAACTTCTAGCTTATTACAAGAGTGTGCCCTTGTTTGGTATGAGCTTCTTGTAGCCGAGATTGATGAGTCTACTCTTTCTTGGACTCAGTTTCGGGAGCGATTTGAACTCAAGTTCGTTCCTGAATCTAAAAAAGTTTTATTGACCCGTCGCTTCCTTGAGTTGAAGCAAGGGAAATCTTCTGTTTCTGATTATGTTGCATCATTCGAGGCTTTATCTAAGTATGGTCTTGAATTCATTAGCACTTCTTATAAGAAGAATTTGAAATTTGTCTCTGGTCTTAAGAAATATCTTAAGATGTCTTTGTTCCTCCAGCTTAAGCTTTCTTTTGAGGAGTTGGTTGATTCGGCACTTCATCTCGAGACCGTCGAGAAGGAGTGTGATAGTGATGTTGATGTTGAGGTTTCCAAGAACCCCAACAAGAAGCCGATTCCATTTCAGAAGAAGCCTTTTCCTTCTAAGAAGAGGAAGATTGGCGGTCCTAGCTCTCAGCCTCAACCTTCTGGAACACCTTTCGTTCGGAAGTGTTTCAATTGTGGTTCTCCTGACAATATTATTTGAGCTTGTCCTAAGCCTCTCTTCTGCCGCTATTGCAAGAAGGAAGGTCATCATGTTTCATCTTGCCCTACTATTCCGGCTGGTGCCAAGTCTAGCAGGCTTTATGCTGCTAAGGCTTTTGAAGGTCCTTCTCAGTCCAAAGGTATATCTCCATCTATTTTGAAAGGTTCTATTTTATTTCATGATCATAGTATTCGAGTTCTTTTCGATACGGGTGCTTCACATTCTTTCGTATCGAAGAAGCTCGTGGATGATTTAGCTTTGGATGTTTCTTGTTTGGTTACTTCTTTAAGGATTGCGAATCCTATTGGGGGATCCGCGACCCTTAGTTTGCTTTGTGATGATGTTGAGATTGTTTTATGTGGCTTTTCTTTTCGTACGAATCTGCACGTTATTTCTTGTCTGGAATTTGATATGATTTTGGGTATGGACTGGCTAGTGAGATATGATGCCAGAATTATTTGTTCGGAGAGAATTATATATCTTCGACATCCGGATTCGTCTACTCAGTTATCTCTTATTCTTTTGGATGTAGATAATTTCGAAATGACTTTATATTCTCTTGATTCGCGAGATGGTGATGATATATCTCGTATTCCCATTGCTTGTGACTTTTCTGATGTTTTTGAGCCTGTCTCGGGTTTGCCACCTAAGCGGGCAATTGAGTTCCGCATTGATCTCATTCCAGGCGCGCAGCCAGTTAGTCGTCCTCCCACGAGGATGTCTACAAAGGAAAATGAGGAACTCAAGAAGCAGCTTTTAGAGCTTGAGTCCAAGCATTTGATTCAGTCCAGTTTTTCTCCGTGGGGATCCGCGGTCGTTTTCATGAAGAAGTCTGATGGAACTCTTAGGCTTTGCATTGACTATCGCAAACTTAACAAGTTAACCATCAGGAATAGGTATCCATTGCCTAGGATCGATGATATGTTCGATCTATTGAGTGGTGCTAAGGTCTTTTCTCAGCTAGACCTTGCCACAGGTTTTCATCAGTTACGAGTCGCGGAGGATAGCATTCCTCTTACCGCTTTCCACACTCGTTATGGTTCTTTTGAGTGGCTTGTTATGCCGTTCGGTTTGACGAACGCTCCTGCTTTCTTGGTTGATCTCATGAATCGAGTATTCCGGGAATATCTCGATAAGTTCGTCCTTGTCTTCATTGATGATATCCTTATTTATTCTAAGTCTAAAGCCGAGTATGCTAATCACTTGAGAATTGTCTTGAGTACTCTTTTTCATCATCAGCTTAGAGCCAAATTCTCCAAGTGCCACTTTTGGGAGGATAAGGTTAAGTTCTTAGGCCATGTTGTATCTTCCGATGGCATTTCTGTCGATCCCTCAAAGATCGAAGCCATCCAGGATTGGAAGAGGCCTGAGAATGTGCATGAGATTCGTAGTTTCCTTGGATTGGCGGATTATTACCGTCGGTTCATTAAAGATTTTCCCGGGTTGTGCTTCCTCTCACTTGCCTTACTCAAAAAGGCATTTGTTTCGATTGGTTCGACAAGTGTGAAGCTTCCTTTCATACATTGAAGGAACTTCTCACTAATGCTCCTATCCTTGTGGTTCCCGAGGGGAATCATGATCTTGTTGTCTACACCGATGCTTGTGGTAGTGGTCTCGGTGCTGTTCTTATGCAGAAGGATCGGATAGTGGCTTATGCTTCTAGGCAACTGCGTCCGAATGAAGTTCGCTATGCTACTCATGTTCTTGCGTTAGCCGCCATTGTCTTTGCCTTGAAGATTAGGCGACACTATTTATTGGGCGAGCGTTTCATTCTCTATACCGATCATAAATCCTTGAAGTATTTGTTCACTCAGAAAGAACTCAATATGAGACAACAGCATTGGCTTGAGTTTCTTGCTTCTTTTGACTTTGATATCCAGTATAACCCTGGTAAGGGTAATCGTGTTGCAGATGCGCTTAGTCCCAAATCAATTTCCTAGAAAAATCGCGCTAGTGTAATTAAGTGACCATAACAGGAAATCTGTTTAAATGAAGGTTTTTAATTATGGAAAAATATGGAATAAATTTGATAAATCTATTTAAATGATTTAAAAGAGATTTGGATCGAAAAATATGAATTTTCAAATATTTGAAAGTTGTTTAATTCAAATAAGCTTATTTAGCACTTTCCACAGCACTTTTCTGCTGTGAATTCTATAACTTTTGGAATATGAGTTTAAATGTAACAACGTTTCCAAGCATAAATTGTGAATGTTTTAAAAAGGATAATTAAGCATTTTTGAAAGATAATTTGAAATATCTATAAGCAATTCCAAAATAAAGTAGAAAATCTGAGTATGCGAAAACGACTAGTACATTTGTCCCGCCTGTGAGATCTAGAAAGATAAAACAAGGTGTTTAACTAAGGTAAGGGATGGAGCAACCAGTACCCTGAAATTACCTGGCCTATGGTTTCTTTTCTTAGGCGAGGGGTGGAACAGATCGAAAGGAAACCCCAGATGCTCTTAAATAAAAAGACCGTATTAAGTTTTTGAATTAAAAGATGATTGGTATTATCCAAAATTTAAGCAATCTCCAAAATGAATGATTCCATGATCCTGTTTTCTCAAAAGTGTTTGTTAAGATTGATTTAGGGTTTATTGTAAATGATGTCTTTAATAACATTGTTTTTGACCCGTTTAAAAAGTTAAGGAATTTGGATCAAGAAATAAGTATTGAAATTGAAATATTTTCCAAAGAAAGAGAATGAATTACTTAGAATCATCCTATGTCAAAAGAAAGGGATTTCGAAATCATCTGAAAAGAATTAAAGTGAAAAGAAACTTAATAAATCCTATATACTCATATTCAGTTTTATCGATGATTGGATTTCTAAGGAACCGGAGTCGGATTTGGTTAATCCTATCCGAAAACCACTTCAAACCAATGTATACGTTCGAACATGAAGACTTGTTGAAGATGATGATTATGAAGACCGTGGATCTTTATAGCGTGAGAAGTGCTTGTTGACTTGCTCTGGGTAGCTCTCGAGTTATATATAGCAGTAGTCTCCTCGTGATGGAGATTTTGGGATTGCAAGGGCTTCTCGCCTAGTAATGGCTGAGGAAAGTGCCTTCGGTTTGTCCTGTTCCTGGACAACTTGTATGGACGTTTGTCTGACATTGCATTTCTAAAGATTACGTACGTTAGTTTTTACAAACGTACATCAGTGGTGGCGGAGAAGGCAACTTCTCTTAGCTTAACGCCCTCCTTGAGACATACGAGCTTAAGGGTTGTATTTTTGTGGAAGGCAATTAGTAGTCAACGGAAATGGCAATGTGGCATTCAAAGATGTGGTATATGCTTTGTGAAAAGTTAATCGTAGCCTCAAGCCTCATCAAACCGGAAATGACCGAAACAGGATTAGATGCAGCAAGCTAAGTGGGTCATTCCCAAATAGGGTATGATCATCCCCTTCTAGATATATTTCTTTCCGCTATGACGTTCGTGATGTATATTAATGTGGTGTATGGAAAACGGGCGCTTGGTTAAAGGTCGGTAACGACTGGGGGATGACATATTCGGTAATATCTAGTTACAGAGGTAGGCCGGTCTTATGTTGGTAGAGGGAAAATGTTCTGTGCCTCGGGATATCCATCTAGAGGTGTACCTCTTTCGAAAGGTAGATCCTGCGCTTGGTCATTTGTATGGAAATCCATTCTCCAATATGAACCTACAGTTTTGTTTGTTTGGCTTAATGAATAGCCTCGAAATGCTATATGGGAACCATTTCAGATAAGATTAATAAGTTTATTTGCAAATGTTTTCAAAGAGATGTCATTAAGAATAATATCTAACGTTTTGATATAAAAGTGATTTAGTTATCATAAGGTAAGAATCCATCCGTGTTTATGTGTGGGCGTGGTCTTATGAGATACTCTTTATTTTCAAAGGATTTATAAAAAGGCTGATATATGACACTGTCATTTATTATTGAGTTTTTCTCACGCTAGTTTATCAAGCCTAATCCGGGTATTTTCAATACTCGGGTCAGATCCGAGTAGTTTCAGGTTAGTCGAAGACAGTTGGAGTTTTCAGAGGAGAGGTGAAGATATTCATCGACGTATGAACATATTCTATTATCCGCTTTGCTTAGTGTATTTTGTTTGATGTTTGTCAGCATTTGTAAGGGCAGGTTTTATAACTATCCAAGCTGAAGTTAGGTTAGACTCTGATATTGTATTTTAAAAGTTTTCCGATGTAAAAATATTTGTTCAATATTATATGTTATTCCATTCATGTGAGACTATGTTCTGTCTACTTCTCTTTATTACTCTTTATGTTCCGTATTTTCGCGCAATTTGAGTTGGACATGTGTGGTTTATTGTCGATTCAAAGGGTACGGGAAAACGGTTCGTGACATTTGTAGACCGGTGGACCCGAGTGTCTTATGAAATAATTGTATGAGTTTGTTATCATATTGTTGATATTCTGATTTGGTAAGCTAAATGTAGAATAAATACTTAGTTTGATCTGAAAAGATATTTCTCTATCTTTGTGTTTCCATCTATTCTTTGTTGTCTTCCATGCAAATTTCGGGGATGAAATATTCTAAAGGGGGAATCTGTAACGATCCTGATTTTTGAGTAAAATTAAATTTAGTAACTGGTGTAAATTTTTGAATTTAAATTTTATATTAAATTAATTTTTCCAAGATTAAATAGGATATTTGTTTATTTGGACATTGATTTTTTTAAATTTAATTATGGATTTGAAATTCTATATTTAATATCTTATAAATAAATAAAATTTGGATTTGAAAACTATATAATTTTATACTAGTAGAAATTTGTTTTCTAATTTTAAGAGACATATGTAATATTTATTTTGAAATTTATATTTTGAATTAGATATAAATGATTTTCAAAATAATTGTTTAAAAACTAAATACTATTATATATGTGTTTATTTATTAAAAGCATAATTAATTTAAAATCATTTCTTTCTTTAAATTGGTATAAGTAGAAATAATAAACAAAATGTATATGAAACAAGAAATAAAAGTTTAAAATAATACATATATAGATAATTATTTATTTAAAAGGTATAATAGTTTTAATTCAAAAAGTATAATGAACTAAGCTTAAAATAATATTGGTTATAAAGTTTGAACATTTTCATTTGAAAATAGTTTGTAAATGTATAAAAGTATAAATTGGTAAATATGATAACAAGAGGGTTTAAAACAAAATTTTAAAATAAAATTTTATAAAAGTTTCAACATAAAAATACAAATTAGGACAAATGTAAAACATGTAGGTCATGAAGTAACAAGTGTAAGATAATAATAAAAGACCATGACAAGTGTTAAACAATGTCACCATGCAAAATACAAGTGGCAAAATGTTTTCTTTTAAAATTTTAATGTAAATAAAGATCAAAAGTCTGAAATGAAAATCAAACCAGTGCAACCAGATCAAATTAAAAAAAAATCTTTGTTTTTCAAAATCTCAAACCTGAAATAAGTAAAGGCTTCAACCTGTTGCAAATCAAAACTTCAACCTGTTTCAAGTGCAATCTGGAAGTATAATCAAGTAGAAGATCATCTCAGATACAACAATAACTTCAGTTCCAAACTGAAGCAAGTTTAAAATTAAAGCTTGATCAAGAAATCTTCAGCCTAAGCCAATAAATAGAATTTAAAGATCAGTTCAGATCAAAGCAAACCAATGAAGCAACTCAAACAACTTCAATCTGAAAGCAAACTAAAATTATGAGTTTAAATTCAAAGATCAAATTTTTCAAAAACATTTCAAGCCTGGAAATAAGAGCTTCAATCAGTTCAACAAGCTTCAACCTGAGTTGATCCAGTTTGCAAAGAAACAAAGAATCCAATTTTTAAATCAAAGATAAAAAAAATTCCAAATTCCAAGTTTCCTCTGTTCTCTGATTCAACTCCAGGTGAGCAAACCACATCTCAAATTTTTTAATTTGGTTTACATCTTGGTTGCATGTAATGATCTGTTAGTGTGTGATAAAAGTTATATTTGCATGTTGAATATATATGTATGTAGGTAGATGTGCATGCCTGTATATGAATGACCACATCTTTGTTTATTTCTAGACCAAGGATAAAAAAATTTAAAAAAAAAGAAAAAAATTTCAATTTCTTCTTCCTCAAACTCTTATAGGTCATGATCTCTGAAAGGGAAATGAGCATAGCAATGTAATTTTATTTTTAAAAATAATTTTAAGTATTTATATCTAATAAATAGTCTGGAAATAGAAGACTACAGTAAAATAATAAAAATAGTTGAAAGTCAATGATTTTGATTTCATACTTTGGCTTTACAAATCGACTCATATTACGAAATTATGAATTTTTGATAATCATTACATAATTTTTTAGTTAGAAAATATCGAGCACGAGGAAGTTGAACGGAGAATGCAAAATCGTGAATTCCCAACGATCAACATGAAGTCGATCTTCGAGCTCGAGTCTGAAGGTAGACGATGTGATGCTGGTCGATGGAAAAATGGTACGAATTTTCTTGATGATCAATTAGTCTTGGGTTTGAAAATTTTGGGTTTAATGAATGGTTTTGGACGTGGTTGAAATCGAGACTTTTACATTGTCGTGGGTGAACCGGAAGCTATCGCAACTAAGGGGAAAGATGGAGTGAACTGCGGCAGTGGTTTTAGGGTGGTTGATGTGATCTCCGGTGGTCAGAGCGTGGAGGAGTGGGTGATTTCGATGGTCTAGTTGTTTCCAGGTGGAGCTCGATAGCTCATTTTAATTTTGTGGTCGATTCGTGATACTGGGTATACGTTAGGGGTGAGGATTTTGTTGGCGACTCGTTGACAAGATTGGCGATGGTCGGAGGTTGGTGGTCTGACCGTGCATGTGCACGCGGTCGTGGATATGTCTGGGTGGTTAAAGCGTTGAAAAAGAAGACGCATTCTCAAGTTCGTGCTCGAGTTGTTCAAGCGAATGGCTCGAAGAAAAGAAATGGTGCGCGAATCTGCTTGAAATGGGGTTTTAAAATTTTAGTTAAACCAAATTTGAGAAAAATATATATATAAAAGAGGAGCTCGGGTGTTGTCTCAGAGTTAGCTCGAGAATTATGTAGATGGGCTCGGGTTTTTCCTATGCAAGTTAATAATTTTTTCAAAAGAAAAAGAAGCTAAGTTTTAAAGTAAGAGCAATACAAGTTTTAAAAGTTGATTTTTAATAAGTTTTCTTAACCAAGTTTTAAGCTTGAATTTAAAATTCAAATATGATTTGAAAATAAATTGATGTGGTCTTGAAATAAATTTTATATTAAATTAATTAGTAAATCTTTGAAAGTTTTCAAATGTAATTAATTGAAGTGATTAAATGGATAATTAAGTAATGATTTAGTTTTAAATCTTGAGTAACTAAAGTTTGATTGATTACTTAATAATAAAGGGGTTAACTAAATAAATTAAGGAATAATTAATTGATAAAATTAATTAATTAAGGATAATTAAATGATCAAAGGTAAATTAATTCAATCAAAGATAATTAATTAAGAGTTTTTAATTATTTAAAGATAATTACTTAGTTAAATGTAATTAATAAATGATTAAAGTTAATTTATCAAGTGATTAAAAGATAATTACTCAAAGTAATTAAATTGTGATTTATAAGTGAAAAGGATTAGGATAATCACTTATTATAATGAATTAAGACAAAAATTAATTAAAGGATAATTAAATAATTAAAGTTTAATTATTGAATAATTTAAAAATTATTTTATTTATTAATCAAAAATAATTAATTATTAATATAAGGTTAATTAATTTATAATTAAGGATTAATTAATAAATGTAATTAATTAATCAAAACTTAATTGCTTAAAGATAATTACTTAATTAAAAGTATTTATTAATGAATAAAGGTGGATTAATCAAGTGATTAACATTGGTTTAAGGTTAGGGATAATCAATTATCGTAACTAATTAAGGATAATTAATCTAATGGTAATCAATTAATTACGGGTTAATTAATTAATTAAAGATAATTAATTAAATGGAAATTAAATAATTAAAGGTTAATTATTTAATAATTAAAGGTTAATTAATTTATTATTAGTGGTTAATTAATAAATGGTTAAAGAGTAATTAATCAAAATGATTTGTAATTTATTAATGTTAATTAACCAGGATTAGTAATTCATAAGTAATTAATCTGATTTGAATTAATCGGACAATTAACTGATCTTACTTATGAATGTTTGGATTCTATTGGATGATTGAATTGTTTGATATCCCTGATTGTGATGCTTTGTTTTGATTAGGGCTGTGTTTAATGTAATTTATTATCTATGATATATATCTGTGATCTATGAATGAAAGATAAGCATTATAGTTTATACCGCTTATCAAACATATTGCTGTATTTGAATATGTATTGATTGATGATGTTGCACTTCTATTGTGTAAAGCCCCTGGACCACACTTATACACACACAAATATGGATTGCACGTGGAAATTGGTTAAGTCACGGATTTTTTTTGAAATAGCTTTAAAACTGAATTTTTGAATCCAAATGGTTTTCGAAATGGATTGGGTTGAATATAAAAAGCTTTTGAAAAGGAATTTCAAAGATAAAATTTATTTTTGAACAACTTGATTAAGTTTTGAAGTTTAAATAATTTGATTTAAATTTAGATTCAAAATTTGAAATGATTTAAAAAAAGGTTATGCAAGTTTATATGGGTTTTAAACCATTTTTAAAGTGTTTTGGGGATTTGAGTTTAAACCAAAGATTTTGTATAAATGAAATCGGATTTTTCCAAAACAAAAACTATTTATTTTCAAATAATAAAAGCTTTCATATAAGAAATGAATTTCCAATTTGTGTTAACAGGGATTCAAGTCTAAAATGAAAATAGTTTTCCAAGTTATGAATAAATCTTTAGAAACGGATTTGAAAGCTATTAATTCTTTGATTTAAAGATTGAATGAGTTAATCCAAATTGAAATGGAAGTGTTTTGAAACCTGTGAATGGATCTTTGTGAAACTAGGTGAACTTTGTGAGATAAATCTTTTTGTTTAAAGATTTGAAATGATAATTGGTTTAAACCATTTGAGAGGGAAGTTTTGGATTTTAAAAGTTGTGACTTAACTGAAATCCCATATCCATTTGTTTTTAAATATTGCGCTCACTATTCGGTTTAGCCGGGAGAGGACCCTGTGTAATATAACCCATTCCGAATTGTGATACGACGTTATGCATTGCAATTGAAGACCGGGTGTCTTCGAGAACGATAGGATAACCTGTCGATTGACTCTGCACTGAGTTGCTCCCGTATAGAGTTCTCCATACGTGATGGGGGAGTCCGATCGGAATTGTGGATACCTGGATTGCAAAGGCTTCTTCGGAAGTGCCTTCGGTTCTGTTCGAACCCGGAACAGACTTGTATGGTTGTATGTCTGACACTACACTTTGAGATATAAAAATGATCTCTATCAAATATATTTCTATTTGGTGGTGAAGAATTTATTCTCTTAGCTTAACGCCCTTCTCTGAGACGTACGAGCTCAGACATTATGTAGTTGATAGTTATCAGTGATATACTCCTAATTTGGTAATGTGGCATGCTGAGTGTTGTTGCGTACCATTTGTTGATCAAAGCATGGCTTTTGTATAAAGCGTGGCTTTGTTGACGAGACTGCATCAGGACCTCACACGCTGAAAATGGTCGAAACAAGAAAGATGCGGCAAGGTTATGAAGGTCGCTCCCTTTAGGGTGTGTCATTCCCTTCTGGAAAAGGGTGGTATCATCGTATGGAGCCCAGATACTTAACTCATGTGGACACTGCAAATCTATTACTTTGTGATTGCTTTGTGGTTGAGAGGCACCTCCGATAAAGGTTCCAAAGGACCGGGGATGGCATGCTCGAGTAGTAATTACCTAGTTACAGAGGTAACCCGGCATTATGTTGGTAGAGAACCGGGTAGGTTCTCGGGATGTCCCTCCAGAGGCGTACCTATATGGCAGTAGGAAGTTCCTTAGCCTGACCATTTGTTGGAAATCCAAACAAAACAATACGAGCCTTGTACGGTTTTAGTTGTACAGCCTTCCATGGAATGTGGCGGTAACCTTCTATTGAACATGGTAGGTATAGTAGGCATACAATAATGGTTGTATGCTGGCTACGATTAATATTATACTTTCGAATGGTTTTCTGCACTATGCACTATTAATAATATCGAATAACTTTTGCGTATTAAGCATGTTTGACTATCATATGGAGAAATCTCCTCCAATTCTGCGTTTGCATTGTGTGTGTGGCGAGAGGCCTTGTGGTAGTTTCATTTTCTAAAAAAAGCATTGCGGAATTTAAATTTTAAATTCGTTTTTTGTTTGTTTTAAAAGATAAACTGTTCTGTTTGCTCATACCAGTCCCACGACTGACCTAGAGTTTATTGTTCCCTTCCTAAACTCTGGGTGCCCACAATTTTCCCACACGGAAAGTCTAGAGTTGGGTTTTCAGATAGTCAGGTTTAGTATATTATCTAGAGCTAGTTCATTCTTTGGATATGGACTGCACTTGCTTATCTTTGTGAAACATCGTTATTAGGAGTTCGAGCTATTTCTGGATTGGTGCTTTGGAGATGAAGTACAGTTCTGGATTCTATCTCTCTTTCTGTAACAACCCACGTATTTAACGACTTTATATTTAAATGTTTTATTTAAATATAGCGTCGTTAGTTGGATTTTTGGATCCGAAATGTTACTTTTTGCAAATGGCCGAATTAGGACTCGAACCCACCTCCATTGAGTCCAAAATGGCGTTTGCGATCTTTTTGAGTATAGGCTTTGATATGTTTGGAGTAGGTTGAATTTTGCTACTTTTTCTAGTTGGGTTTTGGGTTTGGGTTCAGCCGACTAGCTAACTAAATATCCAAATTCAGTCCCTCTCTTCCCCATTCACTCATTATCACCTCCAACTTAAATTAAAATTAAAAATGGTGGAAAGGAAAGGGAAATAGAAATTCCAAGCCCTAGTTCTTCTTGCAACTTGAATTCTTGCTCCAAAATCAAAGAGAAGGTGTTGGTAAGCTTCTTCTTCATCTTCTCCAACTCTTCTCCTCTTCAATTTCAGAAAGTTTCCTAAACCTAATTTGGGAAATATGTGTTTTATTCTTAGATTGAAGCTTGTAGAGTGAAGTAAAGACTGGCTAATCTCCTTCTTGTATTTGAGCTTCTTCTTCTTTGTTTTGGGATAAAAGGTGAGATTTTTATCTCACATCTACGCTTATATATCTTTGATTGTTGGGTATGAATTCCTAACACTCAATCATGTGCAATTGATTTGGATTGGTTTTATGAATATTCCAATTCTTGAGTTTCAAAGTCAAATTTTTATGAACATTCTCTTATGGATGTTTTTGATCTTGTTTTGGTGATGAATCGAAGTGTTTATAGAGCCGGGTAGCCGCTAGACGTGAACCCCTAGCGTCCGTGCTCATCCGATTGAAAGTTGGGAAGTTTGCTCATCATTTGGGATAGGCTGGAAACAACCCAGGTTGCAGGGCCGGCCGACCGAAGACCCTGTTCGGTCGACCGACCTGCTACCCCGAGCATTTTTGTACTTCTGGCCAGTCGACCGAGCCCTGTAGCCGGCCGACCGACCGCTGCTATTTTGCCTATTTTGCCTTTTTGTGTGTTTTTCCAAATTTTATCGATTCAAGTTGGTTCTTAGTGGTTGTTACTGCATCTTTGGCTTTGATAACTTATTTTTGACTTCATTCACGGGTTTTTATAAATAATCTTCTAAAATTACATTAAAAGCTCGTTTCTCCAATTTATAAATTCTATTTAAACACACACGATTTCGCACTTCGAGCGGAGTGGAAGGGAGATTAAATGGTTAGGTAAAACATGGACCATGAATCCATGCGTTTATCTTACCAATTAATCCCCGACCTATTCGATTGATTGTTTTGGCCTTTTGGTCTGGTTTACCGATGAGATGAGGTGAACTTTGTACCGCTTTGGGTGTGAAATTAACTAACGGATAGTAAACCGTTTAGTGCGAACGAGTGGTTATGGGACTCACGTTACCACTTTTCGAATTCCTTTTGGAGCGTTATGACACATTCTGCCAGTTAGTGGTGTCCAGTATTGGACCTCCGGACCTTCACCACTACGGTTTGTTGCCTTCGGGTGTGTTGCCTTCGGGTTTGCACCTTCAGGTTTGTTGCCTTCAGGTATGTTGCCTTTGGGTATGTTGCCTTCGGGTATGTTGCCTTGGGGTTGTACCTTCGGGTTTGTGCCTTCGGGTTTGTTGCCCTATTGTATCGCTTTCGGAGTTAGGTCTTTATGAGCCGCTCGAGTGATATTTGGGTTTGGAGTCTTCGGGCTCATGGATCATTGTTTATACAGTACTGAGCACGTGCAAATTTTATGTTGTTTCATTGATATGTATATTCCCTAGGTATCGTCCTTCGGTTTTGGTCTTTTTGAGCCGCATGATATGTAGCGATTACCTTGTGGAACTTGTGTTACCTTCATTGGTATTTGTTATTTGCCTTTATGGCTTGTTTTGGGATATTCCTATCTTTTGTTTCTATGAGTTGCCAATGATACAAGGCTTGTTATGATATGATTCATCTTTTGTTAGATGATTGTGTTATCTCTTTTAGAGATATTTGTTATACATTGTGACCTTGCAGGTTATTGTTGTTCAGTTTATCTAACTAATTTGTTTAGCCAGACTGACCCGTGTATTTTGTACTCGGGTCAGACCGAGATGTTTCAGGTTAGGTGCATTTGGACTTAGCCTATTTTGCTTCCGCATGGACTATCCAGCTTGTTCCTTTTTGTTAAAGCTTTTTGTGTGGTCCTTTTTATTGTAACTCTGATATATGTAATATTTTGAATTCGTATGTATATTGTGGTTTGCTATACCACTTGACGTGTATCAGTTTGTAAACTCTGTTATGTATCAATATATGTGTATATGATGATCTACTGTTCTGTGATGTATATTACATCTGAGTTGTTATATTCTGTTCTGATAGATCCTCCAACCACCTATGGTTTTGTTTTAAGTATTCATTGGGTATGTCGACCTGCTTGGTATGTCTATTGTTGATGTATTCAATAGATAGTTAGAGCAAGGCTATAGATGGTCGCTCCTAACTAGCCTTATTCTCCGTGTTAGTTAACGGCATTACCCTGTAGTGTCCTTGGCTAGCATGGGTATAGAGGTGGGGCGTCACACTTTCTCTCTTGAACACCATATTGGAGATATTGTTCCGCTGCTGGTGTTATCTTTTCTTTCTGCTGCTATTGTCTTGTATCATATCTCTAATGTATATTGATATTCGTTGTATTATCATTGTCTCTGAATATTGTATCAAATGTTTTATATCAAATGTATTATTCATTTCTTCTGCTGTGTTGTACTTAATGTGTTATAAGCTCCGGCGAACCAGGTTCGACGTTTGGATCTGCAGCATTTGAATATGAGTGTCATATTCGGTGCCGATTCTCGAAGGTCGAGTCAGGGTCGTTTCAACTATTTATCTATTCTACTGCATATTATTGTGTTACTCTGTGTCTGTGATTCTATGATTAATTTATTTGCGGTATATGCTAAGTTTTTCCAAATATAAATAACAAAATATTATTTTGAGCAATTCAAGTCTGACATGTGTGGTTTATTATCGATTTGAATGGTTCAAAATAGCAGGTCGTTACAGATAACAGAAATAGTGGAAATATGCCGCATAACACTTATTAGTTGCGTCAAATAAAATTGTTTTTGTAAAACATGTCGAATGTTATTTATGAAATAATAACTATTTTATGGGGTCGACTAAAAAATAAATATAGTTCTATTTCAATGTTAATATTTCGAAGATTCATTATGGAATAAACCTATAATGTGGCATTTATTTTCATAACAAAAGTGATGTAATGGAACATACAGAAGCACCTATAATTATAAACAATTACTTTGGAATTATAGACTAAGCCATAACTTTGAAAGTAATTTTTATTATATGATTATGAACTATATGATACTGATGAATTATATCTTAAATAGTTTAGCACTATGCACTCATTTTATGGAAGCATCATAAGAGCTAAGGAACTCTTCATATTGATACATATAGATGTATATAATAGTAATTCTATTAATACCAAAACAGTTCCATGTACTTCGTCATATTAATTGATGAATTATCGCAGACATGGACATGTGTATACAATAAGCATGTATAAGTCTATGATAAGCTCATAGATTATAAAACATACATCAATGATATATCATGCGACAGAAATGATTTGATTTGATCGAACAGGTAAATATATTGGAAAGATTTTCGAGCGTACCTAAATGAATAAAAGTTCAATCTTAAAGGTCACTCATCCCTACAGTACATAACGATGTATTAATAAGGAGTAATTGAAATTTATTGAACAAAGCACAATTATTAATGAGTTAAGTTGAGTTAAATTATATTCATAAGGTGTGTGCTTAAGAATAGTACAAAAAGGTTAAAATTAATATCATCCAAAGAATAGTTTACAAAACCATACAAGATAAGAGTTTATAAGGAACCCCAACATATCCTAAGCCAAGGAGTTGGCATGTTGTGCGAATCAAAAAATTGCATGTAATAATTATATGTAAGGGATCTTGTATGAATCATCCTAAGAAAATTTTCGAAACTATAGTCATCAAATGACTAATTTATAGTGTAAACATAAATAATATTGTGAAATAATGAAAAATCAGTTTTATATAAAGCAATTCATAACATGTTTATGAGTGCCATTCCATTACATAATGAAACAACTATAGTTTCAATAAATACCAACTTCATAGTTAAGGAATTTGTTTAAGAAATTATTGGTATATACTGAATTTAGATACGATTCAATGATAAAATTGGTTATAAAGGAAGAAATGAAATTGATCTTACTAAATGAGCACAATGCACTAGAACGCCTAATGAGTATTCTTGTACATTAAAGAGAAACTTTGAGTTTTTCTTATTAATGTTAAGAATAAATAATTCTAGTTGTTTAATTAAACCATTAAGAGTATTGACTCTATGACATGATACGATGTGCAGATCCAAATTAGATTCTAAGTATATTATCGAAATATGATTTCGATAGTTATACCCGAAGGGAAGTGATCCATTGGCTACAATTGTGTCTTTAAGAGAAAGATAAATGCAGTTAGAATATAGCGAGCCATATTTATAAGAATAACATCATTAATTTCAACTATTGAAATTAGAGTAACAGATTCACCATTCAGTGTACTCGAGTTAGTTCAGATTTTACTCACTAAATTAGCAACTATTATGACTTTGTGTATTGGTATGTATATGTTGAAAAAAAATTCTAAATCACGATTTAGAGTAAACTATTTATAAAAAATAATCAAAGTGTCTTGAAGTCAATGAAAGCGATACTGAATTTGTGAGTTTTCAAATATAATCCGAGAACGGATACAAAAGTATAATTCAAAAAAGCATCAAAATTGATAGAAATAACAAATAATTTTAGGATCAATCAAAATGTAAAGGAAGCATATATTCATAAGAAAGAATGCTTAAAAGGTACATAGATATTTCTAAGCCATAAGTAAACAACACATTGCTGTTTATTAACAATGTTCTTGTTTTAAATTAGCTATAGTTCTCTTAGTGATCGATGTTAGATTCGCAAATGATGTCTTTTATAATAAGTGTAAAAGATGTTGGGAATGTCCTAAATAATATGCAAGGGGACCTTATTAAAATGTTTAATACATAACATATAAGATGATTCCTTATGATTTGGCAATAGAAATGCCATACATGTAATGTTATCTACGGTATCATGATTTACTTATGTATTTGATACATAAAGCAGATATCGAATCCAAACTAATATCACTAACTTTTTGTTTGAGATGTTATCGTATATTTATGAAATACTAAAGAATTGTTTATAGAAACAATAAACTCCTTATGAAGGTGTGTTCGAACTCAAACTTTCATAAGTGATATTGAGTACAATGTATAATAATAAATTCAAGTTAAAAGACTCTAAGTTAGAAATGTTCCAAATGAAAGATTGTGGCTGAATAAATGTAAATGTCTAGGTACATCACGTTGAATAGTGTTGCAATAAAGACAAAGTACATAAATAAAACTGCATAAATCTATAACTAAGCTGAAGGAGATTCCAAAACATTGTTATATGATAACAATGTCATGAAGTGGTTCATAACAAAACTTAGAGCTTACTACAAGTCGAGAGACGTAATCTAAATTGTTCCACATGACGAAGGTAGTTTATTAACATTGGAGAGAGTTGATTGACATAGTAGAAAATTGAAACATAATAGCATATTCGTTCACCGTGGGACTAACTCAGTTGGTTTTATACAACCGATTGGAGAAGTTGGAATGAGATTCCATAATTAACCCCAAGTGCAAATGGGAGATTAATAGAGTTAGGGTATGCCTAACGAGTAATTATGTAATTTGTTAATACATCTAAACTAATAACCAATCTTGTTCAAAAGAAGGTGTTTTCTTTCTATTATATACTTGATATAATGTGTTGTATATTAATTACTTAATTTAATTAAAAATATATTTAATAGAAAATCCATAAGTGGTATGTTTTTTGACAATAGTTACAAAGTGTTATAACCATAAATAATTTATCATAATGAAAATAAATATACCATTTTAAATATTCCTAGTCAAGATGCATAGAGACTTGATATCGATATATTTGTTGAGACTATAGTATGTAATATTTTTCAAATGTTAGGTAGTGTATTACTCATGGTTGTTGGATGCACCAAAGGGTTGCATGCTGATAGCTATTTGATAAATATGGAATAACTCACTCGATAGTTTTGTGTTGGTTAATAAAACTAAGATCAAACAGAAAATATCGATGTGACTAATTTACTTAGTTCTCTTGACTTGAGAATACCATTGATCTTCAATGTGAAAGCTCTGCTTTGATTATAGTTAAACCATGGCATAGAGTCCATCGAACAACTATAGTTGGGTTGAGTGGAAGCATTGGAAATGAAATACTATTCAAGGGGGAATCCAAATCCTTAGTTATGTGAGGATAATATCACTATCAAATAAAGTAAACTCAAAGTCAAGTCTTGCCAGGGCATTTTAGTTAATAGTAATTGTTATTATTGAACCATGTGTGGACTATAAATTTGAATATGGATGATACTGGAATTTGGACCATTACCAAATTCCATAAGTCCAAAGTGACATAATTTTGACAAAGAAATTGTTATCGGTAATCGTCACTATCATGTACTGCTTAAAATAAGTAAAATTGGATCCTACCATAAGATGTATAAGTAATTAATTCAGCCAAAGTCCCACACCACCACTTAATGTGACATGTGAACGTTAGTATTCGAATGATTAGATATTAATCGTTGATTGAATTTACACCATTGAGCCATACAACCAAAATAATGAATTCCCCGTAAAGCCACAAGATTTAATTAAATTATAAAATGTTGTAAATCGATTAAATTAATTAATATTTGAGAAGTATTATTTATTATTTAACTTGGGAGTTGTTTGTAACTATTTGAATGAGAAAGGTTTCACTCTTTAATTAAAACATATCCACTAATTCATTTCTACAGTCAACTCATTCTTTCTCAATCATTCTTTTTTTTTCTTTCTCTCCTCCTAAATTTTCATCAGAAAATGAAATGAAAATTTCAAAATTTTCAATTGAAAATCAAATGCAAATATCAAAAATAGTAATAAAACATGAATGTTTCATCCATCCGTTTCAAGGATTGGATGTGGATCTCACAGGTCTGAGGAGATACCATGATTCAAGGTGCATTATTTTTGGCTATATTTGAAGGTAAAATTTTCATTTTATTTATTTATATGATCTTCTTAATCATATGATTAGACCTCTTGCATATCACATCTGAATATAAGTTTATCAGTTTAACTTGAATTAATTCCTTTTTTGTCACATCTTCTTTAATATATATGTTTACAATATTAATTTGATTTAGATCCATTTTGTGCTATTCCCTTTTGATTACATATCCATCTTCTTCACATTAGAGTTGTGACATACTGCATCTCATTCAATTAGTTGTTCATGATGCTCATATGGTTTAGATATGAAATTTCCTTTTGTTCTTATTCTAGAAACAATTTATTTATATGAAATTTATTTTGTTTAATCTCGTATAAATGACATATGTTGTCCACTTGAAATCATTTGAGAATTGAACATAAGTTTTATATGATTGTTGTTTGAATATAACTTTTTTTGTTAACATATACTTTTGTTTGAAGGTTAAAAAAATATAATCGGACTTTTATGTAAATCTGTTAGTTCAAATTCTAACACATGCTAAATCTCAAATTTACATATCCATTCGTTATTTTAATCTTAAAATATAGCTAGCAATTAATTATATGTGTGTCGATCTGTTGTTTTAGTTCAAGGTTTATAAATTTATTTTTGTGCAACATCACATTTTTAACTTTAAAATTCTTCCTAAGTTGAAATTTGGTTTGTATTTGTTGGCTTGAATTAATTTTATACACATAATATTTAAGAGTTTAATTACTAATTTGAAATGACATTGTTGAAATGAGCAAAAGAAAATAGGAAAGTCCTCTACCTTTCCTTCTTCCTAATCGTCTACCTTAATTTATTAATTGTCCTTTGGTAAATATAAGTTACTTTTTCGTCCATTGGTGAAATACCTTTTAATATATTATGTACAAGTGTAGGTTGGACCTATATGTATACATATGTTGCTATTACCTACAAGTTTTAAAACAAAATTTGGACAACAAATGCATGTGTAAATTCAGTAGTACATGTCATTTAATACGTCAATTAATTTAATTAAAGAGACAGAAGAATGTTTCTCTCTTTACCTTTATGGCATCGTCTTCCCTTATATAATTATTTGTGTTAAGAAAAAGAAATTGAAGGTTTCAATCTCTAAATTTGTACAAGTTTATTTAATACATCAAAACACACGAATATATTTAATACATTCATTATACAATTTAAAATTAAATTGAACTTAAAATTCATTTTTTTCCAAATTAAATGAAATATGATTATTCAAAATTTCATTAGATTAGATCTAATTTACATTTAGACTACATATGCCCAATAAGAATCCAAAAGGATTTTTTTTGAAATTTAACCTACCACCTCGTTGTGGGCCGGTCCAGTTCCAACAATAACAACTATGTTAGACGAAAATGTTAAAATAATGAAGTTACACAGTTCTCTCGACTTTAGTATACATTGGAACTTCTATGTTGATATATTAATTTGATTATAGTTAAATCATAACAGGGTGACCATTGAGCAATTAAAGTTAGGCCTAAGTAGAAGCATAGGAAGTGAGGCACTATTCAATAGAGATTTGTCTCCCAAATTATATGAGGTTAGTATCACGGTCAAATATAGTCAGCTCAAAGTCAAAATATCTACCTATAGTAGAATGGTTAATAATAAATATTATTATTGAACCAAGAATTTTGTTTATAGACTAATCAAGTTGAATGTTGATAATATTGGAATTTTTACTAAAACCAAAATTCCATACATCCTAATGTGAGATAGTTTTGATGAAGGTATTATGTTTAAATTACTGTTACTAAAAGATACCACTTAGGAAATGTAAAACTAGATTCAACCAATGAATATCTATAAGTGATGGATTCAGTCAAACTATCACACCATTGGTTTAGGTAACGTATGAATGTTAATATTTGAATTGTGTAATATGAGTCGCACAACTGTATTTGCCAATTCTTCCTGAATACCACATGATTTAGTTAGCTTACAAAGTATTATAAATTTCTAAATTAGTTAGTATTTAAGAAATATTAATTATTAATATATATAATTAATGTTTTATGTGTTATTAGTAATTAATTAAGTGCGTATATAAAAGTTATATATGTGCATATCGATATACTATTTCGATATATATATATATATATATATATATATATATATATATATATATATACAGGCTCTAAAAATAATTAATTATTAAATGGGTTTTGAGATTTTTTTTGGCCCACGTGGTGTCCACTCTAGGCCAGCCATAAAAGAAGAGGAGGGTTCAAATTTAGATCTTGATCTAAAGCTGATTTGGTAAAAGGGGATGAGTAAAAGGCACGTGACATTTTCTCTATTTTCTCTCTATAAATACCTAATCAAATTCACTTGAAAAATACTTTTTTCCTTCTCTACCTGGCTATGATCTCCTTGTCCCTATTCCATAGTGTTGTACCTTTTACCCATATACAACATTAAATAAAAAATCAAATATTTTGGTACATTCGATTGTAGCAAGACCATGTGACGATCCGAAGGGTTCTAGGAGCTACTCGTGAACCAAAGTGTGTTAGATAGGCGTATCTTCATTTGGGTATTATCATGTTTATAAGTACATTATTATATGTTGATTACCACCATTTATACATATATATCATTGTCATGTAGGTTTGTAGTTCATTTAAATAATATAATAACTAATTAGAATATATTGATTTAATTTAACACGACGATATATACAAATATATGTTACAATTTTAGTTATGCCATGTGATTATATATATATAATAATTTTTGAATCTAAAAATACAATTTAATAATTTTAAAATATTATTTACTAGCTAAATCACATTAAGTTATAAAAAATATTTTGTTTGATTTTAAAATATTAAAATAAAATATTTGTTTGTTAAAATTGCTAACGACCATTTTATTAAGAAAAATTGGGCTTAATGATTTTATACATACATACATATATACATACTGTAACTTCCTAGAATTTTATCATTTTGACTTTTAATTTTAAATATTCAAATAATTGGTGTTTAAAAAAATCTAAATAACTTATATTCAAATATAATGGTTATTTGGATATTTGAATGGTGAATTAAATATCAATTCAATGGATTTAATATAAATACTTTAGTTAATAAATAATAATGGAGAACTTATTTGTTAATTTATTTACAATAATAAATAGTTCGAATAAATAAGAAGAAAATCAATTGTCAAAAAAACGACTTGATTTTTAATGACGTACTTTTAAATGAATTTATAGGATTATTCCACAATTTTTAATTTGGAAAATATTTAAATTTTCGTTTACCGTATCATATGACAAATGATAAATTTTTTGAAATTTCACAAAATAAATAATATGTGTATTTTATTATTGTTTTGTAGCCATGTCACATTTTAACGCGCGATCGTATTTTTATTTCTGTCGTCTGCAGTTCATACATGAATGGAATATTGTGTAGTGGAATACTGTAAACCCTTCTTATCGAAACCTTTTAGATCAAATCAAAATTTAAAAATTTCAACATAACTTAATGAAGATGTGATGGGTAGCTTGAGAATTTAGGTTTGCTTGGAATTTTGTTTAACTTGTGTTTGAAGTAAGAAATTGATTTTTATTTATAAATTAAAAAATTAATTTTTTTCCTTTCCCCCATTCCTTTTCAATTTTCCCATTCTTCTTTTCATATTTCCAGTATGCTAAACATGACCTTCTCCTTTAAAATTAGAAATCAATTCATCCACCCTGCTAAAAATCACGAAATTTGTTCCACCAAACTCATATGAGTAAGAGCTTTATTTCTATATCAATTTTTAGGGGGTGCATCATTGGATTGGGTTAATTGACAGTTTGGCCATATGTGGTAGTGAACTAGGGTTTAGGGTAGTCAAGGCTAGGAGAAACGATAGGTGATGAGGCGAGTGTGAATGTGTTTCTCTTCATAAGTAGCATCTTATCGCCAATGTTATAGAGCTCAGCCTTGGTTTTGGTGTCACGACCTATGGGGCTGCATGAGGAAGACTTTCGATCATGATCTATTTCAAGCAGTCGAGTCCAAAGGTGATGGGTCTAGAGAAAAAATCGTGGGAATAGGAGTTTGCTGGAGGTTGTCGTGCATTGATTCATAGAGTATTGGTTAAGAAATCAGTATAGGAAGTCACAACATGTTGGGTTTGATCGTGTACAGGGTGTGATATGTGTGCACGATTTTGAATTGGTATTTAGGAGGGAGGAATATAATTTAGGTGTAATTAATTAATTTAATTGTTAATTAGTAATTTAATTAAAGTTTTAATTCGAAATTATATTAAATTGGCAACTCTCTCATACTAGGTCGGGTGTAGATGCGGTCTTTTGTGTTGCACTTGTATCTTTATTATTTATGCATTGGAGTTGGATTCATTGAATTTAGAGCTAGTGTAAGTTTGAGCTAAAGTCAAACGCCATTTGATTTTAGATCAAATTAGAATGCGAAAGCGTCAACTAGAATTTCTTTGAGTTTACCCATTATTAAATAAATTATATGATAGATGTGTTGTTATAAATTATTATTGAATGCTCAAATGATAGTTAATATGTTTAAAGTATAAATTAACGATAAAACTATAGTGATTTAATTTAATTACAATTAACGTAGTTAAATTAGTTATACTTCGTTTTTGATATCTATTTACCAGAATAAAATGATGTTCTGCTATAATTAAATTAAATAGATCAATTTGGACATTTATCGAGCAGAATACATTACTGTTTTGTGCTTACAAAGTAAAAGGATAATTTTCGATGTTAAGTAATATATGAATTAATTAAATGATGTGTTAGCTGTTGATGCTAATTATTGATAATAACATGTCTGTTATTGTTGTTTGATTGTTTGTTTAGATTTAAGTTCCTACCTAAAAAGCAGCTTATATAAATAACCATTGTTTTGCATGGGACATTTTTAGAGTGACCTAAAGGGGTTTCTCACCATTGTTAATTTACTATTATATGCATCTTAGTTATAATCTTATGTTGGTTATATTGATGTTTGGTTGAAGTATTTCTGACCTACTGTTGATTTGTGTAAGTGTCGTTGTAGCGATTATCGCTACCCTCACTTATGATATATCATCTCCTTAAAGTGTGTTGGACTAGTTCTTGTATTTTTACAAAATAAATGTTTGGTCGTGTTTGCACTTTGAAAGTTGTTTAAACCATATTTTCAAGTATTTCTGAGGATTTTGAAATAAAGGATGAGTGTTGTTTAAAATTAATAAAAGGAGTTATAAATCTGATTAATTATCTTTTGGGATAATTAACGTTGTTTTAAATTTATAAAAAGGTTAATTTTTTATTAATTATCTTTCAAGATAATTAATATTGTATTAAAATATATAAAAAGATTCTAAATTTTATTAAACTTCATTTAGGATAATTAATGTGGTTTCAAATTTACAAAAGAGTTATATCGGCTATCTTTTAGGGTGATTAACAATATTTTGAATTTATAAAGATATTTTAATAATTTATTATCTTATGGGGTAATAAATGTTGTTTTAAAAGTTATAAATAATAGTTTATGAATAATAAATTCTTTATAAAGGAATGTTTAAGCAAAGCTAAGTGTAATCTGTTTTGGGGTGAATGATGTGTCAATGATATCTATTTGAGACCCTTCTTTTTAATACACTTAGTAATATAAATTATGTTTATAAAGAATACGTTAAAGGTGTTTTAAAAGTATTTTAGAAATACTTGTGATGTCAAAATTAAGCATAAGTGTGAGTCAAATTTTTTAAGAGATTTATTTTTGTACGGCCATTTTATTATTCCCGATAGCTGATTTGTTGACAATCGATTCTGCTATCTTAGTTTCGTCAATTTAAGACGATTTTTCTCACATTTGTGCATTCATATCCTTTGTCATAAATAACTAAAATCAAAGCGCAAGTGGGGGTTAAGCTATGTGGGGTTGCTCCCATTAGGGTATGATCATGTATACTCTAGATCGTTTTCGATGGTATGTACACAAAGATGTGAAATACTAGGATTTTTAGTAAAGTTGGCAGGGTCTGGCTTGTAGGTTTTCGAGAGAGTCATGGAGTATATGACTATCTCATGTATATTTTCTAGAGGTATAATTTTGATAAGGAGGTGCACCATCCTAGTCATTGTTGGAAAGTTCCCTTTCCTTATTTGATTCAAATCTTTGAATCGTTTTCTCAATTGCATCGAGAAATGCCTAGAGCTCTGCTCGATGTTTAATTATTTATTTCCATTTTTACAAGTCTGATTATGCTCCGACTTGTTTTCCATTCTTTCATCTATGGATGTTTTGTGAGGTAAAACATATTCCACCCCTTGTGAGGTAAAACATATTCCCACCCTTGTGAGTATTTTTTCAGGTTATCATTGGTGGAACATGGAGTTCATGGAGTAGAGCTGCATGTCCACCCGTCATAATATTTTTATTTCCGTTGTATTATTATATATACCTATCAGCACTATAAGGTCAGAAAGTTATAATTGTCCAGGCTGAAGGGATTTTGTTTTAACTCTGATATACCATGTATTTTAGAGTGACAGCATTTAATGTCTTTGTTATATTATATGTTTTCATTCCACTATGAGATTATATTTTCCCCTATTCTTTTACCTTTTCTTTTTACCCAAACAATCTGCCTTGTCAGCACTAAGATGTTTGGCATTTGAATAATGTGGATGTATTAAGTGTTGACTTTCCAGGGTCGAAAAGGCGGATCCTTATATTTGGTATCAGAGTTAAAAGTTTAAGCGAGAACATTAGCTTTGGTGGGTTAGACTCATTAGAGATAAGGTAAGTGACAGCCTAGAATGAGTTGAGAGTATTATATATACAAGAGCGTATTTGTTATTGTTATAATAACATATTGTGTTAATTTGTCGGTTGAGTTGTTTATGAATTCTGTTCAAGATGTGGGACATTACGGTGTCGCTAGGGATTTCTAAACACTCAAATAAGGCAAACGGATAGGCTATTTTTTTTGAAAATTGGTAAATGAAATATTTTACCAAGGATTATATATTTTATATATAAAGGAATAATTTTCAAACTGATATAGTGATTTATGTTGTGTTTTTTTTTTTGAAAATGATAATATTTATTTATTATCATTGTTGTTTTATTTGTTATGCTTGAGTAGTTTAGGAGCATTGACCATTATTTGTTGATTGTTAATTTATGCTCTATCAGTTTATAGACATTTATTACCTTAATAAGTGTCAGTTCATTAAAACGAACCCCTTGTGAACTGAACTTCATAGTTCGACTATAAGATGTTTGGTAAAAATATTAACTTAAAACTCATCTTTTAATAATAAAAAATTAATATAATCTAGATGGAAGATAAGATGTTTGGAGGATAAAATTTGTGAAAACTCGGTAATAATAGAGGAAAATAATAATAACATAAGATGATTTCAAAAGGTATAATTTATATGAGTATGGTATATAAAATGATTCATATAATTTATAAAAAGTTGTTTTATAAGTTAAAAGAGTTTTCAAGAATTTAAATCCCGATATTACTTGAAATAATTTCAAAAAGATTTTGAGTCGAGTTATGATAGTATTACTTGGATACAATATGACTTAATGATATATAGATTTTTATTATTACTTAATGCATTTTTCATTAAGTAATGATAATATTGCTTAATGATATTGTTTTAAAATGTGCTTTAAAAAATTGAAGTCCAATAAGGCTAAAAATTCTAAAAGCAAGGCTCGATCCATGGATACAACAACGTTTTCTTTAATATTATACCCTACTAAAAATAATCTATGTTCCATGTGGCCATCCTGAAATCTTCTGAAGGACCAACCCTTGAAAATGTATTACTAGTGGTAATTAAGTTAAACAAAAAAATTAAAAAAAAAAAGAGTGACATTATTGCTAAGATTCGAAACACCAAAATTAAGATAGTGATGTTGATGAATTCTCTTCAATATACAGAATATGCCACAGTTGACTATTATGATTCCATTTATCTGGACTAATAAATGAATTTCATATGAAAAAAGCTAACTCTATATATTTTGCTTCCATCTGTTTTTCAAAACAAATTTTATGACGACCCAGATTTTTGAACTTGTCAAAATCGTCTAAAATCCATCTAATTTAAACTACAAATGAAGATTGCGGATTTAATACCTAATATCGTTTGATAAATATTTAAAACTACTAAATGATAGGATACAATTTCAGTTTATATAACTTATCAGAAGAATTTATTAATTCTACAAGGTGTGTTTAATACATACCAATGTCTAAAATTTACCGTTGCACACTCTAATGTGAGAGGCAGCAATGTCCCTGCCTACAAACTCAGTAGACATATCAATGCGGTATAAAATGGTAAGAAGGAAAGATACATGAACATTGGACAAATAACAACCCACAACGGATAAAAAGGAAAGGGTTATATTTTTTTTGCGGCTGCATCACTGCCACTTTCGACTTACTATGCACTCCTATCCAATTGGTACCCAATTAGATAACGGATCATGTCAACGTAGTTTTCTTACCACAAATAGGACTCATTAAGCCTGTAACAAACAAATATGCAATTCTCTAATTACATTCATAGGCTTAATCTTCATGTTTAGATTCCTCAAATCTGATATACTTCATTTTATTCAAAAGCTCTTTGAAAAGAAAAGTATCTCATAAGAACACATCACACATAAACACGGATGGATTTTTAACTAATGATAACTTAACAAACTTTATATGTAAAACCCTTTAATATTATTTTTAATGACATTCTTTGAATATATTTACAAATAAACTTATAAATCTTAGCTGAAATGCTTGCATCGCACATTTTAGTATTTACACAACTAAGTCAGTATGACACTTACTGGATATTGGATTTCCAACTGAATAGTAAGCTATGGGACAACCTCCCGTACAATGCACTGTTAGAGGAATGTACCTGAGTCCCCTTTGTGGGTCCTTATCCGAATTAAGACTTGCCTATCTAAAAATATAATATATGAATAACACCGAGTGTTACATCACCCGACCATTACCAATTGATCCAAGATCCCATACGCCACATAATTTAAAATCGATGTTATAGTGGGTAGAAATTTGTATATCTAAAAAGGTGATTTCACACCCTATTGGTAGCGAGCCACTTAGTCTTAAAGCATCCCTTGTTTTACTATTCCCTATTGTGTGGCTTTAAGGTAACAGTTACCTTTTATATAGAACATATTCCACTTAGAATGTCACTTTACCATTCCTCAATCACACAACTGATTTCTATAAAGGTATAACTCCTGAGCTCGCACCTCTGAGGAAAATGTGTTAAGCTAAGAGAAGTTGCCTTCTCCTCCACCAAACAAATGATACATTTATAGAGATCAATTGATATGAGCTAGAAATGCAACGTCAGGCATTTGTCCACATAAATTGTTCAGGAAAACGACAAACCGAAGGCACTTTCCTACCATATCCCATCGGGCACTTCCCCTGGGATTAGCAGTAAGTTAGTCCTTGCATACAAAAATTTCAGAACGAATGGATCACGGCTATTTATTTATTTCATGGGGCCATTCCAAGGTTATCAACAAGCATTCCTTATGGTATAAAGATCCTCACCTTTAATATTAAGTCCTTCAATATATAGTTTCTTCACTTTCGAAAGTAAATTGTTCGATATTGTTTTGGGATAGGAATTACCCAAATCCAATCCTGGTTCCTTCGAATCAGTTATCGATAAAAGGATGTTTCCATAAGTAGGCGATTATCATTTGATTTATTCATTTCCTTTTATTAAAAAATATCTTTAAGATATATATATATATATATATATATATATATATATATATATCTTTAAAACATTCTTGTTGGTATATACAGAATCATTAAATCTCTCTTTATTAAATTCTTTGGTTTAATAAATCCTTTTCTAAACTTGGAATAACTCCAAAACATTTATTTAGGAAATATTTTCAAATCATTCGTTTAAATCTTAATAAAGATTTCCTGTTTTCAAAACGTAACTTTTTAATAAGTTGAAAACATGTTATCTCAGATGGCAAATCCAAATTGTTTTAAATTTAAATTTTTTAATCTTTTATACTTAAGTCATTTCCAACATTTCAACATGATCTATCCCTCGCCTAAGGAGGCCAGGTAACTTAGGGCACTGGTTGCTCCTGAAAATTTCCTTGTTTTAAGCATCTTGCCCAGATTTTTTGAAAAATCATGTATACACGTTGGCTTGTTAAAGTCAAGATTAAAATATTTGCTTATAACATCTTTTCTTTGATTCATTAATTTAAATTCATTTAAATAAACTATAAAATCTTCAAATCACCTGTAAAACACTAAATTATTTATTTATAAACATTTATATTGGATTTGGAAAAGAATTGTTAAGTTTAAAACAATATTTTAATTGCTATTGGAAACCGATACAAATAGTGCTACAAATAGTGTTTTTAAAGTTATATTAATCAAAATGACTTCTCTATTATTTGAAAATTTATTTATATAACTCAAACATCTTATAAAATATTTTAAGGGATTTATAAAGATTTTTCTATATTTTTAAAACATTTAAAAATATTAAATTCAAAGAAAATCCTTTTTTGATTTCGAACTGCAAAACCGCGATTATTTTGAAAACTTGTTTTACTTATATTTCATAATCTACTTATTGAAATCTCAAACATTTTCTTTTGTTTAAAAATTATGGATATGATAATTCGTAAAATTCTTATCATAAAGAGTTCCGAGCTATACTCCACTTTATATATTTGTTTAAATTTTAGGGCGTGAAATCATAAACTACCATTACGCGATGCGTCTAGTTTTGACTTGTTTTTCATTTCTTATTCGGTCTTCACCAAATTTGTTTCCAGTGTTTATAAAATATTGTTAATCATTTCAAACCATTTTAAAGAGGTTTAACATTTCATATATACCATTTCATTAATAAAAAGAAAGTGATTTCTTTTTGCGATTTTCGATGTGTATTTAACGTGACTTGTTAATGAAATGAAACAACCATAATAAACTACCAAACATAATTAACAATCATTACAACCAAGCATAACAAACAATATCATATATATGTATGTATGTATGTATGTAATAGTATAGATGTGTAGGATCGATTTCACCCTAGAGGGGGGTGAATAGGGTGATAGTGTTAATTATAAAAATTAATTGCAGAAGCTTATAAAATAATTTCAACACAGATCACAGAACAATAGCAGCACAGATAATAGCAGAATAATAAAATGCAGATATAGACGACACAGAATTTACCCAGCTTCGGCAAAACCCTGCCTACGTGCTGCCCCCAAGGTTTCTACTAGAAATTAGATAGTCAGACGCTTACACACGTAAATTCGCGACACCGGCTATCGACTAAACCTAACTCTACGCTCAAAACCCTGCCACAACTCAGCCACTGAGTTGCGAATTCTCAAACTACGCCACGTAGTTTGTCCCCTAGTCACACGACTAGAAATTTTAACGGTTAAAAGAGTTTTTGAAATTAAAAATAAAAACAAATGTTAAAACCCTTAAAAATAAAGCCCCTTTAAATTAACAAGCCGGCCCTTTTTGTAATTAAGCTTAATAATAAGCCGGCCCCTTTTCTCTTTATGTCCCAATCCTTCTTCGATTTGCATTGAGAATTTTGAGAAAGAAATATGGCGGCTTTGTTTTCTCTTAGCTCTGAGATTTAGGGCTTTTTCGAAGCTCCGACTCTAAATTGATCGAATCAGTGGTTAATTGCGTGAAGTCTTGTTCGATCGAATCCTTGTTGCTCACTTCGATTGCTTCGAGTTGATGGAGTTCGACTTCGATTCGGTATGTAATTTTCGTTTATGCTATTCTGTTATGCTTGATTGAACTCCATGGTTTTGAAATTGCCAATGATGATTGTTTATATATGAGTTCGATCTCCTTGAATTGCGTTCGTCTGATTTGTTCAATATTTAGCTTCGGCCATCTGATATTGTTTTGATGCTTGAGATTTTACTGACTTTCTCAAATTCGTATATTATGATACTTGCGTCCCACGGCTTTGATGTTTAACTCGGTCAATTTCCTTTGCTACCATGGTTTCGAATTTGACTTGTTCGTTTGAGATGACTGTGGTGATTTTACTGTGACTTCGGTTTTGACTTTGATTTTGCGAAAATATGAACTTGTTCGATTTTTGTCTTGGTTATTTATTTTGACTTCTGCGTCTGCAGTACTGTCACTGCTTCGACTTTACCTTGTTCTGATCATGCTATAGTCGCGGTATTGATTTTGAATTATTCCATGACTTCGGCATTGTTCATGGTTGATTTTAGTTCTCTGTTGTATTTGTTGAAGTCTTCATTGCATACTGGTGGTCTTTTGTAGCATTGAGTTGCACTGTAGTTGTCACGTCCACTGTTTCATTTAGTTGTTCACTGGTGCATTATGTTGTAGATTTTGGAGCTCGAGTTTCTTAGCTCTGTTCACTTTGAATTGTATACTGTGTTTGCCTGTAGTGTTGTTTTATTGAGTCTGAGCTTTGAGATCTTGTTCACTTGTTTGAGTCTGGTATCTTGATTCACTTGTTTCACATGTGTCCATTTGCATTATATTTGTGTCTTTGAGTCTTTGCCCTTTGCTGGTTCATCTGATTCAGTGTTGTAGAATTGATTTATTTGTTGCACTATATGTTCCAGTGCCCCATGACTTGTGTACATGTCTTGTTGAGTTTGTGGTCATCCTGCTTTGCCTGGATTGTATACATTTGTGCACTTGTTTGCTCATGAACATATGATGGAATTTGGTCTAGACTTGAGTTCTTGTTTGATTGTATCTTGACCCTTTGTTGTTTGGTTGATGTGCATGTGTGTTGGTTTGGTAGTTGTGCATGTCACTGTTGCATTACTGACTTCAGATTTGGTTTTGATTTGTTGGAGTTGCAGTATTGTTTTGCTGCTCTTGTTGTCATTGATGCATCCTTTATTGTTACTTTGAGACTTTATACATCATTTTGAAAAACTGGATGCTTTGTCCTGCACTTGTATTCATGTTGCAGTGACATTTGTTCTGGTTTGAGCTTCTGTTTCACTAGTATTAGTGATGTTGCAACTGGTTTGGGCCTGATTTTGTTTTAGCATACTTGGTGGTCATTTTGTACCTCTGGTCTTTGTTTGGTTCTTGATCATTTCATATTGAGTTTTGAAATTTCACTTGAGTTGAATCCAGTTTTAAAACTCGGGTTTGACCTTGTGCTGATGTCGAGACTTTATTTATATTGCACCTGAGTTGAACCCGTCTTTTTATTTTGGGTTTGATCTTGTGCTCACCTGTCCCTGTAACATTATCAAGTGTATATCGGTGTGCACGGCCTTGTGGCATGTACAGTGATACACTGTGCATGTCACATTGTTCATGTGTGATGAATTCAAATATAAATCATGACGAACAACCCAAATAACTGAGGCAAATATTATTTTCAAAAATTCATATTTTATTTTATATTGCAAAAATATTTCTTTTTCAATTTTACTGCATTAGTGAATATTTTTGCAGATTGCTCAGATGCTGGATTCTAACTGGAATGAAGTTGAAGATGAAATACGAATTGAGTGAATGAGTGATGTGTAGTGAGGTTAAATGTAAATATGAAATTTTGATGTATTTGTAATCAAAATTGTATATGTATAGTAAGAGCTTGAATTTGTACTAGTTAAAATTGTAATAAATATTTGTCGAATAAAATTCCTGTTTGAATTCAAATTCTGTGTATTTAATTTTATTCAGCAAATATTTATTTAATCTATGAAAAATAAAATAGTACATTAAAAAATACATTTAAACGAATGTATATATGTTTATTATCATCAAAAAAAAATCATATAAGCGCATATTCAACAAGATGCAATTTTCTCACTCATCTCCAAGTCCAATTCTTCCTACCAACATTCAAAAGGATCGACACTTCAATAAATCATCACTTAAACAACTACACCACCCTCCTTGCTCTTGACCATCCTTCCTCCACTATCATAGCTTACATCATAAAGGTCTAAGGTCAAAGTGCTTGGCCATTGGATAAAAGAGGTCTTTAGTTCATAATATTTGCACCTAAAAATGAGTCATCTTCTCTTGTGTATTTAACTATGTTGCACTCAATTTGGAAAAGTTTTCAATTGTAAAGTTGTTGAAAATTCTTTTCTCTGCTATTTCAAATAAAGAATTACTTGATTCCAAGTTGTTTTAAGGGAGATATGATCAAAAGAAGCAGAGATATTCTCGGATTCATGAAAATCAAACCCGAGAATGCACTAGAAAGAAGTGGGTTTTTGACATAGCTATGATCAAAGTGGAAAGAAGTGATAAACGTAAAAGCTATAGCCACTGAAATTTTACATGGTAAAAAAAATTTCACCATTTGATTCAGTTTGGGGAATTTATGGAAGATGGAAATGAGATAAGGAGGTGTGTATTTATAGGCAAGTTCATCAAAATACCTACAAACATCATCATAAGCTATCACCACACCATCACCACCACCACCACCCCATGCCACCATAGGATGGTTAGAAGCCACTTCAAGCATAGGTACGACCATATACCCCCTTGGATGTGACATTTGATGATCAATGGTGATAATTACGTTAGATATTTTAAGTGTTTTCTTCCTCCATCGTTAATACCCTTATGTGCCATCTTCTCCTTCATCATCACCTAACATGGCCAAGTACCATCCACCACCACCTACGCATGGCTGACATGACCCTTTCTTATGTGCATATGATGATGGTTGTACTTTGATGTGTAGTGTTGACTTAAGGTTGCTTAAGTGGAAAGGAGTTGTTAAAATATCTCATATATGTGTGTGTGTGTGTGTGTATTTGATTTTGTATATAATTAGTATATATGTATATTTGTCTGTGTTCATGTGCTTGTACACATATCCACTGATGAGTGTGTGTGTGTATATATATATATATATATATATATGCATATGTATGTTACATTTAATCCGCAAAATTGCACAACTTTTACACATTAAATCGTTACAAATCCTGATTTCGATTTCCGGTCACATTTTCATTACTTAATATATATATAATATATATATATAAAGTTAGAAAACTAATTTCTTATCATTATTAATTAATTTAAAAGATATTATTTGAATTAAAAAACCATATAAACTAATATTGAACAATTGTTTTTAAAAAGTGTTATTATAACGATAAATTGATATCGATTTTGCATATATTTTCAAATCAATTATTTATTTTTATAAAACTACTATAAATAATTCATCATCACTTTAAAACTAGTTAAAATGTATTATTATCATTTTAAAACTATTATTTGAATAATTATTACTATTTATTATCACTTAAAACAATATTAGTTGTATTATCCATCTTTTATTTGAATACTTTTAAAAGTAATCATAAGTTATCAAAGTGATAAATTTGTAGTTCATTACAGACTCCCCTCCTTAGAAGAATTTCATCCCAAAATTACACTAGAGAAAAAACCTATAGGTGTTTTCCCAAAATATTTGTTTTAAAACTAATACTTGTAAGATGTATATAGATTATCCATATGCCATATTTGATTCGATATACTATTCGAATTTATAATTTTTATTTCCAAATTAGTATCGATTCCACGATTATCTATTATGGACTCTAATCGGGCTCTTTGACCAAAAACTTCATTTCCCTTATATAGCCCTCAACTATGGTAGAAAATTTAAGTACCAAACGATAAACCCTCATCAATATTCATCGTCAAGAATTAAGTGATAAATCCTTTTTTCAGATCGCTCTAAACACCTCAAAGTTCTATACTTGAATCTTAGATTAGAATTGTGTGATGAAATGATCTACGTATAACTAATGTACTTATTAACTTCCCTAATCTTTAAGAAATAATTTCATTTATCAATTTTTAATCAAAAGTCTACTCCATTATAAAATCTTCTTTATGGAACTTATTACTTTATTATGCCATTTATAAATATATCCTTTTATTTATAAATATTTGTTTATAAATTTGTCACTTCGAAATGTTTATTTACAAAATATTTCTATCACTTTTCCAAAAGAAATCGTTTATATTTAAAAGATTATTTATCTTTTATTTTCCAGTTTTATGATAAACTTCTCTTATTATAATATATTCCATTTTAACTAACATTTATATCCAAAATTTACCCATTAATTATTCATTCAAAATTATCCTTTTAACTTTAAAATTTTTTACAGATCAAGTAACTCCAAAATAATACCAAGGAACTAGGTACTACAAATAGTATCACATATTCCCTTAAAAAATACAGTAATACTTAAGAGAAGCCTTTGCAGTTCGAACGTAACTCCTACCCATTTTTATTTACTTTCGAGCCACTCGAACTATTTAACTTTAGATTCTTTGCAAAAATACCAGGATTTAGATTTTCAAAAATTCCTTTATAAAACACATTTATAAATCCAATTTATTTAATTACTTATATAAAACACATCCATAAGTTTATTTATCTTAGATAAATTCCTTAAACCAATATTATTTATTAAATACCACATAGTCAAATTATGAAACTAAATTCACGAGGTGCTTAACTAGATTGAACTGAATTAATATTATCATTAAATATCTTATAGTCTGATCGTGAATTAAATCCCAAAGCATTTAGCTTATAATTGTATGCTACCAACCCATGCTAAAGGAAATTAATTGCTAAAAAACTAGCCGAGCAAAAACCAAACAATCAACAAAAGAAAAGCACACCAAAAATAATAATATTACTCATAACCCAGTTCAGAGGTACGGTGCCTTATCCTATTCATTTTATTTATCAAATTATGGTAGTTCCATTTTAAAATTCCTAGATTGATTTACTAACCTAGACAAATTTTACATAGGCACCTAACCTATGCTCTAAAACCATCTGTGACGACCCAGATTTCCGTACTTATCAAAATCGCTGAAATCCCATCTGAGTTAAACTACAAATGAAAACTACCGATTTAATACCTAATATCCTTTGATAAATATATAACATGTTAAACGTATAGGATACAAATTCAGTTTATACAACTTAATAGAGGAATTTATTAACTCTACAAGTTGTGTTTAATACTTATTAGTGTCTACAAATCTACCGCTACGCACTCTGATGAGAGAGGCAGCAATATCCTTACCTACAAACACAATAAACATGTCAATGCGGAATAAAATGATAAGCAAGAAAGATACATGAATATCAGACAAATAACAACCCATAACAGATAAACGGGAAAGGGATATATTTTTTTTAGGGTTGCATCACTACCGCTTGTGAATGCCTATATACATATATCTAATTGGGTACCCAATTAGATGCAGGATCAAGCTAACGTAGTTTTCCTACCACAAATAGGACTCGTGGAGCCTATGATGCAACAAAAAAATTGTAATTTTCTAATTACATACTTAGGCTTAATCTTCATCTTTAGATTCTTCAAATCTAATTTACTTCATTTTATTCAAAAGCTCTTTGAAAATAAAAGTGTCTCATAAGACAACGCCACACATAAACGTAGACGAGTTTTTACCTTATGATAACCTAAAAAACTTTATATGTAAATCATTTAATATTATTTTTTAATGATATTCTTTGAAACCATGTGCAAATAAACTTATAAACCTTAGCTAAAATGCTTTCATCTCACGTTTCATTATATGCACAACTATGTCCGCATGGAACTTATTAGATATTGGATTTCCAATTGAATAGTCAGGTAAGAGACTACCTCCTGTATAGTGCATTTCCAGAGGAATGCACCCAAGTCCCCTATGTTGGTCCTTATATGAATTAAGACCGACCTATCTGAAAATATAATATACGAATAACACTGAGTATTACATCACCCGGCCATTACCGACCTATCCGAGATCTCAAGCATACACCATATAATTTAAACTCGACGTTATAGCGAGTAGAAATTTTTATATCTACAAAGGTGATTTCGTACCCTGATGGTAGTGAGCCACTTAGCCTTAAAGCATCCTTTGTTTTACTATTCCTAGGTGTGAGGCTTTGAGATAACAATTACCTATCATATAGTACATATTCCACTTTGAATGTCACTATGACATTCCCTAATCACATAACTGATTTCTACAAACGTATAACTCCTGAGCTCGTACATTTCAGGAAAAGATGTTAAGCTAAGAGAAGTTGCCTTCTCCGCCACTAAACACATGATATGTTCGTAGAGATCAATCAATATGATTTAGAAATGAAACGTCAGAAATTCGTGCATACAATTTGTTTAGAAGTAGGGAAAACCGAAGGCACACTCCTACCATATCATGTCGAGCATTAACCCTAGGATTAGTAGGGAGTTAGTCCTTACATACAAATATTTTAGAACGAAGGGACCACTTTATTTATTTATCTCGGAAGTCCATTCCAAAATTATCAACAAGAAGTCCTTCTATTATAAAGATCATCACCTTCAAAATCAAGGTCGTCGATATATATTTCTTCACTTTTGAAACATAAACTGGTTTGAAGTGGTTTTCAGACAAGAATTACCCGAATCCGTTCCTGGTTCCTTCGAACCAATTATCGATAAAAGATGTTTTTATAAGTAGACGATTATCATTTGATTTATTCGTTTATTTTTAGCAAAAAATATCTTCGAGAATTATATCTTCAAAACATTCTTGTTGTATATATGGAATCATTAAACCTCTCTTTATTAAATTATTTGGTTTAATTAAATCCTTTCTAAACTTGGAATAATTCCAAAACATCTTAGTTAGGAAAATATTTCCAAATCATTTATTGAAATCTTAAAAAAGATTTTTGATTTTTAAATATAACATTTTAATAAGTTGAAAACATGTTATCTAAGATGGAAAGTACAAAATTGTTTTAAATTTGAAAATTTTAATCTTTCATACTTAACTCATTTTTGAAATTTTGAAATTATCTATCCTTCACCTGGGAAAGGCTAGGTGAGCCGAGCACTGGTTGCTCCTAAACCTCTCCTTGGTCTAAGCACCTCACCCAGATCCCACGAATAGAAAAATCAAGTGTACTCGTCGGCTTATTAGAGCGAAGATTAAAACATTTTCTTATAATAACTTTGCTTTAATTAATTTATTTAACTTATAATAAACAAATTATAAAATTTTCATATCATCTTTAAGACACTTAATGATTTATTTAAATCATTTATAAAAGATTTGGAAAAGAATTATTAAGTTTAAAACCATATTTTAATTCTTATTGAAAATCGCTGCAAAATAGTGCTTTGAAACGACTTGTAATTTATTTGAAAATTTACTTATATAAATCAAATATCTTTTGAAACATTTAAAAGATTTATAAAGATTTTTTTAATATTTTTAAATTAATTAAAATTTTTTTTGAAGAAACCCCATTTTGGATTCCGAACTGCAAAACCGCGGTTAGTTTGAAAATTTGTTTTACTTATATTTCAAAATCTACTTATTGAAATCTTCATCGTTTTCTTTTGTTTGAAACTATGGATATAATAGTTCAAAAACTTCTTATCACAAAGAATTCCAAGATATATTCCACCTTATATACTTATTTAAATTTTTTGACGCGAAATCGCGAACAACTGTTACGTGACACGCCTAGTTTTGACTTGTTTTTAATCTCTTATTCAGTCTTCAGCAAATCCTATTGTTTATAAAACATTATTAAATCATTTTAAACCATTTTCAATTGGTTTAACATTTCATACACAACATTTTATTAATAAAAGGAAAGTTATTTCCTTTATGATTTTCGACGTGTATTTAACGTGACTTGTTAATGGAATCAAACAATCAAATTAAACTACCAAACAAGACTAAAAATCATCACAACCAAGCATAAAAAACAATATTTTATATATATTAGTATAGATGGAATTTTCTCACCCATTTTCAGGTCCAATTCTTCCTACCAACATCCAAACGAATCAACACTTCACTAAACCATCACTTAAACAACTCCACCATACTGCTTGCTCTTAGCGATCCTTCCTTCACTACCATAGCTAACGTCATAAGGGTCTAGGATCAATGCTCGACCATTGGAAAAAGAAGAGGTCTTTAGTTCATAAATATTATGGTCTAAGAAGAGGTACTTGATATATCTAATGGTCTAAGAAGAGGTACAATCATTTTAAACCATTTTTTTGTCAATTGTAAATTTGTTGCAAATTCTTTTCTCTACTATTTAAAATAAATAGTTGCTTAATCATGAGTTGTTTTGAAGGAGATATGGTCAAAAAAAGAAGATGTATTCTCGGATTCGCAAAATTCAAACCCAAGAATGCACTGGAAAGAAGTGGTACTTGATATATCTAAGGTCAAAATGGGAAGAAGTGGTAAACGTGAAAGTTGTAGCCACTAAACTTTTACATATTTTGAACAAAATTATTTCCCCATTTGGCTCGGGTTTGGGAAATTATGGAAGATGGAAAATGAGCTGAAGGGGGTGGGTATTTTATAGGCAAGTTCATCAAAATATCTACAAATATCACCACCTTACCATCACCTCACCATCCACCACCACCTATCATGTAACGACCTAGATTTTCCAAACGATGTATTCTGAATTTTTAAATAGTTTTAATTGTTGAATTGGAATATAAAATTTTATTTTTGAATATGAAGATTTTGGTCAAAATTATAGAATGCATTTAAATTTAAAAAATAGTGATTTATCGTAATACGGGAATAGTGAATAATTGAAATTTGAGTCGGATATGAATCAAAACGATTTCTAATGTTGATATAAATTCTATTGGAATTAGAATTGAGTTAATAAGCTTTTTAAAATGAAATTACAAGTGATTTCATCAATTTTTGAAATTGTCAATTTAATCGACGCGTTAAAATAGCAATCTGGGGCACAGCTTTGGAATTCAACAAAACAAGTTCCATTGATCCATAATAGTGTATTATTATCGGATTTTAAATTTTGTAGCGTTTGAAATTACCGTTTGATCGTACGGGATAGAAATTCGTTTAATTTATATTGAAAATTTAATATAATAATTGGATTTAAAAAGCTATCTTCGACATATGATCGAATTAGGCCTCGCTACTTGTTCCATTACATTCAAAATAGCGGTATAGCATTAGGAATGTCCGGTGGCATGCCACAATAGGGATTCAGGATTTTGAATTATGCAAACAAGATATTTGAATATAATATTATAAAATTTTTAATAAGGTCAAACCTTATATTTTATTGAGCCATTCGACAACCTACACATAGTCGACCTATACTTCTCGTTTATAAATTGCACTTCCTATTTAAGCTTCGGTTGGAATTCACGAAATCATAATCAAAATGGAAAAAACTGCTCGATAAGCTAGTCGATTAGAGGGGACGAAGGCATAGCTGGGGACACTAGTCGGAGCAGCAACTCGAGTGGGGAGAGGCATCGTGTTCGACTTGAGATCAAGGGATCATCAAGTTTGCACGATTAGCCGAGCTAGGGTTTCAAGGATCTAGTCGATGGTAGGCGAATTGGTGGAAGCCGCGTTCTTTTGCCAAAGTCGAACCTAAATGGGTGTTCATGGTAGCTAGCTATGAGCAGAGGTCGACGGCATGGAGTCGGGAATCGCCCGAGGTCAGCTGTGGTGGCACAGGGTATTACAAATGATGCAGTGAGAGGATGGAGGCGCGGCTGGGTTTTAGCATGGGAAGGAGGTACGGAGATGGTGGTCCAAGTCGATATCGAGTTTTTCATAAGCGGTCGAGATTCTCTCTGCCTGGAATGAGATGTGGATAAAGGGGATTTAATTTTGAATTTAAATGAAGTTAAGTAAATTTTAGACATTTATTTATCTCGATGTTAATAAATTCATAAATTTCTTTTACGAGGTCCAAAAATCACGAAACAAATTTCGTTGGAGTCGTATGAACATATTATATGCACAAGATTGATTAGGAGTCGTTTGAAGTCAGCAATGGTTTTGGGTTAATATAAAATTAGAGCAATTAGCAAAATTAAAAATCAGGGTGAGTAAATCTCACTCAATTTGGTTGATTGATTTAATTTATAGCAATTAGAATTTAATTTGGATGATTGGTTGAATGTATATATTATTATCAGTTGGATATTATATCTATATATAGTAGTATATATATATTAGTAGTTGGATATATTTTTCGCTTATTGGAGTGGATAAGACCATATGCGCCCTGCATAATAGCGGATGACCATATAATACCGCGGTATCATACCTCGAAGTGGGATTGGTATTTTTTTGTTATATAACATTTGAGGATGTAAGGAAACAAGTTGGAGGGATCTAACTGGATTCCTTAAATATATTTATTGTTTTCCATATATAGTGATATATAATGAAATTGAATAATCCGTTATGGATTGTTGTGTGATTTGATTGTTTAGATGTTATAGTAGCACTGGCTTAAATTTTGGTATTAAAAAGACCATAAGTAATACTTTTGATTTTTAAAAATGGAATTCAAAAGCAATTTTAGAAATAAATAAACTTATATTGAATTTTGGGATTAATTTAAAAAGGAATTGAGTTGGATAAAATAAATGATTTGATTTTGGGATTTGTACTTATCTATTATGGAAAATATTTCAAATAGAGATTATAAAAACAATCTATATAAAGGATTTTTGAATAATGGATTTTAAAATGATATTTCTAAAAAATATGGAAAAGAAGTTTAAAATCGATATTTAAAATAGATTTGTAAAACAAATGTAATTTATAAAGAAATGGATTTATAAAATGAAATTTTATAAATGAGATTATTTTTATAAATAAGAAAAATCCAAGTGAATCTATAAATTTATAAACGATGTTTATATATAAGGAAAATGATATCAGTTGATAAATTGGGAATATGAATCCACAGTGTGAACTTATATCGAGATATGAAAATAGGTTTGGAAAAAAATGGATTCTATTTTGAAATATGAGAATGGTTAGAGAATTGGAATGAAAGCGATGTGTTGTTAAGCGAGAGGGATTTATAAATTGAAATTGGTTGTGGTAATTTTTTTAAAATATTTTTATCGAGAAGTTAAGTTGGAAAATTTTATTTATCAAACTATGTAAATTTAGCCATTAGTATTGATATATTTCGGGAAGTAGATTATTCAAATATTTTATATATTTATTGAAATGAATTCCCATTTTTGTAATAAGCTTTGTAAATCAATTAGTTTATTCAAAAATGAAATAGGGAATCAATTATTAACGTTTATTTAAAATGTTTTCAATATTTTTAATAATTACTTAAAGCAATTTTTAGAAAGAAAAAAATAAACTTATAAATATTTCCAAAGTATTTGATTGGAAGGGTTGAAATATTTTCACTACAAGATTTATTATTATAGGAATATTTTCAAAGCTTTGAATTATAAATGGGGTTGGAAGAAAATATTTCTAAATATTGAGATGGTTCGAATTTATCCCTTTAAGAATATAAGGATTTGATTTGTTTCCAAACTTGGAATACTGGAAGATTTTTGAATATATATATATATATATATATCTTTGTAAAGATATTTTGAATGAATGTTTTGAAGATTTATAAAATAAGGTAGAGTGACTACTTATGGATGTTATTTAATAGTTAAATAACCAACTATCAAATCTTGCCAAATTTGTTGATCGTTTCGAAGAGACTGGAATTGGATTTAATTTTCTGAAAACCACTTCGTCTGATTTGTGCATTACGAATTGTGACATCTCAAATATATTGGAGAAGGTGATTTTGTAGATTCGATTTGTTCAAACCTTAACAACTTGTACGGAATGCTATCATTGCATTGTTTGCCTGGAAGGCAGTGTTAGCATTCCAAGAATGAATGTTATTCTAAAGGTAAACACAGCCTCAAGCCTCATCAACCAAGAATGACTAAAACAGGGAAGATGTAGCAGGGCTAAGTGGGTTGCACCTAATTAGGGTACGCTATCACTCTTTTAGATACCCTCGAATATAATGTAAATTATGGATATGGTTTTGCATGGAAAATAGAGTGCTCGATTAGGTTGGGAACACCCGAGGTGATAACATATTCGGTACTGTCTAAGTTAGGGGTAGGTTGGTTCTGTGTTGGCAGGGGATCCAAGCAAGGTCCTCGGTACATTTTTTTAAAGGTGTACTATGACGGGCAGTACCCAGTAGCCCAGTCATTGTATGGAATCCAATATCCACTATGAGTCTGTACGGTTTTGATTGTATCCAACTATACTAAAACTTGAGATGCAAGCATTTCAGCTATTTTTCAATTTACTTTCTATAGACAATATTATAATATCAGATGATTTTGATATAAAATGTTTTGGTTATCGTAAAGTAAAAACCTATCATATTTATGTGTGGCGTGGTCTTACGAGATACCTTTGATTTCAAAGGATTTTGATAACATCAATAATTTAATTTGAGTGTGTTTTCTCATGGTAGTTTTCTAGAATGACTCAGGTGTTATTTTACTATAATGCTCGGGTTAGACCGAGTAATATAGATTCAGGTTAGAATTCTATGGAGCTCAGGAGACGAGCTGGAGGATTTAGAACGTATTTCACGTACTTAGTTATTCCACTATATGCGATAAACTGTATATTCAATATTGGTGATGACAAGTTATTATAACTGCCCAGAATTGATTTTTTGACTATTGTACACTGATGATTGTGTGTGTATTAACAGCTATAGATTCTTTTATATAAAAATCTGTTATTATATTCTATTTTTTGTTCCGCTGCGATTGTGAGATTCTGTGTATTGTTGTTTCTTTTTACTTCTATCTTCTTCTTCTTCTTCACCCTGGCAATCGGTATTTCCGACATTTGAATAGTCGGCCTGTTAAACAGTGAACGTATTAATGTCGATTTTCAAGGGTCAAAAATACCGTTTGCTACATATCACCTCCCTCCCACACCACCCTACAATACCCAGAAGTCGCCTTAAGCATGGTCAAGGCCATATGGCCCCTTGGAAGTGACAAATGGTGAAGGTTACCTTTGACATTTTAAGTGTTTTCTCTCTCCACTATGATTACCCTTGTGCACCACCTCCTCCTTCATCATCACCTAGCAAGGCTAATTTCCCCCGCAGCCACCTAGCCACGAGTGACATGACCCCCTCCTATGTACATGTGATGATGGTTGTACTTTAATGTGTAGTGTTGACTTAAGGTTGCTTAAGTGTTAAGGAGTTGTTAAAATATCTCTTATATATATTCTTGATTTTGTATGTAATTAGTATATATGTATATGTGTGTGTATGTGTGTGTATGTGTGTGTTCATGTGCATGTGTACATGTATATGTGCATATGTATGTTACATTTAATCTGCAACGTTGCACAACTTCTACGTGTTGAACCGTTATGAATCATGATTTCGATTTTCGATCATATTTTCATTTCTTTGTTAATACACACACACACACACACACACACACATATATATATATTTGTAAACAAAGTTTAAAAAATAATTTCTTATCATTATTAATTAATTAAAAAGATCCCATTTGAATTATATAATCATATAAATCAATATTGAACAATTGTTTTCAAAAAGCATTATTATATCGATAAACCGATTTCGATTTTCCTTATATTTTCAAATGAACTATTTATTTTATAAAACTATTATAAATGATTCATTATCACTTTAAAACTAGTTAAAATTAATTATTATCATTTTAAAACTATTATTGAATAATTATTACTATTTATTATCACTCAAAACAATATTAGTTGTATTATCAACCTTTTATTTGAATATTTTTAGAAATAAATATAATTTATCAAAGTGATAAATTTGCGAACTGTTATAAATTCCATTTGGAAAAATTAGATTGGAAATACTACATGTCTCAACTTCAAGCATCTAATATTTAATATGTACGGCACATGTTAATATGACATGCAACTCAATAATAATACATGATAAAATATATATACTAAAACCTAGGATCGTATCTGGTCGTGGTGCAATCAAATTATAATGCACAATTCTGCACTGTCATGATCATTCATTTTCTCTAGTACTAACAGTAGTATCTACACAATAATTCTTGCTTTTCCTATTAAAAAAGTATCAGGCACTACCTTACCAATAATAAAAAGAAAATAAAAATGGTAATCTCCTCTCTTCTTCTTTCACATCAGCATCTTTCTGAATTATTGGTTATATAATTTTTTTAGTTCAATTTTTTTAATGTATGCTTTTCAACTGATTTTCAGGACTGTCTATATAAATATAAAAACAATTTTATGTAGGTTCAGCCGACTGAATCCATTTTTGGTCGACCGCCCTCAGTCAACTAAAAATGAATTCCGTCAGCTGAACCAGTCTACTAACTTTAATTTTTTAGTCTGCTGAATTTTGGTTTTGGCTCAGGAAATTTTGGTGTTCATATTCAATGGACGGACTATTATCCAAAGTCAATTAAATAATCTATGATAACTATTTTTTAAAACAAACACTTCAAAGAGATGCGATCGCTTAATGCTTATCTTCGAAGGTTAATGGCTTTCCAAAATGATTATAACCTTTCTAAGCAACCTTTTGATTTCTATAAATATAGCCTAACTTCAAAAGTGAATAACTAATTCAATCTTGAAATCTTTGTTATCTTGAATCTCTTTGCTTTTAAACCACTACAAGAAAACATTAATTCTACAGTGGCTAAATCCATCGCTGTATCACTACTAAATTGCATTTATCAATGGATTTACGAGGGTAGGTCGTAAGAAGAGAGTATCATGGGAGGTACAATCTTTATAGTTGAAAAGAAAAATTCCTTGTATATTAAAACTGAGATGATGCAAATTTTTTAAGTTCTAAACCGTTGAAGGTGCTAATTTTAATATTTATTATATTTCTCTACATATTGATGTAATGGCTGATTACTCTCTTTACTCCATTAATTATTTTCTAAAATAACTTGGTCTTATTCATATTTTGATATACACACATAGAAAATTCAGCACTTCATACATATTAAGTCATTTTGTAAGGTTAAGATAATTTTGCAAACAATGTATTATAACACCAATTCCTTCTATGCACGTGCCAAAGCACTCGTGTGTATAATACACACACACACATATATATATACATACATACATATATACATATATATAGTTTGTAATATAATTAAATAGTTATTTCAAATTTAAAGTTAATATAAATAAATTTAAATATATATATATATATCAATTAAATGCTTTCAGCTTTTATAAAATAAAAAAGAATTAGTGTCAAAATTATAAATATTGTATACATATTATATTTATTTATACTCAAAGGTTAAAATAAAATATATATATATATATACCTATTTAAATTAAATAAAAATTTATTTTGGGTCATATTATATTTAAATATATATATTGTAGTGATACTTAATCAAATAAAAAATATTTTGAATTAATATCTTAGGTCTAATTTTGAATTTAAATATATGTTAACTAAATCAAAACTAGATATTTTATTTAAAACTCAAATTTGAAAATATTGACCTACTCAAAATTCTATAAGATATTATATAATATTATATTTATTATAAAAAATTCAAAATATTTTATATAAGCATATACTAATATTAAACAATTTAATTATGGTAATTGATATATATATATATATATATATAAACATTATGTATATACATAGAAGATATAAATCTAAATATCAATATATGTATAAATTTGATGATGTTCATATCTATCATTATTTATTTATATCAAACATACATGTCACATTTGCTTAAATATGTAAATATATATTAATATATTTATATTTATGCGCCTATTATGCTTAATTGATATAAGTTAATTTATTGAAAGCAAAATAACAAGATAAAATATGAAATTATTAAAGTAACTATATCGAATCTAGTATTAAACACTAGATTTCGTAGGCCCACTAAGATCCAACTAGTGAAAAAGTTGAAATTTATCGATTTCACCAACTGCGAACCAGATTAGATCCAATAATGGTATTAGAGCCCAAATGGTCTATGCGGTCTAGTTAGTCAACTTTTAGCACCAAAAAATCAAACTGCTTATCCGATGGGTGTCTAGAGAAAGTAGTTCTTAGGCTTGGGGTTGAATAATCAAGTATTTTACGGTCCTTGGCTACCGGCCTCGCCTAATGTGTAGACTAAGTCCAATAAGTATGTCGAAACGTAAGGCCTAGAGTTATTTGTGTCTTGGGCTATTTTTCAAATTGAAATATGAAATTGTAATATATATTTTAGATCTAAATATTGAGTTTAAAATATAATTTTTTTTACAAAAGTTGTAAAATAAATTTAAATTTTTTATAAGTAATTAAATAATTAATTTTATAAATTTTATTATATATTTCATAAGTAGGCACAAGCGAAAGCTTTGGAAAAAATTCAGGCTGAAGGACAAACTTTGGAAAAAATTAGGTTGAAAGACAATGCTAAATATAACTAATATTTTATACAGTGTAAAATTGAATATAATGCTAGTTATAACTAGCATTTGTACAGTGTAAAAAATGAATATAATACTAGTTATAACTAGCATTGCCCTTTAGTCTAATTTTTTTTCAAAGTTTGCCCTTTAGCCCAAAAATAAAACTCGGTATCCTTCAAACTAACTTATTTTAAAGTTTTTCTTTATGACTAATTCCCCATTTAATTAATATGATTAATTATATAAAATAAATAAACAAATAAAATTTAATTAATTAAGAATACACACACCTATATACATACATATACATATACATATATATATACATGTGTGTGTGTTAATATATATAATTATAATTGTTATAGATATATATATATTTATACTAAAATTATTGATAGCAAAATTAAACTAAAGTTTTATAATTAATTAAAATATTTAATTACATTGTTTAGTTAAATAAAAGGATTTATTAAATAATTAATATCTACGTGTTTATGTATATATAAACTAATCCATAAATGTTATAGTTGGTTATTTATCTTAAATAGTTTAAGGTGAACAATAAAAAATCTATAGTGAAATAAAATAAAATAAAATTAGTTAATTAAATAACATATGAAATAATAATCAAACATGATTTAATTAATAAGAGTTAAAATTAATTAAATATGATTTAACTAATAAGACACATACATACATATATACAATATAATTAAATTAAATAAATTGAACTTGTATAACTATATATATATATAAAAAACTGTACGCGGAACTATAAGAAATCCTACTAGACTTTTAGAATAAATACATACGTATTGTACGGGTATTATGATTCCCACTGTGTCTAACACTTGAATCATGAAGGTATTTCATAAGAAATACATTATTTCTTAAATTGAAATCACTCAATATATATTAGAGATTATGAATCTTTAATTGGTTACCCTCTATCATTTATATTGATATATTACTTGCATATGTGCTAGTTGCTGAGTAAACTCAAGCTAGTGTTGTTATGTGTAGTACTTTCAATATATTTCCTAGATGAAGTAGATGCAAGCATATTGTTGAGTGAACTCAAGGTACACGCATTATACTTAGGCCATCATGAAATGATTAGTAAGAGTGGATAATCTCTCTCGATTTGTTGAGAAAACTAAAGGTCGAGGTCAAGATTAGGCCAAAAAACATGGTTAGAAGTTGTATATGATACAACCGATAAAAGAGTTATCCATCGCTTAAGGGCCTATGATTAGTTGAGCAAACTCAAGGTCAAAATCCCAAAGCAAGCAAGTCCTAACACTTACTAGAGGAATCAAAAGATTTCTATATCTCTCTCAGGGTTTTGAGCAATATAAAAGTCTAGTGAGAGTCATATTAGAAAAACAAAATGAATATTTATATATATATATATATATATATATGTATGTATGTATGTATAAAACTTTATAATATTGTAAGAATATTTGTTGTGTAACTATACTAATATATTTAAATTGAATTTACCGCATGATGACCAACTTAAGATTATTTTTGGAAAATGGTAAGCTCATAGGGCCTAATTGCACTGACTAGCTAAGAGTGATAAAAATAGCACTGACATAAAAACAGTTATGGCCCGTGATTTATAAATCTTTAAAAACAAAATCATTTGAGGGTGCGAATTCTGGAATAATCAAAGCTTATAACAGGGGGTACCTATCGTGACATAGCCAAAGCATATATGTTATCTACCTTAAAAAATTGTTGCAAAGGTAACGTGAGAATATGTCTATACATAAAATCTTCAAAAACTTCAAAGCTTCATTTAAGGAGCAATCTCATTCCACAAGGTACATGATTACTAAAAAAACCATTCAATATGAAGATGAATAAGGGCAGTAATGTTAAGGATTATGTTATAATGATGAACGACTATATTAAAAGTCTTTTAGAGCTAAATGTCACAATCAAGGGTGCACACAACCCATACTCGAGACAACCCACCAACCCGACCCAACCCAACCTACTTTAGGTTGGATATAGGTTACAATTTGTAACTGATACCACATATGGTTTGAGTGCAATAGTTTATTCTACCTACCCTTACAACCCCACATAAAAAAAATCAATTGATATCATTTTATGTAAAATTAAAATAGCTAAAATCTATGATAAACTATAACGACCTGCCTTTTCGACTCATAGAAATCGATATTAATACATCACAGTATTCACGTGCCAAATATCCAAGTACTAGAAAGATAGATTGTTAGGACAAAAGAAATAGAAGATAGAATATAATCTCACGCCGTTATAAGAAGACATATAATATATACCAGAAATTTTTAGTTTGCTAGAACCAACGTAAGAAACACAATCAAACGGATACTCATTTTTATGTAAAGCCTTCCAAAATAAATGTATCTCATAAGACCACGTTGCACATAAATACGGATGAGTTTTTACCTTAAGATAACCAAAACATTTATATCAAAAATTCCAGTGATATTATAATAATGTCTAAGGGTGAAAATAATAATAATCTAGTAGCTCCAATGCTCATGAGTGTATATCATAATAACACTCGATATATAATCAAAATCGATAAGGGCATTCGCTAATTGTGTAAGATTTCATGAAGGGGACCTCGGTACTTCGAGAACGCTCCTGCTGCATAAAGATCGGATTTATCCTTCCAAAGCAACAATACATCCCTAGTGATGTACAATTGGAAATACATAGTTGGCCACCAAGGTCGAATGCATCACTCATGTTTGCATAACAACTATATGTAACTTAGGAAGGAAACAATTGCATCCTCATGGATTGGCTAAACCTCTGGCCATGCATCCTATCTCTTTTTTTAGTCATTATCATTGGAGAGGCTATGTCTGGTGTTCCATCTTATTGCATCGCTACATGAACAAATCTTGGAATCATACATGGATTCTCGTACCCCAATGGGTCTCCAAATCATACTTAGATTCCAACATCCAAACAGATTTCAGAATCACACATGGATTCTCACACCCTAATGGATCTCAGAAATATGCATGGATTCCAAAATCTCAAGAAACCACAAAACTCATCCATAGAACATCTATATAGTTTATGGAATAGTTATGGTAGGATCATCTCTTATAACTACAATCCCATGTTTATGGGCGCTCCAAAAACCAATCGTCGACTTTCGAAATGCTCAATAACATTTCTTTTTGGAAATAATCAGATAATACACAAGAAGGGGCGATCGCCCCTAACTGTTTAAGTGGACGAATCTCATTATCATTTGTCATAGAAAACAAAATGAGTTTATACGTATAGTATAACACCACTAACGGTAACTGTACCTTATAATCCACGTGTTTCCCCTTTTCCAGAGTTAAACTCCTTCGGTGTTAAGTTGGAAATATTTACGTAACACCAAAATTAAGAAGGATTACATATTTAGGCCAAGATTTGATAGTTGGTTATTTAACTATCAAACAAAAAAATTCAAATAAGAGATTACATTTTCCACGAAAACCAATGAGCCTCTCAAAATTAACCTTTCATTAATTTAAAATCATCTTTCAAATATTTATGAAAATATTGATATACTTATCTCATCGTATAAGTATATTCATAAACCATTTCACTTTCAAAACTTAGAAACTTTTCCATACATTCATATGATAATATAAGTATATTCATAAAACATTTAAGAAAGATTTATTATTAATCGTTAAATGGAATAAAACAAATCTCATTTAAAACAGAGGTAACAATTACCCAAAACACTATTCCTTCAGTGTTAAATATGCAAAATAATATTACATACCACCAAAATTAAGAAGGCCGTTAGGGAAATCAAATCTCATCTCTTCTTAATAAAAATTTCTTTTATAAATTACCTTTTTATAAACCTCCTCATTTTATAAATACCTCTTTATAAATTCTTAAATCTATTTATAAAAACTTTCCTTCATAAATTTGGAATTTTATATGTAAACTTTCTTATAAAATCTCTAAAACAAATTATAAAACTCCTTTTATAAATCCCTAATAACATTTATAAAATTCCTTTATAAATCTATAAGACTTAAAAATAACTTCCTTTTGATTTCCAGAATCCCTTCCAAATTTATAAGTTTCTTTAATAAAAATATTTAATGAATATAAAATTTTATTTAAACCTTTCCATTTAAAACGGTTCCATTTAAATAAACAGTTTGTTATTTTTAAATACCTTTTTATAAAATAATCTATCATTTAAAACACATTTAAATAAAATAAATTATTATCTAAAAACATCTTAAATAATAAATAATTATCTTTAAACCATATTTATAACATAATTAAGTAACGTTAAACAATATTTAAAATATACTTGAATAACTTAAAATAAAATTAACACATCAATTAATAATAAATTAACATAAAAACAATATTATATTAATAATAAAAATAAATAAACTTTAAAAAATATTATTATAATAATAAGTAATCTTTTAAATTTTAATAGTATAACAAATAATTTTGAACTAAAATAATCAACCTTAAAATATAAAATAATTAGATTTGAATAATTAACTTTGAATGATTAATTTTAAGTAATTAATTTTAACTATAATATAATAATTAATCTTAAATAATTAACTTTAAAATAGTAATATAAATAGTTATAAAATAACTTTAAATATCATTAAAGTATTAAATAACTCTAAATCATATTTAGAATATAATTTAATAACTTAAACAATATTCAAAATATAAATTAAGTATATTCATAAACCATTTCACTTTCAAAACTTAGAAACTTTTCCATACATTCATATGATAATATAAGTATATTCATAAAACATTTAAGAAAGATTTATTATTAATCGTTAAATGGAATAAAACAAATCTCATTTAAAACAGAGGTAACAATTACCCAAAACACTATTCCTTCAGTGTTAAATATGCAAAATAATATTACATACCACCAAAATTAAGAAGGCCGTTAGGGAAATCAAATCTCATCTCTTCTTAATAAAAATTTCTTTTATAAATTACCTTTTTATAAACCTCCTCATTTTATAAATACCTCTTTATAAATTCTTAAATCTATTTATAAAAACTTTCCTTCATAAATTTGGAATTTTATATGTAAACTTTCTTATAAAATCTCTAAAACAAATTATAAAACTCCTTTTATAAATCCCTAATAACATTTATAAAATTCCTTTATAAATCTATAAGACTTAAAAATAACTTCCTTTTGATTTCCAAAATCCCTTCCAAATTTATAAGTTTCTTTAATAAAAATATTTAATGAATATAAAATTTTATTTAAACCTTTCCATTTAAAACGGTTCCATTTAAATAAACAGTTTGTTATTTTTAAATACCTTTTTATAAAATAATCTATCATTTAAAACACATTTAAATAAAATAAATTATTATCTAAAAACATCTTAAATAATAAATAATTATCTTTAAACCATATTTATAACATAATTAAGTAACGTTAAACAATATTTAAAATATACTTGAATAACTTAAAATAAAATTAACACATCAATTAATAATAAATTAACATAAAAACAATATTATATTAATAATAAAAATAAATAAACTTTAAAAAATATTATTATAATAATAAGTAATCTTTTAAATTTTAATAGTATAACAAATAATTTTGAACTAAAATAATCAACCTTAAAATATAAAATAATTAGATTTGAATAATTAACTTTGAATGATTAATTTTAAGTAATTAATTTTAACTATAATATAATAATTAATCTTAAATAATTAACTTTAAAATAGTAATATAAATAGTTATAAAATAACTTTAAATATCATTAAAGTATTAAATAACTCTAAATCATATTTAGAATATAATTTAATAACTTAAACAATATTCAAAATATAAATTAAGTTAACCTTTAAAGCATTATTAATAAAGTAACAATTACGTAAAACATTTTTAATTGCTTAAAATTGAAGTTGATTTAAATCCATAGCTTTAAATATTCGAAAAGAGACTTAGCAATCACAATGGTACTTAAATAACCTACCGTATCATTCAGTTTAACTTTCAAGGTGATAACTGACATTTACCTAATCGATATCTATGTAAATAAATTAAAAAATTAACTATCACATGTTAATACATTCCTTATTCATATTGGCATATCAGTTAACGACATAAAATTTGATGTCCAAATCTTTAAAATAGCAGAACAAGGATTTATTATGCTGATTAAATGACCAATTAATTTAATTAGTAAAATGGTGTTATATTTCACTAAATATGTGTCCATATAAATTTATTCAATTTACTTTAACTGAATAATGTTTATTTTGCCAAATAGATAACACCTATAACGCATATTTAATTAAACTACGTAATTATCTAAATTGATGTAATTATAATCAGTCGTTATTATCATTAAATTATGCCACACCAAAACCAGTAACTATTTATGTCAAAACATTGTGCTCGTCGATATGAATCCAATGTCGAAGACTTTGGGTTAAACAGACTCTGTATGGGGAAGTTAAACAATTTTAAAAATCTCAATTTTATTTTGTAAATCAAACACTTAAATTTATAAACTTTTCTCACCCCCTAAGCCCAAGCACGACCCACTTCATTTGCACGCATGCACAAGATACTTCCTACCTTAATTTCTTCCCACTTGCTGCACTTACTTCTACTCTCATCCCCTTCGGCCTCCTCTCTTGTAACGAATAATTTTTTTGGTTATTTGATTTTAAATGTTTGATTAATGTTAAATATTTAAAATAATTTAATTTTGGAATTTAATAACTTATAATTCAAATATAAGAGATAATTAAATATTTGAATTAAGAATTAAAAGTCAATTAAATAGATTTAATAATTTTGTTTAAACCCATTTAACTGATAAATAATATTGGTAAGTTAAATTTGTAAACTTATTTACAAATATAAAGTAAATGGATTTAAATATCAATAATTAAATAATTAAATATGTGAAATTAGCCTTTCGAGGCACAGTCTTGGATTTTGAAAAACTAGTTTCATTAGATTCGTAATAGTGAATTATTTTACGCCAATGAATTTCGTAGTGGTCGGATGTATCGTTTAGTCATACGAGATCGAAACGCATTGCAATTAATATCGAAAATTTATTATAATAACTAGATCCAAAAACCTATCTTCTACATAAGATCGAATTAGGCATTGAGACTAATTCCATTATGTTCGGGATAGGGGTATTTAGCTGGGAACACCAGGTGGCATGTCTCGTTTACCTTTGTCCCCTTTACCTTTGTCCATGTCGTCCCCTTTACCTTTGTCCTTCCTTTGTAAACAACAGAGCCTCTTCTTTAAATTCAAGCATTCAAAAATCAGAATCTCACTATTTTCTCAAAGAAAAACTACCAAACTAGCTTTAAAATCTAGTTTTGGCGAGATCTTCTTTCTGGCATAGTGTAGTGATGATCGATCGTTGTTTTAGGGGAGGTCGTAATGGCAATCGAGCTAGGGTTTGGGATTGTGCAGTGGTTGGTCGACAACTGGATGTATGGAGCTGGATTCGTGTTCGTCAGGGTTTTAAGCATATACGGCCAAGTTTTGAAGGGGCAATGTGGTTTGGGGTGGTGCGACCTAAAGCAGCAGCAGGAGTAACATAGGGATGTCTCTATTCTTTGTGGTGGTGCGAGTGGTGTGGTGATGGTCCGGGAGGTAAAGATCGAGTAGAGGAGTGCGTCGGGAAAGATGGAATTCAATTTCATCGAGAATTGAGTCGTGTCGCTCCATTTTCATGCACAAGCATTTGGATACATGTGCTCGTATAGGTGATAGATGAGGAAGAAGAAGAAATGATAGTGATGGAGGTGTAATTGTAAATGGTTTGATGTTATTTTGATTTCTATTTAAATTATCTATAAGTTATAATTTGTGTAACTCATTCATACGAGGTAGAAATCAAACTCCATTTTTTTTCTTTGGACTTGTATCGTCGAGAGATACGCGATGAAGTTGGTTTGGAGAGATTTGGAGCAAGTGAAAATTTAGGCTAAAATCGAACGGCTGTTCGATTTTAGCCAAAAATCGGGACATTTCTGCGAAAACAAAAATCAATGTGAGTTTAACCCACATTAAATATTATTATATCATATCAATAATATTATAAATATTTTTTGGTTGTTTAGATATCAGTTAAAATTGTTTGATTGCATATTTGGTTGAATTTTCGTTTGGAAAATGGATGACATATTAATTTGATCGTCATAAACTCATATGATTATCTACATAGTATCAACAACCATTGTATTGTAGGAAAAATGTGTTGAGAAACCCAAAGGGGGTTTCTCATCCATATATTATTTGTAAACATTCAAATATTTTTATATCGATGACAATTGAATAAAATCCTAATATTCCATTTAATAGTTTAAATGTCACTATAGCAATTTTCTCTATACCGTCGTTTATTAAATTTCATCCCCAAAACCCTATCATTTAAACTTGAGCTTGTGTCTCCGCTAAAAATAATATTGAAAATTTATTAATCATTTTGATTAATGATAATTGAAATTAATTAATTATTTTATTAATTAATATGAGATTAATTAACAAATTTAATAACTAATGGTTAGAATTGGTTTATCTTTAGACTTAATTAATCATTTTTGCTAAAGATATTTTATACTTAGTTAATCATTTTAACTAATGATTATTTAAGTGTAATTAATTCTTTCAATTAAGGATAATTGTTTTTAATTAATATATTTAACTTAATTAATTATTTGAGTTAATGATGATGGAATTTAATTAATTATTTCAATTTATCATAATTGAAATTAATAATCATTTTAACTAATGAATTTTGAAAACAATTAATCATTTGAATAATGATATTTGAATTTAATTAATCATTTTAATTAATGATTGTATTATATTTAATTAATTTTTTAACTGGTGATTTATAGAATTTAGTTAAATCATTTTAATTAATGATGTTTCATATTTTAATAAATCATTTTAACAATGATGTTTTAATTAATTATTTTAGCTAATGATGTTTGAATTTAATTAATCCAATTAATTTATGGTTATTTGAACTTAATTAATTTGTTTTAATTAATGTAATTTAAAATTACTTACCATTTTAATTAATGATGTTTGAGATTAATTATTTGTTTCATTTATGATCATTTGAATTTAATAAATCTTTTTAATTAATGATATTTAAATTCAATTAATTTATTTAATAAAGGTGATTAAAGTAAATTAACTAATATAATAAAAAAATTCTTTAATAAAATGATTTAAAATTAACAAACTAGTTTAATAAAGATTTTGAAAGTTATATTTGGAAATAATTATCTATTTTACTATGGATAATGGATTTGTTTATTTGAACGAGATATTAAATGTGATTTATTTTTTTTGGGATAATTGATATCATTTTAAAGTTATAAAAAGGAATTAGAACTTGATTATTGAGATGTTAAGTTGGATAACCTTCTGGATGTTCGGTATGATGTTGATTTTGGGGTTGCGCGGTTGGAAAATTATTCTCTCATCGTTTTAACAATTAGGAACTAATTCTAAAAGTGTTTTGCCAATATGGTAATCAAGCACAAGTTCAGTCCGTTCTTAAAAGTAAAAGTTTGATTCGTTTATGTATATAAATTATTCCCGTAAAGAGAATCACTTACATGGAAATGATTTATTTGTATAATTAGCACTAAACATCGAAGAAGTAAATTTGTCGCTAGTTCAAAAGTTAAGAATAATCGTTGGACATGACTTTGAGGTAATACTACCTTGACTTGCACCGTATTATTGTTAACCAAGAAAAAACACATGTTTGAAATTCAATCAGTGATGATAAGTATACAAGAATTAATTTCCATATACAATCGTTTTATATCCTCGATAGTTGGTATTCAGCTGTTGGTTACTTCAACTACTTTATTATCGTCATTCTAAGATGATATATTGCTCCATTGAGCGTTGTTATCCTTTGTCGAAAATGACTAAACCAAAATCACGAGAGGATGAAAGCTATGTAGCGTCTCCCATTAGGGCATTTTCACAACTCGTCTAGTTTGAATTCGGTTGTGCATTTAGATATGGAAATATTCGCATATTCGGTAAGGTATGGTAGGGTCTGGCTTGGTATTGTCCGAGAAGTGTCATAAAGTGAGCTTCTCAAAAGTATATTACTAGAGGAATACTTCAGGGGGTGCACCTTCCTAGTTATTTGTTGGAAAATTTTCTTTCCTTATTTGATTCGTATCCTTGAATCTGTTTTAGCTTTAAATTACAACCAGTAGAGCCAACTCCTCGTCACGGCATTTAAGTATTTATTTAGTCCATTCTACCAAGTTTGGACTTTTACTTATTTAGCCTATTCTATCAAGTTCGGACGGTTACTTTATTTACCCATTCTACCGAATTTGGACTGTTACTTTATTTAGTCATCAAGTTAGGCTGTTTTCCTTGTTCTATCCATTCTGTCCGGTTTGGATTTTACTCGATTTATTTCCAATCTTTCAAGTATGGTTTAATATTACATATGCTCATTCACATTTGGATTTGTTTTCCTAATATTTATTTCTACTCTTGCCTGTATGGTGTTATTCATGTGAAGTAAAAACACATTCTACGTTAGCGGCATGGTCTCACAAAACTTTTATATGATCTTCATTATTCGAGTTATCTCATGCTGGTTTTTCCAGACTGATCTGGGTATTATTTATTAATAATTCTCGGTTTAAACTGACTATTCCTCGGGTTGGCTTTGCGGTTATAGCATTCATCGAGGGGAGCTGAAGATTCACTTGTCGTGGTATTTTATTTTCCGTTGTATTTTATATAGTACCTATCAATATTTGTAAGGTCGGGATTTTATAACCGTCCAACTGATAAGGTTCGTTTTAACTCTGATATACTTTGTATTTTTGAAGTGACGGTTCCTGTTGTCCATATATATTATATGTTGTCAATTCCGATGTGAGATTCTTCTTCTCTATTCTTTGTTCTTTTTTTACCCTAACAATCTACTCATTTGTCGATTGGATGCGCGACATTTGAACATAGTGGTAGTGTTCGGTGTCAACTTTCGATGGTGAAAAAGGCAAGTCATTACATTCGGTATCAAAGCGCAAGGTTAAGCGAGAACCCTGGCTTTGGTAGGGTTTAGCTCATTAGAGATAGAGTAAGTAGCACCCTAGAATGAGTTTGAGAGTATTATATATACACGATAGCATATTTGTCAATGTTATAAAAATGTGTTATGTTAATTGATTTATTGAGTTTTTATGAATTCTAGTCGAGACGTGGGACGCCACGGTATCGAAGGGATTTCTAAACACTTAATCAAGGCAACAGACATGGTATTGAAATTTTTGAAAATTTAGCAAATAAAATATTTTGCCTAGGATTATATTTTATAAATATAAAGGAATAATTTTCAAAACTCTATATAGTTATATAGTGTGTTGGTTTAAATGTGATAAAATTTATTTATTATCACTATTGTTTGTTCGGTTATGCTCAATTTAATAAGAAGCATTAATCGTTCTTTTTTTATTATTGAATGGTGCTCGATTTATCTAGGAGAATTTATAGTTTTGATTTAAAATGAACCCTTTGTGAATAAATTTTCACAATTTGACTATAAAGTGTTCGGAGAAAATGTTAACTTGAAAATTCACCTTTTAATAATGGTGGATAAAAATTAAACTTTATAAAAGGTTGTTAATATAATTTAAATAGTGGGATAAGATATTTAGAGAATAAATATTAGAGATAATTCTATTATAATAAAGAAGGATTATTATAATATGAAATAATTTTTGTATAAAGGAAATTTATGTATATTTAGTTTGTAAAATGTGTTTAAAAAGGATTTTGAATTTTAACCCGTTTATTTTTGAAAATAATTTCAGAAAGGTTTTTGAGAAAAAAGATGAAATAGTGGTACTTTTGGAAGTAAATGAAAATGAAATTATTCTGGGAAGTAAATTTTTAAAGGAATGCATTTTCTTTAGGATAATTAGGAGGAAATTTTTTTGAATTGTTTTGCGGTAATTTGAATAATCTTCTAACTGACGATCAAATGTTTGCTTAGGTGAACTTGTGGAATACTTAGTAAATTATTCTCCTTATCAATGTGCAATCAAAATGAGTTCAAACCGAATAAAGCCAAAGTGAGTTTTAATAAATAAATAGTTTGAAGTTATTTTATATAAAAATATATGTCATATGCTTTTAAAGTTGTGTTTTAAAATTAAAAACCGGTATCCAACTTTTAAATTCCCTCAAAAGGGAATTGTTTTTTAAACAAAAAGTTATTTATAATAAGAGATTGTTTTGATAAATAATATTTTTCCTTTAAAGAAGATATGGTATAATTTAACACGGGTTTAAATTGGTTAAATTAAATAAGAAGGTTCCGATGAACATTATTTCTATTAAAACCATATAATTGTTTGAAACGTCTAGGTAGTATGAGCTACTTGTTGATTGGGTTAACCCATAAATATTATTCAATTTAACACTCAAAAAAGAGGGGGTTAATAGGTTGACTTGGTTTTTAAGAAACCATAATTTGATTTGGTCTCCATTCAGATCTTTGAAAGAGTAAAATAAAACTTGTATGTATTCTCAAAGTATAAAAGAATATTATATAAGTAAATAAAGTAGAATAAGTTATGATTTGATTTTTTATAAAGAAATAACTTTATAAGATATTTCAAAACTTGGATGAGAAATTATGAGATAACTCATAAACAATTTTAGTATTGAACAAAATACTAAGTGAAAATATAAGTAAATTAGAAAATTTTAATGTAATTAAGAAAGTAATAAAATATAACTTTCCATTTTGTCTGAGTGAGTTTAGATAATCTTCTGAATAATAACCAAAGGCTAATGAAATAAACGGTATGCTTAGATAATTATCTATATTTTTGGACAATTAAGAAAGTTTTGAATCTAAGTTAAAATTTGTTTGTTTGTTATTTAACATTCTAAAACAATATTAAGTGGTAAGTTTTCCCTTGTGGAATTTGATTGACTATTGGTGTTAACTTATTCCTTCATGAGTTTTGATTGATTGGATTTGATTGGATTGAGATGACTAGCTGTGTGATTTCATATACCATTGTCTATAAAGTTTAAATATATAGACAATGGATTTTGAATCGTTGTTATTAGGACCTAAATCCCAGTGATTTTGAAAATGGCGATCTTTGAATATTTTGAAAAGGAAAAGATAATTATTCACCCTCGTTGATGTTTTTGAAGGAACTGGAATACCACTGGACACTACATATTGTTTTGATTCTAGAGTTTCACCATCATTTATTTGGAGGAATCCACTCCTTGTAATTTTGATCTTTGATCTTTGATTTTTCTCGTATGAGAAATTTGAACATAGAATTTTGAATTGAAAAACTCGGGTATTTAGATCTAAATTTGTCGTTCAAATAATTGGATGCATATCATCTATTACATATTATTCTCCATATTTTGTTGCCCATGATCGAGATATGGTTGTTGGTTGCATGTATATTTGTATCATGATACTTTTTGCATATAGAGTTACACTTTTGTCAACATGATATTTCTCTTAGATTTTGTAAGTACAGGTATGCAAGAGAGCCATTTGATTCTTGTACACCTGCATTTGCATAGAATATAATAAATTACTGGCCAAAATATAAATCAAATGCAAAAAGGTATGTAATAAATTTAGAAAATTTGGTTTGATTGATTATTTATGCCCCAGATATGGAAAGCCACTTTGCTTTGGTTTTCTTTGATGGGTTTGGAGCCCATAGTGGCGATTTGTAGTTGAACCAATCGAGCCGCACAAAGGAGACGCTAACAAAATTTCCTGAAAATTTAAGAGTTAGAAAATTTTAAAGAATTTTGGAAAATGTTTGATAACTAAAATTTGAACTTTCGAGTTATATCTTAGAATAAATGAATTTGTTAGTATAGGAAAATGAATTTGAAAGACGTAGAAACTTTGGAAATCTATTCCGGCTAATTAGTTTTCAAAATAAGTTTAATAACTCATTTTAATTAATAGTTTCAAACATAAGGATTTGGAAACGTTTTCTTCCTCAGGAATTTCGGAGACGAACTACATTTAGGGGGGAGAACTTAACGATCCAAATTTTTGGTTATTTGATTTTAAATGTTGAATTAATTTTAAATATTTAAAATAATTGAATTTTGGAATTTAATAATTTATAATTCAAATATATGGGATAATTAAATATTTGAACTAAGAATTAAAAGTCGATTAAATGGACTTAAATTTTTTATTTAATCCATTTAACTAATAAATAATATTAGTACATTAAATTTGTAAATTTTTTATAAATATAAAGTAAATCAAATTTAGATATCAATAATTAAATATTTGAATCACTGAAATTAGCCTTCCAAGACACACTCTTGGATTTCATCAAAACCAGTTTCATTGGATCCATAATAGTGAATTATATTACGCCAACGAATTTCCTAATGGTCAGACGTATCTTTGATCCTGCGAGATAGAAACGCGTTGAAATTAATATCGAAAATTTAATATAATAACTAGGTCCAAAAACCTATATTCTGCATAAGATCGATTTAGGCCTTGAGACTAGTTCCATTTTGTTCGGGATATGTGTATATAGCTAGGAACGCTAGGTGGCACATCTCGTTTGGAGTTCGACATTTTAGAGTATATTTTGCTAAATATTTTAAAATTAAAATCAATATAAGTCAACACTTAACATCAGCCCACAAACATTTTTCTCTGTTTCCCATGTTGTTCCCTCTGCCTTTGTCCTTCCTTCTGTAAACAACAGAGCCTCTTCTTTAAATTCAAGAATTAAAAAAATCAGTATCTTGCTATTTTCTCAAAGAGAAATTACCAAACTAGCCTTAAAATCTAATTTTGGCAAGAGATTCTTTCCAGCATAGTTTAGTGACAATCGATTGTTGTTTTGGGGGAGGTTGTTGATGGTAGTCGAGCTAGGGTTTGTGATTATGGAGTGGTTGGTCGATGATTGAATGTACAGAGCCTAGATTTGTGTTCATCAAGGTTTTTAGCATCTACGGCCAAGATTCGGTAGGGGGCGATGTGGTTTGGGATGGTGTGACCTAACGCGGTAGTAAGAGGAACCTGGGGATGTCGCGATTCGATGTGGTGGTGCATGTGGCATGGTGATGGGTCCTACGAAGGAGGAATTCTATTTCGTCGAGGATTGAGTAGTGTCACTCCATTTCCATGCACAAGATTTGGGTACATGTACGAGTATAGGTGATAGATGAGGAAGAAGAAGAAAGGATAGTGATAGGGGTATAATTGTAAATTGTTTGATGTTATTTTGATTTCTGTTTAAATTATCGATGACTTATAATTTGTGTAACTCATTCATACGAGGTCAAAGTCGAACTTCGTTCGTTGCATTGGACTCATGTCATCGAGAGCTTTGCGATGAAGTTGGTTCTGTTGGATTTGGAGCAAGTGAAAATTTAGTCCAAAATCAAACGATCATTCGGTTTTAGTTTTAAATCGGGCCTTTTTAACGAAAACAAAAATCAGTGTGAGTTTAACTCGCATTAAATTTTATTATATCATATCAATGATGTTATAAATATTTATTAATTGTTTGGACATTAGTTAAAATTGTTTGATTACTTGTTTGGTTGAATTTCTATTGGAAAATGGATGACATGTTAATTTGATCGTCACAAACTTATGTGATTATCTATATAGTATCGATAACCATTATTTTGCAGGAAAAATATATATAGAGAGAGACCCAAAGAGGGTTTCTTGTCCATAAGTTATTTGCAAACATTTCATATGTTATATTGATGATCATTGAATAAAATCCTGATGTTCCATTTAATAGTTTAAATGTCGTTACAGCGATTTTCGTTGTACCATCGTTTATTAAATTTCATCCCCAAAACTCTATCATATGAACTTGAGCTTGTGTTTCCGCTAAAAATAATATAGAAAATTTATTAATCATTTTTATTAATGATAATTTAAATTAATTAATTATTTTAATTAATTAATTTGAGATTAATTAACCAATTTAACGGCCAATGGTTAAAATTGGTTATCTTTAGATCTAATTAATCATTTTTGCTAATGATGTTTTATACTTAATTAATCGTTTTAACTAGTGATTATTTGAGTTTAATTAATTCTTTTAATTAAGGATAATGGTTTTTAATTACTTTATTCAACTTAATTAATTATTTGAATTAATGATGACGGAATTAAATTAATTATTTCAATTTATGATAATTCAAATTAAAAATCATTTTAACTAATGGTATATAAAATAAATAATCATTTGGATAATGATATTTAAATTTAATCAATCATTCTAATTAATGATCGTTGTTAAATTTAATTAACTGTTTCAACTGATGATTTTTAGAGTTTAGTTAAATAATTTTAATTAATGATGTTTTATAATTAAATATATCATTTTAACAATATTTTTTTAATTAATTATTTTAGCTAATGATGTTTGAATTTAATTAATACAATTAATTTATGATTATTTGGACTTAATTAACTTGTTTTAATTAATAGAAAGTAAAATTACTTATCATTTCAATTAATAATGTTTGAGATTAATTATTCGTTTAATTTATGATTATTCGAATTTAATAAATATTTTGAATTAATGACATATAAAGTCAATTACTTGATTTAATAAAGGCGATTAAAGTAAATTAACTGTGACGCCCCACCTCTATACCCACGCTAGCCAAGAACACTACGGAGTAGTGCTGTCAACTAGCATGGAGAATAAGGCTGTTGAGGAGCGACCATCCATGTAATTGCTTATCACACGGTGGCTATAAATAATCTTCGGAAACAAACGTAGAAATAAGCATAACGCAAATCAGTCACAGACATCCATATCACAAAGGCGGAAGAAGATATGAATATATAACTAACACATGAAAGTGTACATCAGAGTAGTGGTCAAAAGATCCACAATAATACAAAAGAATAGCAACACGTGCTATACAAAAGAATACAACTATGAGTCTATATCTCAAGTGTATACAACAAAAACTGCTAATCTAAACAGTTAGCCAAAAGTCAGAGTGATGAATCCCTGGGAAGAAGTCAAGCAGAAGCACATGTAACATCTCGGTCTGACCCGAGTATTATTTAAGAAAAATAATAAACGGGTCAGTCTAGCTATAAATATCAGATGACAAGATATAACATAAAAGATATGGCATAAACATAAAATATCCATGATGACATACCACTATAAGTATGTAAATAATGATCAACAGAAGATCAATCAATAAGAGATAATCAATATCACAAGAATCTTCTCAAAGATTCGGAAAGGGCATCATACCCCAAACTTGTACTCATAACAAGTTAATGACATAAATTCTAGAAATCAATGCAAGAAGTCCAGAAATCATAGAAAAGAGAAAGAGGCCTATCACATGACGGTCCAAAGACCAAGGGGAGCTACCCCACATGTGTGAATGGAATCACACAGATTAAGGTCCAGACTAACCAAAAAGCAAAAAGGTATGTGTGAGTGGAATCACACAAGTGGTGTCTAGTCTAACCTCGCACAAGAGACATCGCACAGTTGCTAGTCTAAAGCATCAGAATGATCATCATGATCAACGAGAAGTGTCAATTACACTAAGCTAGTAAATATAGAAGTTTAGCTTCATGTCCCATAACCACTTGCTTAACTTAAATATTTACGAACAAACTGTAAATCTTCACTAATAAAATTGTCACAAGAGGTTCAATCGAACAAGTCCAAGAATTAACCGACGAAGTGAACGCAAGCATTTCATACCACTTGTTTTACTAAGTCGTTTAATTAGATTTCTCATCCGAGTGAGGTAAAGGTTTGTATATACTAATAGATTGGAAAACAGTTTAAGAAAAGAGCTTTGTTATTAAAAATAGAGTTGAAATTGTTTGTTAAAAGAGTTTTGATATTTACTACTAGTATTGAAACCTTTATATTATAAAATGACAAAACACAGAAGCAATTGTAGAAACAATCAATCACAAAGATCGCATACGGAGATGTGAATAAAATCCAAGAAAATAAGCTCAATGTTTTTCAGATAAGATACCCTACGGAGGAGGGTCCGGGGGGGGTGGCAACCCCCCGAGGTGGGGGTGCGGGGGCAACGCCACCGCTTACGGGTTCGACCTGCCCGGTCAGGTCGCGGGGGTCCAGGGGGCAGCGCCCCGTCCAAAACAGTACGACCTAAGTGAAGACAAGCGGCCTACGACCTAAAGCAAAATGAGGTCTAACGACCTAAGTGTTCACGCGACCTAACACAATGGCCGAGCGACCTAACTGGAGTTAAGGGAGGCAAGCGAATTAAGGTCCAACGACCTATGACTCAAGCAAGCCGAGCGACCTAGTGTGGAGGGGTCGAGCGACTTAAGGAAGGCGAACGACCTAAGGTCTAACGACCTACGACTTAACAGAGTCGAGCGACCTAAGGTAAATGGTCCAACGACCTAACTCGAACGACTTATCAGGAGTTTAGGTCGGAGACGACCTACGAGATAAACCAGGCCGACTTAATGGACGAGCGACCTAAGGTAAATGGTCCAACGACCTAACTCGAACGACTTATCAGGAGCTTAGGTCGGAGACGACCTACGAGATAAACCAGGGCGAGCGACTTAACGTTTGCCTAGAGATTATAGGTCGGAAACGACCTAAGACTTAAAGCTTAACTCGCGAGCGACCTACGACTTAAGGCCTAACTCGTGAGCGACCTACGACTTAAGGCTTAACTCGCGAGCGACCTACGGCTTAAGGCCTAACTCGTGAGCGACCTACGACTTAAGGCTTAACTCGCGAGCGACCTAACGACTTAACTCATGAGCGACCTAATTCCGAAGTGCCAATTCTTCCAGAATGACCTAAAGCCCTACGACCTACGACCCAGTGACCTTGTGACCTATCACCGAACGAGTCAAGTGGCCAGAACGAGCTAAGTGCAGGAAATTTCCAAAAAATGCTAAAAATTGGAGTTTTTCGCCAATCCAATCCAAACCAAAGGCAAATGTGCATGCAAAAGTGATAGGGAATCATTCCCAACAGTCCAATATAGTTATAGACTAGATTTGTGAGATAAAAATCTCACCTTTGCACAAATTCAATGAAGAAGAAGCTTGAAACAATGGAGAAGCAACTACAAGCTAGAATCCAATGTCTTCACTTTGATTTTGGAGTTGAATGATGGATTTAAAGTTGAAACCTAAGCTTGGAGTTTTAATTTCCTCTTCCACTCACCATTAATGCAAAAGCTTGGTTGTTAGGAAATTTATGAAGAGTGAGAAGAAGGAAGGGGGTTTGGGCTTGAGTTATAATGGCAATCTAACCCAAAGTCCAAAGCGGGAAAAGTTAGTGAAATTCTACTAACTCCAAACCTACCAATGTTTATACTTAAAAAAATTGTAAACGGCATTTCGAACTCAATGGAAGTGGTCTCGAGTCCTAATTTGACCGTTTGCAAAAAGTAGCTTTTCGGACCAATATCCGATTAACGACAAAATATTTAAATAAAATATTTAAATATAAAATCGATAAATATGCGTGTTGTTACATTAACCAATATTATAAAAATATTCTTTAATAAACTGATTTAGAATTAACAAACTGATTTAACAAAGATTTTTAAAGTTGATTTACCAATGTTATAAGAGTATTTGAAAATAATTATCTATTTTATTATGGATAATGGATTTGTTTATTTAAAAGAGATTTTAAATGTGATTTATTATCTTTCAGATAATTGATATCGTTTTAAAGTTATAAAAAGGAATTGGAACTCGATTATTGAGATGTTAAGTTGGATGACCTTCTAGATATTCGATCTGATGTTGGTTTAAGCCTTCGGGGTTGCGCACTTGGAAAATTATTTTCTCAGTGTTTTAATAATCAAGAACTAATTCTAAAAGTGTTTTACCAATGTGGAAATCAAGCACAAGTTCAGTGCCTTTTTAAAAGTAAAATTTTGATTTGTTTTTGGAGATAAATTATTCCTACAAAACGAATCACTTATATGGAAACGATTTATTTGTATAATTAGCACTAAACATCGAAGAACTAAATTTGTCGCTATTTCAAAAGTTAAGAATAATCGTTGACATAACTTTGAGGTAACTCTACCTTGACTTGCCCTTATTATTGTTAACCAAGAAAAAGCATATGTTTGAAATTCAATGAGGGGTGATAAGTCTACAGAACTTAATTTCCATTTATGATCATTTTATATCCTTGATAGTTCGTATCCCAGTTATCGGTTACTTTTAGCTACTTTATTATCATCATTCTATGATGATTTATTGCTCCTTTGAGCGTTGCTATCCTTTGTCAGAAATGACTAAACCAAAAGCGCAAGAGGAAGCTAAGCTATGTGGGGTTGCTCCCATTAGGTTATTTTCACATCTCGTTTAGTTTAGATTCGGTTGTGCACTAAGACGTGGAAATATTCGATACTCGGTAAGGTTTGGCGAGGTCCGGCTTAGCATTGTCGGAGAAGTGTCACAGAGTAAATGAACTTCTCAGAAGTATATTACTAGAGGTATAATTCAAGGAGGATGCACCTTCCTAATCATTTGTTGGAAATTTTCCTTTTCTTATTTTCGTATCCCTAAATCTGTTTTAGCTTTAAATTTCCATGAGTAGAGCCAACTCCTCATTAAGGAATTTAAATGTTTATTTAGTCCATTCTATTGAGTTTGGATTGTAACTTTATTTAGCCCATTCTGTCAAGTTTGGATTGTCACTTTATTTAGTATGTTCTATCAAATTGGACTGTTTTCCTTATTCTATTCATTCTGTCCAGCTTGGATTTTACTTGGTTTATTTCCATTCTTTCAAGTTTGGTTTAATATTACTTATGCTCATTCATATTTGGATTTTTTTCCTAATATTTATTTCGGCTCTTACCTGTACGGATGCTATTTTTGTGAGGTAAAAACCCATTGCGCGTTAGCAGCGTGGTCTCATAGAACATTTATATGATCTTCATTATTCGAGTTATCTCACGCTGGTATTTCCAAACTGATCTGGGTGTTATTTATTTATATTGCTCGAGTCAAACTGATTATTCCTCGGGTTGGCTTTGCTATTATGGGATTTATAGAGGGGAACTGAAGATTCACCTATCATAGTATTTTTTTCCACTATATTATATAGTATACCTATCAGCATTTGTAAGGTCGGGATTTTATTACTGTCTAGCTAATAAGGTTTGTTTTAACTCTGATATACTTTGTATTTTTGAAGTGATGGATTCTACTGTCCTTGTATATTATATGTTGTCGATTCCGCTGTGAGATTTTATTTCTCTGTTCTTTTTTTACCCTGACAATCTTCCCTTTTGTCGATTGGATGCACGACATTTAAATACAATGGTAGTGTTCAGTGTCGACTTTCAATGGTCAAAAAGGCAGGTCATTACATCTCTTCTCCATATGCATGTACTTCCTCCACTCAACCCATTCCATGTGAAACATCATGCATGCTTTATAGCCAAGCACATTTACTACTAACTCATACATATTATATTTCATGAAGCTTACATGTTATCACCTTTTCTAATCACCTTCTCAAATGTTTGCACGCCTATTCACTTCCATGCAGGCTTACAAATAACAAGAAAACCTGCATCACCTCTTCTCTCTTCTCACTATTAGAAAAAAAACAGGATACTTCCCATGCACGCATATTCTTCCCATCAGCATTTTAGACTACCATGACCTCCACACGCCACTATTTCGAGGGTGACAAGAACGGAGAATGTTAATCTCCTCAACCTTTATAACTTTCATGTTTACGACCTTTGCAAATACTTGATGTATAAAAAGTTATTGGAATTATTAATGAAAATGGACATTAGTATTTGAAATGACAGAGAATAAAAATGTGTTCCATGCTTGCAAAAATGAAAAGTGGAAAGTGAACCCCTTTTGAAATGTATGTGTGAATTATGTTGGAAACAGGACTAGCCCATAGTGGAAGTTATGGATGAATTTCAAAAAATTTACCTTATTAGATATTTTATTGGGCATATGAAGTCTAACTAAATTAGAGAATTTCTAAATTTCACTTCAATAAAATCATTTATTTTATTTAAATTCAAATATATTAAGTGGTGAAATTAATTTTATTTTATTTAGTTTATACATAAATGTATCGTATACATATTGTGTAAGTGCATGTGTAACATAATAATCCATGAAAGGCATAACATGCCCATATGTAGATATTGGGATTTACATCGCAACAAACATATTAGCTCATTTTGTATGTCATGTATGTTGTCCAAATATGTGCATGTATATGTGTTACAGCACATACACCCATGTGTGTATAAATATATAATATTTAATATATGAACATAAAACATTTATATATTGATAAATATATATATATAAAGAGAAAGAAAATTATTAAAAATTATTTATAATTCAAAATTAACTAAGTTCCGCAAACATAGTAATTTTAGTATTTTAATTCGTATATATTATGAATAAAATAATGTTTTCATCCATAAATAATTAACATAAAATAATCTATTGATTAAAATTCAAATTTTATAATTTTCAAAAATCTAGGATCATAAAATAGAGCTTAAAAAATATAGAGATTTTGCAAAGTTAAATTATTATTTTTAAAAACAAATACATTGATTTCAGCAATAATTATTTAATATAAAATAATATATTGTTAAAGATTCGAATTATAAAAATTCAGAAATTCTAGAATCATGATTGAAAGATTACAAAAAATTTTGAAGAATTTTTCAATTAAATTGTTTTTTCATAAATCATAAATAGTTTTTCTGAAATAATATTAGTTATTAAAAATAATAAACTTTATTGAAAAATTCCTAATTTTTTTGCTATATTTCTGAAATGATATAATATTTTTTTAATATAAAATTGAATTTTTAGTCTATTAATTATTTTATATATAATAAACAGTTCAAAATTTCAATAAATGTTAATTCAAAATTATGAATATATGTATGATAATTAATTCTCGAATTTGAAAATTCATATTATATATAAATAAGTGTACTAAATTTTTTAAATCATATAAATCTTATATATGCATATACGCTATTATAAGAGAGAACTATAGACTAATATATATATATATATATATATATATGAATTAATTAATAAATATATATAAAACAATTATTAATGATAAAAATTGATTTTGTACAGTAAATAACATTTGTTTATACATAAATCAAATAGTATAATAAATAAATTATGCACGTAACCAAACTGATTTGCGACAAACACATCTACTTACAAAATCTCACCTAACTAAACATATAGTAGCAATATATTTAAACAGATATGAAATTGATCATTATAGGATCATAGAATATAATTTAGTTACTGTAGTATGAATTCAAATTACCAATTTACTGATGCCTTTGAATCCACGTTGAAGCAATGACTTTCCTTCCTTTTACCGCTCTTGATTCGTCAGATTGCAAGTCTAGAATTACCGACCTCTAACTATCGAATAGTATTATTTTAATTTGAAATATATTTGAGAATTTTGGAGTGGATTGAGAACTATGTTTTAACTAGCAATGTAGAAGGTAAAGGCGGCCAAAAAGGTTAGTCATTTTTTTAAGAGATATATACAGGGTTGTATTAGAGAGAAATGAGGAAAACCAATTTACCCATTCTCACTTTATCTCAACCCATTAAACCAAGCCAATTCCCAATATTTTAGCCACCATAAGACCTTCCGAAAAACCGAAATTTTGCAGCCCTAATAATGGGCCTTAAATCCATCTAAGTCCAAGCCAAAATACTACGCAATTAAATCTAATTTAATCGCTTGTCGATATTGTATATCGATCAATATATTTATAGCTATTATAAACATATATGACATTATTTATTTCTCAAATCATATTCAAAATTTATAACTAATATTTCATAACTAATATTTCATAAATATTAATTAATTAATTTATAATCTTAAGGGAATTCATCGTTTCGACTATGTAACTCTTGGGTGTAAATTAGGTCAGCGATTAACATCGAACTATTCTAATGTTAACGTTGATACGTCACTTAGCATATGTGTTAAATTATGGTCAAATTTATCGCTTACTCATTTTCAATAAAAATCCAATTTTTGTTTAATAAGTGTTACCTGGTAGTGACATTTATCTACACCAATTCTCTTCATTAAAACTATATCACTTTGGACTTATGGCATTTGGTAATGGTCAAAATTCCATCCTCATCCACATTCAACTTTATAGTCTAAATACAAAGTCCTTGATTAAATAATAACAATTATCATTAACCAAAATGGTCTGGCCAGAGACTTTGACATTGAGTTAACTTGAGTTGACTATGACGCTAACCGCATATAATTGAGGAGACGAATCCTCTCTTGAATAGTGCTTCACTTCCAATACTTCCACTCGACCCAACTATAGTCACTCGATGGATGCCATGTCATGATTTGGTTATAATCAAAGTGGAGCTTTCATGTTGAAGATCTATAATATTTTCAAGTCGAGAGAACTGTGTAAATCAGTTACATCGATATTTTCTGTTTGACCTTAGCTATAATAACCAACAGAAAACTATCGAGTGAGTCGTTCTATAGTTATCTAACAAGTATTAGTACATAACCCCTAGGTGCCCCTAGAAGTCATGAGTAATACACTGCCAAACATTTGGAAAGCGTTATGTACTCCAGTCTCAATGGATACATCGATATACTGTCTCGATGCATCTTGACTATGAACTTTTAAAATGGTATATTTGTTTCGTTGTGATAAATTACTCACGGTCACAACACTTTGTAACTACTATCACAAAATAGGTCATTTATGGATTTTTCTGTTAAATATACTTTTAATTAAGTTATTTAATTAATATAATCACATTATATTAAGTATATAACAGGAATAAAATACCTTTTATTTCGAACAAGATTGGTCAACAAGTTAGATATCTGTAACAAGTTACATAATTGCCCCAATGGCATACCCTAACTCTATCAATCTCCCACTTGCACTTGGGGTCAATTGTGGAATATAATTCCAACTTCTCCAATCAATTTTCTCAAAACTAATTAGGTCAGTCCCTTAGTGAAAGGGTATGCTATTATGTTTTAATTATCTACTTTGTCGGTTAACTTTCTCTGATACTGATAAATTGCCTTTATCATGTCGAACAATTCGAAGTGTATCTTTCGACTTCTAGTGAGCTTTAAGTTCTGTCATGACTAATTTCATGACATTGTTATCTTATAACAATGGGATTCTCAACATTTGAAATCATCTTTGGCTCAATTATAAATTTGTGCATTTATATCTATATACATTTGTTTATTATAGCGCTATTCAAGTTAATGTTCTCAACATTTCGTTGAAACGACCACAATCACTTTATTTTGAAACTTTTTCAAATTAAAGGTTTTAACTTGAATTTTATCATTGATATGTTATTCTCAATATCACTTATAAAAGTTTGTGTTCAAATGTTCTATCATAACGAATTCGTTGTTTCTGTAAACATTTCTCTAGTATTTCATAAATATGCGAGAACACCTCAAACTACCATTTAGTGATATCAATTTGGATTTTATATTTGTTCCATGTATCAAATATATAAACAAAACACAATATCGTACACAACATAACCTATATGATAATTCTTATTACTAATGCATAAGGAATCCAACTTTCATGTTCTCCTTTTAATATGGTGCTCTTGTATATCGTTTTGGGACAATCCCATTATCTTTTATACTCACCATAAGGGACATCATTTACAATCCAAAATTGAGTATTAAAACAACTAAAGTTGATTTTAATACAAGCATATTGTTAAAATCAACAACGTGTTGTTTACTTATAGTTTAGAAATATCAATGTACGTTTTAACGTTCTTTCTTATGAACACACGCTTCCTCTGCACTTTGATTGAAAATCAAACTATTTGAAATTTCTATCAAAATACTTATTCAATCTTGATGCTTATAAAATGATACATTTGTATCATTTCTTAGATCATATCCAATGAATCACAAACCCAATATCGCTCCCACTAACTTCGAAGCATTTTTGGTTAATATGTGTAAATGGCTTACTCTAAATCATTATTTAGAATTTTCTATTTTAATACATAATACCAAATAAGAAGTCTTATCGAGCGATAATTTTATGAGTAAATCTAAATTAACTTGAGCATGTTGAATACCAAATATGTTATGCTAATTTCAACAATTGAAATTTGCGATATTATTTTTATCAACATTGCTTATTTAATTCAACCACATTAGCCTTTCCAATAAAGACACAATCTCGGTCGATCAATCACATCTCTTTGGTTACGACCACTGGACATGACCACCAAAATCATATTTTGATAGTGTAATTGGAATTCTATCAGATCTGCAAATCATACCATATAGAGTCAACAATCTTAATGGTTTAATTGACAAATTGAGGACAATGTATATTTTCGACATTAATAAGAAATTCATAGTTTCTCTCCGATGTACGAGAATGCTTATTAGACATTCTAATGCTATATATTCATTTAAGTTAGTTAATTTAATTTCACCTCGTATAATCAGTTTTATATATGGATCGGATCCAATTCCAATTAACTACCAAAAATTTCTCAAAGAAATTCCTTCAAAATGAAGTTGATATATCTTGAAACAACAATTGTTTCTTTGTGCAAATAGAATAGGGATTCATAAACGCTTTATGAATCTTTTTATTTGTAAAACTGATTTTAGTTTACAAAAATTATGTTCAAAACATAAATATGTCATTTGATGACATACCTTTCCAAACAACTTTATGAAGATTCATACAAGATCCCTCGTGAACAATTATTACGTGCAGTGTTTCGACTCGCACATCCTCCTAACTCCTTGGCCTAGGATATGTTGGAATTCCTTATAAGCCCTTATCTATATGATTTTGTAAACCGTTGTTTAGATGAAACAATATCAACCTTGTGTACTAATCTTAAGTACATGACCTTATAGAAAGAAACTAACTCAACTTCACTCACAATAAATTATAAATTGTCCAACAATGTCTGATTACTCCTTATCGATGCATCATTATGTATCACATGGAGGAGTGATTTTGAGATTGAATCTATATTCTTTTTCAGGTACATTTGGAACTCTTTCCAATATACTCACTTATTCGACCAAATCAAATCATTTTATTCTATTGCATGTTATTTTTTATAATTTTCTTTTATATTCTATGATTTTATCATAAACTTACTACATGTGTGTCTAATACACATGTTCATGTTGGTAATAACTCATCGATGAATATAACAAAGTATGTGGAACCCTTTTGGTATTAATAGACTTATGATTGCATCCATATATATGTATTAATTTAAAGAGTTCATCAACTCTTATGATGCTCCCACTGAATGGGTGCATAGCCATTAATTATTTGAGATATAATCAACATATATCATATGATTCATAATCATATAGTAAAATTATTTCTCAAAACTACGGCTTGGTCTATAATTCCTAAACAACTATAAATAATATTAGGTACATATGTATTTTTGTTGCATCACTTTTACTATGAAAAAAATTTCCATAATATAGTTCTATTTCATAATGAATATTCATAATACTCATATTAAAATATAGTTATATCTATTTTCAGTAAATATCAAAAAAATAAACATAATTTCACAAATAATGTTCGGTGTATTTTACGAAAACAATTTTCGTAATTTGATGCAATCATTAGGTGCTATATGGCATGCTTCCACTATTTCCGCCATTACTATAATAACATACTAAATTTAGAGGTCCATCATTCACTTAATATTGTTTACTTATTTCATATGCTACAACTAGTTTACAGATGAGAGTTCTTTGATCAAATATCTTGAACCCAAAGAAATAAATGTTATAGAAAAAGAATTTCTATATGGAAATACATTTCGAAATAAAAATCATTTTTCATATTCCAATATTAGGTATCAGTTATTATTACAATTCTTGTTTCCAGTGTTTTTCTATGAAGCGGAAGTGACTATTCATTCTCTTCATTCCAACTTTACCTTAAATTACATCTATTCTTATAAGTTCGTTTTTCTTTCAAATGGTCAAACTATTCAAAAGGAAACCTTACTACAATATCATAACAAACCTTCTACAAAAGCGCATTCGATTATTCTTAACATTTAAGACATCAAATATGTTGCACTTTATGTCAACCGATCAAGATGACATTTCAACGATCGATTTCTTAGATGTACCTCGTAGTTTATGGTCTTGTGTTACATTAACACACTATGATCCTTTTGAAATCATTCAAGTTGAATACATGATTTTAAAATATCGTTTATTGGCTTACTTTGAATGAACTAACTTCATCGAAATATTGTACCCTACAAACTATGACTATTCACTATATAACATTTATATGTGAAAGTACATGGATCAAATATCCATAGTTTTGAATTGCATTTAGAGTTCAAAACTCAGAAAATGCAATAAAGGGTCTAAACCAAATAAACATATAAGTGACTAACTTACGAGTGTATGAAGAGTTGGGCACTTGCATGGGTATAGAAACATTGTATAACATGCAATTAGAATTATTAGTAAGCATATATTATATTTCTATTTGTCAACTTTCAATTTAGTTTGTTTATATATGTTAATTAACAAACGTTTTATCAATCATATTAAATGCAAAAATTTAACATTGTAGATGATTATAACATTATATAGCATATGTTCTTACAATATTAGAAAGGTTAAATATTATCATTTCATTTTTCTAATAAGGCTCCCACTAGTCTTTTATATTTCTCCAAACCCTAATATGAAACATAAAGCCTTACAACTTTTCTAGTGGGTGTTAGGACTCGTTTGTTAATTTGGTATCCTGATCTTGAGTTTGCTCAACAAATCATAGCCGCACAAATGATGGATGACTCCATATCGGTTGTATCATATACAACTCCTAACTCATTTTTCCTTGTTGTAATCTCATGTTGAACTTGAATTTGCTCAACAAATCGAAAGAGATTATTCACTCATACCTATCATATTGTGATAGCCTACGTATAATATATGTACCTTTAGTTTGCTCAACAAATACATACAGTTATCTTACCTCATCTGTTCAATATATTAATAATACTACGCATAACATCCCTAGCTTGAGTTTGCTCAACAATTAAGGAGTATGTAAGTAATTTATATATATATATATATATATATATATATATATATGGTAGAGGACAACATTATATTGAAGAATCATAATCTTCAATATATATATATATATGTGTGACGCCCCACCTCTATACCCACGCTAGCCAAGAACACTACGGTGTAGTGCTGTCAACTAGCGTGGAGAATAAGGCTGTTGAGGAGCGACTTAACTAGTTAACGACTCAAGGGGGTCAACGACCTAAAGGTCCAACGACCTAAAGGAGTATGCGACCTAAATGAAGGCGGAACAACTCAGGGTCTAACGACCTGGGGGGGCGACCTAAGGTCTAACGACCTAAGACCGAGGAGACGTTTCCAACAGAGGGAACGACTTAACGACCTAAGCCTAACGACCTACGACCTAAGGTCCCACGACCTAATGAGGCAGGCAAGGCCGAACGACCTATACGCGAACGACCTAAAGTCCAACGACCTACGACCTAAATCCGAGGCAACCTAAATCCGAGGCGACCTAAATCCGAGGCGAACGAAATATGCAGGCCTTGACTTTTCCACACGCGCGAGCTAATGATTCCGAGCGACCTATACCTGGGCAGAGCGACCTAAGCTCAGGAAGTTCACCAAACAACTAAAAATTGGAGTTTTTCGCCAATCCAATCCAAACCAAATGCAAATATACATGCTAAAGTGATGGGGAATCATTCCCAACAGTCCATTATAGTTATAGACTAGAATTGTGAGATAAAAAATCTCACCTTTGCTCCAAAACCCAATGAAAATGAAGAACAAAGCTTGAAGGCAAATGGAGAAGCAACCACAAGCTTGAATCCGATGTCTTCTTCTTGAATTTGGAGTTGAATGTTGGAGTTGCAATAAAACAAAGACTTTGGAGTTTTAATTTATCATTCCATTCACCATTTTTGTTGAAGCTTTAGTGTTAGGAAATGAAACGAAGCAATGAAGAAGAAGGGGGGTGGAACTTGGGCCTAATGGGCTAAAAGTCCAAACCAAAGGCTCGAGTGAAAAAGTGGTGAAATTCCACTAACCCCAAACATATCAATGTTTATACTTAGAAGATTGCAAACGACGTTTCGAACTCAATGGAAGTGGTCTCGAGTCCTAATTTGACCGTTTGCAAAAAGTAGCTTCGGACCAAAATCCGATTAACGATAAAATATTTAAATAAAATATTTAAATATAAAAATCGATAAATATGCGGGTTGTTACAATATATATATATATTTTGAGTGATATCAACTTATAGAACAGTATATTTCTTATGAAATACCCCAATGATTCAAGTGTTATACACACCAGAAATCACAGTATATGTACATCTACATAAATATTTATTTCTTAAATCTGTTTGGGTTTCTCTAATATTCCACATTTAGTTTATACACATATCATATAAGTTTTATTGTTATATAACTTTTATATTTCATATTATTTATATGAAAGTCTTATGTATAATATATCATTAATTAAATCATATCTAATTAATTTTAATCAATTAACTCTTTAATTAATTTTAAATTAGTATTCAAATATAACTTTTATATGGGACATATCTACTATAACGTTTATAGTGTATACTATAACCTTTATAATGTAGCACACATATAATATATATATATGTATTTTATTTAATTAATTAACCTTTAATTAATTTATTCATTTAAACAATTTTTATTAATTTCAAATTTTATCCTGTATACATACATGTATAAATATGCTGTCTTAAACATTTTAAAATAACGTAACATATATCAACATATGTAATACATGCATATATGCATTAATTAATTAACATATTTAATAATTCATTTTATAAGCCTAGTTAATAAATTTAAATTTTGAAATTATTATATAAATATTTTCAAACATTTTGACAATATCATTATCCTTTCAATCATTTTGAATAATTATGTAGTATTATAATTTTTATAATAAACATGTTTTACTTTAAATTTAAAATCTTTAACATTAATTTTCAAAACTATTTTGAAAATTAGTCCAAGGCCCAAATTAAGTTGGGCCTTTTCTCTTAGGAGCAACATTTGGGGTCACTTCACCTTTCGGCCAGGCCGGTAACCAGGTAGGATAGGGTACTTGATTACCCAATTCCAATCTTAGACATTACCTTTCGAGACATCGTACTAAGTGGGAAAGCTTAACTAGTTAGCCCTAATATGACTACTTTATACTGCATAGGCTATTGGGCTCTGATACCATTGTTCGATCTGGACTAGCCCGTAGTGGAAGTTATGGGTGAATTTCAAAAAAATTACCCTATTGGATCTTTTATTGGACTGATGAAGTTTAACTAAATTAGAACATTTCTAAATTTCATTTAAATAAAATCTTTTGTTTCATTTAAGTTAAAATATATTAAGATATGAAATTAATTTTATTTGATTTAGTTTATACATCAATTTATCATATACGTATATCTGTAAGTGCATGTGTAACATAACAATTCGTGAAAGGTATAATATGCCCATATGTTGATGTTGGGATTTACATTGCAACGGACAATTAGCTCATTTTGTTGTCATGTATATTATCCAAATATGTGCATGTATATGTGTTACAAAATATAAAAACACACACACACATGTACGTATGTATAAATATATTGTATATTATATATAATATATGAGCATAAAACATTTATATATAGATAAATATATATATATAGAAAAATAGAGAAAAACTATTAAAAATAATTTATAATTCAAAATTAACTTAGTTTTGGAAACATAATCATTTTAGTATTTTAATTTTATATATTATGTAATGTTTTCATCCATAAATAATTAACATAAAATAATTTATTGATTAAAATTCAAATTTTAAAATTTTCAAAAATCTAGGATCATAAACTAGAGCTTAGGAAAAATTTAGAGATTTTTCAAAGTTGAATTATTATTTTTAAAAGCAAATACATTGATTTTGACAATAATTATTTAATATAAAATAACATGTTAATAAAATTAAAATTTTATAATTTCAAAACTTATAGGATTATGAATGAAAGGTTAAAAAAAATTGAAGAAATTTTCAATTAAATTATTATTTTTAATAAATCATAAATAGTTCGAAATAACATCAATTATTAAAAATAATAAAATTTATTGAAAAATTCCTAATTTTTTTATATATATTTCTGAAATGATATAATATTTTTAAAAATATAAAATTTAATTTTAATTTAACAATTATATTATATATAATAATTATTTTATATATAATAATAGTTCAAAATTTTCGATAAATGCTAATTTAAAGATATGAATATGTGTATGATAATTAATTTTTGAATTTGTAAATTCATATATAATAAGTGTATTCGAATTTTTAAATCATACATATATCTTATATATGCGTACATGCTATTATGAGAGGGAAATATACACAAATATATATATATATATATGAATTTATTAATAAATATATATAAAACAATTATTAATGACAAAAATTTATTTTTTGCGGTAAAAACATTTGTCTATACAAAAGTCAAATAATATAATAAACAAATTATGCACATAACCAAACTGATTTGTGACAACCATATATACTTACAAAATTTCACCTAACTAAATATATAATAGCAATATATTTAAATAGATACAAAATTGCTCATTATAGGATCATAGAATATAATTTAATTACTACAATATGAATTAAAATTACCAATTAATGATGCCTTTGAATCCACGTTGAAGCAATGACTTCCCTTCCTTTTACTGTTCTTGATTCGTCAGATTGCAAGTCCGGAATCACCGATCTCTAACTATCGAATAGTATTAGTTTAATTGAAATATATTCAAGAATTTTGGAGTGGATTGAGGCTATGTTTTAATCAATAATATATAAGGTAATGGCGGCCAAAAAGGTTAGTCGTTGTTTTTAGAGATACATGCATACGTACATACAGACATACATAATATACGTACGTACATACATACATACATACATACATAGGGTTGTATTAGAGAGAAACGAGGAAACCTTTTTACCCATTCTCTCATTATCTCCAAGCCAATTTCTTATGTTTTAGCCACCCTAAACCTTCCGAAAACCGAAATTTTATAGCCCTAATGATGGGTCTTAAACACATTTAAGCCCAAGCCAAAATTTATTTCTCAAGTCATACTCAAATTTCATAATTAATTATTTCATAAATATTAATTAATTTATGACAAATATAAACTAATTAAATAGTTTGGTCTTAAGGGAATTCATCTTTTCGGCTGTGTAACTCTTGGGTGTAAATTTGGTCAGCGACTAACATCGAACTATTCTAATGTTGACGGTCACACGTTACTTAGCAGGTGGTGTGACATTATGGCCAAAATTATTAGTTTCTCATTTTCGGTAAAATCCAATTTTAGTTTAATAAGTGTTACTTGGTTGTGACATTTGTTTACACCAATTCTCTTCGTCAAAAACATATCACTTTAGACTTATGGAATTTGGTAATGGTCAAAATTCCAACCTTATCCACATTCAACTTTATAGTCTAAATACAAAATCCTTGGTTCAATAATAACAATTATTATTAACCGAAATGCTCTAGTCAGAGACTTTGAATTTGAGTTGGCTATGTTACTAACCGCATATTACTAAGGAGACAAATCCTCTCTTGAATAGTGCTTCACTTCCAATACTTCCACTCCATCCAATTATAGTCACTTGATGAACGACATGCCATGATTTAGCTATAACCAAAGCGGAGCTTTCTTATTGAAGATCCACAGTATTCTCAAGTCGAGAGAACTGTGTAAAGAAGTCACATCGATATTTTATATTTGACCTTAGTTATATTAACCAACAGAAAAATATTGTATGAGCATTCCATAGTTATCCAATAACTATTAGTACGTAACCCTAGGTGCCTCCAGAAGACATGAGTAATACACGGCCCAACATTTGGAGAGCGTTACGTACTCCAGTCTCAATGGATACATCGATATCCAGTCTCAATGCATCTTGACTAGGAACATTTAAAGTGGTATATTTGTTTCGTTGTGATAAATTATTCCCGATTACAACACTTATTATGGATTTTTCTATTAAATATATTTTGAATTAAGTTAATTAAAAGGTATATTCACATTATATCAAGCATATAATAGGAATAAAATACCTTTTGTTTCGATCAAGATTGGTCAACATGTTAGATATATGTAACAAATTACATAATTGCCCCTAGGGCATACCCTTAACTCAATCAAATTAGTCCATGGTCTCTTTTATAATGAAATTCCAACAATTATAATTATTTTGTCTACACAAACATGTCAAAGGTTGGCAAGAAGGACATTAAAAATACGTTTCAGATATTTTATGTGTGTGTGTGTGTTTTTAAAGTTCATATATTAAAAAGTTTTAACGTACTTTGCTACACCATATCCCATTTGCGTACTAGCCACAAATGAAAGAAATAAAAATAAAGTCATCACCAAAAATGCTACATGATCACAAAACAACAATAAAGTAGATATGTTAATTTATTCTGTTAAATTCGAAAACTACTGACGATCGACGTAAAATATGTTAAATAAAAATCAATTATTTTCCAAATTAAGAATTATGGAAAAATTCTACAAATCAAATTAAAAATGCGTCAACAAAAATCGGACAATTATTTGAAACATAGATTTTTATTATATTTTAAACTCAAATTAAATATGTAAATAAATTAAATAATCAAATTTGAAGACTTAAAAATTATGGGACATTGCACTCTCTCCCCTTGAAAAGAATTTCATCATTGAAATTTCACCACATGAACACCCAATACTACTCATAAGTCCACATGATGTTCATAGATTATTCATATACAACAATTTTAATTCGACCACTACATGAATACATAACTTCACTTCCAAACTAGTATTGCTCACTCGATTTACTAGTGCAAACTTCGATCAGGTTTCTTGATTAGAAACCTCCATTCACTTTACATAGCCATATATATGATAGAAAACCTTGGTTCCATGTCAAGAACCCTTACTCGGTGTTCGCCATCAAAAATTGAGTGATAGATTCTTATTTGGAACGGTGTGAAACACCTCGAATCATGTACTCAAATCTGAGATCAAAACTATATTTAAGAGAGAAATGATCTACGTTCAACATATGCACTTGTATTATTGGTTCTTACAAATATCAATTTTATTTCCACTAAATTATTTCTGTAATCATTTCATAAAACACAACTTAAGTTCACAATTTTATAATACCCTACCATATCTTAAGATTATACATAACGATCAAATTCAAACTTTTATTTTTAATTCACTTGAGAATTAAACACCTGGTTTTTGTTTCAAAAATCATTTTGATATGATACAATATATATTGTAATCCATAACAAATATATATAGCTCGAGTAACCCTAAAAGAAACCAAGGAATTGGGTACGACCAACCAATATTTTATTTTCCCTTACCAAGAAGGGTAATGTTGAAGAGAAGTGTTTACCGTCCGGACACATCTACTGCCCATTTTTAGATATTTTCAAACACTTGAACTAGTTAACATAAAACATTTTTCTTCTTTTTGAAAATTCTACTTGAAACACTGTAGTGTATATTCCCAAATAAATAGTTTTTACAAAATTTATTTTTATCAAACTTGCTTTGAATTCATTCGTATTCAAACTCATCTCGATCATAAAATAACAAAGAGAATAATTTACTAAGTGCCCTACAACATTCACTTAAGCAAGCATCTGATCGCCACATAGAAGATTATCTCGATCATCAAAAAACAAATCGGGACTCATACCCCAAACCAAACCAAACCAAACCAAACCAAACCAAAGAAAAACGTTTCTTTCTTTAAAATTTCTATTTATGAATCTTTTAAATAATACTACACACACACACATATATATCCAAAACTTTGAAAACAATTTCCAAAAGCATCGGATTTAAATTCTCCAAAAATCCTTTTATTCACAAACACGTTATTATAAATTAATTTTTTTAAATCAGCTCCTTATATAAATCATTTTTCAAGTATTTGTCTCAAAAATATTCTTACTTTATTTTATTGAATCTCTTTTACAAAATCAACTTTTGTACAAAATCTGTAACGACCCAGAATTTTTACTAATATAAATTTGAATATTAAATTAATTTTAAATATTAAGAAGTGAATTTATAAGTCGAATAAATTTTTATTTGAATTATTGGATTTAATTGGATAATTAAATCGATAATTTAATATGTTAAATTATGGAATAAATTGAAAATTGAGTTAAATATGATTGAAAATGATTTGTAAAATTTTATTTTATCATATTGAAGTTAGAATGATATTTTAGAACTTTTAAAATCGAATTAAGAGTTATTTTGTGAAAATTGAATATTTTAATATTTAAATCGACTAGTGAAAATAGTCAATTTTTGAACAGTCTCAGAATTGAACGAAACTAGTTCCATTGGATCCGTAATAGTTAGTTATTACCGGATTTCAATTTTCGTGTCAATCGGAGTTACCGTTTGAGCGTGGCAGCTTGAAACGCATCGAATTATTTTTAATTTTAATTTGGCGAGTTAAAATAGCCATTTTTCAAAAAGTCTCGGATTTCGATGAAACTAGTTTCTTCGGATCCGTAATGTGATATTATTGTAAGGTTTCAAATTTCAAGTCAATTGGATTTACCGTTTGTCCGGTACAAATTAAAACGCCTAGAGAATCGTTTAAATCGGTTTAATTTAAATTGAACGTTTGTAGCCATAACTCGCACAGATGACCGAATTAGCTTCCGAAACCTGTTCCATTGTGTCCGGAACGCGGGGTAAACCCTAGAAACGCTGGTTACGGCGTGTAAATCGGAGTTCGGAATTTCCGAAATGAATAGTGTTCAATAATTTTCTATAAATAGACCCATTTTCTCACAAAATAAAAAAAAAATTAAAACTAGGGTTAGCAGGCCGCCGCCCCCTTAGCCATCAATGGCCGAAATCTTCAGTTCTTCTCCCCTCATTATCTCCCAATCCATTCAATGATTTCGAAAACTTTCTAAATGAAAGTTGTAGAGCGTGGAGAGATCTCCACATCCATACGGTGGAGTGGCGAATAACTCGATGGATTGACGGCAATTGTTGTTTGAAGGAGGCCGGTTCGTGCACGTGGTTCGAGGTGGGGGGAAGGCCGAGCTCTGTGCCCTTCAGGCCGAAGGTGGAGGAGGGTAGGGGGCTTCGCTTGGCGCTCCCTGATCGTAGTATCGATGGATGTGGTGGCCGAAAGAATGAACCCTAGTTTCATGGTATGGGTTTGTATGTGCGTGTAGTGTTATCTGGGAGCAAACGTGATGAGGGAGATGAAGGAAAAGGGGATGTGCGGTCCAGATAGTTAGGTTTGAAAATATTTATTTATGTTGTAAATTTAGTGAATATAAAATCGTGTAAAAGTTCAAAAATTGATAACTTTTTCATACGAGGTCGAAAACGCGTGAAACAAGAAGCGTTGGAATCGTATGGACGAGCACTACGCGATGAAATTGGATTGGAGTCGTTTGGAGTTCGTGAGAATTTCGGGTAAAATTAAACGTCCGTTTAATTTTATTCGAAATAAATCGCTAAAACGAAAATAAAACCAAGGTGAGAACTTCTCACTCAATCGAATCAGTTTCTATTTTATTTTAAATAGTTAGATTTAAAATATTTGAATGCATGTTTGAATGATGATTGTTATCTATTGATTGTTAAAATAGACATTATGCGCCGTTAGTAAGCGGATGTTATTTATTAAAAACATATACCGCGAATATTTCATAAACAGTGAAATTGGTATTATATATAATAGCAATATATATATATTGGCATATGTATATATTGGAGTTATTGATTTCCCGCATTTGTTTAGCGGATGAGACCCTATTGCGCCGTCTATTAAGCGGATAATATTTTAAATCCCATATACAGCGATAATTTCGTACTGGAGCGAAATTGGTATTGTGCTAATGTTTTTGGATGCAGGAAAACAGGTTGGAGGGATCCAACTGGATTCCTCAACAGTATTTATTTGAATTCAGATATTTTGATATTTGATGGATTATCATATCGATATATGATATCGTTGTAGTCGTGATTGACTATTTGGTGTGTAGCATCATTGGATCAAATTTGGAATTTTAAAATGATTTTAAAGTGATTTTTGAAAATATACTATATGTTTGGAAATTGATTCATTTTAAATAAATAAACGTTATAATTTTTAATGTTATAAAAATTATGATTTTTGAGAAATATAGTTAAAAGTTGATTTTTGAAAATATGATGCTGATGATTTTATAAAATAGTAAAATCGGGATTCTTGAATTTATTATAAAAGTTTAAAATATAGGATTTATAAAATTTAATTATTTTATAAATCAAAATGGTGAAATTATAAAGGAGATTAAATATGTTTTAAAGAATAATATAAATTGACTTATATTAAGAGATTTATAAATGGATATTTATAAATTGAAATATTGACATTATAAAACGAGTTTTTATAAGTATTTGAATGAAGTGAAAATGAATTTTGTAAATGAACGGAATTCATAAAATTAAAAATGGTGAAGTTATAAATGAAACTTATAAATAGTAAGATTTATAAATTTTATAAAGTTATTAAAAGAATAGTTTTGAATAAATAATTGAAGCTTATAAGTTATAGGATTTATAATTATGAAGTTCAAAAGAATGATTTCTTGTAAACAAATAAATTATAAGTGTTTAACTTATAATATGAATTTTAGTAGATAATTGAGTTACCAATCGAATAAATTAATAAAGGAATTTATAAAAGGAAGTTGTTATAAAATAAATAGAAATGGAGTTTATAAACGTTGTTTCATAAATTCGCAAACGACTTATTTTGATAAGTAAGTTGTTGAAACCTATTAATGGAGTTATATTCACATTTTTGACTGTGAATAATCCTTTAAAATGAAATGTATAAAAGGATGAAATGTGTTAACGTAGTATATTCACGTTTTTGAATAGTGAATAATATGTTAAAGAAAATGTTTAGATTTGATGTTTTAAATAGAATTAAAACGATCTAACGATGTTTTAAAATGTGTTGAGATTCAAAACCACAGATTTCAACATTCATTGTTGAAATAGATGTTTTCGAGAAATAGAAGGAAATGGTGGACTATAACACTGTTGTTATAGTAAATGATTTCCAAAAGGAAATTTTTTGTATAGTATTGGGATTTATATATCTATTTTAATTTCGAATCCCTATACTTGTGATTTTGGGTTGTCGTAATGATGTTTTACGCAACATTCGTTTTGGCCCAAATATATATGTTTAAGAGAACGATTTCCTTAAAGAATGAAATATATACTTAATTTCGATTGAAGTATATTGAATATTTTCCAAAGGTTGAAAATAAATAAAATTTGTAAATTACTTATTAAATAAGTATGGAAATGTTTTCCAATATAAAGTGAATACTTTGAAAATTTATCTTTTTGAAGATAAATTGAAATGAATAATTGAAATCATAGGCATGGATATTTTGGAAATATAAATTCAGTATGGAATTTATAAATGAAAAGAAGAATTTGTTTAAAAATAAATATTGATTTATTTTTGAAGTGTAAAAAATAATATATCTTGTAAAGATATTTTGGAAAGTAAATAATTTGGAAAATTATTTGGAAACTGGTGATGTGTGCATATCCATTGATAGTTCAATAACCGACTATCAATATTTCCCTTTGAATGGGTAAATGATGTGATTTATTTGAATTTGAATGCCACACTTATTTTTGAATAAGCGCTCACTATTCGGGTTAACCGGGAAAGGACCATGGGGTTGTATAACCCATTCCGAATATGTGATACGTCGTTATGAATTGCATTTGAAGATCGGTGTTGAAGACCCGGTATTTGCGAAAGCGATAGGATGACCTATCGATTGTCTCTGCACTGAGTTGCAACGGTATAGAGACTCTCTAAGTGATGGGAAATCCGATCAGGATTGTGAATATCCGGATTGCAAGGACTTCTTTGTAAGTGCCTTCGGTTTTGTTCGAGCCCGGAACAGACTTGTATGGATTGTATGTTTGACGTTACAAATTGAGATATAAAGCAGATTTCTTTCAAATATATTTCTGTTGGTGGCGGAGAATTTATTCTTTTAGCTTAACACCCTTCTTTGAGACGTACGAGCTCAGAGGTTATGTAGTTGAATGTTATCAGCGATATATTCCCAATTTGGTAATGTGACATGCTGAGTGTTGTTGTAAATGATCATTGTGTTGATTATTTGTGATAGGATCGTTTATTTGATCGTCTATCTTGGTGATCATCTCTATGATCATTTGTTGACCCAAAGCATGGCTTTTGTATAAAGTATGTTTTTGTGGACATGACTTCGTCGAGCCTCACACCCCGTGAATGGTCAAAACAGGAAAGAAGCGGCAAGGTTATGAGGGGTAGCGCCCTTTAGGATATGTGCATTTCCTTCTGGAAAAGGGTGGTATCATGGTATGGAGCCCAGATGCTTACTCATGTTGAAAACACTTTATGATTGTGTGAATTGATTGCGAGCGCTCGGTGAAAGGTCCCAAAGGACCGGGGGTTGGCATATTCGGTCAGTTGTTGCTCAGTTAGGGGTAACCCGGCCTTGTGTTGGTAGAGATCCGGTTTGGTTCTCGGGGATGTCCATCCAGAGACATTCTCATGTGGCAATGGGAAGTTCCTTGGCCTGATCATTCGTTGGAAATCCAAAGAAACAAGACGAGACTTGTACGGTTTTAGTTGTATAACCTGCTATGGAATGTGGCGGTAACCTGCTATTGAACATAGTTAGCTATAGTAGGCATAGTTCGGAATGTCTATGCTGGATAAGATTTATATTCTACTTTCGAAATAAATTTTTCCTACACTATGCACTAGTAATAATATAAAATGTTCTTTTTAATACGTATCAAGCATCTTTGACTATCATAAGGAGAAATCTCCTCCGATTCTGCGTTTGCATTGTGTGTGTGTGCGGGAGGCCTTATGGTAGTCTCATTTTTTAAAAAGCATTGCGAATTGACTTTAAAAATATTCCTCTATTTAGATTTTAAAGATAAATAAACTGTTTTGAGTTCTCACACCAGTCACATGACTGACTCTGAGTTTATTGTTTTCCTTCCTAAACTCTGGGTGCCCACCAATTTCCACACGGGCAGTCAAGAGTTAAGGTTTATCAGGATATTCTGGAATTGCTGGAGGCAAGCTGGATAGCATGGCGTATTACTAGTATATAGTATTTCTTTTTCCGCTGCATTGTTTGTTGTTGTTTGATGTTGTACACTCTAATGTAATGAAATGAAATGTAATGTATAAAATGTAATAACTGATATAGTTCTTTGTTTAAAGATTATTCATTTATTATTATATGTTGTTCCGCTGCGAATTGTGAGATTCTGATGTTGTTCTGTTGTTTCCTTTCCGTTCCGTTCTATCTTCTTTATTTTCTATTTTCTTTCCTTGTTTTCTTTTCCCTCTGTTTTCCTTCCTCTCTATTTTTCTATCTTCTTATCTCTTCTTCTCTCTCTTTCTACTTCTTTTTTTTTTTAAAAACCCCATAACATTTCGGTTTTTCGGCAACGAAAAATCGAAAACGTTACATCTAGTATCAGAGCATATGGTTAAGCGACAACCATGGTTCTGTTGGGTATTACTCATTAGAGATAGAGTCAGTAGTACTCTAGAATGAGTTTGAGTGTAATAATAGCTATGAGAGCGTATTTGTTAGTGAATATAAATTGTTTTATATTGTGATGATTGGTTTATTGAGTGGCATATGAACTTTCGTCAGCGCGGTCTGCAAAACTATGCCGAAGGGGTTTCTAAACACTTGAATAGAACAATTCGGCACAATATTGATTTTAAAATTGGGTAAATGAAATAATTTTTCCTTGATTATATTTTATATATAAAGAAAATAATTTTTCAGAATTATTAAGGTATATAAGTTGATTGTTTAGTTGTTTGAATAATCTAAATAAAAGAAGAATTGTATAAGCAAATGAATTATAAGAATTGGATTATAATTAAAGTGATTTACAATTGTGAAATAAACTTATATATATAAGAAGTGAAACTATATGAATATATTTATGAATATGAGTTGTAAATAAAAATGAATTTAAAGTTAAATGGAATATAACTTAAGTGATGTTGAATGAAGTTGATATTAGTATCAAAGTAAAATAATAAAGTGAAGTGATAAATATGAACTTGAGTTATTTAAAATGAAATTCAACTTTTGTAATTGAATTGAATGAATGGATTAAATGTTAATCAAATGAATGTAAATTAAGTTGATATGGAATAATGAATGAAAGTGTTAATTCATTAAAATCTAATGTTATTAGAAGTTGAATAAATTGAATGAAAATGAATGTAAGCAAAGGAATTTGGTTGTAACTAATATACATTGGTTGTTATATGATTGTTAGTTGATTGTATATAATTCATTAAGTATTAATGAAATTGAATTAATTGAAAGCTAAAGTAATTGAAATTCAATTGGAAGTTAAGTGAATCTTAAATAGAACTGAATTTGAATTGGAAGTGAACCAACTTGGATAAGAATTAGTTAACATAAACTAATTGAGAATGAATGTTAGTAAGAACATCCACTGTTAATGAATCAAATGTGATTTAAATTGGAAAAAAAAACCATTTCATTGAATATTAATGAGAATATGAATGAATATTGATTTGGTTATGAATGCTAGTTGGTTGATGGTTGCATTTGTTGTTTGTTTGCATTTGCTATGTTGACATATATAGTTATTATGTTGCTATATGTTGTATATCGATACTATTATCTATATGCATGTTCTCATGTTGTTTGTTGAGTGTTTAGTAGGTGCGGATCGCGTTTGCTTCGCATTTGGAGCTCGCTTTCGCGCTATATTAGCCGTATATGCTTGCTAATAAAATATAAGGTACATATCTCGGATTAAATATTGTACTTTTACATTTTTTCCCTTCGGGATGCCTCATTACTTGATGAGATGTATATTTGTGATATATATACTGTCATTTTATTTTTTTCGGATCGAGCCGCGCAAAGGAGACTATGGCGAATTTTTCCGAAAATTTAAGGCGTTAGAAATTTTTTTGAGAAAATTGGAAAATTTTGAAAACTTAGACTTTGATTTGGAATTGAAAGTTAAACAATAGTAGTTGTTTTTGAAAAGATAACTAAGTATGATTTGAAAACTTAGTAAGTTATGTAAGAAGTTTAACTATGGATTTTGGGAAAGCTAATAAATTCTATAACTTTTCTTACTTGTTAATTTCGAGGACGAAATTCTTTTAAGGGGGGGAGATTGTAACGACCCAGAATTTTTACTAATATAAATTTGAATATTTAATTAATTTTAAATATTAAGAAGTGAATTTATAAGTCGAAAAATTTTTTATTTGAATTAATGGATTTAATTGGATAATTAAATCGATAATTTAATATGTTAAATTATGGAATAAATTGAAAATTGAGTTAAATATGATTGAAAATGATTTGTAAAATTTTATTTTACCATATTGAAGTTAGAATGATATTTTAGAACTTTTAAAATCGAATTAAGAGTTATTTTGTGAAAATTGAATATTTTAATATTTAAATCGACTAGTGAAAATAGTCAATTTTTGAAAAGTCTCAGAATTGAACGAAACCAGTTCCATTGGATCCGTAATAGTTAGTTATTACCGGATTTCAATTTTCGTGTCAATCGGAGTTACCGTTTGAGCGTGGCAGCTCGAAACGCATCGAATTATTTTTAATTTTAATTTGGCGAGTTAAAATAGCCATTTTTCAAAAACTCTCGGATTTCGACGAAACCAGTTTCATCGGATCCGTAATGTGATATTATTGTAAGGTTTCAAATTTCAAGTCAATTGGATTTACCGTTTGTCCGGTACAAATTAAAACGCCTAGAAAATCGTTTAAATCAGTTTAATTTAAATTGAACGTTTGTAGCCATAACTCGCACAGATGACCGAATTAGCTTCCGAAACCTGTTCCATTGTGTCCGGAACGCGGGGTAACCCTAGAAACGCTGGTTACGGCGCGTAAATCGGAGTTCGGAATTTCCGAAATGAATAGTGTTCAATAATTTTCTATAAATAGACCCATTTTCTCACAAAATAAAAAAAAATTAAAACTAGGGTTAGCAGGCCGCCGCCCCCTTAGCCATCAATGGCTGAAATCTTCAGTTCTTCTCCCCTCATGATCTCCCAATCCATTCAATGATTTTGAAAACTTTCTAAATGAAAGTTGTAGAGCGTGGAGAGATCTCCACATCCATACGGTGGAGTGGCGAATAACTCGATGGATTGACGGCAATTGTTGTTTGAAGGGGGCCGGTTCGTGCACGTGGTTCGAGGTGGGGGGAAGGCCGAGCTCTGTGCCCTTCAGGCCGAAGGTGGAGGAGGGTAGGGGGCTTCGCTTGGCGCTCCCTGATCGTAGTATCGATGGATGTGGTGGCCGAAAGAATGAACCCTAGTTTCATGGTATGGGTTTGTATGTGCGTGTAGTGTTATCTAGGAGCAAACGTGATGAGGGAGATGAAGGAAAAGGGGATATGCGGTCCAGATAGTTAGGTTTGAAAATATTTATTTATGTTGTAAATTTAGTGAATATAAAATCGTGTAAAAGTTCAAAAATTGATAACTTTTTCATACGAGGTCGAAAACGCGCGAAACAAGAAGCGTTGGAATCGTATGGACGAGCACTACGCGATGAAATTGGATTGGAGTCGTTTGGAGTTCGTGAGAATTTCGGGTAAAATTAAACGTCCGTTTAATTTTATTCGAAATAAATCGCTAAAACGAAAATAAAACCAAGGTGAGAACTTCTCACTCAATCGAATCAGTTTCGATTTTATTTTAAATAGTTAGATTTAAAATATTTGAATGCATGTTTGAATGATGATTGTTATCTATTGATTGTTAAAATAGACATTATGCGCCGTTAGTAAGCGGATGTTATTTATTAAAAACATATACCGCGAATATTTCATAAACAGTGAAATTGGTATTATATATAATAGCAATATATATATATTGGCATATGTATATATTGGAGTTATTGATTTCCCGCATTTGTTTAGCGGATGAGACCCTATTGCGCCGTCTATTAAGCGGATAATATTTTAAATTCCATATACCGCGATAATTTCGTACTGGAGCGAAATTGGTATTGTGCTAATGTTTTTGGATGCAGGAAAACAGGTTGGAGGGATCCAACTGGATTCCTCAACAGTATTTATTTGATTCAGATATTTTGATATTTGATGGATTATCATATCGATATATGATATCGTTGTAGTCGTGATTGACTATTTGGTGTGTAGCATCATTGGATCAAATTTGGAATTTTAAAATGATTTTAAAGTGATTTTTGAAAATATACTATATGTTTGGAAATTGATTCATTTTAAATAAATAAACGTTATAATTTTTAATGTTATAAAAATTATGATTTTTGAGAAATATAGTTAAAAGTTGATTTTTGAAAATATGATGCTCATGATTTTATAAAATAGTAAAATCGGGATTCTTGAATTTATTATAAAAGTTTAAAATATAGGATTTATAAAATTTAATTATTTTATAAATCAAAATGGTGAAATTATAAAGGAGATTAAATATGTTTTAAAGAATAATATAAATTGACTTATATTAAGAGATTTATAAATGGATATTTATAAATTGAAATATTGACATTATAAAACGAGTTTTTATAAGTATTTGAATGAAGTGAAAATGAATTTTGTAAATGAATGGAATTCATAAAATTAAAAATGGTGAAGTTATAAATGAAATTTATAAATAGAAAGATTTATAAATTTTATAAAGTTATTAAAAGAATAGTTTTGAATAAATAATTGAAGCTTACAAGTTATAGGATTTATAATTATGAAGTTCAAAAGAATGATTTCTTGTAAACAAATAAATTATAAGTGTTTAACTTATAATATGAATTTTAGTAGATAATTGAGTTACCAATCGAATAAATTAATAAAGGAATTTATAAAAGGAAGTTGTTATAAAATAAATAGAAATGGAGTTTATAAACGTTGTTTTATAAATTCGCAAACGACTTATTTTGATAAGTAAGTTGTTGAAACCTATTAATGGAGTTATATTCACATTTTTGACTGTGAATAATCCTTTAAAATGAAATGTATAAAAGGATGAAATGTGTTAACGTAGTATATTCACGTTTTTGAATAGTGAATAATATGTTAAAGAAAATGTTTAGATTTGATGTTTTAAATAGAATTAAAACGATCTAACGATGTTTTAAAATGTGTTGAGATTCAAAACCATAGATTTCAACATTCATCGTTGAAATAGATGTTTTCGAGAAATAGAAGGAAATGGTGGACTATAACACTGTTGTTATAGTAAATGATTTCCGAAAGGAAATGTTTTGTATAGTATTGGGATTTATATATCTATTTTAATTTCGAATCCCTATACTTGTGATTTTGGGTTGTCGTAACGATGTTTTACGCAACATTCGTTTTGGCCCAAATATATATGTTTAAGAGAACGATTTCCTTAAAGAATGAAATATATACTTAATTTCGATTGAAGTATATTGAATATTTTCCAAAGGTTGAAAATAAATAAAATTTGTAAATTACTTATTAAATAAGTATGGAAATGTTTTCCAATATAAAGTGAATACTTTGAAAATTTATCTTTTTGAAGATAAATTGAAATGAATAATTGAAATCATAGGCATGGATATTTTGGAAATATAAATTCAGTATGGAATTTATAAATGAAAAGAAGAATTTGTTTAAAAATAAATATTGATTTATTTTTGAAGTGTAAAAAATAATATATCTTGTAAAGATATTTTGGAAAATAAATAATTTGGAAAATTATTTGGAAACTGGTGATGTGTGCATATCCATTGATAGTTCAATAACCGACTATCAATATTTCCCTTTGAATGGGTAAATGATGTGATTTATTTGAATTTGAATGCCACACTTATTTTTGAATAAGCGCTCACTATTCGGGTTAACCGGGAAAGGACCATGGGGTCGTATAACCCATTCCGAATATGTGATACGTCGTTATGAATCGCATTTGAAGATCGGTGTTGAAGACCCGGTATTTTCGAAAGCGATAGGATGACCTGTCGATTGTCTCTGCACTGAGTTGCAACGGTATAGAGACTCCCTAAGTGATGGGAAATCCGATCAGGATTGTGAATATCCGGATTGCAAGGACTTCTTTGTAAGTGCCTTCGGTTTTGTTCGAGCCCGGAACAGACTTGTATGGATTGTATGTCTGACGTTACAAATTGAGATATAAAGCAGATTTCTTTCAAATATATTTCTGTTGGTGGCGGAGAATTTATTCTTTTAGCTTAACACCCTTCTCTGAGACGTACGAGCTCAGAGGTTATGTAGTTGAATGTTATCAGCGATATATTCCCAATTTGGTAATGTGACATGCTGAGTGTTGCTGTAAATGATCATTGTGTTGATTATTTGTGATAGGATCGTTTATTTGATCGTCTATCTTGGTGATCATCTCTATGATCATTTGTTGACCCAAAGCATGGCTTTTGTATAAAGTATGTTTTTGTGGACGTGACTTCGTCGAGCCTCACACCCCATGAATGGTCAAAACAGGAAAGAAGCAACAAGGTTATGAGGGGTAGCGCCCTTTAGGATATGTGCATTTCCTTCTGGAAAAGGGTGGTATCATGGTATGGAGCCCAGATGCTTACTCATGTTGAAAACACTTTATGATTGTGTGAATTGATTGCGAGCGCTCGGTGAAAGGTCCCAAAGGACCGGGGGATGGCATATTCGGTCAGTTGTTACTCAGTTAGGGGTAACCCGGCCTTGTGTTGGTAGAGATCGGGTTTGGTTCTCGGGGATGTCCATCCAGAGGCATTCTCTTGTGGCAATGGGAAGTTCCTTGGCCTGATCATTCGTTGGAAATCCAAAGAAACAATACGAGACTTGTACGGTTTTAGTTGTATAACCTGCTATGGAATGTGGCGGTAACCTGCTATTGAACATAGTTAGCTATAGTAGGCATAGTTCGGAATGTCTATGCTGGCTAAGATTTATATTCTACTTTCGAAATAAATTTTTCCTACACTATGCACTAGTAATAATATAAAATGTTCTTTTTAATACGTATCAAGCATCTTTGACTATCATAAGGAGAAATCTCCTCCGATTCTGCGTTTGCATTGTGTGTGTGTGCGGGAGGCCTTATGGTAGTCTCATTTTTTAAAAAGCATTGCGAATTGACTTTAAAAATATTCCTCTATTTAGATTTTAAAGATAAATAAACTGTTTTGAGTTCTCACACCAGTCACATGACTGATTCGGAGTTTATTGTTTTCCTTCCTAAACTCTGGGTGCCCACCAATTTCCACACGGGCAGTCAAGAGTTAAGGTTTATCAGGATATTCTGGATATTCTGGAATTGCTGGAGGCAAGCTGGATAGCATGGCGTATTACTAGTATATAGTATTTCTTTTTCCGCTGCATTGTTTGTAGTTGTTTGATGTTGTACACTCTGATGTAATGAAATGAAATGTAATGTATAAAATGTAATAACTGATATAGTTCTTTGTTTAAAGATTATTCATTTATTATTATATGTTGTTCCGCTGCGAATTGTGAGATTCTGATGTTGTTCTGTTGTTTCCTTTCCGTTCCGTTCTATCTTCTTTATTTTCTATTTTCTTTCCTTGTTTTCTTTTCCCTCTGTTTTCCTTCCTCTCTATTTTTCTATCTTCTTATCTCTTCTTCTCTCTCTTTCTACTTCTTTTTTTTTTTTAAAACCCATAACATTTCGGTTTTTCGGCAACGAAAATCGAAAACGTTACAAAATCATTTCTAAAATATTTGTTTCAAAATATTCTAATGTTCTTTTAATAAAAAAAGACTTTTGTCAAAACCAAATTTTAATCCAACATAATTAAAGAACCCATACTGTCAAATTGTGAAACTGAATTCACAAGGTATTCATCTCAATGTTCCCAAAATTCCTACCCACCTAACTCATGTTTCAAAAATGAAGATTTTAGATAAATCAAAAAATAATAGTCAATGCTTAAAACTAGACGAGCATGACTAAACAAACCCCAATAATAATAAAAGAATATTATCATTCCTAATAACCGAACACGTTAAAAATAATTATACTGATTTTTGAAAAATTTTCTTTACATATATAATATAATCCTAGGTAAAATTATTTCATTTACCCTCCCAAATGTTCAGGAGTCCCCATCGAAGCCAAGGGTTAGATACATCGGCCAGAATTCATAAACTACTCAACGGATCAAACAACATAATATAAAACTTTTTTATGTAAATAACAAATACGCACTCTTATATACATACTCACACATACATACATACTCAAACTCATTCTAGGACTTTACTAATCCCATCTAATGAGTTGCTCATTCTAGGACATTAAAACCCCCATGTATAATGGGTTTACTCCCACCAAGACCTAGGTGTTTGCTCAACCAAAGCACTGATACCATGTTGTAATAACTTGCCTTTTCAACCTTAAGAAATCGACACTAATACATCCACGGCATTCACATATCAAATATCCAAGTGCTAAAAAGACATATTATTGGGGTGAAAGAAATAGAAGACGGAATAGAATCTCACATCATAACGAGATGATATATAATATATATAAGATCTTTACAAAAAGAAATCATCATTATTACACACAATATCAGAGTACACTAATCTATTTTCATCTCAGACAGTTATAACAACATATCCTTACAGTTGCTGATAAATACAGACAGAAATCAACAACAACAAAACAATGGAAAAATATAAGATATGTGAATGCGTCTTGGAGAATCCAGCTCGTCCCCTGAAAGCTCCAAAGCATCCAATTAAATCAAGAAAATATACACGAGCTAACCCGAGCATTATAGAATACAACAACCGGGTCAGTCTGGTAAAACTAGCGTGATAAACATAATCAAATGGATTCTCAATTTTTTGCAAAATCCTTCAAATAAAGGTATATCATAAGACCACGCTGCACATAAACACGGTTGCATTTTTACCTTACAATAACCAAAACATTTATATCAGAAAATCCAGTGATATTATAATTACGTCGAAGGGTGAAAATAATAATAATCAAGTAGTTGTGATGCTCATGAGTGTACATCACAACAAGATATATAATCAAAACTAATAAGGTGCATTCGTTAATTGTGTAGGATTCCACAGAGGGGACATCAGTACTTCAAGAATGGTCTTCCTGCACAAGGATCAGAGTTATCCTTTCGAAGAAACAATATATCTTTAGTGAAGTACAGTAGGAAACACATAGTTGGCTACCAAGCCCGCATGTATCGCTCCATGCATGCATAATATTTGTATGTAACTCTAGGAAGGAAATGACTACACCCTTCTAGGTTAGCTAAACTCCTGGTCATGCATCCTATCTTTGGTTTTAGTCATCACTGATGGTGAGGCTACGTACGGTGTTCTAGCTCACGCACCGCCACCTAAACAGATTTTGAAATCACAGATGGATTCTCATACTCTAATGTGTCTCGAAATTACACATGGATTCCAACATCCAAATAGATCTCGAAATCATACATGGATTTCTATACCCAAATAGGTCTCTGAATCACCAATGGAGTTCAAAATATAAATAGATCGTGAAACTTCTCCATACAACACATCTATGGCTTTTAGAGCGGTTACGATATGAGTCATCTCTTATGAGTACACCCCCCTGCTTCTCGGATGCTCCAAAAACAAATCGTCATTTTCCAAAATGCTCAATACTAGTTATTTTAGAAATAATCAAAAAATACATAAGAGGGGGAATCACCACCTAACTATTTAAATGAACAAATCCCCTTATCATTTGTCCTAGAAGAACAAAAAGAGTTTATACGTGCAGTATAACACTACTGACTGTAACTATACCATATAATCTCCATGTTTCCCCTAGATATTTCCAGAGTTAAAATCCTTCGGCATTAAGTGGGGAATATTTTCGAAACTATGAAAATTAAGAAGGACTATATACCTAGGCCAAGATTTCATAGTCGGTTATTTAACTATCGGATAAATAAACATTCAAATCAGAGATTATATTTCAAAGGAAATCGCTATTTAAAACTAATCTTTCATTAATTTAAAATCACCTTTTAAATATTATGAAAATATTCATTTACTTGTCCCACTGTTATAAGTATATTCATAAACCATTTCACTTCTAAAACTTGCACACTTTTCCATATACTTATGCAATAATATAAGTATATTCATAGAATATTTAAGAAAAAATTTTCATTCCAAAATCATATTAAATGGATCAAAACAAATCTCATTTAAGACGGAGATAACGATTAACTAATTATTCCTTCGGTATTAAGTATGAAAAAGAATATTCCATGCTACCATAATTAAGAAAGTCATTTAGGGAACTCAAATCTCATTTCTTCTTAATAAAAATTCCTTTAATAAAACTTCTTATTTTATAAATATCTCTTTATAAATTCTCAAATCTATTTATAAAAATTTCTCTTTATAAATTTCCAAGTTTACTTATAAATCTTTTATGAATATTAAACACCAATTAAAAAACTCCTTTTATATATCACAAAAACCATTTATAAAATTCCTTTATAAATTTCTAAGACTTTAAAAACAACTTCTTTCCAATTTCCAAAATCCCTTCCAAATTTATAATTTCCTTTAATAGATTATTTTATTGAATAATTTTTTTGTCCAAACCTTTCAGTTTAAAATGATTCCCTTTAAATAACAGTTTATTATTCTTAAACATCTTTTTACAAAATAATTTATCATTTAAAATACCTTCAAATAATACAATTTTTATCTAAAACATCTTAAATAATGATTAATTATCTTTAGACCATATTTAAAACATCATTAAGTAACTTTAAGAAAATATATTTAAATAACTTTAAAAAAACATTAATATATTAATAAATTAACTTTTAAAAAAATATTAACTTAATAATAAATTAACTTAAAAAACATTATTTTAGTAATAAAAAAATAAATTTTAAAACAATATTATTATAATAACGATAAACTTTTAAAATATTAGTAATATAACAAATAATTTTAAACTAAAATAATTAACTTCAAAATATAAAATAAATAACTTTAAATAATTAACTTTAAATGATTAATTTTAAATAATTAATTTTAACTTTAATATAATAATTAATCTTAAAATAATATTAACTTTAAAATAATAGTTAATTTTGAAATAATAATATAAATGATTATAAATTAACTTAAAATATCATTATGAAACTATGCAGTCTGGTGTTTACATGAGTGCCTATGTGTCTTTTGTGATACAGGAAAGGAGAATTATCCTCCCTAATTCTTCTAACGAATACGTGAAATATGGAACAAAATTTAAAGTGTTGTTGTTTATGATAATCTTGATGAATGTATCGGTTGGTGTGAAAATGGCAAGAAGTTTAGGATTGCTTCCTTGTATAGAATCCTCACAAAAGTTAATGAAACTCCTAATTTCAAATGGTATAAAAGGATATAGAAGACTGACAATAGTGCTGTAGAAAGGTTTACTCTTTGGAAGATCATCAACAATGTAATGCTTACTAGAGTTAAGCTTTTCAGTAGGGGAATGAATGTGAATATAAACTGTCTTCTACAATGCCAGAAACCCTAAACCACTTAATCTTCGGCGGCCAGATACATACATACATATTATTATTATTATTATAGAGAATGACATTGGGGTGTCTAGATAGAGCTACTGTGGTTTATGGAACTGATCATGTCTGGGAGCAAATAAACAGACTGTCTAGTGTAAAGGAGGGAAGAGCAAGGGTGGTTACCTACGTATTGAAGAAATTCTTAATTATTGTGTGGAAAGAAAGGAATACTATGATATTTCAGTCAGCCAAAAGCAAATCAATGGAGAACTTGCATAGACAAATTGTTCATGAAATTAGAGAAGGGCTTAAGATGGTGAAATTCAGCTTCAACCCTGGTATTCTGACCTCTTTGAATTGAATTCTTGTTGCCTTTGTCTTCTTATTTTTTGATGCTTTTTGTTTGTTTCATTTTTTTCTACCTTGTGCTTTTCTTTATTTGTGATTGTAGCACCTTGTTCCTATGTCTACTTTGTGCATGCCCAATTTTGGCATGCGTTTATTGTACTCCTACTCTTTGGTGCTTTAATAAAATGGTGGGAGTCCATTCAACCCCGTCGGCTATGCCAAAAAATAATATCATTAGAGTATAAAATAACTTTAAATCATATTTAGAATATAATTTAATAACATAAAAAGTATTTAAAATATAAATAATTTAACTTCTAAAACGTTATTAATAAAATAATATATATAAAACATTTTTAATTTTTTAAAATTGAAATTGATTTAAATCCACAGCTTTAAGAATTTGAAAAAGGCTTAGCAATCACAATGGTACTTAAACAAACTACCATATCATTCAATTTAACTTTCCAAGTTAGTAACCGGCATTTAAATAATCAATATCTATGTAAATAAATTCAACAATTAACCATCACTGGTTAACACATCACTTATTCATATTGGCCTATCAATTAATGACATAAAATTTGATTTCCAAATTGACAAAATAGCAGAACGAGAATTTATTCTACTAATTAAATGACTAATTAATTTAGTTAACTAAATAATGTTTTATGTCGTTAAACAAGTGTCTGCAAATTTATTCAGTTTTTTAATAGAATGGTGTTAATTTGACCAAATAGATAGCACCCATCGAGTAAAGTTAATTAAACTACTTAATTATCCAAATTAATGTATATAATCAATCGATATTAATTTATCATTAAATTATGCTACACCAAAACAAACAATTATTTGTTTCAAAACATTGTGCTCGTTAATATGAATCTAATGTTGAAGACCGTAGGTTATACGGACTCCATATGGGGAAGTCAAACAGTTTTAAAATTCACATATTTTAATTTGTAAATCAAACAATTAAATTTATAAGCTTTTCTCCCCCAATAAGCTCAAGCAAGGTCCAATTAATTTGCATGCATGCGCAAGATACTTCCCACCTTCATTTCTTCCCACTTGTTGTGCCTGCTTCTATTCTCATCCCTCTATGCCTCCTCTCTTCTCCATATGCATGTACTTCCTCCACTCACCCCATTCCATACGAAACATTATGCATGATTTCTAGCCAAGCACATTTACTACTAACTTATATATCATATCTCATAAAGCTTACATGCTATCATCTTTCATGATCTCCTTCTCAATTGTTTGCATGCCCGTTCACTTTTGACGCAGGCCTAAAAATAATAAGAAAACCTATACTACCTCTTCTCTCTTCTCAACGCCATCCAAAAAACATGATACTTCCCATGCATACATATCCTTCCCGTCAGTGTGTTTGCGGCCACCACGACCTTGACACACCATTATTTCGAGTGTGACAAGAATGAAAAATGTAGATCTTCTCACCCTCTACAACTTTCTTGTCGATGACCTTTGCTAATTCTTAATGTACAGAAAGTTATTGGAATTGATAAAAAAGGACATTAATATTTGAAATGATAGAACAAAAATGTGTTCCATGCTTGCAAAAATGAAAAATGGAAAGTCTTCACCTTTTGAAATGCGCATGTGAATTAGTCCATGGTCTCTTTTATAAAGAAAATCCAATAAATACAATTATTATGTCTATCCAAACATATCAAAAGTTGGCAAAAAGGACATCAAAAATATGTTTGCAGAGATTTAATGTATGTGTGTGTATTTTTAAAAGTTTAAATATTAAAATAATTTGGAGTACTTCGCTACACCATATCTCATTTGCGTACGGGCCACGAACGATAGAAATAAAAATATAGTCGTACATAACAATGCGACAAGATCACAAAACAACACTAAAATAGACAGATTAACTTATTTATTTAAATTCCAAAAATACCGTTGATTGACGTAAAATATGTCAAAAGTAAATTCAATTACTTTCCAAATTAAGAATTATGGAAAAAATTCTACATATTAAATTCAAAATACGTCATCAAAAATACGACAATTATTTGAAACATAGATTTTATTGTATTTTGAATTTAAATTCGAATATGTAGATAAATTAAATATTTGAATTTAAAGACCTAAAATTTACAAGTCGTTACAGAAACTATTTGTATTCTTGAATAAATATACTAAATAAAATCACGTTTGATGCTAGTTCAAGTAAAATTTGAGCAATCAGGACATATAGGATTGACTAAAAGATTTTGAGGAGTTTTCTAGGTGCAATTTTTACGTATTTTGGAATGAAATTCTTATTTTAATATGTTGAGAATCAATTCTATGTGATATCTTTTAAAATGAAATTTTAAATGCGTTGTAGTGAATCAGTTATTGTTAATGCATTATGCTAACTAAATTCTGCTATTTTGAGTCGAACATTTTGATTTTTTCATTTCAAATTCTCATTTTTGTATTATGTTTATGCAATTCAACACAACCCTACTAAATCCAACCCAATGTATATTCAACCCAAACCATATTCAACCTCATAAGGGATCGGGTACCGTCTCAATGAGCTATTCATATGTTAGGTTAGTTAAAGGTTTGTTTACAGATCAAGATGCAGCGTTCTATATAAAGGGAAAGGTACCGTCTTCGAAAGGTTCAAAGAAGCGTGAGCATGGTAATAAGAAAATTAATGGTGCTACCACTAATGACAAGGGTGAATGTCACTATTGTCATAAGATAGAGAATTAGAAGCGGAATTTTCTAGATCGTTGTAAGATGGTGAAAAAGAAGGAGGAAAATGTATCCTAAGCTACTAAAGGTATGTTTAAGATTTAAAATTATTTTATAGTTAATAAATATTACTGGATTTTAGATAATGCATTTGGAACTCATATCTGTAATTTGTTGCATGGACTTAGGATTAGATGACTTGTGGCAAAAGGAGAAACAAGCCTTCAAGTTACTAATGAATCCATAGTAGATGCAACTGTAGGTTGAGATTATCATTTAGTATTGCCAAATGGATTTGGTACTATTTTAAATAATTGATATTGTGTTAGAAACCTTTTTTGTGAGATTGTATCTATGTTTAGATCGTCAGAGAATGGATTTAGTTTTCATTGCAATAATAATATCATAAAAGTTTTGTTTTTTGAAAATATTATCTGCAATGGTGTTTCTGATAATGGCATTTATATAGTTAACATTAATCATATATGTGCGGTTAATAATTCATGGCCATGTATGCTAGGTCATATAATAGAAAATGACTACACAAACTGGAAATCGAAGGTTTTCCTCTATCATTTGATTATGAATTCATTTACATATATGAATCTTGTCTCAGAGGAAATGTAATCAAGCATTCCCTTAATGTGAGCACCAAAAGAGTTAATGAATTCATTAATCTTGTACACACTGATGTGTGTGGCCTAGTGCCTATGGTGATTAAGGATGATTGACTTATTTTGTAAATTTTACGATTGATTTTTCAAGATTAGGATATGCATATCTTATAAAAAAATAAATCCGATGTCTTTGAGAAATTTAATGAATATACAAACAAAGTGGAAAATCAAGTGAACAATAAAATTAAAATACTTTAATTTGATTGAGGATGTGAGTATATTGGATAAAAACACCAATAATACTTAAAAGATAATAGGATTATCTCTCGGGTCACTTCACCTTATGCTCCACAACACAATGGTGTTCCAAAAAGAAGGAATCAAACCCTATTAGATAGGTTCAATCTATGATGAGTAGGGCTGAGCTACCTCTTTCCTACTGGGATATGCATTAGAACCTGCAATATATATATTGAATTTGATGCCTACTAAATATGTGCTTAAGACGTCATACGAGATGTGGTATGGAAAGAAACCTCACCTCAATTTTTTGAAGGTATGATATTATCCAACATACATTAAGAATGTTGGCCCCAACAAAATTTAGGCGAGATCGATATTGTGCAAGTTTGTAGGATAACCTGGAGATTCAATAGGATACATATTATATAACATATAGGACCTTAAAATTATTATTTCTAAATATGGTGTCTCTTTTAAAAAAGAAATTTTTTCAAAAAAAATTAATAGCAAATTTATAGATATGGATAAGATCAGAGAAGCTAATGCAGAAACTGAAAGGGTAAAAGAAAGGAATTTATCAATAACAGGCAACCTATTAGAAGGTCTAATAGGGAGTCTCACAGTGTAACATCCCGCCTTTTTGCACGATTTAAACAGACACACGTGCCAATTCAAACCATACGTAAGGGTGGATTGTTATGGGATAAATAAGAAAATAGAGAGAAACAGAATCTCACAGCGGAAGGATAAAATATAATAATCAAATATACAATTCATAAATCTGTTTACAAAAACCTTTGATTTATTTATACAATACATATCAGAGTACACATACCATATAACAATGCACCGTAACAATATGAGTGTAGTGAAACCATATTATCTATAGTAATAATAATAAAATCTTCGTCTCCTTCCTCCGGAAATAAAATATTCAATCCTGAAACGCTCGAACTGACGCGAGCGAATTTGAAAAGACAAAAACACTCGAGTCAGAACTAAAAGATCTTATGTGAGTTACATTAACAGAAATAAATATGAGTGCAGTAACTCAAGAGATGCTCGGGATTTACATCTCCTAAGGATCCGTTAAACTATTTACTATGTAGTATATTGCGCTATTATAATAGTGTCTAATTGTAAAATAAACATACTTTCAAATAGCGTTAAGACTTTACATTTTCCACCTTAACACATTTATATATTCCCATAGTCTATACAGTACCGTAATCTCCCCCGTACTGGGCGTCGTCAGAGGACACTCCATAGGTATGGTACAAAACAAAATCGTATAAGGCGCGCTAGGGTAGGTGACACGGCACAACTAGGCAATGCCAGGGTAGATATACCAATTACGCTTCCGGGCCGATGGAAACGCGCAGCGCGCAGCTGCCGCCCACCTCGAACAAACTCCCCACATCAAAGAAATCAAAAATGAAGGTGGCCACCGAATCAATCCAAAATCAGAGTATAGTATCGAAGGGAAGTGTCCGATCAGAGGTGCTACCTCATTAACCCGTCAATCGCTCCTGTTTTAGCCACCTTATGCCAACTCACGGGAGTTGGGTCCACGTATTTACCTTATAGGAAACGTCGCCACCAACCTACTTCATTCTGGAATCTCCACCGCGTACACGGTTAGTCAAAGTGGTTTTCGGTATCGACAGAGAGTATGTCCATATCCGATCCCGGTCTCTTTACCAACCAATCGTTATTATAACACCACGATTATTTTTAAAAAAAATTATACATTTAAAACCATAATAAAATATCCATTTAAAACCCCTATAAACCCGATATCATTTATTCTTAAAACCCCAAATCAATACGATATCATTTATTTTCCAATATATATTCTTTCAAAAATCACAGGGTTTCCAAAGTAAAATATTTAGAAATCAAAACTCTTGAATATAATATTTCCAAATTATACTACCTTGAAAACATAGCTTTGAAACAAAATTTCCATCTCTTAAATGGTTAAATATTAAATTACTTTTGTAAACAAAATAGCTTCTTTAGATTTCACAAATCAATTTCAAATATCGATTTAAACTTCCAAATACCATTTCAATTCTTATGTTTCAAGGCTTTAAATATTTCACCATTTCAAACTGACTCATTTGACAATTCCATATATATATATATCAAATTCAGTTACTTATTATTTAAACTTGAAATGTTTGCTTAATGAATTCAATATAATCTAAGAAAACCTTTAACTTCATATAACTGGATCATCTTTCAATTTATTATATATTCATTTAATCAACCTGTTATTCATTAAAATCACTTTACACAAAAATCAACTTATAAAAATCATAACCTTTAAAAATTCTATTTTTTATTAAATTTCAATTTAACTTAATATTCATCTTCCAAATCTATTCTCATTTAAGTCATAAAACTCCAGAAATTAAATTTTAAATAAATGTTTAATCTTATTTGATCTTAAAATCAAACTTATTTAAACTTCAAATCAAATTTATACAAAGCTTAAAAACCGAAAATTACTATATATATAATAGCCTTTATCAATAACCAAATCAATGTCTCATAAACCATATATATAACTTTACAAAACCATAGAAAAACATTTCAAAAATAATTTTATATATTTACCGCGGTGCCTGTATATAATTTTCTATCCTATGGTCAAGTGATACGGATGTTTATCATTTCAATCCGCAATTTAAAATGAAAAAAAAATGCGGTTATATATCATTTCAAACCGAAATACCGAATGAATGAAATGCATAGCAACTTGAAATTAATAAAATTAATCATCCATTCATCCATCAAATCATACATCCATTTATCACAGTCATCATCCAATTTCAAACAATCATCAATACATAACAGGTGATAAATAATGGTATCAATTTTCAGTTTATACTCAAAATAAATTTAATAACTGTTAATTGGCAGTTTATATGTAAAAATAAACGTAAATTTAACTGGCAGTTAATATGAAAATTTAACATAACTATGACTGGCAGTTAATATGCAATTAAATAAATTCTAACTGTCAAATTTATGCAATAAATAAAATTAATTAACAGTTATATTAAATGAATGCGATTTATCAGAGATAATGAATAAAACATGCCAAACAGTCTTAAATAAATTTCTACTCATATCTAAAATTAATTTAACAAACACAAGAAATTTTAGAAATTGTGAGTGGGTTAAAACACTCACCTTTTGAATTTAAATCGAATTAAAATCCGATTTAAACCCAAAAATTCAACGGTCACCAAATCTGTCCAAACAAGCGTCAAAAAAACTGGAATTTAATTACGATCCTAACAAAAAAAATCGCGCATGAAACGGAGTTCGTATGTGGAAGTTAAATGTATTAACGCGTTTGAGAAATCAAAATTAAATTAAATTCAAACAAAATAAACCTACCTATTACCACCTGCCACGTCAGCGTTTCCTGCGCACCCCTAGTGACTTATCTCACCAAACTCATGTTCCAATTTCGCAAATAGATGAAGAAATCAAAAAGCCCCAATCCAACCTTTTGGGTTTCGAATTTTACACGTTTGACCGGACTCAAGCGACTATTGCAAAAACAGAGACTGCGCTTAGATCCGTAGATGAAAACTACAACATAATTTTTGAAATTTTCTGAGAACTTTGAATTTTATTTGATTTCTAAATAGAATTGGATCTGAAATTTGCATCCATTTAGGAAGAGAAAGAATTGAAGAAAATGAACGCACAAATAAAAGAGAATAGATGGAGGCTAGGGTTTATAATTGGGTTTATATAGATAGGTTAGAATTAGAGTAAATAGATCTGATAAACAAACGCGTTGAACGATAATTTAAATTAACGTAATAATTACAAATCACCATACTATGAAGACATTTACATTATTTCCCATTTATTACTTTATTTAACACAACCCTTAATTTACATCTATTGCAATGTTTTCAAATTTAATTGAATGAACTAATTATATCACTCCTAATAATTGTTGTAAGACTCTAAATCCCACATTTGCAAGTATATATTATTTCCACTCAAATATTATGGATATATACAGAGTATATGTTTCCATTAAATCATTATTTATTATTTGATATATATTCAAATTAACTAAATTCACTATTGAAGTCCGTTTATATTTATTACCAAATATCCATTTACCTTTCCCAATAAATTTGGATCTCATTCATTTAATATAACAAATCAAATTTCCATTCACACCTTATTATCAACCCACAATTTATTGCAATTCATTATCTTAGATAGATTTTATACAATTAATATCAACTTTACATTAAATTTCTATCCAATGAATACTTATTCATCAATCAATTCAATATTTACTTTTCTTTCCCTCTATTTGATACTTAACCTAGTATACATTTAATGGGTAAACATAACATTGAATTATAATGCATTTCTCATGCATGCTTCATTTCATATAAATTCCTCTTTATTAACCAAGTCACATTAACAAAACAAAATAAATTTTTTTTTCAATCGATTACCAGTCTAGACTTAAATATTAAATAAACGGTTAACCTAAAACGATTGTTACCCCTTTAGCATTCAAATTCACTTACGACTATTATTAACAAAATGTTGCCATTTGATTTATATATATTTAAATAAATTATATGAATGGGTAAAACTTTAAAAATTATCTTACCTGCAAATTTACTCACAAACATTCTAAATTACCAACTTGCAATTTATTTTTAATTACTAAATTTGCATTGATTATATCAAGTTGAGATTTAATATGTATTATTTCCTCAAATAAATAAATATTTGGATTTAAATTCCTAAAACCATAAATTATGTCCTACCATAAATCTATACTTTATTATTTTATGTTCACACTCCCGTTACTCTATAATAAATCACCAAGTAATGATATTCTAAACCAACATTAATTTATATATCAATCCTTATAACTCAATAAATTTGTCAAATATGAATAACCTTAACAATACTTACACATATTATCTTACTTACAATAATGTAATATTAAACGTTGAATTTCATTTATTTTGCATTACTTCAATTTAATTAATAAATACTGCTCCTATACTTAAATCTATATTAACAAATCGTTAGATATGGATCGATAGAAATCGGTTTACCAAAGCTTACGTACACATTACATAAATAAACAACTGTATAAATTTGCCACCTATTAGCTCTAAATTTTATTCTTAAGTTTGTTACCTATCAATTTAGATTATACTTCCATCTATAATGCAAATCCAAATCTCCTCTAACTGCATAAATTAGGGCAATTTATTGCAATTGATTTCCCATTAAACTTCATAAATTAACAAATTGAAACCTAAATAAAAATGTTTATTTATTTAAAAATCTTGTTGTTTAATTGAATTGACCATTCACGGATATAATTTACATTGTTCTCCAATTATTACTTAAATACATCACACAACGTTAAATCTATATTCAATACAATTTGTTACCAAAATTAATTTAACGAAAACAATTACGCCCTTAAAATTTCTCTTCATTCATTAATTGCTAAGTGTTATTCAATTAAACCCATTCATTTGATTTCCCTATTATGCATCAATTATAAACCCATCATCTTAAAGGTGATGTCTACATTTTATACTATAAATTTACCCTTTTATATTCCAATATCAATGAATGCTCACATACAAATTTAGATCTTAACCCCAATTTAATTATTCCATTTAATCCATTGATTTATTAACTTTAATTACTGTCATTCATTGTCTTACATAAATTTGAATCTATTTCCAAATTTTCACTATTCCAATTAATTGAAATATAAAATTAAATTTGTAACATTTTAATTACCCTTGATCCATCAAATTTCAACATTCTCTCTCATGTAAACAAATAAGATTTCTGTTTCTTCCTAAATTTAAATTAGAAATCCTATAATTTAATTCATTTTAAACATCGAATTTACACGGGTCGTTACACTCTTCCCCACTCAAAACTTTTCGTCCCCGAAAAGGAAAAGAAGGATTTTGAATCTACATATCTTATTCAAAACATTACCTTATAAACAATTAAATTTACAATATCTGTTACTTTTCTTAAAATATAAAAATTTACAACATTATCTTTTTATACTTTTATTAGAGTTTGGGGAACATTTCAAAATATTTCTAAGTCCACAATTTAAATATCTAAGTAGTTCCAATCACTAATCATCCAAATTAATACAACAACCATCAATTTCCTCGAACAGCATACATACAATTACAAAACAACCATACAATCACACAATCAAATAGTTGTTTGGGTTCGAACTTGAAATTGTACGGAATGAAAAATAACTATCAAGTGCATCATTTACTCAACAGTCTTAGATAGAACAAAATAGATTATTTATTCATCAAACAACTTCAAATTTCCTTACCCAACCAACCATAAATCAAACAATAACAATTCAAACCAGCAACCAAACTAACTTATTATAAATTTCATGCCTTAGTTGTTTGATTTCCCTTTTTGTTTATATAGTGATTTTTTTCTCATTCACATTTACTTATCAAAGGTTTGCTCATTCATTTTTACTTATTACTTACAATTATTCAATTCCATTAACTCGGGTCATGCTGGTTCCTTATATTTTGTTATAATTATTCATTCATTTATAATAGCATGTCCTTATTTATTTACTTTAATTCCTTAAGTTTTATAATCATCTATCTATCATGCTTACCTTTATTTATATTTACTTGGTAAAATTTCAATTATATCTTAAGTTATTGAATACAGCAAATTCATTGAATGTTTCATTACCTACTATTACTTGTACAAATTTCTACTACATTTCTTATTAAACATTTCAACTTTTTATATTTGGTAAGTTATATATGTTAAAGAAAATGCAAATGAACTTATACAAGTTTTATCTCATCTTTTAATTAAATTTAATGTTCAACGATATTACTCTTTATCTCATATGCTACAAATTTCAAATTTCCCTTTATAACTTTGCATTAAATCTCTTACCTAAATTAGAGGTTTCGATTTATTAATCACTTACCTTTTATTTCACTACAATAATTTAAACAATTAATTAATGGAAATTTAAGAATTAAATACCGGGTTAAATTTCAAATTATTTTGAAACATTAGATAAATATATTCTTCTAACTTATATACCTCTAATTTTATTTAAAACAATTAAAAATTTATATCTTTTTTGAAAATGAATCTGCAGTAGAACTACTAAAGTGGCATTTCCCCTTCGAAACTCGAAAATGAAAGTCGACGATGCGGCCTCCATCACCGAAATTATTTTCCAGCGACAGAGAGGAAAGTACAAAACTTATTTTCTCAAAAATCTTCTTTAAAACAATTCTTCCGAATTATGTTTAATATTTATATCAGAAAATACTTATAAACAAAATTATTAATATATTTCAAAATCATTCAAAAGAAAAACCCCGGACTTAAGTTCTAAATTTCCAAATTTCATTTATCTTATTTTTCAATCTTATTTCTATTATTATTTACACTTTATTGCCTAACAATCAATCTATTGCAGCCAAATATAAATATCAATTGAAATTTTTTATTTTATATATAAAAATATAATAGGCAAAATTATTTCATTCACTATATGAAACAAATATTATGTCGGTCTATCCTATTAAGTGTTTAAAAATCCCTATTGATGTCACAGCGTCCCATGCACCAACCAGAATTTATAAATACAAAACGGAACAGATTAACACAATAGTAAAACCCTTTTAAAACACTAACAAATACGCTCTCTCATAAATATACTCTCAACGACTCCCATAGGGTATTACTACCCTATTAGTAAAGAGACCCCACAAAGCTAAGGTTTATCGCTAAACCAAAGCTCTGATACAGACTGTAACATCCCGCCTTTTTGCACGATTTAAACAGACACACATGCCAATTCAAACCATACGTAAGGGCGGATTGTTATGGGATAAATAAGAAAACAGAGAAAGAAACAGAATCTCACAGCGGAAGGATAAAATATAATAATCAAATATACAGTTCATAAATCTGTTTACAAAAACCTTTGATTTATTTATACAATACATATCAGAGTACACATACCATATAACAATGCACCGGAACAATATGAGTGTAGTGAAACCATATTATCTATAGTAATAATAATAAAATCTTCGTCTTCTTCCTTCGGAAATAAAATCTTCAATCCTAAAACGCTCGGACTGACCCGAGCGAATTTGGAAAGACAAAAACACTCGAGTCAGAACTAAAAGATCTTATGTGAGTTACATTAACAGAAATAAATATGAGTGCAGTAACTCAAGAGATGCTCGGGATTTACATCTCCTAAGGATCCGTTAAACTATTTACTATGTAGTATATTGCGCTATTATAATAGTGTCTAATTGTAAAATAAACTTACTTTTAAATAGCGTTAAGGCTTTACATTTTCCACCTTAACACATTTATATATTCCTATAGTCTATACAGTACCGTAATCTCCCCCGTACTGGGCGTCGTCAGAGGGCACTCCATAGGTATGGTACAAAACAAAATCGTATAAGGCGCGCTAGGGTAGGTGACACGGCACAACTAGGCAATGCCAGGGTAGATATACAAATTACGCTTCCGGGCAGATGGAAACGCGCAGCGCGCAGCTGCCGCCCACCTCGAACAAACTCCCCACATCAAAGAAATCAAAAATGAAGGTGGCCACCGAATCAATCCAAAATCAGAGTATAGTATCGAAGGGAAGTGTCCGATCAGAGGTGCTACCTCATTAACCCGTCAATCGCTCCTGTTTTAGCCACCTTATGCCAACTCACGGGAGTTGGGTCCACGTATTTACCTTACAGGAAACGTCGCCACCAACCTACTTCATTCTGGAATCTCCACCGCGTACACGGTTAGTCAAAGTGGTTTTCGGTATCGACAGAGAGTATGTCCATATCCGATCCCGGTCTCTTTGCTAACCAATCGTTATTATAACACCGCGGTTATTTTTAAAAAAAATTATACTTTTAAAACCATAATAAAATATCCATTTAAAACCCCTATAAACCCGATATCATTTATTCTTAAAACCCCAAATCAATACGATATCATTTATTTTCCAATGTATATTCTTTCCAAAATTATAGGGTTTCCAAAGTAAAATATTTAGAAATCAAAACTCTTGAATATAATATTTCCAAATTATACTACCTTGAAAACATAGCTTTGAAACAAAATTTCCATCTCTTAAATGGTTAAATATTAAATTACTTTTATAAACAAAACAGCTTCTTTAGATTTCACAAATCAATTTCAAATATCGATTTAAACTTCCAAATACTATTTCAATTCTTATGTTTCAAGGCTTTAAATATTTCACCATTTCAAACAGACTCATTTGACAATTCCATATATATATATATATATATATATATATATATATATATCAAATTCAGTTACTTATTATTTAAACTTGAAATGTTTGCTTAATGAATTCAGTATAATTTAAGAAAACCTTTAACTTCATATAACTGGATTATCTTTCAATTTATTATATATTCATTTAATCAACCTGCTATTCATTAAAATCACTTTACACAAAAGTCAAGTTATAAAAATCATATCCTTTAAAAATTCTATTTTTTATTAAATTTCAATTTAACTTAATATTCATCTTCCAAATCTATTCTCATTTAAGTCATAAAACTCCAGAAATTAAATTTTAAATAAATGTTTAATCTTATTTGATCTTAAAATCAAACTTATTTAAACTTCAAATCAAATTTATACAAAGCTTAAAAACCGGAAATTACTAGATATATATAATAGCCTTTATCAATAACCAAATCAATGTCTCATAAACCATATATATAACTTTACAAAACCATAGAAAAACATTTCAAAAATAATTTTATATATTTACCACGGTGCCTGTATATAATTTTCTATCCTATGGTCAAGTGATACGGATGTTTATCATTTCAATCCGCAATTTAAAATGAAAAAAAAATGCGGTTATATATCATTTCAAACCGCAATCCCGAATGAATGAAATGCATAGCAACTTGAAATTAATAAAATTAATCATCCATTCATCCATCAAATCATACATCCATTTATCACAGTCATCATCCAATTTCAAACAATCATCAATACATAACAGGTGATAAATAATGGTATCAATTTTCAGTTTATACTCAAAATAAATTTAATAACTGTTAATTGGCAGTTTATATGTAAAAATAAACGTAAATTTAACTGGCAGTTAATATGAAAATTTAACATAACTATGACTGGCATTTAATAAGCAATTAAATAAATTCTAACTGTCAAATTTATGCAATAAATAAAATTAATTAACAGTTATATTAAATGAATGCGATTTATCAGAGATAATGAATAAAACATGCCAAACAGTCATAAATAAATTTCTACTCATATCTAAAATTAATTTAACAAACACAAGAAATTTTAGAAATTGTGAATGGGTTAAAACACTCACCTTTTGAATTTAAATCGGATTAAAATCCGATTTAAACCCAAAAATTCGACGGTCTCCAATTCTGTCCAAACCAGCGTCAAAAAATCTGGAATTTAATTACGATCCTAACAAAAAAAATCGCGCATGAAATGGAGTTCGTATGTGGAAGTTAAATGTATTAACGCGTTTGAGAAATCAAAATTAAATTAAATTCAAACAAAATAAACCTACCTATTACCACCTGCCACGTCAGCGTTTCCTGCGCACCCCTAATGACTAATCTCACCAAACCCATGTTCCAATTTCGCAAATAGATGAAGAAATCAAAAAGCCTCAATCCAACCTTTTGGGTTTCGAATTTTACACGTTTGACCGTGATTTCTGGTTGACTCAAGCGACTATTGCAAAAACAGAGACTGCGCTTAGATCCGTAGATGAAAACTACAACATAATTTTTGAAATTTTCTGAGAACTTTGAATTTTATTTGATTTCTAAATAGAATTGGATCTAAAATTTGCATCCATTTAGGAAGAGAAAGAATTGAAGAAAATGAACGCACAAATAAAAGAGTAGATGGAGGCTAGGGTTTATAATTGGGTTTATATAGATAGGTTAGAATTAGAGTAGATAGATCTGATAAACAAACGCGCTGAATGATAATTTAAATTAATGTAATAATTACAAATCACCATACTATGAAGACATTTACATTATTTCCCATTTATTACTTTATTTAACACAACCCTTAATTTACATCTATTGCAATGTTTTCAAATTTAATTGAATGAACTAATTATATCACTCCTAATAATTGTTGTAAGACTCTAAATCCCACATTTGCAAGTATATATTATTTCCACTCAAATATTATAGATATATACAGAGTATAGGTTTCCATTAAATCATTATTTATTATATATATTCAAATTAACTAAATTCACTATTGAAGTCCGTTTATATTTATTACCAAATATCCATTTACCTTTCCCAATAAATCTGAATCCCATTCATTTAATATAACAAATCAAATTTCCATTCACACCTTATTATCAACCCACAATTTATTGCAATTCATTATCTTAGATAGATTTTATAAAATTAATATCAACTTTACATTAAATTTCTATCCAATGAATACTTATTCATCAATCAATTTAATATTTACTTTTCTTTCCCTCTATTTGATACTTAACCTAGTATACATTTAATGGGTAAACATAACATTGAATTATAATGCATTTCTCATGCATGCTTCATTTCATATAAATTCCTCTTTATTAACCAAGTCACATTAACAAAACAAAATAATTTTTTTTTTTCAATCGATTATCAGTCTAGACTTAATATATTAAATAAACGGTTAACCTAAAACAATTGTTACCCCTTTAGCATTCAAATTCACTTACGACTATTATTAACACAATATTGCAATTTGATTTATATATATTTAAATAAATTATATGAATGGGTAAAACTTTAAAAATTATCTTACCTACAAATTTACTCACAAACATCCTAAATTACCAACTTGCAATTTATTTTTAATTTCTAAATTTGCATTGATTATATCAAGTTGAGATTTAATACGTATTATTTCCTCAAATAAATAAATCTTTGGATTTAAATTCCTAAAACCATAAATTATGTCCTACCATAAATCTATGCTTTATTATTTTACGTTCACACTCCTGTTACTCTATAATAAATCACCAAGTAATGATATCCTAAACCAACATTAATTTATATATCAATCCTTATAACTCAATAAATTTGTCAAATATGAATAACCTTAACAATACTTACACATATTATCTTACTTACAATAATGTAATATTAAACGTTGAATTTCATTTATTTTGCAATACTTCAATTTAATTAATAAATGCTGCTCCTATACTTAAATCTATATTAACAAATCGTTAGATTTGGATCGATAGAAATCGGTTTACCAAAGCTTACGTGCACATTACATAAATAAACAACTATATAAATTTGCCACCTATTAGCTCTAAATTTTATTCTTAAGTTTGTTACCTATCAATTTAGATTATACTTCCATCTATAATGCAAATCCAAATCTCCTCTAATTGCATAAATTAGGACAATTTATTGCAATTGATTTCCCATTAAACTTCATAAATTAACAAATTTAAACCTAAATAAAAACGTTTATTTATTTAAAAATCTTGTTGTTTAATTGAATTGACCATTCACGGATATAATTTACATTGTTCTCCAATTATTACTTAAATACATCACACAACGTTAAATCTATATTCAATATAATTTGTTATCAAAATTAATTTAACGAAAAAAATTACGCCCTTAAAATTTCTCTTCATTCATTAATTGCTAAGTGTTATTCAATTAAACCCATTCATTTGATTTCCCTATTATGCATCAATTATAAACGCATCATCTTAAAGGTGATGTCTACATTTTATACTATAAATTTACCCTTTTATATTCCAATATCAATGAATGCTCACATACAAATTTAGATCTTAACCCCAATTTAATTATTCCATTTAATCCATTGATTTATTAACTTTAATTACTGTCATTCATTGTCTTACATAAATTTGAATCTATTTCCAAATTTTCACTATTCCAATTAATTGAAATATAAAATTAAATTTGTAACATTTTAATTACCCTTGATCCATCAAATTTCAACATTCTCTCTCATGTAAACAAATAAGATTTCTGTTTCTTCCTAAATTTAAATTAGAAATCCTATAATTTAATTTATTTTAAACATCGAATTTACACGGGTCGTTACACACAGACTAGAGAGATACTATGGTTTTCTCATGGATGACAAGAAAGATGATTGTGTCCTAGAGGATGATACTCCCCTCAAATTCAATAAGCAACATAGGGTAAAGTCTCTTGCACCGTGGCCTGAAGCTATGTAATCTGAGATGGATTCGATTTACGAAAGCAATATATGGATTTAGATGATGTACTCAGGGATAAAACCCATTCACTGCAAATTGATCTTTAAGAATAAATTAAATTCAATTGTAAGGTAGAAACCTACAAAGCAGGGCTAAATACAAAAGGTTTCTGTCGTTCAAGATGCTGACTATTGCAAAATGTTTTCGCCCGTAGCCATGGTTAAGTTAATTAAGATGTTACTTTCCATCATCATGTTCTATAACTACAAAATATGGATAATGGATGTGAAAATAGCTTTTCTAAATGATGATTTAGAAAAGACCATTTACAAGTTGCGGCCAGAGGGAATAGGATGGAGGGAAAGGCTTATAAGTTGTTAAGATCAATATATGGTCTTAAGCAAGCTTTAAGGAGTCATAAAAAGTGTTTTGATAAAGTAATCAAATAGTTTGGTTTTTATCATAATGCAAAGGAAGCATGTGTATACCAAAAGGAGCAAGGTAGTGTACAATCTTTATTGTTTTTATGTCCAAGTTTTGCTCCTGATTGGCAACGATGTCCCACTGTTGCTATCAGAAAAGGCTTTGTTGTCTAAGGAGTTATCAATGAAGATTTTGGGAAAAGCAACTTATATACTTGGTATTAAGATCTATAGAGATGGACCAACAGATCATTAGGTTTATCCTAATCTTTGTATATAGATACAATGCTAAAAATGTTTAGTATAGAGAATTCAAAGCACGAAAATGTTACAATGCAATCTGAAATTGCCCTTCGAAGAAGGACGTTCCTCATACTAATAAGGAGAAGGAGAATATAAAGAGGGCACCACGTGCATCAACAAAACATCCATCATGTACGAGATTGAATGTGGTTTATGCATTAGGATGCATAAGCCAACATCGATCAAACCCTAAAGAAAAACAATGGACAACAATGAAAAATATTCTTAAGTATTTGAGAAATACTAAAGATTTGTTTCAAATATATAGGAATGATGACCTCCTTTTGAAGGGGTATATGAATTTTATCTTTCAAAGTGATGTAGATGATAGTGAATTGATATTCGATTGTGTACTTACAATGAATAGTGGAGCAGTATGTTGGAATAATTTCAAGCAAGAACTTGCAACTGATTTAAAAATGAAGGCTGAGTACATCACCTTAAACGAAGCAGCTAAAGAAGTGGTTTGGATGCATAAATTTATGGTTGGAATAGGAATGATTTCAAGTATTAAGAATCGCATAACATTGTTATATTGATAACAATGCAGCAATGTATATCGCTGAAGATCATAGAGCTCATAAGAAATCAAGGAACATACTCCAGAAGATCCACCTAATAAGACAGATTGTTAGCAATGGAGAAGAAATGATTTCAAAATTAGATGGGAAAGACAATATAGCAGACTCGTTCATGAAGGGACTATCTCGATCAGTTCTAAGTAAATTGATCAAAGGAATGGGATTATGAATGCATAATTTAATCCAAATGCAGGTGAGAGATTGACAGAGTTAGGGATATACCCTAGGAGTAATTATATAATTTATTGTCAATTATCTTACTATGTAAACGATTTTGTTTGTAACAAAAGTTATTTTATTTATGTTATATACTTATTATATTGTGATATAATTGATTAAATAATTAATTTAAAGTATATTAATTATAAAATCTTTAAATAATATTTTGTGATAAAAATTAAAAATAGTTATATCATGAGAAAAATATCGCAATATAAAATAACATATAGTTTTAAATATTCTTGGTCAAGATGTTTCAAGAAAGGATATCGATATATCCGTTGAGACCAAAGTACATAACGATCTCCAAATGTTGGACAGTGTATTACTTGTGGGTGTTGGAGGCACCAAAGGGTTACATACTTGTAGTTATTCGAAAACTGTGGAATGAATCCTCCGAGAGTTTCCTATTGATTAATAACAACTAGGTTAAATAAGAAATCATAGAATGACGATGTTACATAGTTCTCCTAACTTGAGAATGCTATGGAATTTCTATATGGATACTCCGATTTGATTATAGCTAAAAAAATAATATGATGATTATCGAGTGATTATGATTGGGTCTGAATAAACGCATATGAAGTGAAGCACAATTCAATAGAGAATTGATTTCCTCAGTTGAATGAGGTTAATATCGTGATCAGCTATAGTCAGCTCAAAGTCAAAATCTCTGGCTAGAGTAGAATAGTTGATGATAAATGCTATTACTAAATCAAGGATTTTTTTTTTATGGACTAATAGAGTTAAACATGGATGATATGCGAATTTTGACTAATACCAAATTCCATACATCTAAAGTGATATAATTTTGATAAAGAGAACATGTCCAAATTATCATTACTAAAAGACACCACTTAAGAAAATGTAAAGATAGTTTTTTACCGATAAAAATTTGTAAGCAATGGATTTGGCCAAACTCTCACACTACTTGCTAAGGTGACATTAATATATGAATTGTTCAATATTAATCGCTAACTAAATTCACATCTATGATCCGCACAATCATATTTATGAATTCTCCAAAATACCACACGATTTAATTAGTTTGTAAAGTATTATAAATTAATTAACATTTAAGAAATATTATTTATTAATATATATATATATATATATGATTTGGTATAGTAATTTATTGAGTGCATATATATAAGTTATACATGTATGTATCGGTATACGATATCGATGTATATTTAGGTAGGTTATAAATACAATTAATTACCAAATGAGTTCTGAGATTTTTGTTCCACGTGGGGTCCAATCTATGCCTAACATAAGAGAAGCAGAAGGTTTGAATTTTTGATCTAAAGTTGTTTTGGATAAGGGGAGACGAGTAAAAGGTATGAGATATAAATACCAAATCAAATTCACTTGAAAAATACTTTAGCTTCTCCCTTTCTTGGATGCCTCCTTGTCCCCATTCCATAGCCATGCACCTCTTACTGATATACAACATCAAATATAAAATTAAATGTTGTGGTACATTCGATTATAGCGAGATCAAGTGACAATTCCAAGGAGTCCAAGAGCTATTTGTGAATTAAGGTGTGTTAAACTAGCTTATATTCATTCAAGTATAATCTTGTTTATAAGTATATTAAAGTATGTCAACTATCATCATTTACATACACACACACACACAATATATATATATATATATACATTGTTGTTAGGAAAATAGATTGAAAGAAAAACTTCAGTTGAAATTTTAAATGAAGGACACAAGTTTCAAAATTTAGTCTGAAGGACATTGAATGTTATATTAATATAACATTCGGATAAAATAGATGTTATATGTACTATGAAACGAATGCTATATGAACGTAACATTACATAAATGTAATGTTATATGAATTTATCATTATATATGTGAAATGATATATTTATTTGGCATTTCTTTAACTATGAAATGAATGCAATTTTAGTTCATCTAGTGTAGTTCAACAGATGATAGTCCAGTTTAGCATTCCATTTATGTGATGCTAATTTAGCATTTTGTTTTATGTAATGCTATATTAATATAGCATTCAGTATCTTTTTGGATCAGAATTTAAAGCTTCTGTCCTTGAGAATCAAATTTATCTCATATTTTTCCTTTAAACTAATTCCCTCTATTGTTGTCATGTTTTGATCTATAGTTTGCTAAAAAATATAATAATTAATTAAAATGTATTAGTTTAATTTAATGTAATGATACATATATATAAAGGGGATTTTCACTTCAATGGCTTATTTGAGCAGGGTAGCAAGTTTTAAGGACACTACTTCCAAAATATTAGTTTTAAGGGAATTTTACAAGAAAAAGGTAAAAGAATTTATCATTTTCAGTTATACATAAATAATGATAAAAGGATTTATTATTTTCCTGTATAACTTAAAACTATGATTGAATTTATCATTACGCTGTAAATTGCCCTTAAAACTAATTATTCAGAAGTGATGTCCTTAAAACTTAGTACCCTGCAAATAGAAGCCCTTCAATCTAATTTCCACTATATATATAATATAATATATGTAACAATTTAATTTCAACTATACGATTATTTTAATATATACGAGTGTATATGCACGTCCAGGTGGGCCTGCAAATCACAATATGCATTATAGTTATACCCCTAAAAGTTAATTTGAGGATACCATTGTTTGCGTAAACTGAACCTAAAATAGCGTTAAAGAATACCAAAACAATTGAAGAACAGCCATGAACAAATTCTTTTATACGCGACCATTGCATCAAAGGAATGTATTAGGCTTAAGAGGCTTATACGCAAGATTACGCCAAAACTTGATTATGCAGTTCTTATCAAGTGTGATAATGAGAGCACCATCAAATTCGCTGAAAATCCTGTGTTCTATGCTCGTTCATAACACATTGAGGTCCATCAACATTTTGTTCGAGAAAACGTGTTGAGTAAAAAATTTAAGTTGCAACATGCCAAAACAAATGATCAAGTCGCTGATATATTTACAAAAGCAGTTTGCAGGCCAAAGTTTGAAGGTGTTCGCAAGGCATTTTGTGTTGTTGGTCGTTGTTCGCACTAAGGGAGGGTGTTGCAATATAGTGCATCACTATTTATTGTTTCTTTAGTTTAGGATCCATGACTGAGTCTATAGAATATACTTGGTCATACTTTATCTCTTATTATTAGATGCGTTGTTTCAGTATTACGTTATATATTTTACAGTATAAATAGTTTCAATCCTCGGATAGTTGGTAATAATAAAAATTGCATTGTAATTCTTGTTCTTCGGTTTTTCATATAAAATTTGTTTCTTTCATTATTTGTTTTTGTTCAACTAATTACAGGTTGCAAACTGCTCCCGTTGATTTGTTTTCATTGAAAAACTTCCACCAAAGTAACTTAAAATTTGGTTTCGCTCACGTTTGATTATGTCCTTTTGCCAAACCGATACCATCAATAATATCTACATACTGTTTTGTTAAAAATTGATTTACTCATGAAGGTGGTGCATGATATGGATCTGCAAAAATTTTTAAGTTACAATTTCATTGGATAGAGCAGGAGCTGTAAGTGCAGATAGATCGACACATTGTGGTGCATTTGACATAACATACATGACATGTTTGCTTAACATGATTGTTATGGTGCATTTGACATAACATACATGACATGTTTGCCTAACCCAATTGTTATGGCACCATGCGATGAAGCTGAGTCGATGCACATGGTTGCGACTACAGCATCCATTGGCGATGAGCATTCAGTGGGAATATGTAGATGCTTTAGCATTTCAAAATGACGTAAGCTACAAAATTCACAATCAGGTATCCAAAGAAATTTAAAACTTCATTGTTGTAGATAATAAAAATGTACGGATGCAAAGTTAATGCTGTTGTGGAGGCCTTAAAATCTACCATGAAATTTTATTACATATCTTGATGTATTTAATTAAGCTATCTATTTAGTATTTCCTATATTTTAGGAACTTGATGTAATACGTTAATAATGGTTATTTACTTTATATCTATGGAAAGTAGAACTTGTTTTACAGTTAAGAATCTGGTTCAATTTGCAGTTCCTTTAACACCCTTCAATTGTAAATGAAAAAGAATAAAAAACTACTACCCTCATTTAACATGCGGATCCAATGTACCACCACCATCTGCACCTAAGTTGTAACCTGAGCATAAATCTTTGTTCTATAACTAATGGAAATGAAAAAAAAAAAAGTTTAGAAACACCCAACATGTCCCTTGCATCAATTCCAACAATGTGTCAGCCTAGCATCACCTGAAATGCATGCATAACTCCAACCCAAAGCCAAAACCTCTTTTGCAGAAGATAAACATTTTGGAGTCCAGCTCTAAATAAAAAATGATAACTTAACCGGTTGTTCTCCTTTTTATTTTGGTTGCTACTCGTAGTTAATTGTCAAGAGGTCTTCATTCTTCAACCCACTGCTATGGATACAAAATTATAAAATATTCACAAAAGAAAGAAAAAAATTAAGTTCTAAGAGAAGCACTTAGAAATGCAGAAACAAAGACAGGAACAACTGCATTAAAAGATACAGAAAGATCCAGACAATATCAAATAAACCAAGTTATATACAATAGCTCTACACCCATAAGTTGGACCACGTATAAAAAAAGCATAATCATACTATAATTTATACGCTACAATATTGCATCTTACAATAGTTAAATAATTCCAATTGTAATCCAAAATTTATGGTTAAAAGACATAAAGGTGTAACAGGAAGTAAGCAGTAATATTATATATCAACTATCAAGTTTACAAATTGTTATAAGCTTGTCATGCCATGCATTCATCATCGACCATGGACATCAAAATTTATATTTGTTTTTCCTTTACGCATATGTATGAAAACGAAGGAAAATGAATCTAAATCATGTGTCCATGGTAATATTTTGTCATTCATGTCACCAAAAATAATTAGGTTACTTCGATAACAAAAGCTATGTTATAAACTGCATATACCGTCCCTATTCTTGCAAAAAACGATAGTTTGAATAAAAAAATAATTATTATGAGAATCAACTATAGTTTCGATTCTTTCTAGACAATAGATCTGCATGTGACTACTGAATATTCAGTAATCAACAAAATTTTGTTATTTAGCAACGTTTCTGATTCATTCTAGACAACGAATTTGATGTGTAAAAAGAATATGGATTTGATTATATGTCATGGAACCTAATCGTACAAAAGCAAAATATTGAATAGCGTGGAATCAAAACTACGATATGAAACCATTATAGGTGTCGCTAAATGTAATTTGAGATCCAATATACTGCACATTAGTTAAGTAGAATGAGTGTGAATAGAAGTATAAGAACCATCAGCTATAGCCGAGTCATCTTTCAGTGCCTTTCTTTTAAATTAAGCGGGAACGTATGTGTTTAAAAAAATGTGCATTATACATTAAAATATCATAGTTTTAATCAAAAATGCAATGTTGTGTATGCGTCATGGGATAATTCTTTTGTCTAAAATGCCTATATTAATGTGAAATACCCAAGCAATCCATTAGTTACACACTGTTATTCTAGAATTAGTCTAAGAATAATTACAAATAGAGTAGTTTCGACCCAATTATCAATTTCATCCTAATAACATTAACCCTTTTGCCGTGGGATTGTATCTACCAAATCTTTAACTTCATAGATGTATGGGCAATTTTTTAAAAGTGTTTTCATAACAATGCTTAAGAAATTTAAAATTGTTTCCCCTCCCTATCACTCCCTTGATGCAGACAAAGTATGTATCATACTAACGCAGTTTCTTATAACAATTTTTTGTACTGGTTTTGTTAACTACGACCAGCTGAAGTAAGAGTTCAATTTTGTCAATTACCTTTAGGCCGTTTGACGAAAAAGTATGAATCTTAAGAATAAAAATAGCATTTAATTGTTGAACATTAAAACTCATTTCAAGTTAGTAAATCAAGATGAGCACGGTGTTTTTAAACTGTATATTGTATACCTCAAATAAAAGTAGCAAAATTTAGATAAAACCTTAACTGGCTAGATATACGTGATCAATAACTCAGGAGGCGATAGCTAGCACGGAAGGGAGACAACCAAGTGAAATCTAACATAAGTACTCAAATTGAACTTGTGATTGTAACACATTAGAATTTAATCATTTGGTCGACAGAGTACGACTGAAATAAATACTGAAAGTGAGCAGGTCAACACTTATTGATAACTGAAAAAAAGGAATTGTATATGTGTGTACACGTGTGTAGTGAGAATATACATCTAAATACCTCTCTAATAAATGTAGCAGTAAATTTTGGGATTGATAATTGCATTATCCAAAAGGAACAATATACAAAATAGAAAACAATTTCTTTCTTCAATCAAGATTCTCATGAATCTAAGCTTTCACAACCATAAATGAGCTAATCAAAGTTTAATCTTTTCCTTCTTTCTTTCGGGATCGTAAATCATTGTTCATATTTGAAATTTGAAGATGTATATATTTTTAGATTGGCATATATATAGAATCCAAACATATGTGTATTCAAGATCACACATTAATCATATATAGTTGAATCTTACTTTTGTTCAAAGTTTACATATTATGAAATCCGACATATACAAAATTATCATACGTTTAACATCATGTACACATTAAAACATGGATACGTATATATTAAAAACCTTCTCAAAAGAATTAACATGGATGTATATATTTAAAACATGGATACGTATCAAATTCGTTTAAAGCCATCTCTAAAATACTTACAGCAATACTGATTCAAAAGAATTAACTGATTTGCCGTAAGTAATGGTAGATATATAGTAAGAATAAAATCATATCAATTATGAAAAGCAGACTAACATTATTTGCTGTAAGTAATGGATTAAAAGACGCGTACTGCAACGATTGATGACATGTCTAGAATTTGTCCATTGCATATACTATAGATTCAAAAAGGCACAGAAAATCCTAGAAGCTGTGGAAATGTTTAAATGAAATTTCTCTATTCCATATACTATAGATTCACCTGTAGGTAGCATAAAAGAAGTGGTAAATATAGTGAGGATGTACCTTGAAAATTTGATGATGTATGTAGATGAAGATCAAATTAAGTACCTTTATTCCTAGCCAGTCAGAAAACTTCTTTGTAGTCCACATTTTTAGTGAAAGTTCCGGTTCGTCCAACAACATGTCCCTTTTCAACCAACACCTTGGTATTAGCACTTGAAACTCCTCGTGAAAGTGCCACATATAGTTTTCCATGACCAAATACATGCTCAGGTAGATAAATACCGGTATTTTTTATCTTTTTCCCCTGTGCCTTATTTATAGTGAAGGCAAAACATAAACGAATTGGAAATTGTTTCTAACACAAATGGTAAATTCAAATTTTCAGGTGGCCTTAGTGGGATTCTCAGAATGAAAATTCTAGTACCAACATAATGTCTAGTGATGATTTCAGCATCAATGCAATTTTTATCGAGTTGTTTACATATAAGCCGCGTTCCATTGCATAGTTTGGATTCAAATTTCTTAACAACATTATCGGTGCTCTAAGCTTCAATTTTAAACATTGTGGAGGTAGCCCGCCAAGAGTGATTGAGTTTAGAAATTCTTGTTGGTATAAATTACGAGCATCGTCTTCTACTGCATCATATGAATAGTAAATGATTTCATTTCGAGGAAATATATTTAGTACATGTTCATTGAGCTTGCCGACATATTCATTTAGTGGTGTAATTAATGCTCTATTAACTATATACTCTTTGCCAAATGCATTTTTTGATAATTCGGGAAGAATTGTATCTATCAACTTTGACAGTGGATTAACATCATTTTTTGATGTTATGACCATATTTATTGGTAGTCGAATCATTTTTCATTGGTTGAAGGTTCGGTACTATCTCCAATTTGAATTAGAAATTTTGAATATGCGATATCATTTGCTGCTCGCGTGTTTTTCTTTAAATGCAAAATTTTAAATTTTTCCTATAAAAGTGATTTAATGATGCATGCATTAGTCGCTTCATTTCTTGTAGCTTTAGGCACAATTGGCAGTAATTGTCGAAAATCTCCTCCCATACTAAGGATTTTACCTCCAAATGGTTCATCTACATCCATTATATCTCTCATAGTTCTATCAAATGCCTCAAAAGCATAACGATGTACCATTGTAACTTCATCCCACATAAGAACAGTGGATTGTTTTAAAAGTTTTGCTAATTTTGACTGTTTACTTATTGAGCATGTTGATATCGGTTTTGGTTGTAATGGAAGTTTAAATCTTGAATGTGCAGTTCTTCCACCAGGTAGTATAGTTGCAGCGATACCAGATGTAGCTGTTGCAATTGCAATACCACCATCTTTTCTAACCGTTGACAGAATAGCATGGTATAAATATGTTTTTCCCATCCCTCCAGGACCATCTATAAAAAACAAACATTTTTCTTTTTTTACAATTTCATTCATAATCGTATTGTAGGCCTTCAATTGTTGCTTATTTAATTTTTCAATAGCCAGTAAATCATCCTCGGAAATAGGAATCGCTAACTCTTCTTCTATTAGCTCTGAAATTTATCACATCCATCACAATCATATGCTTTTGAGATATTTGGAAAATCATAATCCGTTGTGCTTTTATTGTGTTGGACAAGTAACATGTCTAAATCTTTCAAAAGACGATTTGTTAGAAGCATTTGATTAGTAATACTTGAATTTCGGTAATGTACTACCATATGATCGAAAAACTCATCCCATAACCTTCGCACACCTGATGGATTGCAGAAAACCAAGATAGTAACAGATAATGCTCTTAAAGAAACTGGCATCTTTGTACTTGAGGCTTCGGTCAAACATTCTTTACTGTTATCATCATTTTCTAAAAGCCCTCTTTTCTCAGCAACATCTTTAAATGTTCGACTTCTAACTTCGTCAACCGTAAGTAAGTCATTGAAAGAAGTCGATCCTCTAATATGATTCAAAAGTATTCTCAAGAAAAAACGTTCTCCTTACGTAGGTTGGACTGTATATATTCTACCAATCACCCTTACATTAGATACTCTTTTTTTCTATTTTTTTCATTTTTAATCCAACAATAGTGCTCTGGAAATTCACGATATAAAAGTTGCCTTGCCTATTCATCAATTGAATTAGTATAGAAAAACTCTGTCAGCATTGTGTGTAGGTTGCTTTCATCGGCCAAAACTTCGTTGATGGTTTGATCATTGGAAAACATAACACTTTGTTTATTTGGAAGATGTATTTGAAGACGTTCAACTGATGGATATATCTTGCTAAGGGAGAACCTAAAAATCTTCCATAATGCTTCTGGAGCAGAAATCCACCTTGCATCTATAAATTGTTGTATCTCATCATAGTTAGGTCCAGTTCGAACTTGCATTGAAACGCGGTCTGGACCTTTGTAGACATATTTGTAAAGATATTTAACGCTTTTTATACTACTACATATCTCTACATTAATGTGACAGTTATATTTGCGTAGTAACCAAGGATTGTAAGGTACAACCCATCTGTTATCTACCATCAACTTTCAATTTCTATCAATAGGAATAGATTTTCCAATATCACATCTTCTGTAAATTGGGTATGAATATGTGCCTTGAATAGTCACATTTGAAAGTTGTTTGGATACTCTCTTTTGCAACTACCATTTTCATGCAAGGACAATTTCAATTTTGAGTACCACATGGTCCATGAATCATCCACTTCATTACTGCCACATGTAATTCTGATTCTTCGTTAGAATTGGGTATTTCTGCTCTAACAATTTCATCATATTCATCCGGGTTAGTCAATTTTTCTTCATCTTTGAATATAATTAGCATATGAACATGTGGTAAACCTCTTTTTTGAAATTCAATTACATGGACATAAGCAGCTACTTTTCCAAGTGCTCCTTCAGTAAAAATATCTTTTTTTTAATTCCTCCTATTTTACACGAAACATCCTTGTCATCAAATCTGGTATGTCTTGAGGGTCTTGACCGAGTAGAAATTCGCTAACAATTTCATCCCAAAGTGGATTGCATGTCATTGTAATGAATAAATCGGGTTTTTCATACTTATTTACTAAAGCCATTGCGTCTTGATATCGTTGATACATATCACGTGGACAACCAGTATAAGAAGAAGGTAGTATTGTTCGTGTTCCGACATTACCTAAATAAGAGAATTTGTTAAAAACTTCATAAATATGAAATTTAGTTACGTAAAGGTATAAAAATGTACTTAAATAAGAGTGGGTTTTCAATTTCACAAACTACGCACTTGCATCATTTTCCCCAGCGTTGAAAGCATCTTGTAATCGTTGATACATTTCAACTCTGATGGTTTTTTGATCATTCCTATACCATCTTAGCCTGCTGGTGTCTATCTTAACATAGTTATCAACCACGTATTGTTGAACAATCGTTCACCTCGAAGAAAAAGCGATTTATCATTTTCTCGAACATATAAAAGAACATTACATATTGATGAATATTAATAAGTAAAAAATATAAAAATATGAAATGTGTTATATATTAAATTGTATATACCTGTAGAATATTAACATAATACTCACGACATGAAAATTTATTGCCATTTTCATCCTGACTATTTATATCCCATCCGTAACTTCCATATGGTAATAAAAGTGGGTATTGCAATGTATCATAATAACCAGCTGTTTCAGGAATAGTTATGAGTTGTCCATAGTTAGTCTCAACCACAATATCTCTTTTATGGATTTCTTCATTTTCAGCTCCTTCTACCCAAATTCCAGCAACTTGTGAAGAAGATGGGAGAGTATATTGTTTTTAATTTGAAGATTGTTCTTTTATGACCAATTTACAATGTTGGATATTTGGTTTTTGTCCAAGTTGTTGAAATACAACTGCAAATCTATTATGTGTACTAAGCGTTTTTTGTAATTTCTCTATGATATTTTGACTCAATGTATTATTTTCAGCCAATCGGTTATCAATTTCTTTCTCTGTATCATAAATATAAAGTTGTAGAAATCTTGGACGATTATCAGATGTAGGTACCAAATTGCCTATTTTATAATAGATACTTCCTTGAGCTCGAAATGTGTATACTCCATCTTTACCGGTAGCCAAGTTCTCATCAACATGAACTCCCATCAATGTAAATGCAAACATGTGGTTATAAGGTGGTATGTTTTTTCTGAATTCTTTTCCTTCATTCGATTGGTCATTGTAAAAATTGAAGATCTCATCGGGTGAAGAAATTGATTGTGAAATAATTTTTCCATTTAGACAGCAGAAGTTATTTGATTCTCGGTGAAAGAGTTTTGCTTGACAATGTCTGCATGTTCTTGATTGTGACAAATAGAATCTTTGAAAACCAGAATGATCTATAAAGTTTATTGCACAATTATGTCTTGCTGTAGCACTTCGACATGGTTGAGTAACTCTATGTATTGTGTTTCTATTGATGTTTCTTTGTTCAAAATATTGTGTACTAGTGTTTTGTTCATCTTCATTGTTCACTGACCCATCGATATGTTAATTTACACAAATTATTGATAATAAATTTAAAAGTATTTATTAACATGAAATTCAAATATATTTTTTATTATATTTAATATATATATTATATACATAATATATATATAATAAAGAATTATAGTAAATGGTTTTCTTAGTAATACCTTCAATATTTCGAGTGCAAGGTAAAGAAAAGGAACTATCTGTGCTTTTTTGTGATTCCTAATCATTGATATTTTCTTCACATCTTCTAGATTTTCTAATATGATAATTAGAGCGAACTTGCTTTCTTTTTGCTTCATTTTAAGCTTCTGTTATTGAATTTCTTTTCGTTCTCTCATAAATGTTACGATGCTCTAATTGTTGAGCCCTTTGTTCTGTATTTAATTCAAATCGACGTTGTTTTTTCTTTCTGCCTTGATTTGAACATCTAATAATGCTTGTTTTTTAGTTTTCTCAATGATTCTAGGGCTTCTACGAAGTATCAAAGATGGTGATGGATTAGATGTTCCTGCTTGATATTGGTTTCTTTCAAGGATTCTTGGACTTCTACGGGGTGGTAATTGAGAACTACAGTTTGATTCCATTGGGTTGTGTTGAATTCTATTGGTATTCGTTGTCCTTTGTAAGTGAATAGCTTTGTTGGCTTCCATTGCTTGAAGTGAGCTTTTTCGATTATTCTAGGACTTCTACGTGGTTTTGATTCGGAAAGTTGATTAACTTCCATAGTTTGGTAGTGAAATGCATAGATTCAAGATTGAAATTGTTTGATCCTAAATAGAACATTTACTATGTTTAATTTAGGATTGAGGAAGAAGTAAAGATTATAAACCATTATTGTGTAAGAACTAAGGTATGTACAAAACTAATAAAAAAAATACTTGATTGTTAAGTAAATTATGTTGTTTACTTAATTTGCGATAATAACATAACCATTCCTTGTAAGAAAATATATATTTATATAATGTTTATAAATACTACTTCAAAGTATTTTCGAATTTTTAGCATATAGTAGGAGTTAAAATCGATGTAGAAAAATATCTTTAATAATCTCTCAAATTTCAACTTATTCTACAAATAATACCACTTATGTTCAGTTTAAAAGTTTTTATTCCAATTAGTGCATTATCGAACAAAATGTTGTATTTTTATGTAAAGTATTTCTAAAGTATTGTTGTGACTATATATTTATGTTAATTTTTTTAAGGTAATAATCCATGCGTAAGTTTGTAGATATTTTTTTGTTTTCAGTTACAAATAAATATCCTTTTTAGTGCATGTATCAGTAGATGTATCGAATGTAAGATATATGGTTGCCTTGTTTGCTGATGTCCAAACACCTTTGTAAAAATGTGTACAACGCCTCACTTTTGTCTAAAACAAATTAAAGCATTTTGGGACTAAATGCTTAAATTTCGACTGCACTACACTTCTTTCTCTTGTACGCATAACTTTGCATCCAAGGGGTGTGTTGTCGTTGTATTTTCTAAAATAAATTAAAGCCTTTTGGGACTAAAGACTTTAATTTGTTGTTGTATTTAAAATAGTATTTAAAGTTTATTTTTAAATAAAAATTATATTTATTTCTTAATTTAACCAAATGCAATTTTCTGTGTTCCTTGCAATTTCTTATACAAATTCGTTTGCAATACTTGTTTCCAACTTTAGAAATTGTATCTTATACTTCTTCTCAATATTTACTTCTTTACATTTGTGACCTCATAAATTCTGGCAGAAAATTAAAATTCCTAATCAAATACATAAATATCAATATATATTATATTCGAGATAAACTTTGAAGAAAAATCTAAAAACATTAAACATATCTCAAAGTTTTGAGAAACTAAAAAAACAATACCATATATATTTGTTTTCTTTTCGTATTCGGTATTCAGATGTAAAGAATGAACGGTGATTGCATAATTCCTACACTTGTTTCTAACTTTAGAAAATATATCCATAACTTAGATATATATTGTTAATTTTCAATATAACCCCTCATAATATATAATCAAATTACAGTAACTACGCCAAAGTTAGATAACCTATGGAACGAGAAGTCGAAGGAAGAAGCAATATCTATTTGTGAAATGGGAAACTATACTTACCATGTTTCTAGTTTGTTAACTCCTCTTCGTTAGCGACCTAAGACGTGACCAAGTTTAACGACTCAGAGAATTGCCGACCTAGTGACCAAATTGAAGAAGCGACCTAAAGTGTTACGACCTAAAAATGCCTCGCGACCTAACAAGAAGCTACGACCTAATAAAGGCCGCGACCTAGCGGTTCTCAGCGACCTAAGGGAGCCCGCGACCTAGTGGTTTAAGAGCTCCGCGACCTAACGACTTAAGAGGATCAGCGACCTAAATCATATGCGACCTAAAGAAAGCCATAGCCTACCGACCTAAGGACGAAGTGATCTCAGCGACCTAAGTCTCAGCCGACTTACGACCTATAATAAGTCGTACGCGACCTATCAACTCGCTGAGAAGAGAACCAAGCACAATTGAGATAGGTCGGGTTCCATCCCCTAGGTCGTTGCCCACCTACGACCTACTTTAGGTCGAAGACGACCTAGCACTTGGAGATAAAGATACTGCCCAACGACCTAACGGAGTACTTTGATTACAGGAAAGTTCCCACGACCTATGATAGGTCGTTAACGACCTAGGATAAGTCGCTCTCGACCTATCTGTATGAACAAAGGAGCCGCCTTTTTGCATGCCGCTGGAGATAGGTCGTTCACGACCTTGGACTTGTACGAATCAGCACGTATGTTCTTATGGAAGGAGGGCCAGAGCTTTCTAGGTCGACTGCGACCTACGACCTTACTTAGGTCGGTCACGACCTACGACCTAACTCCGAGCAAAGCCTATAAATACGCCCCTAGCTCCAACTAGCGAAGGACTTTTTGGCTCATTCTCTTCAAGCGCCGTTACTCTGCCGAATTCCAGACGACATCAAAGCTTTTTAGATCCAACAAACTTCTAAAGGAACTCCATGAAGGAATCATCCACATTCACCATGGATTTGAAGATGATTGTCAACATCAAAGCTTGAGCTACTTGTTTCATATACCCTATCACTTGAAGTGTGTTGTAATTGAAAGATCTTGTAAAGAATTGTAATCAAACTAGTGATAAAAAGATTAAAGTGGACGTAGGCTGGGTTATAAGCCGAACCACTATAAATACTGTGTCTCTTACCGTTTTTCTACATACTTTCTGCTTATTTCCGTTTCCCGTACAAACGGGTGGTGCTTTCACAATCACATCTTATACACCAGGGTGTTAGCGTTCAAATTTAGGTCGTTAACATTTTGGTGCTTTCACTGAGAATTGAACTCAGGACATCTATCATCATTGTTTCAGAAAGATTTGTAGATAGAGTTTCTTTAAGAACCAGAAGTCTATCCGAAATCATGGCTCCTGGAAGGAAAAGTAAATCTGTGAGATCTGCAAACATTCAAGAGGGAACCTCCGCTTCCCCAACACCAAATCAAGCCACTCCAGCTGTTGGAGTTTCAAAAGCGGAATTGGACGCTGCTATCTTTGGGTTGAATCAGCAAATAAATGCCCAGAACGCGCAGTTGGAAGCTCAGAATGCTCAGAATGCTCTGATTCTGAATAGGTTAAACGATCTGCTCGGGGCAAACCGTCAACCTGCGAATAATGAAAGGAACTTTGTCGGTAATGTCCATGATGCTGAAACTAGAAACATTCCCGAAAGGGCTGCTAGCCCCTTTGAACAGACATTGCCTGAGGCTGGAGGATCCAGAAATAGGAATGACGAAGAATATCTTTCTGGTATGGTTCGACAGATTATGAAAGAAAGTATGCAAAGGGTCGAAGATGAGAAAGAATGGGGTTTCGCACCGAGCAAGACTCCGTTTACTGAAAAGATCCTAAAAGCTGAATTCCCAAGGAAGTTCGTCCCTCCGACCATTCCAGCTTACAAAGGGACAAGTGATCCAAATGAGTTCCTGTACAAATATGATTGGCACATGACAGGTGCCAGAGCTTCTGACGAGATAAAATGCCGCTATTTTCCTGTGTATTTGGAAGGGGTAGCTCTGCTTTGGTTCACAAAACTGCCTGTCCGGTCCATCGATCAGTTTTCAGACCTAACCAGGAAATTTAAAGAGCAATTTAGGCTGTATGCTTCAAAGGCAAAAGACATCATGTCGTTGTCCGGTTTGGAACAGAATCCGGGGGAAACTATTAAGTCTTTTTTAAATCGCTTTAATATAGCGTTAGCTGAGGTGAATAATGCAGAACCCCGCATGGTCTTGACCTATTTGATGAGAGCTATTGATAAGTCAAGTGAATTCGGAAAGTGGCTGAACATGAAGGAGCCAAATTCTCTGGAAAAGTTCTACAAAAAGGCGGATGAATTCATGCGTTTGGAAAGCCGTCCTGTCCCGGCAAAGGCAACAGTAGAGAAAGCTGAAGACAACGCTGCTGCGCCACGTAAGAATGGATCTGTGGGACAGAAAAGAGAAAATAATGATGGAGGGAAACAACACAATTCAAAGAAGCCTCGATCCTTCAAGCCATCAGAATATACTCCTTTGTTAGAGACACCGGAGCGCATCTACCTGGCTACAAAAGATTCTGTTGAGTATCCCAAACCTCCTGTTCTCAGAACCGGAAGAAAAGCTGTGCAAAGTGGGAAGTTCTGTCGCTTCCATAATCAGCCTGGTCATGACACAGACGACTGCCGTCAATTGAAAAATATAATCGAAGAATTGCTAAGAGAAAATAAGCTGCAGCAATTTGTGAAGAAGAGTGGTAATGATCCTGCTTCGTCAAGTCAGGGGCAACAAGCTCTTGCTCATCAGCCCAGGACAAATGAGAAGGCCGCAGGACATGAATCTGGAAGGCCAGTTATTAATGTCATCACAGGAGGACCCCACCCAGCAGGCAGAAGCTGGGGTGAAATGGAGAGGTACACTCGAGCTCTGAAACATATGCCAACTGAAGAGAATGTCTTTGTTTTAGAGGACTCTACACCCCTGAAACAACAAAGGACTTTTAATGATGATATTGTGTTCAGGGCTAGAGATTCCACGGGCATTGAGGCCCCTACTTTGGACCCGTTAGTCATCTCGGCCGGTATTGGACCGGCTATTGTCAGAAGAGTTCTTATTGATTGCGGCGCATCTTGCAACATCCTCTTCAAGAAAACGTTTGACCAGATGAGAATCCCGATGGCGGATGTGCAAGCCTCATCTCAGAAGATTGTTGGCTTCACTGGGGAGCCAAAGCAACCAGTAGGAACCATTGACTTGCTTGTGGAACTCGGAGAAGGAGAAAGAAAAGTAGTTCGCAAGCAGACTTTTGTGATAGTAGATGAATTTTCTGCTTATAATGCTTTCTTTGGTCGACCTATTCTTGCTGCATTCAAAGCTGTCCTTGCCCCGTGGTGTCTTACTATTAAATTCCCTACAGACAATGGGGTAGGAGTTATTAAAGGAGACCAGAACGCTGGGCGAGAATGTTATATGACGGAGCTGCGGGAAACAAGGAAGAGAGAAATGGGGAAAGATGCGGCAACCCCAATCCGCATCAAAACACCAACCCTATAGCAACTACAGGGCGGACCCTGCACTGGCGAGCATAGCGGGGCACGAAAAGTGATGGATCCTAGAAAGGCCAGTGCGGGGGAGAGTAGGGTGGTACCAGCAGAAACAACGATACCGGTGCCCGTTGATCTGAAGGACCCAAACAAGGTGCTGAATGTGGGTTCACAACTTAATGTGTCAGTTCAGAATGCCTTGATATCTTTTTTGAAAGCAAACCTGGATGTTTTCGCTTGGACCCATGCCGATATGTGCGGAATATCCCCAGAAGTTGCGGTACATGCTCTGAATATTGACCCAAAGTTCACGCCAGTAAAGCAGAAAAGAAGAATCCAAGGTCTAGAAAGGTCGACAGCATTGAAAGAGGAAGTTGACCGGCTCATGGAGAATAATTTCATCAGAGAATCTACCTATCCAAATTGGGTTTCAAATCCAGTGCTAGTTAAGAAAGCCAATGGTAAATGGAGAGTGTGCATCGACTTTTCAGATCTAAACAAGGCCTGTCCCAAAGACTGCTTCCCATTACCCAGGATCGATCAACTGGTAGATGGAACAGCGGGTCATGAATTGTTGTCTTTTATGGATGCCTACTCCGGATATAATCAGATCATGATGCATGAACCAGATCAGGAGGACACAAGCTTTATCACCGATGTCGGTCTTTACTGTTACAGAGTTATGCCCTTTGGGTTGAAGAATGCGGGGGCAACATACCAAAGACTGGTTAATGCTATGTTCAAACCGCAGTTGGGAAAGACTATGGAAGTTTACGTTGATGACATGCTAGTAAAATCTAAGAAAGCAGTGGATCACATCGAACACTTAGCAGAAATGTTCGCAATTCTCCGAAGATACGGAATGAAGCTTAACCCTTTAAAATGTTCTTTCGGGGTAGAATCTGGGAAGTTCTTGGGTTTCATCGTGAGCGCTAGGGGCATTGAAGCTAGTCCAGCTCAAATCACTGCTCTAAAAGAAGTCAAAGCTCCTAAAACAAAGAGGGAATTGCAAAGTCTCAATGGAAAAATTGCCGCCTTAAGTCGGTTCATATCCAAAGCTACTGATAAATGCATTCCATTCTTCGACGCTCTAAGGAAAGGAAAGAAAAACTTTGACTGGACTCCCGAATGCCAGAAAGCTTTTGAAGAATTGATTCAACATATGGAAACGCCTCCAATACTTTCCAGGCCCGGCGATGGCGAGGATCTTCTTATATACTTGGCAGTTTCATCTCATGCTTTAAGTGCAGCGCTGGTACGGGAAGACAAAAGGATTCAACATCCAGTTTACTATATCAGCAAAAGACTCACTGGGGCAGAAATGAATTACTCCAAGTTGGAAAAACTCGCCTTTTGTCTATTGATTGCCTCAAGAAAGTTGAGGCAATATTTCCAGGCTCATCCTGTCAAAGTCCTCACTGATCAACCTTTAAAGCAAGTCTTGTTTCGCCCTGAGACTTCGGGCCGCCTTTTAAAGTGGAATATTGAATTGAGCCAATATGACATCACTTATCATCCTAGAAAAGCGATCAACGGACAAGCTTTGGCAGATTTTATTGCAGAATTTACAGACAAGGGTAACAGCGAGGAAGAAACAATCGAGAACTCCCCAACCCAATGGAAGTTGTTTGTAGATGGCGCAAGAAATGATTACTGTTCAGGTGCTGGAATTGTTCTTGAAACTCCTGAAGGCCGGTCATTATGCTATGCGCTAAGATTAGAATTTCCTTCAACAAACAATGAAGCAGAATATGAAGCTCTGATCGCTGGTTTGAAAATTGCTAAAGAACTAAACATTCGAGCGTTACAGATCTTCAGTGATTCTCAGCTTATAGTATGCCAAGTCAAGAAGGAGTTTCAAACGAAAGGAGGAAATCTGCCCGCTTATGTGTCAAAGGCTTGGGAACTTTTATGTGAATTCGACCATTACACGATAAGTCATATTCCTCGAGAAGAAAACATGAAAGCAGATTCTCTCGCGAAATACTCAAGTTCTGGCGAAGCCCAATCCTTAGGGTTAGTTCCAGTGGAAGTTTTGTCAAATCCGAGCATTGATGAAATGGATATCGATTGGGTTATGAGTATGTCGCAAGAGCAAGAATCATGGATGACTCCAATAACAAAGTATCTACTCAATGGCTCTTTACCAGAAAACTCTAAAGAACGACAAAAGCTACTGAGAAAAGCTTCTCGATATATAATCCAGGATGGTCAATTATACAGACGAGGATTCTCAATGCCATTGCTTCGATGTGTATCCAAAGAAGAAGCCAAAATAATCCTATCAGAGGTACATGGAGGAGAATGTGGGGATCATTCAGGTGGTCAAACTTTAGCAAAGAAAATTCTCCGATATGGATATTTTTGGCCAGAAATTAATCGAGATGCTGCAGATTACTCTCGAAAATGTGACAGATGTCAAAGATTTGCCAAAATTCCTAGAGCACCTTCTACTGAGCTCACACAAATGACCAGTCCGTGGCCGTTTGCGATTTGGGGAATAGATTTGATCGGACCTTTACCAACCGCCAAATCTGGAATCAAATATGCCATTGTTGCTGTAGATTATTTCACTAAATGGGCTGAAGCTGAACCATTGGCAACTATCACCTCCAAAAAGATGATAAATTTTGTGACTAAGAATATCATTTGCAGATACGGTGTGCCTCAGAAAATAATCACAGACAATGGTACTCAGTTTGAAAGCGAGGAATTCCAGGATTTTTGCAAGCGATTCAAAATCCAGAAAAGCTTTTCGGCAGTAGCTCATCCGCAGGCAAACGGGCAAGTGGAAGCAGTGAACAAGATCATCAAATCAACCATCAAAAAGCAACTCGAAAGAGCAAAAGGTGGTTGGGTCGATAAACTACCGCTTGCACTATGGGCATACAGAACTACTCACAAAACTGCAACTGGGCATACTCCTTTTTCGTTGGCATACGGATCGGAAGCAATGATCCCGGTTGAAACAGAGGTCCCTTCACACAGAAGAATCCATTTCAATCAAGCAGAAAATGAAAAGCTGCAACTTGAAGCGCTGGATCTCCTTGATGAAAAAAGAGATGAAGCTAACCTCAGAGTTGCAGCTCATCAGCAAAGGATAGCCAGACATTTCAATTCCAAAGTTCGTCAACGCAGCTTTGAAATTGGAGATCTAGTCCTAAAAAGAATTATGACAGCGACAGGTGTGTTTGGGCCAAATTGGGAAGGACCGTATGTGATAGGTCAGAAACTTCTTGACGGCACATTTAAGCTCACCACAGTTGATGGAGATCAAATTCCAAGGGCATGGAACAGCAATCACTTGCGTCCATACTTTATTTGAAAATTTTGTTGAAACATTGTAAAAAGAATTGTGAATGTATGATTCCTGTAATTGAAAGCAATTGTGAAACTGATGCAAGTAAATAATGAAAGAATATAAAGTGGATGTAGGCCCAATTTCATGGCCGAACCACTATAAATCTTGTGTTCCTTATTATCATTATATGTTTGCTTTGTTTTCGATATAAAAATACACAAAATGTATTGCTGAAATATCGATTTAAATTTTTGCAGACAGTGGAGATAAAACTTGCGCATAATAAGACCGAGCGATTCTCACCATCATTCAACAAACAAATTTCAAGTCACAAAGACCCCGAATTCAAATCCTAGATAGGAAATGCTTCAATTGAACGGCTAATGATTTCGATAGGAACGAGCCCTTGCTGATAAATTGAGATTGTTTAAACAAACAAACATCCAATTAGGAAGCTAGTGCCCGTTCTCACGAACTTGCCTGGCAATGAGGTACACTTCCTTGGATTAAACAAGCCACTTGTAAAAAAAAAAAAGGGGATCGCTGAAAAGGCATAAGCAAGTGAACAGAGGAACAACCAAAGCTACCATCAGCGCCACAAGTCCTCTTCGGAGGCACAACTCTTCGGATAATAAAAGACCTCTAATGGGTCATATGCCACAAAAAAGAAAGTTCTCTACTCAACAAAAAAGATTGGAGGAGTCATGACCCTCCAACCATGAGAGAGTAACTTCCAGGCGATGAAAACCCTCTCTGAGGCACATTTCACCAGGAGTTGAAGTGTTATAACCGCTCTTCGGGATTTCACTTCACCAGAGTTGAAATGTAAACAAAATAAAAGCCCTCTTCGGAGGCCCATTTCACCAGGAGTTGAAGTGTTATAACCGCTCTTCGGGATTTCACTTCACCAGAGTTGAAATGTAAACAAAATAAAAGCCCTCTTCGGAGGCCCATTTCACCAGGAGTTGAAGTGTTATAACCGCTCTTCGGGATTTCACTTCACCAGAGTTGAAATGTAAACAAAATAAAAGCCCTCTTCGGAGGCCCATTTCACCAGGAGTTGAAGTGTTATAACCGCTCTTCGGGATTTCACTTCACCAGAGTTGAAATGTAAACAAAATAAAAGCCCTCTTCGGAGGCCCATTTCGCCAGGAGTTGAAGTGTAGCAGCCGCTCTTCGGAATTTCACTTCACCAAAGTTGAAATGTAAAAACAAAGACCTTCTTGAAAGCACACGTTTCACCGAGATTGAAATAAAACTTCCAAGTGTTGAAACGTGAAAAGGCTTTCTTCAAAGGCACAACTCTTTGGGGGTACACGTTTCACCAAGATTGAAATAAAACTTCCAAGTGTTGGAACGTGAGAAATCCCTCCTCAGAGGTACAACCCCCTCCCGGGAACACAATTAAGAAAAAAGACCTCTTTGGAAACCCACGTTTCACCGAGATTGAAATAAAACTTCCAAGTGTTGAAACGTGAAAAAATCCCTCCTCAGAGGTACAACTTTCTATAAAAAAAAAAAAAAAAAAAAAAAAAAAAAAAAAAAAATCCTCATCAAAAGCGTACTTTAACTTTCAAAGAAAAAGTAATTTGCCTACTGTGGGAAATGATCGTAAAAAGAAAAGAAGTTAAAGTACCCTTCAGAGGTCCGCTTTACCACATAGAGGAATTCACTTGATGAGATATGCACATAAGCAAAAGAAAAAAGTGATTTCTTCGAACGACCAAGCGTAAAAACTTATACGAAGGGAGTTGTACTCTATAAAATTTTCTTTAAAGAATAAAATAATTATTCTTTAGCAAATAAGAGTGTAAGTCCCCTCGAGGTATAGAATATTGCAGCATACTTATGGAATGGGGGCAATATAGTATAATTACACACAATATGGTATAACTAAACCAGCAAAAGGTAACGCTCAAGTAACATACCATAAGCTCGCTGCAATATCAAATAAACTCATGCCAAAACAAATAACAAATGTATTCTTTAATTCAAACAAAAGTTTGTACAAACGAGGAATCATTTTATTCAAGGAATCATTTTATTCAATTACAACGCAGGTACAGGTTTCAAAATAAAGAAAAGCGGGGGCCGGTACCCGCACAATTCTCGGCCAGTACATGCAAAACACAAAAAAAAAAAAAAACTAGAAACTGAAGATCTTCACTTCTTTTTGCTGCCTTTAGACCCTTTACCCGGCCGAATGATCAGCTTTTCAGGTCGACCAGTGGGTATAAGGGAGGAAGGAGAGGTAGGCGCAGCTGGCCCAACTTCTGGCTCCTCTTCAGTGGCAGTGATTATCTTCCCTCTCCTCCTTGATGCTCCTTGCTTCCTTCTCCTCTTCGAGGAAGACTCACTTCCTGGAGTGGCAAGTTTAGATAAAGTTATATCGTCAGAAGGAGTCCGCTCCGGAGATATGTCACCTCCCTCAAGTCCCTCATCTTTTTGCTCTTGCGAAGCAACGGGATCATCCAGGCCATGGAGAGCTTCTATTTGTTCTTCTTGTGACCCAGGTTGCGAGGCAGAAGGAGGCGCTACTTGAAGAGATGGAGGAAGGATCACCGGGGGAGAAGAAGCTTGAGTTTGACTCGGTGCTTTCTCTACAAAGGAGAAAAAACTTAAAATATCAGTATCTTTCGAAAAGAGAGGGGATGACGGCTCGTCAAAAGGCGGGAATTCATTAACATTTGAGGAATAATCAAAAGTCGGGAATTCATTGACATTCGAAAAATAATCAAGAAGATCGTCAAGTTCACAAGGAGCGAACGAGCAGTTCACCACTTGGGCTGGTCCGGTGTCAAGTTTACCTGGGGAAGTTGGATCTCTGAGGCTGATTTCATATCGCTGTGCTTCGTTGCTTTCACCACCTTCATCCCCGCCTTGTGCACTTGTAGTTTCAGTTACTGTCTTAGTTGCAGACGGAGTAGAGGAGCTAGAACCCGTGATGTCAACCACAGGAGAAACTGGAGGTTGGACAAAGGAAGTAAGCGTTAATTCCTTTCCAGAACGTTCCTCTTCCGCCATTCCAGTTCTCATCCTGGCAAGTTGCTCTCGCCCCTTCGCAAGAGCAGCGCGAGCTCCCTCATCCAGGTAACGCGCCTCAAAATCTTCATCGCCATACCCGGCGTCTTTAAACATGTTAAGAGCAGCTTCCCACACCTCGGCCAGGGTGATTTCATACTTAGGACCAAGAAAAGAGAGGCTGCCGCGTCCCAAGACACAATGTAAATAAAAATCGAATAAAGTCGAATTGATATCGTTTTCCATGGTCTGAGCAGTTTCTTCGGCTGCAATTTTGCCAGCCATGGCCTCATCTCGATCTTTTTCGGTCTGAGCAAGTTGGGCTTTTAGCGCTCCAATCTCCATGTCCCGGGCGCTCAGTTTATTCTGCAGCTGGGTGACATCAGTGCGGTGGTTCTCTACAGCTTGTTCCAACCTCTCAGCTTTAGCTTCAGCGTCCCTCTGGCTGGCGTGCGCATCTCGCACTTGTTTTTGCAATACCTCTTCTCTTTGGGTGTAAGTATTAGTAGAAGAGGCAAGATCATCTTTGAGCTGCTTTACTTCAGCTTCGAGTTTTTCATTGTATTCGGCTATCTCCTTCATCTCAGCGTTGTGTTGATCAAGAATCTTCTGCCATTCTGATTTGTCATTTTCCATGGTCAGCATTGCTTCGATGTTAGCCCGATTAACTCTTTGAAGTTCATCAACCAGCTTTTGCCATCCAGACATTCTATCAATATCAAGCTTGACAGCATCGAGATTTCTGTACATAGCTTCTTTGTCGATGGGGACCAAATCAAGGTCGAAGCGTACCCCCCTCAAACACCAGTTCGGGAATCGGCTCTGCAAAGTCGGGGGCCCCCTTTCAACGTGGTATGAAGGCCTGTTGAGAAGTGTTTGGATGGCACTTCCTTCAAGAGCAGGAGATTCGGAAGGGATGTCAATAGAAACTGAGGCACCAGGTCTCTCAGATGTCACGGGCACGTGCTCCTCGCCAAGTTTGGTCCGCTTTCTCGAATCCTCAATATGGCTCTTCCCCCTATCATCGTGCGTTTTACGTTTATGGGAGTCATCATCCCTTGGGAAGGATTCATGTCGCGTGCCCGCTCCCTCATGACGTTCTTCATACCTTCTCCTCTCTTCAGCTTTTCGCGCAGCTCTCTGCTCATTGGTCTCTCTGGAATCGGTATAGTATTGCTTGTAATCATAGCTGCCACGCCCTCCATAGCGTCGAAAGTCTTTGTAATAAGAACCGCTACCGCTGCGCCCCATAGAGGAATCTGAAAGGCAAAAATAACAAGTCTTAAAAACTACCAGAGAAAAGAAGTTAAATGTGAACAAATGCCAAAAAATCCTAAGTGCTGTGTGATGTGCAAGCTACACGCATTAAGCTACAAACCACTCTTTGGTGTAGAGGTGATGATAGCTTGGGTATGAGGAGTTGATGTTTGTGTTGGCGTTTGTCGAAGAAGAGACGTCGCCTCAATTACAGGAGAGATAATTTTAGATACGTCATCTCTAAAAAGCTCCTGCGAAGTCACTATTATGTCACTCAACCCCTCATAAACATCGTCACCATCATGCTTGGTGGGACTTGTTTTCTCAATTCCTACATCAGCTAATCCCCCGAGAGACTGTGAAGGTTCTTCTACTTCCTCGATCGGGGCAAGCACCGTCTTACTGGATGACCCCATAATGTCGGTAGAAGTGGAACACTTCACCAATGAAGCTTCAATATTAGACTCTTTTGATGCGAGTTGTTCGACAGTAACCGGGGCGTCAGGAGTTTTCGTCGGGGAATCGGGAACTTCTGTTGGAACTTCATGAGCATGCGTAGAACGAGAAGCATGTAGAAGCCCGTATTGGTGTAAAAATTCATCCTTCAGCAGAAATTTTATGCTCCTTTCTTCCGCAGCCACGGCACTCAACCTCTCGAAAACTTGTTTATGAATCGGATCTCTAGAAGGGAGGGGAAGTGCTGAAAAGAGCAAAGAATGAAGTTAGCAACTGAAAGTTCGGATCTCGGAAAAAGTTTCAAAAACGAAAAAAATGGAAACACTAGTCTTACTTCCTATTCTCCAGATGGCATAAAAACCTGGAGGGCAACGAGCATAAAAGAACTGAGTCAAAAACCCGTGTGCACTCTCGGGCAAATCTAAAATGAGTTTGCGATTTCTCGCACCTCTCACAAGAATGATAGAAGGATGGTCTTTATTTTTCGCAAATGTGCATAAATAGCAGATTTCCTCAAAGCTAGGGAGGCGATCAAGCGTCTTCCTGAATAGCACGCCCAACCCCATCAAGATGGCATAACCATTGGGGTGCAGTTGAAAGGGAGATATAGTTAACCGAAGAAGGGTTTGTCGAAGAAATTCGTTAAAAGGAGGAATCGCTCCGCTTAAGCACATTTGGCGATTAACGGCAACAAAACCGTGAGGTGGTTGGTCAGCAAAGTCATTAGGTCCGGGAAGTAGAGCATCTGCTTCGGCGATGCCAAACTGGATGCATAATTGGCGAAAAGCCTTGTGGTTCAGAGTGGTTGGCATTCTCTCTGGGGGATCGATCAATCGGTTAGCAACTGGAAAAATCTCTCCAGTTTGTCCTGCTTCTTCTAATTGAGAAGTCATTCTACACAAGCAACTGGATATTCAAATATGAAGGTGCACGTTTCCTAAAAGTGTGAAGTGTTGTGCGAAACTAAAAAAAAAAAAAACAACAACAAGAGGAATTCAAACATAACTGAAATTAAGTTGGTTGACAGTTAGTCAGCTATGAAATTCCAAGACCTGTTGATATAACGCTCAAGTATTGTGTTAACGCAAACGAATCAGCTTTAACTGGATATTTTAAGTTTTGCTTTAGCACTTCACTTGAGTTCATTGGTTCACAACATTTCATTCACACAGTTCATTTAAGTTAATTATTCTTTATCAACTGATCTGTCATTTGATGTGGGCAGTCAATGGCAGTATATTCGTCCCGGTTTTCTGCAAATGTCATGTTTAACAGGTTATTAGCATGAGAGATAATCTACAACAAAGTGCAACAGAATTTGAGATTAAACAATCCAGTTCAATTCAACCAAGTCATCTCGGAATTTCATGTCATAGGTCGTCCAGCGACCTAGCATAGGTCGGGGTTCATTAGGTCGCGCTGTGCAAGTTAAAAGGTTCAAGGCAGTGCAGATTTCCCATAGTCCAAGTTTGGTTGCGACCTACGGCTTATGCCGCAAAAAAGATTAGGTTGTTCATTTTTTAGGTCGTCCTGCTTGAAATCCATGTGCAAATTTGTTAAGTCCTAGGTCGTTTGAATCTCAGCGCGACCTAGGAGTTAAGTCGCAGATTTGAAGGATCCTTAAGTCGTTCAGATCTTCTAAATCACCAACTCCCTCTCCACGCAATATCACACCATCCCGATGAACTATGACCCAATAACCCATTATCACTCACGATGAAATCCATCATCCTCTTCGAGAGGTCCGTCATTCCTACGTACCACCGAATCATCCAAGAGGCGATTGAAAGCATCCCCGATCAATCACTAATTCAACTCAACACTGTGCTTTCATGAATCACAACTAATGGCGATCAAAATCGACCACAACTTGACTCAAAAGACGAAAAACGACACACGAAATTGCTATGAGATTCGGAGATGAGAAATTCCTGGTTCGGTGATGATCGTGGGGTGGATAGAGATCAGGTATACTTACACAATGTAATGGCGAGGTCGAATCGGTGGATGATTGGACTCTGGTTTGCTTTCCAAGATCGCGAGATGCTGTTAATGGCAGAATTAGGTGTTAAAACAGATGAAATGAGGAAGGAACGACCTAGGCTATTTATACCCCAGAGGAGTAGAAAGTGGATCGTCACACACGACCTAGTTCCTCAATAGGTCGCTTGCGACCTAACAACTCATCAGAGCGCGAGTTAAGAAGATCGAAGTACACGACCTACGACCTAGGCGTATACTTCGAGGGGCAAATGTTAACTCCTCTTCGTTAGCGACCTAAGACGTGACCAAGTTTAACGACTCAGAGAATTGCCGACCTAGTGACCAAATTGAAGAAGCGACCTAAAGTGTTACGACCTAAAAATGCCTCGCGACCTAACAAGAAGCTACGACCTAATAAAGGCCGCGACCTAGCGGTTCTCAGCGACCTAAGGGAGCCCGCGACCTAGTGGTTTAAGAGCTCCGCGACCTAACGACTTAAGAGGATCAGCGACCTAAATCATATGCGACCTAAAGAAAGCCATAGCCTACCGACCTAAGGACGAAGTGATCTCAGCGACCTAAGTCTCAGCCGACTTACGACCTATAATAAGTCGTACGCGACCTATCAACTCGCTGAGAAGAGAACCAAGCACAATTGAGATAGGTCGGGTTCCATCCCCTAGGTCGTTGCCCACCTACGACCTACTTTAGGTCGAAGACGACCTAGCACTTGGAGATAAAGATACTGCCCAACGACCTAACGGAGTACTTTGATTACAGGAAAGTTCCCACGACCTATGATAGGTCGTTAACGACCTAGGATAAGTCGCTCTCGACCTATCTGTATGAACAAAGGAGCCGCCTTTTTGCATGCCGCTGGAGATAGGTCGTTCACGACCTTGGACTTGTACGAATCAGCACGTATGTTCTTATGGAAGGAGGGCCAGAGCTTTCTAGGTCGACTGCGACCTACGACCTTACTTAGGTCGGTCACGACCTACGACCTAACTCCGAGCAAAGCCTATAAATACGCCCCTAGCTCCAACTAGCGAAGGACTTTTTGGCTCATTCTCTTCAAGCGCCGTTACTCTGCCGAATTCCAGACGACATCAAAGCTTTTTAGATCCAACAAACTTCTAAAGGAACTCCATGAAGGAATCATCCACATTCACCATGGATTTGAAGATGATTGTCAACATCAAAGCTTGAGCTACTTGTTTCATATACCCTATCACTTGAAGTGTGTTGTAATTGAAAGATCTTGTAAAGAATTGTAATCAAACTAGTGATAAAAAGATTAAAGTGGACGTAGGCTGGGTTATAAGCCGAACCACTATAAATACTGTGTCTCTTACCGTTTTTCTACATACTTTCTGCTTATTTCCGTTTCCCGTACAAACGGGTGGTGCTTTCACAATCACATCTTATACACCAGGGTGTTAGCGTTCAAATTTAGGTCGTTAACATAGTTTATTTAATCTTTTATTACGTATATTCTATAAACCCCTCAAGCTATTGCATATCACCCACCTTATTCAAATTTCTACCATAATGTAGGAACTACCATATTCTTTGCAAAAAATCTGTTTATTGTCATTGATTACCTTCCAAAATCACATAATTTTTTTTACCAATAGACGTAGACATAAAAATATTGTTTTCATAAAACCTCCAAAAAAAACTTATAAACAAATGACCATGTCAAACTATAAATTATTTATGTTATGAAAAGTAAAAGGAGAAAACAGTAAGTGCAAAATGAGAGCAACACTTGTAAAATTTCTTTCTTAATGGATATTCTATAGACCACCCTTAAGGTACCTGCTTTTTATGTTGTTATCCATAAAGTTTAAATTATTTTTGTTAACAGTGCTATAAAAATGAGAAAGGCAACAACTCATGTGGACATCAAGTTTGAATTTTTTTTGGTTTTATTCATTTTTAACATAAAATTATATTGTGATTATGTTTTAAATTCTTCTCAGATTCAATAACTATGTTCCTCTTTAAAGTACTATAAAAGGGTTGTGGTTCAATTGGAATGGATATTTGTAAATTCACTTCCAGTAGTTCTATCATATTCCAAAATAAAACTGGAAACATAAAACGAGAAACTAAACTTAAGTATATAAGGTACGCATTTTCCTTGGTGAGCATTAAAAATGGAAGTTTATTCTTAACAATCAGATGAAAAAAGGGAATGAACTTAAAATTTTACTCATTTAAATTTAATGAGTAGATGATAGAAAAAAGAGAAAACCCTTTATAAGGGGCAGATGTAGCCTAATCATAACCAATAATAAAAAGTTGAAATTAAATTATCCATTAAACTGATATATTCAGACAGGTTATAAGGTTATTAAACACAGATGAATATAAGGTACCAAATAAACTGAATGAGTCAATACAACTTACAAACTCACAAAAGAAATAATTTTACACACCTAGGATTGCATTCATCAAATTTTCATCATACTACATAAGAGAAAGCATGACATCAACCGTTGATAGAATTAAAAAGTACAAATATAAAAAAATAGGAAGATTCAAATGATAATATCTTAACCAACTCTAAATTTAATTTTCCCAAACTATCTTAATCAACATTCTTTATACGCAATCAACGAATGGTAAAATTATGTCTAATTTTGAATCAGGGATGTATCTTATTAGCATATTTAGCTTTAATCTCCAAATCTCAGCTACTGCATCTCATGAAAATTTATTCAATCATTTACTATATAATAGGATTTGCCATTTTCTCCTCTCAAAAAATGGATATTGTCATTAGTAATCTTTCAACCTTATATTAATAAATGTACTCTATTCTTATTAAAACATTGGGATATATAGTATTTATTTTATTATAACTGCCCAATTAACATAGAATAAAATGAGGACCATGCCAATACAACAAATATTTTTTATTACTACGTTCATCATTTTTACTAACTTCATCAGATGAATATCATATTCGTCCTTTAAGTTACCTAATATACAAAAAGAGGAAATAGAATAATTAAGGAATAAAATGGTTATGCTAACTTTTTTTGGATGAATAAAATGAAATAAAAAATTAGATGGAGGATGTAATAACAGAAAAATATTTTAATTATAGTATTATTGTATGTTTGTTGTGAGTTAGAAGGATAAAAGAACGGAAAAAAATTATGTAGTATTTCTCAAAAAAATAAACCATGAATTAGTGAGAATGGATAGTAAGATAAATAGAAATAAGAGACATAGATTAAATAAGAAGTGAAGGAAAAGAGCAAGAATAAATTAATATACAATTCCACAAAAATAAACCCATGACTCTTCGAATTAGTGAATTTTTGCAATATTAAAATCTTTAATTTCAAACTCTAATTCCTAGCTACTTTATATCACCCTGACATTTGCACAATCTTTTGATATTTAATAGGATCTACAATTTTCTTCTCCTAAGAAGATGAATATTGTCGTTAATAACCTTTTAAACTTATATTCATAAATGCACGTTGTTTGTACCTTATGATACATAATTCTTATTTCATTATAATCCTTAATAACACTAAATATAATGAGAAAAATCATGCCAACGTAATAAATAAATGTTACGAAAAGTGGAAAAAAGAAAACAATGCTTACTTTGTTCCTTCGGTGATCTTTTTAACTTTTTTGGATGAATATCTTTTAAACTCCTTAAGCTACCTGCTTTATAAAAAGGGTAAACATGAATAATTTAGGAATAAAATGGTCATTCAAACATTTTTGAACAAGTGAAACAAAATCAAAAAATAGATGAAGTAATGAGATAACACCTCTAAATTAAGTTAGCTATATCAAATGAAAAGTAAAGGAGAATTTAGCTAAAAATTAAGACCGTTCCAATGCACATAAAGGTTACAGAACTGAAATATTAATGGGACACGGCCATAGACAATAGCAAAGACAACATATTGAAAAGAATGGACATGTATGTATTCAACGACTGTAAAAGGAAAATGAATTTTATATTGGCGGCCTTTGCACTGTTTTCTAGTTTGCACTGTGCATTTCATCTTCTGTTTTACACTATGTTACCTTCCACTGCACTTTGTTTCCTTGCACTGCACTGCACTGAGTTGCATTTCATTGCTTATTTACATTCTCTGTTACAAATCTCAAAAAAAATATTTTCCTTTGCTTACATTGTTCATTCTCTATAATATTGTCGTATTTTCAATCAAATAGCCCCACTGTACTGTATTACCACACTACATTGTTATACATTTGTTATATACTATGCATTATATTGTTATACATATGTTTTACATTATGTTACCAGACTACAGAAATTACTGCTCGATATAAACGTCTATTGCTACCTCCATCCAACAAATCAGCAGCCACCTACAGCAGTACACAAACACTCACTGCTACATCCTCACTGCGACAATCCAAAATCCTCAACCTATAATACTCCACAAACTACTTCAACACTAACTACAACCACTCCTTCTCAAAACTGTCACCTTCCACTGCCAAATTCACATCTCCCTGCAGCTCGATCACCCAATTCACCCAAACCACTTCATCAACCACCTGTTCAAACCAATCATCCATTTCCCTGCCCACCACTGCCACTACGAACAACAGCAGCACCTTCGTTACCATGCAATACTTCATCATTCAAAATCCTCCTGAAAGTTCACCCACTGCCTCACCAATTTTCTCCTCAAACATCTTACAACACCCAAATCCCCTCACCAAACTGCACATCTCCAAATATCCCTTAAATCCTCACCACATCAGCCACTAACACCAGAATCCACACACACTTCCACTACCAATACCAACAACTGCCTAAACATTTACAACATCACTGCCTAAACATTTTAACCAACAACTACCCACTCATCAGTAAACCGCTTCCCCAATCCTGAAGACTGTTATCCCACCTTTTGGTCAAGGCTGGAATATCAACAAATTGGCAAGGAAGAATGGATATCAGGATTGGAGATCGATTGGAAACATGGCTGCAATCGATGTCGTTAAAATTTGGCTGAGCTCTGATCAAGAGGAAATCGATTGGACATGATGATCAAGGCTAGGAGAGGCTACATTTCAAATTCCAGGTTAATTGGAGTTCATATGAAAGAGATATCATCGATACAAGGTAGAAGAGACATACTGTTCGTATCGATCGGCAGGCAGCATTTCGTATCAATACGTTTCGTATCGATCGATATTGGTTTGAATCAATAATGTTCGTATCGATCGATATTGGTTTGAATCAATAATGTTCGTATCGATCAAGATGGGGACAGGTGGTGCACTTTGAATCCATAATTTCGTATCGACCACAGGAGTTCAGTTCGCATCCATCGACTCTACGGACCTCCATCGTATCCACCAGGTAAGGTTTCGTTCGTATCCATTTATCGACCTTGTTCGTATCTGTGCCACCTTCCTCGTATCGATCCTGCATACATCATCTAAGGTCGCTTCGAATCGATCAGCATGTATATTATCAATGCGAAACACACTACAGGCATCGATACGAAAGTACGCACTTCGATGGACATGGACCAAAAGTACGAATAGGGGTCGAGGTAGATGAATGCGAATGAAAAGATGTGGATGGATCGGGTGGAGTTCAAATAGGAACGACTCGGACAACTCGACAAAAAAGGTGGAGCGATCCAAGAATCTCGCACGACATCACCCCACACGCACGTGCCTCGATCGAGTCAGACAGAAGGGATACGAAAGAATGGATTCGAAGACAACAGGCTACAGAAAACGTGATCTTGCATCGATCATATCTCTTAAACCACAGGTCCAAATGCCATGAAATTTTCACAGGAGCTTACGTACAAGCTAAAGAACATTCCTGCAAAGTTTTAGCTCAACTGGATCGTTTTTTGATTGGATAAGGGTGGAGTTCAAACAGGAACGACTCGGTCGACTCGGCAAAAAAAGGTGGAGCGATCCACGAATCTCGCACCACGTCACCCCACACGCACGTGTCTCGATCGAGTCGAATAGGAGGGATACGAAAGCATGGATTCGAACACAATAGGCTACGAAAAACGTGATCTTGCATCGATCATATCTCCTAAATCACAGGTCCAAATGCTATGAAATTTTCACAGGAGCTTACGTACAAGCTAAAGAACATTCCTGCAAAGTTTCAGCTCGATTAGATCATTTTTTGATCGATAATAAATTGGTTCGTATCGATCACGAATCGAGTCGAAACTTTCCGAGATCGATCCCGTAGGCCCACTCACGTGCCAGAAGGAGTCTCCCGAATTTTGAGCGCGATATCAGCCTCCTACACCTATAAATAGCCCCTAGAACCTACAGAAAAGTGATCTTTTGGTTATTCGGCGTTCATACTCTACCGGATTCAATCCTGCACCTTACCATCACTGTTGTATTGGAAATTCTTCATTGTAATCCGCTGTAATCGAATGTAACCAGCGAAGAACATCAATAAAAGATAATTACTTGAAGTGGACGTAGGCCGGAGATAGCCGAACCACTATAAATTTTGTGTTTCTATTTGTTATTTCTAGATTGTTAGTTGTTGTTAGCTTAGATCTATGACTTGTGCTTGAATATTGTTGATTTATATTCACATATTGGTGCTTCCACGATATTTGGGGTTTGTGACCAATTTTGGCGCAAACACTTTAATGATTTCACTGAGAAGGACTAGCACCTGCTATACCAGACTCAGAGTTCAGATTTGAAAGGCTTGAAGAATTCAGGTTTTGAAGATAATGACTCGACAAACAAGCAGAAGACAAAGAGCTGGGAGAAGCCAACAAGGAGGAAGTCAGGAGGCATCCTCTGGAGATGGAGAAGGGAAAGCTTCTATCTATATTACCAGAGACGAGACGGAAGCTATAGCGAATTCATTGCATGAGAGATTGTTGAAGAGTCAAGATGTAGACTTTCTTTGAACAGATAAAAGCTACAGGAACATAGAACTTAGGACCGACTACAGCGGCTGCGAATGTGGAATAAGGAGCTAGGGTTGCGAAACCCAATGGAGGATATAATACGGAGCTATAAGGTGATCAACGAAGGCTTGAGGGCAGACCCGCAGGATCTGACACTGGAAGACCTATGAATGGAGCTCAACAGGCTAGAGATGAGCTACACGAAGAATACGTATTAGAATTCCCTCGAGCACATGGTGGGGCAACCTTTGAAAGACAATGCTGGATTAGCTGAGATTATTAGGAGAACTATGAGCGGAGGTTTAACCAATGGAGATCTGGAAGGAGTGAACAGGAGTCCGTTTACTCGAAAAATTAGGATAGCTCGAAATCCACCTGATTTCAAGCTACCTAGCATGGAAGTCTACAATGGCAAGGCTGACTCAACCGATCACCTGATGAGATACACCAGACACATGGAAGTGCTGGGGGCATCAGAGGAAGTTATGGCCCGATGTTTCCCTCTGTACTTGACGGATATAGCTGCGATGTGGTTCAGGCAGCTGGGGGAAGGATCTATTAGGACGTGGACAGAGTTGGTGGACAGGTTTTTGAGGCAATTTCGGTTTCATATCAAGAGGCCAAAGAACGTGATGACACTAACGTTAATCAAGCAAAGGACGGATGAGTCACTCAGAGCTTTCCTGACTTGGTTTAATGTGGCGGTTGCTCCGCTGGATCGGCCAGATCCATCGATGGTTTTGATGGCAGCAGTATCGGAAGTCAGAGAGGATTCGGATTTCAAAGTATCTCTAATACAAGACCCACCACCGGATCTTAGGGAATTATTTCACGAAGTAGAAAGATTCCTTCGGCAAGAGGGTGCGTGCATAGATTTAAAGTTAAAAGAGGTGAATGCGACTGAGGGTGGAGGACCATCCAGTGGAGGCTTGGATAAAGATAAAGGAAAGGGAAAAGGAAGCTTAATGACGATTCGGAAAAGGCCAGGAAAGGAGGGAGGGAGCCGAAGTTCTCTACCTACACTGGATTGAATGAAACATTGGAGCGGATATACATGGAAACCCGGAATCGCCTTCCTTACCGAAGGCCAGCTAGAAGAGAACCCTCTGAATGTGAAAGGGCATCAGGAAGGTACTATCTCTTCCATGATTTGGATGGACACGATACCAATAGTTGCAGGCATTTAAAGGACATATTGAGGAGCATGTGAGGAATGGACAATTGAGGCAGTATGTTGGGGCTCGGAATGCAACGGTGGAGCAGGAGCAACCACCGTCTACCTCAAACCATGATGGTATGAGGCCCAGGGATGATGGTCGATTGGTTATCAATTGACTGGGATGTTATGAAATAAGTAGCAAGCCACCGACAAACGGCAAATCATTTACACATGTACGGGGACGGAGATGGCTCCTAGGCATGCTTTGAATGGTGATGACCGTGATGCTATGATTTGTGAAATCTGTTTTCCATTTGTGGGCTGGAGACTCGTTTTTTCTGGTTTGGTTTTGGAGTTTGGTTTGAACTCCTGATCTTGTTTGCTTTCTGGCTTGGATTCTCATTTGGATGATTATTTTCTGTTTTGGATGTTGGTTTGGATTTTTGATTTTATGATTTGATTTGGATTGGATTTTGATTGGATTTTTGTCTGGTTTTTGGTAAACGGTCGTTGGGTATGGATTGTACCTGGCAAGGAGTGAGTCGCTTTACCCGAACGTGGTAAGTAAGCTTAGTCTGGTCATTGAGTATGGACTATGCTCAGCAAGGGTCTGGAGAGACCAGGATTCGGCCTTAGGCCCTATGTTATCGGTTATTATTTTAGGTTGTTGAGTATGGACTATGCTCAGCAAGGATCCGGAGAGACCAGGATTCGGCCTAGGTCTTAGGCCCTACGTTATTGGCTATTGTTTCAAGTCGTCGAGTATGGACTATGCTCGACAAGGGTTCGGAGTGGCCGGGATTCGGCTTAGGGCTTAAGTCATGGCATTATTCAACGTCCAGGGACACTGGACCACGATTGTCAAGTGTGGATTGCGCTTGGAAAGAACCCGGAGAGGTTACAAATTTGGATATCGATCCGGAGAGGTCCTGTATTCGATTATTGGTTATTGGATAAGGATGGATTACAACTCGGTTATCGAGTTCAGATGGACATGGAATTGGCTATGGATTTTGGATATCGGAATCGGAGTTATTCAAAACACACCTTCTTATCACAAGGCATGTTTTGGGGGGGAAATGTTATCCCACCTTTTATTCAAGGCTGGAATATCAACAAATTGGCAAGGAAGAATGGATATCAGGATTGGAGATCGATTGGAAACAATGCTGCAATCGATGTCGTTAAAATTTTTGCTGATCTCCAATCAAGACGGAATCGATTCGAGATGATGATCAAGGCTAGGAGAGGCAAAATTTCAAATTTCAGGTTAATCGGAGTTCGTATGAAAGAGATATGATCGATACAAGGTAGAAGACACATACTGTTTGTATCGATCGGCAGGCAGCATTTTGTATCAATACGTTTCGTATCGATCAGGATGGGGATAGGTGGTGCACTTCGAATCCATGATTTCATATCGACCACAGGAGCTCAGTTCGCACCCATCGACTCTACAGACCTCCGTCGTATCCACCGGGTAAGGTTTCGTTCGTATCCATCTATCGACCTTGTTCGCATCCGTGCCACCTTCCTCGTATCGATCCTGCATACATCATCTAAGGTCGCTTTGAATCGATCAGCATGTGTATGATCGATGCCAAACACACTACAGGCATCGATACGAAAGTACGCACTTCGATGGACATAGACCGAATGTACGAATAGGGGTCGAGGTAGATGAATCCGAATGAAAAGACGTGGATGGATCCAGGTGGAGTTCAAATAGGAACGACTCGGTCGACTCGGCAAAAAAGATGGAGCGATCCAAGAATCTTGCACCACGTCACCCCACACGCACGTGCCTCGTTCGAGTCAAACATGAGGGATACGAAAGCATGTATTCGAAGACAACAGGCTATGAAAAACGTGATCTTGCATCGATCATGTCTCCTAAATCACAGGTCCAAATGCTATGAAATTTTCACAGGAGCTTACGTACAAGCTAAAGAACATTCCTGCACAGTTTTAGCTCGATCGGATCATTTTTTAATCGATACGAAATTGGTTCGTATCGATCACGAATCGAGTCGAAATTTTCTGGAATCGATAGCATGGGCCCACTCACGTGCCATAAGGAGTCTCTCGAAGTTTGAGCGCAATATCAGCTCCTACACCTATAAATAGCCCACTGGAACCTACAGAAAAGGGATCTTTTGGCTATTCGACGTCCAGACTCTACCGGATTCAATTCTGCACCTTACCATCACTGTTGTATTGGAATTCTTCATTGTAATCCGATGTAATCGACTGTAACCAGCGAAGAACATTAATAAAAGATAATTACTTGAAGTGGACGTAGGACGGAGATAGCCAAACCACTATAAATCTTGTGTTTATGTTCGTTATTTTTGGATTGTTAGTTGTTGTTAGCTTAGATCTGTGACTTGTGCTTGAATATTGTTGATTTATATTCATATATTGGTGCTTCCATGATATTTGGGGTTTGTGACCAATTTTGGCGCAAACAAAGACAACATACTGCAATAAACCAAACTTCAATCGTTGCAATATCAAAATCCATACTCCTCAAACACCACTATTGTCTTACTGAATTCCAATCAAACTGAACACAGTCAGTGCTCACTTTTTAATTATTAGTGCTATTTCATTAATCATTACCAACCTTAGATATTCTATTTTTGAAATAATCAGACTGAACACAATCAGCCACAGTAATTATTTTCAGTTTCTGTAGTGAAGAAAGTAGCAAAACAAAACAATAAATGACGAACTGTTCTTGTGAACTATTTTTCCCTTTCATCTTCTCTTATACGCGGTACGCGATAAGGATAGAAAAAACAATAAAAAATGCGTAAGTCAAAATTGACAGAATACCTAAAATGCAGCAAATCTGAGCGATAAGATCCAGTCGACATCAAAGGAAGCGAACATTACATGGCTATGGGCTCTAATTGAGGATACTGAAGCGCCATTCAACGCGATGGGCGAAAGCGAGGAATCTCTGGATGCAGTAAGCTAACCCTAGTCCACAAAATCAGTCGATTGCAAATTGAAACCCAATGGAGTAAGCATAAAGTATTGTATTACTATGCTTATCGCTCGCGATAGTGGATGCTTGGCATGGATCACTTGATTTGGAGTGATTAGGGTCGGTTAGGCTCGTACGAAAGGAAGTGAAATGAAAGGCGCAGCGTAGGTGCAAAAGGGCATTTTAGGAAGTTCAGAAAGACACGGTTGATTGTAGTTCAAGGAACTTTTATTGTTGATAGTAGAGATACAAATAATAATAACAATATTAATTTTCTAATATAAAACATAATTTTAATAATTTTAAAATACTATTTACTAATTACAAAATTTTAAAGTTATATAATACAATTAGTTTGATTTTAGAATATTATTAAAGTATTTATTTGTTAAATTTTCTCATAATAATTTAATATAAAAAATTATGCCAGATTATTTTATACATACATGCATAAACAGACACATACACACACACATGTAATTTTATATTGTAATTAAATAGTAGTTTCAAATATAATGCTAATATAACTACATGTATCTGCGTGTATAATTTAGGCTTTTGTAAAAACAGAGAGAAAAAAGTTATTGCCAAAATATAGATATTTTATGTATATATTATTATATTTATTTATACCCAAAGGTTTAAATACTATATATATATATAAATTAAAATATGGCCAAAAATAAATTTTATATATATATGTGATGTGTGTGTGTGTGTCGTAACAGTACTACTTAGTCAAATTAAAGATATTTTGCAATTTTAAATTATTATCTTAGATGCAGATTTTAATTTTGATATATGTTTACCAAATCAAAACTAGATATTTTATTTAAAATTCAAATTTTAAAATCTTAGCTTATTTAAAATTTTATATGATATTTTGTTAAACTATATTTATTATAAAAAATTGAAATATTTTATATACATATATTTTAATATTAAACAATTTAATTATGGCAACGAACATACACAGAATATATATATGTATATGTATATGTATATGTATATGTATATGGTTACGATTGGCTACACCTCATTTTTGCTACATCTCAAACCCCCTCTTGATTTCAACCACATGTTCGAATTACATAATATACCTTCTCTCCTAAAGTGACTAGAGAGAGAAGACATATTATTTAATAAGAAACATGTGGTTGAACTTAGGAAGGATTTGAGGTGTAGTCAATCCTTGAGGTGTATCCCAATACCTAAATATGTATATATTTGGCAATGATCATATGTTTCATTATATATTTTTATCGCAACTACATGTCAACTTTACGTATATATGAATATATATTGATGTTTCATATTTACACACCTGTAATACTTAACCAATGTAAGTCAATTAATTGAGAATGAATTAAAAAAATGAAGTATGATTTTATCAAAATAACTAGATTGGATTTGGTAAATATAGATTTCATAGACCTACCAAGATCAAATTAGGAATTTTTTTTGAAATTTACTCTTTTCACCCATTGCGAACTAGGATAGATCCAACAGCTTCACTTCCAATGCTTCTACTCAGATCCAACTATAGTCATTCAATGATTGTCATGTCACAATATAAATATAATATAAGTGGAGTATCCACATTGAAGTTCCACGGTACTTTTAAATCGAGAGAAATGTGTGACATCATCGTATTGATATTTCCTATTTGACCTAAGTTTTTATCAACCAGCAGGAAACTATCGGTTGAGGCATTCTATAGTCATTCAATAACTATAAGTACGTACCCCCTTCATGCCCCAGTAGCCATGTGTAATACACTGTCCAACATTTGTAGCGTTACATATTTTAATATCCATGGATATTTTGATATCCTTTCTCGAAACATAATTAACCAAGAATGTTTAAAATAGAATGTTATTTTATATTCTTTAACAGTAAATAAAGTACCAAAAAAATTCTATTGTTATTAATTACTCATGATTACCATTTGCAATTACAATCACACGACATTTTATTTTAGGATTTTCTTATTTATATACTGTATATAATTACTTAATTAATTATATCACCATATAACAAAATACAACTACTAGAATTTTGTTCATGGACATCGGGCAAGGAGCGATGTCTATGAAAAATGTGTCGGTGTGTTAGTGGGTGATGTTAAAAATAGCCAAAGTTTAGACATCAGTTTATAGCTGATGCCTATACGTACATCCAAAATTAGTCTTAAACTTATTAGCGATGTAAATTGGTTTAGCTACACATCGCATATTCTATCAGACACGATGTAATCGAATATTATATACATCGGTTTGTTATAATTGTAATCAATTTTATAGTTGTAATTTATGATGTTAGTTTGTTTTAAGCACATTATATAATACTCAATAATGTTAAAGAAGGTAGGTATACAACAAACAATAGTATAAACACATAATATTTTGTAGTAAAAATTTAATACATAATACACAATTTTAAAATTCATGCTCATAGACTACACCTCATATTCATAAACATCAAACGCACATACTTCTTCCAACTTTTGAACATCAAACACTCCATAGCAGCAAATCATGTGATCAGTCCACGTCTGCATAGCAGCACGTCATGTACTGGAAATGGTTCATGTACCCAATTTCATCTCTACACATACCATGCCTTCATACCATGCCTTCACTGCCATTTCCACAAACATCTGGTGGTCGCTACTATACACACACAAGCCACACAATGTTTGCATATGACTCTTTCAAGCTTACAAACACTCCACCCATTCGTGTCTAAAAAGTTCTCTACAACGCCAATACATGCTCATTTATACTAGAGACATGTATACAACTCCAACCATCAAGTAAACCCACACTTGACTAAACATCAACACCAAAACTCACTGCTCAATCGCATCCTCTGCAAATGCAGCCTCCTACCTAAAACTAAAACACTTCGTCATCTCGACCATCTCAGTCACTTGGCAAAACATACACTATCACCTACCACCCAATCACCAAAACTGCCTAAAATATCTAGTCGTTCACCGTCCAAACAGCAGTAACAATTCCTCCTACACTTCACCAAAACCAAGTTTGAACAACCAGTCACCATCTCCTTAGACCAAATTCACCAATCACCCCCATCCACTGTCAATAACATCACTTCCATCCCCTCAATAGAATCCAAACAAACAATTCACCTTCCCTCTCAAAACCGCACCACCACTTCACCAAATCTCAAACCAATCTCAAATCTCTTTAATCGCCTTGACTGCTACCATAGCAGCCTCTCCTATCATCAACCTCAACCAAAGCAATCCACAAAACTCCTCTATTCAACCCATCACCCTCTGGACCACCCAACAACTTAAACACCACAAATCCTATCGAAAACTTCCTCCTCCCATACCTCTACCTGCATGCCCTCCACTGCCGCATCCCATAGCAATACAACCACATTCACCACCATAGTTCCATCGTGCTACGCCATTCTAAACAACAACTCCGCCGCTTGAAAACACCTCACCATCTCCAACATGCTACACCACCAACCGTAGTCCCCAGATTAGACAAATCCAAATCAAACACCTCAGATCCACCAATTGCAATCACAAAATCGAGAACCCTACCTCCAGCAAATCAATCATTGAACGGCCAATTGCGACTTCACTGACTACACTCACATGAACATTGTATCATTTGAGTCGAGCAATTGACCAAAATCGATTGAATCGAACATCAATCCCATGACTAGACTTCAAGTTTGTCGACGACTTTTAGTCGGCAGCAGCACAAACTCGAACTTCATGACCTTAAGCTTAAGAATATTTTTGGCAGCGAGTTTTCTAATATCATTTTTGGGATGATGGACTTTCTTTTGAGTGAAAATTTAGGAATGCTGAATTTTGATTTTGGAAGATGGAGAGTATTTTGAGGAGGAAGATATTATATTTTCTATGTTGAATAAAAGTTAAGGACAAATTAAGGGACGATTCGGAGGGAAGTGAAATAATTTTGGAGGGAGCTAGGTGATTTTTGGGAAAAAATTTCGGAGGGAGCCGGGTGATTTTTGGATGACGTGGCTGAAGCAGTTGGAGGGTTCTTAATGATGCAGATCGTGAATAACAATTATGAGAAAAATAACCAATTTACAAAAAAAAAACAAAAAAGGTGTTAAAATGTTATTTTTTAGGGTCAACCGACCTGAACCAATACCACAGCGCAGTACCCCCAAAACGATAATGCACCTTAAGAAATAACAATTGTACCAAAGGCGGCACTACCCTCAAATTCTGCCGTGGCCTCAGATCCGAAGAATCGACGTATACGACGAAGCTGGGGTGAACAGGATATTGAACTCAACTGGACATATGGGGTGGAGTTTGGAAACCGGTTGGATGTGATTGGGTTGATTTATGCAGGTTTGGAGAGTGGGTTGGTTTTTCGGAGAGAGTTCAATCATGATGTATTCCTCGTTTTCTATCAAAATATTTACACTTAGATTTTCCATGCTTTTTTTAAAATTTAGAATTTATATTGTAGTATTGACCTGAAAATCAATGTAAAAGAACGATGTTATAAAGATAATAAAAGGATTTTTAATATCGCCCTGAAAATCAATGTGATGTCCGCATTTTAAACAACATCGATTATAAATAGGAAAATTTTCAAACATAAACTTGTTTTTGAAAACAATAACGCAAATAACCCAGTTATGAAAATAATTACAAACATAGACCTGTTTTTGCCAGTAGACGTAGGCGATTTTTGAAAATTCGCCTTCGTGCGAATTTTGAAAATTCGCCAACGGGCGACATTTCAAAATGCGCACGAAGGCGAATTTTCAAAAATCGCCTTTGTTAAAACCCTGCACAAAACAAGAACAGCAAGCAAAGAGTTTATCAGATTTTGTACATATCATCTTGAGTACATCACAATCGTATAGATATATAATTTCAAATCTAACAACTTTTGTACATATCAGCTTGCAAATCTTACAATTGTAAAGTTCATTTAAGTTTGATACATGACTAGGTAGTTTGATACATAGAAATTACATGTCTTTAAAGTTGAATACACCGAAAGCATAATTAGGTCGCCGCAGTACATTTGATAAAGGAAGGTTAGGTCGCTGCAGTACATCGCTTTCTGTTATGGCCCTGCGATCCACATTTGCTGCACCTGTTTGTTTTAGGCGTTTGAAGCTCGTCCATAACATTTTTTATCCTTGTAGATTTAGGTCGTCCAGGTTGTCTTCTTGTAGGTGGAGGCAATATATGCGGACCGGTGTATGGTCTCCAGTATCTCTTATCACGCACGGGATGAAACTCTGGCTGATATGAAGCTTTGTAACTACGAACAGAGTACCACTCTGATGCAAACTCATGATGTGCTCTGTTAGCACCGTAATCCTGTGCCGAACAAGCCACCATTACATGTGCACATGGTAATTTTTGCAGTAAGGGGATGTTGCATGTACATGAGCAGTTAGGACCATCAATTAACACTTTAAATTCATCGTCGTAGCAATGAATCGCTTGCCATTCGGTTCGACTGAAGCGAACTAGTTTACAACGACGTGCTTCAATAGCTCGATCTGCTATTTTAGCTTCCCATTTTGGAGTCAAACGTGTTGTAATAGCGTCCGCCGTCTCTCGTCTCTTACAGAAATATTCAACCGATCGAAAGAAGGTTCGTGCAACCAACGCTTTTATAGGTAATGATCGAGCACCTTTTAGTACACCATTAAAACTTTCGGATGCATTGGTGGTCATAACATGAAAGCGTCCTCCATCGTCTTTGCACAGGGCCCAATTTTCTTCAAAATTCCCTAAACTTCTTTCAATCCATTCATGAGCTCGTGAATTTGTAGCTTTAATTTCTTCTCTGATTTTGTTGTACTCAACCACTTCTGAAGCACATGCAGCGGAATAAAATAAAGATGTGAGTCGTTTATCCCTAAAACCCGCCGTTTGAAGATTAGCTTTAAGATGTCGTGCACAGAACCTATGTTTGTGTGGTTCTCGCCACCTCTCCTGTAAAGCCTTCGGAATTCCTTTCATCCGATCCGATATGAAAGTAATACGACGATTGCAAACACTGTGAATGAATTCACGCATGCAAGAAAAAAACCAACCCCAGCTATCATATGACTCGGATTCGACAACTGCATAAGCTAATGGAAACAGACAGTCATCTGCATCTACAGCAGTAGCAACAAGCAACGTCCCTTTGTATTTACCATACAAGTATGTCCCGTCAATACATAGCAATGGCCGGCAGTGTAGAAAACCTGTAATGCAAGGGCCAAATGCCCAAAATGCACGATCAAATACGCCAACTTCATCGTGGGTCACATGGCCTACAGTCCCCGGATTACTTCTTTTTATTTCCTCGAAATACTGAGGCAAAGTCGCGTACGATTCGGCCCAGTCACCATAAATTCTTTCTATTGTTTTGTTTAATGCCCGCCAAGCTTTCATGTAACTAATTTTGATGAACAGTTGATCGTCTACAAGCACTTGGACTGTACCTGTTGAGATATCCAAATCGGCCTTGACAAATGACATGATTTTTGACACAAGAAAATTAGAAGTGGCTTGCTTGTGGTTGGAATTAACTGTAGGATTGACACAGGTATGTTCGCTAGGCAACTTTCTGATTTCCCACCAGCCAGACTGCGATTTCTTTGAGACTATTGCATGTATTCTCCATGGACAGTTGGTGTCAACATTACAGATAGCGGTGCATATAGTTTTATTCGACTTGATCGGCTTGTATGAAACTCCATGTAGAATGGACCATTCGGTTAATTGGTGTAGCATTTTTTGCTTACTTTCAAATACCATTCCAACAGCAAATCCATTTTGTATGCACGCGGTTAAAAAATTTTCCCCAGAAAATTGTAGATTAGCAACGACCGATCTTGCCATCATTTGGGCAGTACATAGATCATCATCCAACGGCACTTCCATTTGAGCTTCTTCACCATCACCTTCAACATCATCTACATTCGGAAAGTCGTAGTTTAACGATTCATTGTTCACCTGCATTCGTTCTACCCAACACGCATCATTGTTAGTCCTCGTCGCAACAGCCATACTATCAATTGCAGGAACATGACTGGTGTCTCCATCTATATTAACATGCATATCGGTGTTAATATTGGAATCATGCGAGTGTTGTGACGGTCCGGCACCACATTCTACAGCAGTATCTTCAATAGTTGTGCATCTGTTTACAACAGTATTTTAGTACGAAGCTAGAGTAGATAGGAAACATTACTCAAATAAATTGCTAAACAAACCTTTGACTTATATCATACATTTCTGATGGAGTAGGATATAACGGTTGCGGCAAATGAAAATTTTGTTGTTCAGCACAGACATTTTGTAGATGCATTTGTTGTTGGAAGCTGAATGTTTTAGAAGAAAGTATTAGCAATTGTAATTTAAAAATAAATTCCAATGTTAAGTTTAATACCTTGGATGCGTCGTATGTGGTGTGTAGTATGGAAAGTACTGTTCTGGAGTTGGTTGCGACATCATGTAATGCATGAACCCATAGTTTATGGGAGGATGACCATGACCCTCAGCATGTACATATGGATTACTGTAAGTAGGAGAACCTAAGCTTGCTGAAGGATTATCAGTTTCCAACATTTCTGTAAAATGCCCTAATCCTGTACTAACGATAGGAGATTGTACATGTTCTTGCAGATTTTCTTTTGCAACTTTCCCAACGTACAACTCTAAGGACTTTTTAACCGCAGAAAACATAACTTCAACATCCTCATCGTCCGAGAGTGTTATTGCTTTTGAACCTGAATCCGTAGGCCAGTTAACCACCAACTCAATATCAAATTCGATTGCGCTTATTTTTGTCGCTTTGTACACGGATTCTTTCAACTCAAATAGTGTGCAACCTTTGCGTACTCTCCCTGGTTTACAAAAACCGCCGACATACTTTCCGTTTTTTTGTTCGTCGACGATCAATTCACCGTCGTAGTAGCAAAGTGTTGGAATGAGATTTCTAGCCATTCTACATACAAATAATTTCTAGTTGACCAAACAATTTCTGTACATTTGTATGAAAATATTTTAATGGACGTAACAAAGCTAGGGTTTGTAATTTTCTTACCAATTCGTATACAGAGATATAGCGTAGACGTTTGCGTAGACTAGCAAGGACTCTATTTCAACAACCAATTGATTATCGAAAGAAAATATAGTTTTGGTGTTTGGAATTGTAGGCTGAAAGAAAATGGGTTCTTCAGATCTGAAAACTTGGTGTTTGGAAATGAGGAGGCCAGTGCAAAAGCTGACTAGATATAAAACTTATATTTGAAGGCGACTTTTCAGAAGTCGCCTTTAGGCGAATTTTCAAAAGCCGCCTTAAGGCGAATTTTGAAAAATCGCCTGAAGGCGAATTTACAAAAGTCGCCACTAGGAAAACACCCGAAATCACTAATACTCAACAGATTATTACGCTGTTGAACTACAAGATACCTCTCAATAGAAAATACAGGACGGACAGATGATAAAAGGCAAGCATACACAAACAACAACCACATTATACTACTTTACGACCATTACGTCAAAACATACGGTCAATCTCGTGGTAACCGGTAGCACCCCGCAAGCATTTCATTGCGAATTGCAATATTCATCCTCTCCAAGCGACTAACCGTAGCTTGCATCTCAAGCGCGTATTGGACCCCCCTTTTGGTCATTGGAGGATCGAACCATTCAAAAAAATTACAACTATTCACCCCCTGACGCATCTGTGCATCGATATACGCTTTACAGCCGTAAAAGCGACGTCCTGCATTCCTCTGACTTTTGGAAACAACAATGTTACATTCAACTCCGCAATAGCAAAGTACCGAACGTCCACTGATGCTAGAACTTGATGTATTAGGGTTTTGATGAGCAAGTACAGTCATTAGCCTGATATGCAATGATTGTTGAACCGGTTGGGGATTCTCGAGTACGACATTTTCCCGCGTAGCACAAACAAGTTCACTCTCTACTTCTTCATTTGTCTCTGTAGCACCCACTGTTGGTAGATCTTCCACTTGGGTTTCCGGAACAAATTCTACCTCATCATCTGCAACCTTATTCCATTCGTAGTCATCATATATTTCCATCATTGTTTGATCATCGATCTCCCAATCATCCATTTTCGCCTACATAAAAGTTAAAGAAAATACCAAAATTAGTCAAATTTGCAACCATGGTTTGGGTCGAATTCCTTTCCGATTTGAACAAAATTGAAGACTGGCGTACTACACACCCATCTGTTAGAAGAGAGGAAAAAAATGACAAAATACCAACCTTAGTGACTTCTGCGATTGCTTTTGCACAAATTTAGGTTTTTGGTTCGATTTTGAAGCAAAAAGAAATGACAAAGGAAGAAGGGTCAACTGGTTTTTACAGTGCAGGGTTGAATTGGCGAAATTTCAAAAATTGCCTTCAGGCGAATTTTCGAATTTCGCCTACAGGCGAATTTTTAGAATTCGCCTACTGGCGAATTCTCAAAATTCGCTCAAAGAAACCTGTTGCTGCAAACAGAGCAGCAGGTACAACATCTCAAATTTTACAAATTCAACACGGCAACAGAGCAGTCGCTTAATGGACAAATTTAACATGCAGCTCATGAAATACAACATCTCAAATTTAAGCGAAATGCATCTAACAACATTACTTCGTACGGTACAACCCAAATTTTACAAATCCAAACAACATTTTGCAAAGCCAAACAATATTGCTTCGTACGGATATTACAAATCCAAACACAAATTTTACAAATCCAAACAACCTCTAACTACTCGCATCCAGCAACAATATGGATTTACTCATGAAGATCATGAAATTCGTGCGGGCTTCTTCTCCGCCGACGCGTTACCAGTGGTCTAGAACCGCTACTGCTGCTGCTACTGCTACTCCGATCTCTGCGCGCAGTGGAAGACGAAGGTAATGAGAGCGTTGGTTGAGATGGGCCAGGAACAAATTCTTCGTGTACCGGTGCACCTTGGGACGAGGTGTCCTATGACGATGAACCCGCACCTCCTCTAGGCCGACGTCGGGTGTACACAAGCGCTGGAGGTGGAGATGGAGGTCTTGGCTATCAAGTTTATTCCTGCACAATACAACATCTAGAATCCTTTGGATGTTAATGCACATCCTCCTCCCCTCCTCGTCGGTTTGTCGTCTGCGAAGCTTTTCAGCTTCTTCCCAAGCCCTGCTTATACCAGCTGCCTGTAAAGTTGAATGAAAATTAGCCAGAGACACAACTATCATAACTAATTGATATACTACTTACAACATCAGCTTACCACGTTCCTCTCAAGTGGTGCTCTGGGAACGTACGGACTTCTATACACTGCCTCCACTGGCGCCGTAAGAACATATCGTCGTGTTATGTTCCAGTACCACCTTTTGTACTGCTCTAGCGTGATGGTGGGCTCCCTCTCAATCTGGGTAGCTGTATGTCGCTCATTCCACAACTGAATGTAGGCAACATACTCCTCTGCATTGTACGTAGACGTGCAGGGTGGCGCATCATCTGGTATATGCTGCATCATGCCGAACTGTCTCATAACCCTGTCGGGTAAGTGAAATGCAGCCTGGGTGTAAGATAGGAGTGGTACTCTCGCAGTCCACAAGTATCTAGCAGCTGTACACATGGCTGGAAGCTGTGCTAGCACATCTTGTGTGTACGGTGTCCAAGTAACCTTGTCATCCTCTAGCACATCTAACTCGTTGCGATAGAACTTCACACTCCGTCTTGGAGTTTGGCGCTTTTTTTTGGTCCTACCCACCTGTTAGAATATGTTAGAATATATTACACATGGAAATTGCACTGTATAATTTATTTGAAAGGATAAAAAAATACCGAGACCCAAGCGGCATCGACTGATCGACAACAACGTTTGTTACTAACAATCTTCCGATTGGAAGATAAGTCCACGACCAAAGCTGCATTTATAAGAAAAAGTTAAGACCAAAAATGAGACAAATCATGTAAAGCAGTAAATTATTGGAGTTTGTTTCAAACCTGTAGTAGTGTCAGACAGCCACCAATAGATTTATTCTCCAAAAGAGAGAGTCTGGACATCTCCATATACGTATAAGATAACACAGCACTGCCCCAGGAAAACTTACCGCACTCCCCTAAATCAGCAATATACGGTAGCCATTTCAGATCTACCCGAGTCTTTGTATGGTCGCACATCAATCGAGAAACAATGATGTGCAAAATAATAGCACGTGCTCGCTGCTGAATCTGAGCCTCTGTAGCATCAGCAGGAATATCGTGCGACAATTGACGTCTATACCACATGATTTCCACAAACTCATTGCCCCTTGTTTGTTCAGGGGGTGGGTCAAGACCAAGTAAATCATGACACAATTGCATATAGTCATATGTCACTCCTTCATAAGCCACTGCATTGCCTTCAATAGGCAAACCTAACAACACGGCAACATCTGCTAATGTAATCGTCATCTCACCAACAGGGAAATGAAAAGTGGAGGTCTCTGGTCGCCATCTGTCTAACAAAGCAGTGATAAGATAGTGGTCAAGCTGGATGTATCCCAACTTCATTATGTGTAGAAAACCAGCCCTCTCAATCTCAGCCAATACTCCTGGATGACTTGAACTCACCTTCTTCACTGATGTGGAGTGATCAATAGTTGTATCTGGATCGTCGCGCTGAACAAATGATAAATATATAATTAGAAAGCCGGAATTATACAAACTAACACAAAATTATATTTTTTTAAAAACCACCTGCATCCATATATCGTTAGAAGTACGATGCTGTGCTTGAAGAAATAATACCCTTCCATCAACGGGTCCGGGCTCCATCTCCACATACTCTACAAGATACAAATATTATAAATCAATTCATTTCGATAAAAATTATACACTAACCAAAAATTGACAACCTCATAACCCACAAAGTAGTATGAATGCACGTAAACTCCTTGTCGTTCATATAGATTTTTAATATGCCTTTTATAAACTACAACTACCTTAGTTGTAACCTATTGCATTTTGTACACTCTATCGCAACATGGTTTGAAGAAAACCACACAGCGCGCGCGCGCGCACACACACACATATCATGATGAAGTAAGTTGTGTGATTAAATAGATACTATTTGCATGAAAGAACAAAACATGCAATATTCAAAATATTAAATGCTCAAACTATATGCTTGAAAACAAACAATGAAGCAAGTTGTGGAAGCCAAACAATTATGCAAAAACAATTCATGCTCGATCTATTGCTTAACATACTTTTTGCACATATTAAAATGTTTTACAAAGTAACCTATTGCATTTTGTACACATACAACTACCTTAGTTCAAACAAGTTCAAAGTGTACAAATTATCAACGGTGATATTCAAATGCTTTACTTTACAAGCACAATTTTTGTTCATGAAGTAAATTTGCAACAAATTCATGCCCTAAATTAGAAATACCAAATTATGGGTATAGATTCGTACATATTTCTTGTTCTATACCAGACGTGCTTGCCATTGACTAATTTGTGAAAGAATTTGTCTAAAAGAAATGAAAGTGGAGGAAGGTTTTGAGAAATTTGGGGCTTTTGGGTTCGGTTTTGTTTTGTTTTGGGGAAATGAGGAAGTGGGGAGAAGGGTTGCTGGCTGTCTTGTTTTGTGCAGGGTTTTAACGAAGGCGATTTTTGAAATGTCGCCCGTTGGCGAATTTTCAAAATTCGCACGAAGGCGAATTTTCAAAAATCGCCTACGTCTACTGGCAAAAACAAGTCTATGTTTGTAATTATTTTCATAACAGGGTTATTTGCGTTATTGTTTTCAAAAACAAGTTTATGTTTGAAAATTTTCCTTATAAATATAATGAAGTTATGTTGAATTTTAACATCGTGCATTTTTCTACTTTATATAAGGGTGTTGTGTCTATGAACAAAATTCTAGTAGTGTGTATAAAAGAAAACAAATACCTTAGTTACAAATAAGATTGATTAAAGAGTTGGATTTATGCGACAAATTATAAATTACCCCTAAAGTATACCACTAACTCCCTCGTATATGTTATGCTCAAACCCTTGTATGTGATGATATTGTCATACATATAATTTGTATGATAATTAATAAATAATTAACCGAATCTTATATGCAAATCAACATGTTTTAAATTATAAATCATTTAATTTGAATAAAGTTGATTTTCGATCTATGATAAAATTAATAATGTGAAAACTATTTTATTTGAAACATTGCATGTTTTTATTACACATATATATTTGTCATTTAAACTATATATACTTGACTAAATTAAACTACTTTTGAATTAAGATATTTAAAAGCATTAGATTTCAAATCTAAACAAACTTCTTCTTATTTAACCAACTATATAAATACTTTATAACGAATTTGAACACACACACTCACACACACACACTCACACACACATGTATATGTATATCAGATACATCTCACGTTGTTGTTGTATCATAGTATCATGTTATGTCTTTTCCAATTTTTGCATTATATTAAATTGTATATGTATACAAATACATTAAATTGGATGAGCAACTCATTATGACTAATAATTATGTAAGTTTCACATATGGAATGTAAAACATTTAAATTTATGTATACGTATATATTATTCACATGTCATGTTATTGTTGTTTTATTGTTGTTTTACATTACCATGTTGTATACATATCATCTTTTGCAATATACACTTTATGTTTCAGAAACACAAACATAATAAACTGGTTGAACAAGTCAATATGACTAGTAATTTTACAAGTTTCGCAGATGGAGTGTGGAAGATTTAACTTTATATACATATATAACATAAATACGTTTAAATGGAAATAAAACATTAACCTAAAATGTAGACTGAATTTGAATGCTAACTAATTATTCATATATGGGCATTAAGATCCACTTAGAGGGGAAAAGATTGAAATTTACCTTATTTCATCCGCGTTTAAATGGACTTGATCCAACACTAAGTCCACTATAACTTCTATTGTTACTTTTGAGTTTTTTGTTACAAAAGAGATAAAATTGTTACTACAAGAGCATAAAAGTAGACAGAATATATGTCTTAGATGAAGAAAATTCAAAATCCTTGCATAAAAGCATGAGATCCCATCCTTATGGATTGGAAGAACATATTTTGAAGAGCTTGGATTGATGCTTTTGATGTCAAGATCTCCTAGAGTCTTTGGTTGCAATTTGCAGGTCAAATGTGGCCTGCTCGACAACCATGTAGACGTAGTGGTCCAAATGCACACTAATTAGCAAGGTGTATTGCGGCTAGCTTATGTCAGAGGAGCAGTATCGACCAAGGAGTGATTGTTGTATAGTGACGTTTTGGTTAGTGGGACAACAAAGTACGAAAGGTGGTGTGGCACGATGATACTTTTGTTAAATGAATAATATAATTGTCGTGCTTTTGGTAGGAATAGTACAAAATTGCTGTCTCTTTTTGCAAGAGCGCCCAAGAGCTATTGTCAGATGTTCGTCCATATACGACAAAATGAGACGGGCATGGAAACCGGTCGATGAAGGATTTTGACGTACATGGAAAAAGCACAAACAAGACCCATGATCGGATAGAACGGTTTGAGAGTTGGCCTCCCATGGTTAGTTTGGATGATGGTGGATAAGGTGACGAGATGCTTGGAGAGAATTCATAAGGCATCGTTTGATCGAGTTTGCCGGCGACCGTCGTATTTGAAAAGGAAGCGGACATAGTTTCAGACAGGGTTCATGAGGCGAGACTCTAGCAAAGCAAGACTTTGCTGTTGGGCTTTGGATGTAATGTACCCTATTATACGTTTGCGAGAAAGACGAGCTAGCAAAATGATGTAGTGCAAAAGCTCAAAATGGTATTGTGCAAAAGCTCACAAGTGTTAGTGATATCTAGGCGACTCTTGCTCAAACTTCGACTCATTAAGAGGCTGCCTTTAATCATTTTGGCCTATTAAAACATCTCCATATACGGGGTTGTGCTTGATTCTGGGCTCATTCCTCGTTGAGCAAGGATTCAATTCAGCCACTTAATGTTTCTCAATTCTCATGCTGTTCAACTTCTTACGAGTGGATCCCTCCATCAAGTGTTTCCTAATATGTCGAACACGTATTTCTTCTTGATGAAATGTTGGGTGCTGCACGATGATTGTTGGACGCGTCATCTTCTCGATGTTGTAATCAGCTTTCCGAACGACACGTTTTAGGGGGTTACTTCTTTCACCGTCATCATTCTCAAATTATTAGTGTGTTTCAAGCTAAGGAGCATATGAGTTCTAGTTACCACTAACAAGCTAAGGAGGTTGTGTACTTAAGCATTAACAAGTTTCTACGATTACCATGAGCTGATTTCGAGCATCGCTGCCGCTTTTATCACCTTGATCTTGGGCCATCTCGATTTCACCTTCTGTGTCGCATCAAAGGTTGACATAGGTTTTTCGTCAATAGAGATTTTTGGGATGCATCGGCAATTGCTTGGATTGTCGATGTGTTTATGTAGGTCAGCCATACGAGGATGCTAACCGTTCATTTAGGTATAGGGTTCTACTGATTAATTGAACTGCTAACATGGATCGGCAATGAAGTACCTCATTTCCTTTTTAAATCCTTTTTAAATGGAGGAGGAATAAGACACAAAATCTATCTTGTTTCCAGGGACTAGACTATATGCATGAAGGAAATAGAAACGTTTGATAATTATTGTAGATCAGCTTTCAAAAAGATGACTACATTTGGATCACTTCAAGGCTAATCGAGATTGAACTTCGTGGTTGCAGTAAGTCAGGACACACGTTGTGTCGCCAACACAAGTGTCTTAGACATGTGAATATGCTGCCAGTTTGAGATCTGCTCATGCATAGTCAGTATCACCTTAACCTTAACGACCTCCTATTTGTCATCTCCAAAATATGGTGACCACCACCACTTGGATACACTCTAAACATCCATGTCACATGTACAAATCAAGGAAGGAAACATCACAAGTAAAGATTAAAAGAGGCAACTCCTAGGCAGTTCGTCTTCATAGCCAACTCACTAAATCCACCATTACAGAAAACACGTAGGTATATACCTAAACTCAGTTTGAAAACAAAACATCAAGCCAGTTCCACCTATAAGCCCTAGAAAATGTGTATATGTCCCCCTAAACATCATGCATTGGTACACAACCATATCAAATATTTCAAGATAAGTAGAACACAACTAACAAATAAACAGCGACCTCTGGCTAGCAAATCAATCGTATGAATATCTATATTTTACTGATAAACATACAAGTCTTTTAAAAATGAGTTCCAGAAGAGCAAAACTATAGGGTCCTTTTGCTAAAAGATTCAGCAATTATTCTAAAAAGAAATGTACAAAATCTGTCTATGCAAAAATCAAATTCCTGAATTTAACCTCAGACATTACATCAACTTCTTGCTAGCGTTCTACTTTAACTCCCACATCCAACAATTTTGCTCCCTCTTTGATCAAATATAAACTGAACTATAACTCTTGTTAAATTAAAGGAGCCACACCATCAGTAACAGGTGTGACTCGCTGCCTCCTACATCGCCTTGTCGTCCATCTCAACTCAATCACGTTACTTTCCTTATTCTTCTCAGGTAACAAGGTTACTGGACTTGCATCAATCTTTGGCCTACGACCTACCCTCCCTCTACTAGTACCATTTTGCCCCTCCCATCCTTTTCTAACTGTTTTCATTGACCCTGCAATTGTTCTCATATCTTCGCTCACTTCCTTTCTTGATAGAGAAGCAATGCTCGGTAAAACATCTTTCTGAAAGTCGCCTCTTTGCCTTATTTTCCTCCCTTGTCCGCTTTTAGGTTTATCAAAGACAAGAAAGTCGGTGTCTTTTCCCATACTATCTTTGCCGTTTTGAACAGCCTTTTTGAATGGATGCATTGAATCACTATCAAGTTTTATTTCCTCTAGCTCTAGAGTCATTAATTCAAATGAATCTAGTGAAGCGTTGACTGTTTCTTGTTTTGAGCCATCTGCATTAGAAGTCGCTACATCTGCAAACCAATGAAGAGTACTGCTGAAATCCCCAATAGAGTGACAAAGTTTATGTGATGACATTAAAACAATGTTTTCTGCTGCCTCCTTGACTTTATAGTCATCTTCAGTTTCCTGTACAGGGATTGGACTTTGTGCCAACTTATCATCATCGAAATCCATCGACGAATTTAAATCAATATTCAGATCAAAGTGATCTTGTAACTTGGGGATTTTATCTTCAGATTTTGCATGAACGGTCTCAGAAATGCAAAAACCAAATATTTTCTTGTTATTTTGCATGTCAGACGCTTCTTGGTTCTGTACTACAGCACTTTCACCGGGTTCATGGATCTTTAGGGTTTTGGATCCAATTAGAAACCCATTAAGAAGTGCATGGTTCAAACGTACATCCGTATATCCATTTAGGTTACTGTTAAAACCGCTAGGATAAGAAGTTGGATCATTTCTATCTCTACTTTGTGACTGCATTGTGTCAGAGAACTTTCCATCAATGGAAAATTGAGTATATGTATCTACTCCCAATTGTGAATTCAATAATGAATTGATTATAGGTCCATTGTTGGGTTTCTTCTCAATGTTTTCAAGATTGAGTCTGAACCAAGAATCCATTTTGTTATGGCATAAAGGAAGAACGCCATGAGAAATTTTATTCAGATAAAGATTTGGTAGGGACGTTGAATATATTTCCATGTATGAACCAGGTGGTTTTTTGTTACCCGTGATTTGTCCTGTAAAATATGACAATAAATATTATTTTCTAGAACAGAAGAATGTCAGCATATGCATCAACGTAGGAAAATAACATTATTATTCAGGGCAATATGGTATTATATCTGGTGCAATTCCAATATAACATGAAAATTGTTTTTCTTTCAATATATACTATCAAACTAGAGTACACTGTATTTCTGTTATGGTCATTAAAAAAATGCATACATAAACTGTCTTAAATCAATATATTAGTTACATATATGTGAAAACTGATGATGTGTCAGATAGGAAAACGTGGAATTCTAATTCTAGTTATCTTGTTTTCATAAGATCCAATCTTGTTATAAATGAATAGATGTTAGTATGTGGCCATGGTCCACCATTTGCATATTTATTTAATTTGATTGAAGCACTGAACAAGTTGCATACAAAGCGATTCAAATTGTATATATGAATGAAATATCAAACTTGAAACTTTACTAAAACTAAGAATTATGATTTAATAGTCAAAACTGGGGAAATTGACAAGGGTAATCTACAGAATAAATTTACACCTATGGTTGAAATTAGAAGAGTGTCAATAAGAGTGACCAAAATGGTTAAACATTTTTTCATAACGGAAACAATGCTACCACTATAAAGATATAATGCATGGAAGAAAGTCTTACCAGCTTCATCATTAAGATTTGACCTTTCCCAATTTGTTATGTTGTTTTCTACATGCAACTGCAGCTTATTTGATCTAGTCCCTTCATCATAACATATGCTCTTAGAATGATCATTCATCGCACATGATTTTCCTTTAAATAAAATATCTTTATTCTTGGCATTAGAGTCACCAAATTTTGATGAAACTGGCCCAAATACCTCTCCAAAGCATATTTCTTTTGCCGGTTCATTTAAATCGGCCAAATGCTGAGTTTTATCTACTGACACTGCAGGTACCAATGATGATTCGGTAACAATTTCTTTCGTGGTTCCTTTTTCATTACAATTAACAGTCACTTCGGTTGGAGGTTCTAAATCAAATGTTTTCATTTTAAGCCCGTTATTTTTGAAATTCAAGATATGCGTTTGTGATGACAAAATATGTGAATTGGAAATGTGGGACTGCAAAGGTTCACATCGTGTCTTCTTGGGTTCATCCATCATTTCCTTTTGTTTCTTATAAAGTCGATGGAGTTCATAGACCTGGATTGCAGTAACTAATAATTACCGATGTGATAATCAGGAAAGCCATTATTAAATTGCACAAGTTAAATAATAATGATGTGATCATAAGCTTCTATTTTAGTACATAATGCACAGTTCGTTGAGTAACAAAAAAAGATATGTTCAAGCCAAGTTGCTAATAGCTTATATAAGTAGCAAGTTAAATGAGAAAACAACAAGAATTCACTTGTTGATAGCTTCATTGTCTTGCTGGTTTTCAACTAATCTCATATTCTAGGTTGCCCTGAAATTAAATGTAAATGGGAAAAATGTGAAAAGGCAGGTTAGAATCTTATACATACAGAGTTTTTTTGTTTTACTTACTAAAAATAAGCAAAGACAAAATGTTAAAAAAAATAAAATGCAAGACTTTAAATTTTCTTTGGTAGGAACTAATTTCAACGTAAAAGTGTGCACCTGTTTTCTAAATACCGCTTCATGTTCAAGAATTGTTCTTCTGAACAGCTCCTTGTCATAATTTAAACAACTTGATGGCATTAACTTGTTTTCATTGTTCATACTTTTAACCAAACTTTGGTGGTCAAAATATTGCAACAAACTTCCATGTGCATCGTCCTTAAGATCTCCCTTTGTGTGAAAGTTTTGCAAGTAGCCAGTGTGCTGAACTTGTGCACCCATTACTGCAAAAAATATTGATACAAGAATCAAATTTAAAGGGCAGGATGTATACTATCAAAAGTTGAAGGACAGGGAGGCTAGCCTCCAGCAATTTATTCAAACAAGGTTGTTAGTAATACTGAGATCGTTCCAAAACAATGAAGCACAAAAAGATAGCGAAGCTCAATTTGTGTAAACAGAAGTTGAGTAACTAGTGCACACTAACATCAATGACATTTGGGAAACTGATAATATAATAGTGCAACAAATCATAGTGTTTGGAAATAAGAAATTCATACGCCGACTATATCACAATTCTGGCGATCTCCTATAAACCACCTAGTTTATAAAACTCAAACCGGCTGCAGCATTTTTGTCTTCGAAGATACAGAATACAATTTGAAGTAGGTAGCATTATCACGGCAGACATTTCTTTTATATGAATTCAGTGAAAAATCATACGTTTATTAGTATGGCATGTAAAAGGATCTATGTAATGAATGAAAATGTGAAACTACATGATATCTGTATAATTACACGCATATCTGTATAATCATACGTTTATTCGAATTTTTTCTTTGTGCATTTCTGTGAACTTCCTATGAGTTCTTAGTGTAGACAGATGCAAGATTAAAACCATCTTTTACATATCCCCGAATGCTCATTCTGTTGAAACATCCCTCCCAAGAAAAACGACGACGACGGGACAGAAAAATTAAAACTAATCAGATTATTTCACCATGTTTAACTTTGTCATCATAGACATACATCCATACAACATAGATGTCGTACTCAACTTTATGCAGAGCCCGCTTGATGCCTCTATTTTAATTTAAAAAAATATAATTGTATAAATATAAAGAGCATGTAGTTTCATCAATTCTATGATGTGAAACAATACTCTCTCTAACCTATATTCCATTAAATGTTACATCTACCTCTTTGGGCATATAGTTTCATTAATTCTTTGATGGGAAACAAAACTCAGCAATAAGATACTCCCCTTTTCCATTGATGATATAAGAAAATGTTTAAAATACAATTATTACAGTAATAACTGAAACACTATTTACACCGACTGAGACTACACAACCGGGGGATTCACTGCAAATTCTAGTTTGGCCCATCATTGCCGAGACAATGGTCTACTTCTTCGCATCCACCGCGCAATGCATGCAGTGAACCGAAGAATCAACATTGCTATCACACGAATAGAAAAACCTTATGGAGACCCCAATATTCTTGCGGAATATATGGCTTCTCAATTAAGAAATAGAGTTTCATTTCGAAAGACAATGAAAAGAGCTATTGAATTAACTGAACAAACAGATACAAAAGGAATTCAAATACAACTTGCAGGATGTATTGACGGAAAAGAAATTGCACGGAAGTAATACTGCCTTCTAAATTCTAAGAAGAGTGTGGTTAACACGATGAAGTTGATCCGCATATCCTACGGCTTAACACAAGTCCAAGGGTGTTAAAGTACCACATGATGTTCACATTAAAAACCGATTAGCAAAAGGGAAGTAATATTCTGACTATATTATCACATTTCTTTTTGAAAGTTTATATCATCACATTCAATATATCAATCCGATTCGGTATGACATAAATGTACAAAAAGATAATTATTGCATAAGAAATTAAAACTATGAAGGAAAATTGGCATTGGTAGTCTTAATAACTCCTTGACGGATTGAGTTATAAAAGCATTTTGTCTCTTAACTACACATATAAACAGTGACAAAAGAAGTAAATTTACACTCAAATTTCTTAGTCAAATCTTACTGACATTCAATCTCAATGTTAAGATTAAATAAAGACTTTAACCCATGAATTCTATCTCTATTTCTCTTCATGCCATAATTTTGAGTAAGAAATTTGAGTGTAAAGGTACGTTCTTTATTTTAATGCCTACTTAAGTAAATCTCTTTTCATCAAGAGTTACATGTAAACATGTGTAGTAGGTGAGAAATAATATAAATTTTCTTTTCTTCTTCATCATCATGACAACAAAGATATGTTTTTAAATGATAGTGTATGGAAAAGCAGAGGATTGACATTTGTATATACTCATGTTCAGTATGTGCATGAGTTGTTATACATCTATGCTATCTACTAAGTTTTGAAAGAAAAAACGTTTCTCATCTTCCATTCTCAACATTCCCACGGAGACGGATAAGATACCAAATTTTTTTAAAAAATTGGATTTGTATCCAACAAATCACGCCCATTGGTTTGGTCAATCATATATATGAAATAGCTAATTGATGGGATAAATTTAGCAAAACTTGTCTTGCATGAAAAAGATAATGTCCAACTTAGAGTTGTCAAATATCCTTTAAGGAAAATGAAAGTCAATTCGTGGAATTTTTCAAACAAGTATTAAATTAGTTTGGACTCGCTTAGTATTGAATTGAGACCAAAAAAAAATGTTTTTATAGAAGTTCGTGTTTCTCTTGTTGAGGCGGGGATAAATGATTTATTCAAAATTTTGTATGACTTTCATCGAATTCAACTCTCCACGTAATACTATATGCATCTAATGAGATCGAGAGTATGGAACTATGTTTACTTATTTGATATCGAGTGTTTGTTTCCCTCTTTTTCCAGCCAAGACTAGAAATATTATATTTTACATATCCATATGATTAAGTCCTTAGGTTTCCAAAATAGTACAATGTAAAAGGAAGTGCCTTGAATCATTGGTATTTGACTCGGACTGATTTTCAAAAAGTTTGAGGTATACCAATTTGTTTGTCGACAAGGACAAAATAAGGTAAAATATCAATAACGACTCCTATATTGGACCTTGGACATATATTAGTTCCAAACTGAATCCCTTTTAGAAAGATTTTTATGGTAGCATAGTCGAGTCCACTTACGAAACTTTCGCTGTTAGGTTAGTTATACATTTCACATGTTTCTAGCGTTTCACATGCTATTCTAACAGAATCAATACTGCAAGAAGCAAAGTTCTCATAAAGAAACTAGTAACAATTACTCATTTGCACAAGTAAAGAACCCCCAACAAATTTCTTCAAATTCTAAACAAACAGCCACTAAACATTCTATGAAAACTGAGAAAATTATTGACATATGCCTTCTCAATCGAATCATCGAATAAGAAACCAAAACTATGCATGCGAATGACAATTGACATTGGCACTTTCAGTAACTTCTTGTTAGATGAAGCTATAAAAGCAAGTGTAGTAGACAAGTGTATGACCATGTTCAGCCCGTACAAGAATTGTTATACAGTAATGTTAATATACTATAAGTTCTGAGATTCTTTTATGCCTCCAGTTCATTTTCCATATTCATTCTAAAAGATATGCTGATTCAACAAAATTATGTAGATACGCTTAAAAGACAGTTCTTGTAAGGGAAATTATTTTTACACTCGGACTTCTAAGCCCATATTTTGCTCAAATTCAATCCAAAGGTTAAGATTAAATAAAAACTTTGACCCCATCGATTCTTCTCATATTTTTCTCCATCTAATAATACTGACCATACAACAACATTTATCTAACAATTATTGATTTGAGTAAGATTTTAGTTATGAAATTAAAGTGACCTTCCCTACTTGAATGCCTACTTAAGTAAATCTCTTTTCTGCCAAAAGTTTCATGTGAAAAAAGTGTAGCAGACGAGAAATAATATAAATCTTATTTTCTTCTTCATTAAAAAGACCACAAAGATATGTCTTGAAATGAAAGTGTGTGGAAAAAAAAAACGTATTACATTTGTATATACTCATGTGTAGTATGTTATACATTGATGTTATACATTAATATACTGAGCTTTGAGAATGTATTTATTTCTCACCTTTCATTCTAAAAGATTCGCTAACACAACAAAATTTTGCACAGAGGGTTTGCATAATGAAACTAAATTAATGTGAAGTATGAAAGTTAATGTTACCCACTTGCATGAGTAACGAAGTCTCATCGAATTTGAAGGAATTATAAAGCAACAAACCTACATGCTATATAGAATCTTAGCAATACTGAAACACGCCTTCTCAATCGAACTGCCGCATAAGAAATTGAAACATCAAATGGAAATGACGATTGACATGGGTAGTTTTAGTAATTTTTTGATGGATGGAACTATAAAAGCAGTCCCTTGCCTACACAAATGAACATTGAACAGTGACAAAATAAAGGAAATGTAATGCCTACTTAAATTATTCTCTTTTCCATCAAAAATGCGATGTATGGTAAGTGTATTAGGCAAGAAACAGTAGTAAATTTATTTTCCTCTTCATCATCGATGCAACAAAGATATGTTAAAATGATGGAGTATGTAAAATCAAATGTATGACATTTGTAAATGCTCATGTCTAACACATGTAAAAATTATTATTGTTAATATACTATCAATTTTGCGAAATTTTTTACATCTCCAGTCCATTCTCAACATTCGTTCTAAAAGATCTGTTGATGCAACAAAATTATGCAAATACACTTCAAAAGAAGTGGTCTCACAATTAAACTAAATTGATGCAAAGTATAAAAAGTTAATGATTACCCATTTGTGTAAGTAATGAGCTCTCTTTGAATTTCTTCAAATTCTAAACCAATAACCACTATGCGTTATGTGGAACTTGAGCAAGTGAAAAATGAATTAGGCCTTCACGATCGACTTTCGTCCAAAAGGATATTTAATTATGATGATGCTTCTCAGATTTCCATGATAACGCCCCTGCAGCACAAACCCAATTTTAGATAACTTATAATCCAGTAATGTCCTGCAGTTAAATGTCGTAGCACTGAAAAAAAATTTAAAAAAATAAAAAATAAAAAGAAAAAAACAAAGAAGACGAGGAGGAGGAGGAGGAAGAAGAAAGACAGAACCACCAAATCTTTAGCTGTACAATTCATCGGACTTCAAAAGAAGTTTAATAGAAGGAGCTACATTATCAGAACCATTTAGAAGTTCATGCCTCAAACAAACATACAAATCGAAAAGGAATGGAACACTTTATACAAGCAAATAAAGCATAAACATACGCACGTACTTAGATAGAAATAATTCGCCATTTAACATACCTGCTCTTCAAGTTTCTGCTACTATTATTTTGGTGTTTGGTTTTGTTTTTCAAAGAAGCCATTTTTTTCCACCAGAGAAGTTATTAATAGAAATATTTTCTAAAGCGGATTAACATATACAATTATGGATTTGAGATATCTACTCGATAAATTAACATTATGATTTTTCAGAAACTGCCGTTATGCATTTAATTTTGTCTTATTTTCCAAGCAAACAAATAAATTAATCTAAAATAAAAGAATCAAAATCATTTTTTTTCCACAATAAATGGTAGTCTAAGCATGCAAAAGCATTAATACAGATCAATATTTACATCCTGCCAGACATAAACTGAAACAATTCTCAACACAAATCAATGAATGTAAACATAATTACCTTAAGTTACTATCATAATTAAGATGAAGAAAATCAGAGAATTTAATTTTCTTCTTCTTCTACTTAAAACAGAGAATCTTCAACTACAGCACAATCCAAAACAAAATACCCAAGTGGGGCCCGCTAACAAGAGATTACCCACAAACAATATCAACATTAAAAATCCTATTAATAAATAATAAACAAACAGGACTTCAAATAGTCATCGATATTTAGATAGAGAAAGACAAAGACAAAGACCCAAGACTTCAAGAGATAAGGACTTAACAGACAAGTAAGATCTCATAATCAATAAGTGGATTAAAAATAAACGATAGTTCATTTTTTAACTCGCTAAATAAAACGTAGATGTATGTGTATTTGTCTGTGTCAAATGAAATTCTACCTTTTTGGAGTTTTGGGTACGAGGAAGACAGAGAAGTAACAGATTCCAATCTCCTCAAAATCTACAATCGAAAAGTCTTCAATTTTTTTCTCATTTTCATTAAATGCATTTTATTATTAAAGTAAATGTGCCAACCAAGATTAATGAGATGTATGTAACGTTAAATGTAGGATGGGACCATGCAGGGTAATTATTCTTAAAAAATAGTCAGAAAAGGAAATCAGATTTGACTGCCATCGAATTTATCTATTATTACTGTATTTTGGGACCCATGTGCCTCTGCTGTTTATATTTGTTTCAATTCCTAATTCTGGAAAGAAAAAAAGAAAAAAAATATAATTAAAAAAATATAATAAAATAAAAGATGATGCTAGAGAGCCCAAAATAATGAGATCAGAGATGTGCGGATGGTCAGGACGTGCAGATCTTAAAATTAAAGGGTGAAAAAATGAGTAGCAGCAGCTTATCATGAGGCCACAATTGATTTTCACTTTTCATGCTAGGGGTGGGCATAAACCGCACCGCTATACGAAAATCGTCCGTATAGGACCGCAAAAACGGTGCGGAAACCCACACCGAATTTTCTAGCCAAAACATATACCTCAAACCGGACCGAACCAAAAATGTATACTAGTGTGATCCTATGATAAAAGTATAAGCAACTTCTATATTATTTTAAATTCTAACGATGTACATTTTATTTTCAGTGTATGTTGTTATTATATCAATAATAATAACTGACATAAAGGAAGAAGTTATAGTTTTGGTATAACATTTTCATCTCATTTTTTTTTGTGAGTAATGCTAATAATAATCTTATTCTAGTCATTTTCCTCAATGATTATGCATTGATTAATATTGATGTTTGATTAATCTAGCAAAAAAAATCTCACTTTGAGGTAAATATCAAATTGAAATATTCATACAATTAAGAATTAATCTTTCATTTCAGTATAACATTGTGTGTTTTAACCTTTAAGTGTAAAAGTTTCACACAGTTGCTTCCGTAAATTGATTGTTGATGGAATTAATTCTCTTATTTCATATTTAATATGAGTTCAAACCGAACTGGACCGAAACCGAACCATATTACATTCAAACCGGACCGAAACCGAACCGTTTAAAAGATTGATATACTGGTTTGTAATTTTGATTAACCGTTTGATGCGGTACGGAAGCGGTTTGTACTCTAAACCGCACCAGACCGACCCACGCCCACCCCTATTTCATATCATACTTTCTGGACTTGGAAGCTTTTTTGGAAAGAAAAAAAACTGTTAAGATTTAATGCAACATATTCTTTATGTCGGTCCATTTGATTTATGTGATGGAATTTCGAAATCTTAGTTCTAATAAATATTAGTAAGATTAAAGTTTTATTTAACTTTAATAATTTGCAAAGTTATATTGCTGTGAATTTGACGTTTTAGTACCGCCCATTGAAATGCATTTAGAATGTAGCATTGACACATAAATCCTCCATTTTTCCATTTTAACAAAGTTTGATGGACAACATAAAGTATTATTTATTTCTTAAATTGAATTAAAAGATAGCTTTATTTTTAAATACTATGGAGATTATCATTTACGAGAATAGTGGGGACTAGATCTTAGCCGCCGTCACATTTATTCCTCTTATATCTCATTTCTTCTCATCCAAATGCACGCACGCACGCTTCCTTCTTCCACAAATTCGCCTTCTGCGTTCCTTTCTTTCCACCCTGTTAGCGATTTTTTTTCCTTTATTAATCGTTTTTCACTCCTTTTACTCATCAGCATCTCCCCATATGCCGCACCATTTATGCTCCGAAGCCCTTTTGTTTCCAGAACCCACTTTAGATTTAGTTCTGGAAATCAGTTGTCCCCTTCGCGAGCCTCGTTTCAACTCTTGCAGACTTAAAGCTTGTTGTTAACGTCCTTCTTGCTAGATCCATGCCTCTGTGGTAGGTGCTGGTGGTGGGTTTCCGGTGAGATTTGAGCATGGTGATGGTAGTCACGATGATTGAAGGGGTCAGTTAAAGGAGAATGAGTGAGACTCGAGGTGAAATAGAGAAACAGTTTGAGGAAAGAAAAAAAAGAGAAGAGGAAAAGGAATTAGAAATAACGAAAGCAGAAAATCATTCTATGCATGCGTGTCCTTTACAACTTTTCACAGTGTATTTTATATTCCTCACAATAGTACCTACCAGCCAAAATTCGACGCCTGTCCTAGTCTAGAAGTGGAAATAACATATTCATAAAAGTAAATACAACTTGCACTAACAACTTGCACGTGCTGTCCTTCCTCTTTGTTTAATATAAGCTCATACTAATTACTTATGTGATCCACCTGTTTGTTGAAATTCTTCAAGGAAACCTCCTCTTCATTCTCACTTCCTAGTTCCTTAGTTAAGCCACCATTGGTCAGTCTGATTGTTGCCACATCGTCGACATTTTCCCTTGTCCCGCTTCCTGCTTCTGACTCATGCGCAGCTCGTGCACCTTGCACTGGTGCACCATGTTTCATGTGTGCATGTATATGTTTCTTGGTCTGTAAGTGAGCTTCCCTTTGCTTGCTGAGCTTTACCTTCCTCTAGTGAACTCGAAGTGATACTGGTCAGTGTATGGAGTTGTAGGGCATTGGGGACGTAACAACCCCCTCCACCATCAAAGCTTGACACTGTCTCAAGGTCAAATGTGGGAAACTTTGCAATTAGTTCCCAATAGTTTTCCCAAGTGGCATCTTCCTTTGGCATTTGTTTCCATTTTATCAGAACTTGAGTTGTGTTTTGAGTTTTGAATTTAGCCATCCTTCTTGCCAATACTCTCTTTGGTTCTTGTATTATTTTTGAGTCATAGGTTGGTATGGATTGATCTACAACAACACCATTGCCAATTCGTTTCTTAAGTTGAGAAACATGAAAACAGGGTGGATTCTTGCTTGTGGGGGAAGTTGCAATTTGTAAGCCACTGGTCCCACTCGTTCAATTATTTTGAAGGGTTTAAAATATTTGGGTGAGAGTTTATGAGTGTGTATAGAGCTGAATGTGATTTGTTTGTAGGGTTGTAACTTCGAATATACCCAATCATCTAGTTCAAATTCTCTTAATGTTCTATGTTTATCTGCTTGAAGCTTCATTCTTTCTCTTGCAAGGTTGATATTGTCTTTCAAGTGTTGCAGTGCAGTGCCTCTAAAAAACAATTCCTCTTTAACTCTTTGTACTTTTGCTATCTTTGGAATGTAGCTAAGTAAATTGGGCGGTTTTCTTCCATAAACCACTTCAAATGTGGTCATGTTTGTTGCACTTTTCCTAGTAGTATTGTACCACAGTTCAGCTAACCGTAGCCATTTGATCCATTCTTTGGTTTTATGAGAACATAAGCACTGTAAGTAGCATTCTAGTGTTCTATTAGTAACTTCAGATAAGCCATCAAATTGTGGATAATATGCACTGCTTAAGGACAGTTTATTTCCTTGAAGTTTAAACAATTCTCGCCAAAAGTTGCTTGTGAATATAGGATCCCTGTCACTTACAATAGACTTAGGCATTCCATGAAGTTTAATAATGTGATAAAGAAAAACCTAGGCAACCATAGGTGTTGTATAGGGATGTGGTAACGGAATAAAGTGTGCATATTTTGAAAGTCTATCTATAATCACCATTATAACCGAGTAAGACTGGCATTTAGGTAGCTGAGTGATAAAATCCATACTAATATCATCCCATATCTGATCTGGAACAGGCAGTGGCTGCCGCAACCCTGGTATGTTTATATTTTCTGATTTGACCCTTTGACATATGTTACACGACGAGATGAATGATTAAACGTCTTTTTTTATACCTTGCCAGTGGAGTGCCTATTTTATTCTGTGTAAAGTTCTTGTAACTCCTGAATGTCTTGATAAGGGGAAGCATGAAATTCATCAAGTAGTTTATTCTTTATTTCTGTTGCAGTTGGGCTAACCAGAATTCTTCCTTTATAAAAGAATAAACCCTCCTTTTCTTGATATTTTCATGAGTCTGCAGTTGCCTCATTAATCTTATTAGCTATAGTTTAGTAGTATGGATCCTCCTTTGATAAAAAAATTATGTCCTGAAGCCAAATAGCTTGTACTGTAGAAATTGCATTTAAGTATAGGTGGGGAAGGTCTTGTGGGACTTCAAGAGATCTGGACAAAGAATCTGCAACAGTGTTTTCCCTGCCTGGCTTATGTGACGACCCAAGATTTCTGGATATTTGAAATTGAAATATTTAATTAATTTTAAATATTTAAAAGTTAGTTTAACTTGAATTTCAAATATCACTATTTATTCGATAATTAAATTATTGAATTTAATTATTGAAAGTTGGGTAAAATATTGAATCTTTAGTTTTATGCTTGTTAAAAATATTTCAAAGGCTTATAAATTTATATTAATAGTACTGAAGATAATGAAAGCCTTAGAATTGAATTGGGAAGTGTTTTGTTAAGTTTTGAAAATATATCGTTTAAATCGATATTTGAAAATAGCCTTCCGAGACACAGTGTCGGAATTCGACGAAACATGTTCCATTGGATCCGTAATATTCTATTATTACTGGATTTCAAATTTTGTAGTGTTTGAAGTTGTCATGTGATCGTACGGTATATAAACGCACTGAAATCTATATCGAAAATTCAATATAAATAACTAAGTCCAAAAGGCTATCTTCTCCATACGACTGAATTAGGACTCAGAACCTTTTTCTTCGTGTTCGTAACAGGGGTATAACATTATAAATGCCTAGAGGAACACCTCGATAGGATGTCAAGATTTTAAGCTACGAATTCAAGACAATTTAAATTTGAATTTAAATTTAAATATAGACAATATAATTGCATTGAATCACTGTAGCAGCCTGCAGCCGCATAAGGCAAATTTTAAAACACGTATTTCCCCTTTTTCGTTTAAATCTCACGCGTGGAACTAAGAGAGTAAAAAGATTTCCGATAAAAAAAGTAAAGTCAGAAAGAATCGTTCAAAAACCAAGCCTACCTTTATTCCATTCAAATTAAAATCCCTCTCTGGAAAAAAAAATGGCGACCGAGATAAGAATGTAATCGATGTCTCGTTCGATTAAGAAAAATAGGAGGATCACGATATCGTTGTGAGGCTTGGATCGAACTCGAGCACGATGAATTCGAAGCAAGTTAAGGGAGTAGCCGCGTGGATCTAGATGGTGGAGTGACGCCTTTTCTCGCAGGATGGTGGTTGGGACGGGGCCGCGATTAGGCACATGAGGGCGCGAATTAGTGGGTTGCGATCAATGGTTGTCGATGCGGCGTCTTATTGGAAGGCCGGTAAGGGGAATGGAGCACGCGGCAGAAATTGGGTGATCTCTGGTCGTCTGTTTGGTGTCGTGATTGTTGGCGCTCGAGCTAGAGCACGACGGATCGCAAGTTAACTAGGGTTTCGGCGAGGCATGGGTGGTCTGGAGTCGAAGCTGGGATCGATGGTGGATGCTATGAGGTATCATTTTTTTTAACTGAATAGATAAATGTTTATATATACACAGAAAAAAAGGGATTTTAAAATTCAGAAACTTTATTTTACACAATATATGTGTATAAAAAAAAGTTTTCACAGCAAAGAACTTAATGTTTTGGGTTCTTTATAGGAAAAGATATAATATAAATGTATAAATACACATACATATTTTATTTTAAACATATATAGATACACACAGAAATATATATATATATATAAGGTTTTGAAAATGGGAAATTTCAGATGTTTGAGGAGTTTATATAAAATTAGATTTTTGGATCTATATAGATTATTTTATAAAAATATGTGTGGTTTCAAAAGAAAAGATAAGTAAATAAAGATACATGTTTAAACTTACTATTTTTAAATAATGTATTATAGTGATTATTTTGTTCAATAAACTTATTTAATTTATTATAGTTACAAAAAGGTTTTTAAAAGGGAAATTATTAGTTTAAATAAAATAATTAGTTAATTAAATTCATTTAATGGTAATTGAGCATTCAATTAATTCAAATATTAATAAGCCGTAAAATGTTTATACAAGGTCTAAATCAGGAAGAGACAGGACGGTTTGGGTTGGATTGCGAAACAAAAATCAAAGATGACTTAATCTCACTCATTTGGTTTATCGTTTAAATTTAAATAGTTAAATTTAAATTATTGAATTGATTGCTTGAATTGATGATCTATTATGAGCTTGGATGTGATATATATATATATATATATATATATATATATATTGGAGTGACTGGTTTCCCGCATTATATAGCGGATGAGACCCTATTCACCCCGCATAATAGCGGATGGCCCTTATACCGCAATATACCTCGAAGTGGAATTGGTATTTTATATGTTGACTAACATCTGTGGATGCAGGGAAACTGGTTGGAGAGATCCAATTAGATTCCTTAAAATATTGAAATAGTTTTTATAATCTGTGATATGATTCATTGATTATCTGTGATAGATTATTGATTATATTGGCAATTGGAAATATTGGATGTTATGGTTTGATTGAATATATTTTTGGGTATATTGAGTTATCAAAAATATAAAGATTGGATTTATGAAGGAAAATAAAGAGAGATTTTTTAGGTAAAATAATTATATAGAATTTGGATAAATTAAAGAATGAATTGGAAAAGGATAGAAGTTGATTTTTAAATTCTAATAAATAAATTCCGAGTACGGGAAAGGGGATTTTTGAATAAATGGGAATAAAGGAGTTTTTAAACTTAAGTGATATTATATAAAGAAATAAAGGATTTACTTTTAAATTCAGGGTTTAAAATAATTAGGAGAGATAAAGGAAAAATTCAGGAAAGGTATGAAATTAGTATTTTCAGTTTAAATAAGATTTTAAATCATAATAAAGGATTAAAACCTGAAATTAATGGGTTTTGAAATAAAATTGAGTAAGTAAAGGAATTTATTTTAAAATGGAGAAAAATTTTGGAAATCGATTTGGAAACTGATTTAGTTTTGCCAAAATTGTGTTTTTAAAAGGAGGAGAGACTATGAAATTTACAAACTGGGTTTATAAAGTGAAATATTTATCAGAGGATAATATGGAAGTATAAATTCAGGATTAGAATTTATAAGGGAAGGGTGATTTGTTTAAAAATAAATAATGGTTTATTTTTAAAGGTATAGGAAAGAAATTGCGGGTTTGTGACGTAAATTAAATTGGGATAAATTGGGAAGAATTTATTAACTGATTAAATGGACTATCTGGAACAGAAAGTGAATTTTCCTGAAAAGCCAAGTATGTTTCAAATCAGCTTTTTAAGTATAAGTTGGATGTTTTAAAGTGGTTTTAAAAGAATGTTTTAGGAAGAAATTATTATTTAATGGTTTAAAAATTTAAATGAAAATATTTATTAAGTTAATTATACAAGTAGATTACTTTGAAGGTTCAACTAGTATTGTGATTTGAAAGATAATTATTTAATATTTATACTTTATAGACTAACTTTCATTTTAAAAATTAGTTTTGGCTTAAGTTTTACATGATAAATTATTATAAATTTCATAACTAGTATTTTAATAAAGTGTTTTAAGTAGATTATATTTTAAGTGTTTTAAAGTATATATAGTTTGGATAAAGTGATTTAAATTATTAGAAAATTTAAGGTATTAAGGCTTGGTGATTTTTAATGGAAATAAAACAATTGGGTGGAAATTTTTCCACGAGAGAAAAAGTGATTTGAAAACTATTTTTCAAAGGGTTGGAGTGTGGAATATATACATACATACATACATACATATATATATATATATATATATATATATATATATATATATCTTGTGAAGATATTTTGAAGTAAATAATTTGGGGAAATTATTAAGGCTTACGATTGTTATGGATGTTATTTGATAGTTAAATAACCGACTATCAATATTGGCCAATGCGTTGATCGTTTCGAAGAGACCGGGATCGGGATTAATTTTCCGAAAACCACTTCGATCCGGTTTGAACATTTTTGTAAGGAAGACAAGAGCTTGGAGTCTAAGATGGAGCAGTGAAGTGCAAGGGCTAATCGCTACTAATCCTGAGGTGATTCCAAAATGGATGTAGTAGGAGTAGTGCCTTCGGTTCCATTCGGACCCGGAACAGACTTGTATGGATGAATGCTATTAGAACATCATCAGGGGGAGGATGAGCATTCTAAGTGAATGTGTGCTAAAAAGGTAGCGCATAGCCTCGAGCCTCATCAACCGGGAATGGTTAAAACAGGGGAGGTGTAGCAAGGCTAAGTGGCTAGCAACCAATTAGGGTAAGATCATCCTTATCTAGATGTCCCTTTTTATTCGGCTGTGTGGGCTGTTGCTGATCCCAACTACGGGGTGATCTTATTCGGACTATCCAGTAAGGGATAGCTCTGGTCTTGTCGCAGGTGATCAGGGTGGCTCCTCGGTACTCTGATCTAGACCATGTATTGTGACGGACAGTACCCCAGTAGCCCTGCCATTGATGGAAACCCAATCTTCAATAAGTACCTTCATACTTGTTTGTATACCTATTATGTTGGAATTTAATGAATGTAACAATTTCGACTATTTGAACAAGTATTTGTATTAGAAACTACTATAATATTAGAGGATTTGATAAGAAATGTTTTGGTTATCGTAAGGTAAAAACCCGACATATATATTTGTGGCGATCTTACGGGATACCTTTGATTTTTAAAGGATTTTGGAAACTTTAATAAATCCAATTGAGTGTGTTTTCTCACGCTAGTTTTCCATACCGACTCGGGTGTTATTTCGCTATAATGCTCGGGTCAGATCGAGTATTAAAGGATAGAGGATGGGATGCTGTGGAGCTCAGGAGACGAGCTGGATGGCGAGACGTATCACATGTACTTGATATATATTCCGCTATGTAGTATAAGCTGTATAGTATGCTTTTGGGTAAGGATAAGTTGTTATAACTGTCCAGTATTTGGCCTTTGTTTGTATGTACTCTGATAATGTAATGTATTATTCAGTTATAGATTCTTTTGTATAAAAGTCTGTTGTTATCTATTATATATTATTCCACTGCGATTGTGAGATTCTGATATTGTATGTTTTTCTCTTCTTCTACCTCCTTCTTCTTTCCCTTACGGTCTGGTTTTCTGGCATTCGATTGTTCGGCATTTGATACAGTGGATGTATTGATGTCGGTTTTTGGGCGTCGAAAAATCGGGTCCTTACGTTTGGTATTAGAGCCAAAGGTTAAGCGAGAACCTTGGCTCTGATAGGAATTACACATTAGCGATAGAGTCAATAGTACTCTAGAATGAATTTGAGCGTATTAATAGATATAAGCGCATATTTATTAGTGAATATAATTTTTTTTATTGTGTTGATTGGTTTATTGAGTGGTTTATGGATTCTGGTCAATACGAGTAATTAATGTTATTGATAGGGATCTCTAAACTCTTGAATAGAACAATTCGACATGGTATTGTTTTAAATAGGGTAAATGAAATAATTTTGCCCAAATTATTTTTATATATAAAAGAAATAATTTTTATAAATTATTATAGTATATGGTTGCTTGGTTGTTAAGGAATGATAATGTTAAACTATTATCATTATTATGTCAAAATTAAAATAAGAAATTTAGTGTAATAACCAAAAAGTTAAGAAAATAAATTCATATTACATAATAAAATTGTAAATGTGAATTATAAATGTGATTTAAAAATTGAAATGGTATAAAACTCCAGAGTAATATTTGATTATAGATTGGAAGGATTTGAAATTTGAAAAATTGGGAAATTTAAATTCCTTTGATTTGAAATGATTTTCAAAGGTTTTTAGAGGAATAATAGTAATATTATTTGAAATATTTTTGAATTGGATATGAAACCTGGTGAGGTTTGGAACTTAAAAATATTTGAAATGTTTTGAAAAAGAGTAAAAGCATTGAACTCTTTTCGATCGCTGGAAATTAACTTCGGTGATGACTGCAGCATCATCGATATTCATTTTCGAGTTTCCAAGAGAGGAATTGCTTCCTAAGTTATTTTAAATTGGAGTGTTTGCAAAACTAAGTTTGGTTTTAAAATTCAAGAGATAATTTGATACCAAAGGATTTTGGATATAATTGATTTCAAAATGATTTTGAAATACTTAAGTGATTGTTGAAAAATCTGGAGTTGGTTTAAATTGTTGTTTAAGCAATTGTTAAAACTCTGGGAGTTTAACTAAAAATGTTTATGAGATAACGGGTTTGATAACCTATAAAATTTGAAATCTATTGAAATAAAATTTAACTTAAAGAAGAACTGAATTAAACTAGTGTGAAAACGAGATAGTCAGAAATGTAAGCGAATTAAATGTAGTAAATCAAAAAGATTGGTAAGTGGAATGTAAACAAGTGGAGAATTTACAGAAGTTTTAATTTGAATTGAATTGGAATTTAACCGAATTAAGTTAAGTAAAGGTGAATTTTGAGGAAAAGACTAAATAAACTAAATAAAATGGTTATTGAAATAAAAATTTGTCGGTTGAAATAAATTTGTGAATGAGAAAATGAATTTACATTTGTAAGTAAATGGAATTGAAATTGTATATTGGAATGATATTTGAATTGGGTTAAGTAAGTAAAGTGGTGAAATAAAAATAAATATTTAAAGTGTGTAAAATGTTTATAACTTAAGAAGAAATGGTGAAATTCTTAAGTAAAATTTTGTATTGAGAATATTTTCGGTATTTGGATGAAGATTAAGTAAAATGTAAAATGAGATATTTTGAATTAGTGAACGAAAATCAATATAAATGTGAATAAAAGAGAATTGATATAGCTAATAATCAATTGGGGCAAAATACGTGAGATGTACATATATTATTTTATTCGCATAACGATTTGATCCAGATTCGAGCATAGAATTTCGAGATAGTTATATTATTCCGAGTTGGGATTTTTCACTTGATTTTCGACGGCGAACCATGGATATGGATATTTGATTGATTCTGGAAATTCTCTATCATAGTTCGTGACTATGCAAGAAGAATGACAGTTTCTGATCTAGAAATCAGATCTGAATCCGCACTAGGACGTCGGGTGGACGATACTAGTTCGGAAGTGAAATTGTGTGATCAAGTGAGCGATCGAATTTGGTATTGCGTACGGATGATATATGTACATCGTACGGACTTAAGTGAAGAAAATGTTGAAATTGTGTAAAAAAGGAATGAATAAGATGATTTTGGGTTCTGTGATTGGATATTATTGCTAAGTGGGATATACAGGTGTTTTAAAAGCAAAAGGAAATTGGTATTTTGAATTCAGAAGATAAATTGAATTGCTCTAGAAAAAGGTAAGTAATTAAATTTCTGTATGAAATTTGATGGTTTTTTGATCTAGCCACTTGGCTTTTTGTTTTCTTTTGAAATCTGGGGGCCCGTAGAGGCAATTTATAGTTGTACCGATCTAGCCGCGCAAAGGACATGCTGGAAATTTTTTCCAAAAATTTAGGGAAGTAGAAAAATTTTGAGAAAATTTGATGATTTAAAAATTGGTTTTAAATTTAAAATTTGAATTGTTGAGTAAATAATATTGTTTGGAAATTATGATTGAGTTTGGGAAGTTAATAAGAGTAACAGTGTATCTTAAATAAAAAGATTGTTTTGAGAAGTGTTAAAACTATTTGGTTTTGGGAAAATAATAAACGGGTTGTGGACCATTCCTCTTAACTAGTAATTTCGAGGATGAAATTCTTTTAAAGGGGGAGGAATGTGACGACCCAGGATTTCTAGATATTTGAAATTGAAATATTTAATTAATTTTAAATATTTGAAAGTTAATTCAACTTGAATTTCAAATATCACTATTTATTGGACAATTAAATTATTGAGTTTAATTATTGAAAGTTGGGTAAAAAACTGAATCTTCGGTTTTATACTTGTTAAAAATATTTCAAAAGCTTATAAAATTTATATTAATAGTACTGAAGATAATGAAAGCCTTAGAATTGAATTTGGAAGTGTTTTGCTAAGTTTTGAAAATATAGCATTTAAATCGATATTTAAAAATAGCATTCCGAGGCACAATCTCAAAATTCGACGAAACGAGTTCCGTTGGATACGTAATATTGTATTATTATCGGATTTCAAATTTTGTAGTGTTTGGAATTGTAGTGTGATCATATGGTGTATAAACGCGTTGAAATCTATGTCGAAAATTCAATATAAATAACTGGGTCCAAAAAGCTATCTTCTCCATACGATCGAATTAGAACTCGGAATCTTTTCCGTCGTGTTGTTAATAGGGGTATAACATTATAAACACCTAGTGGCACGACTCGATAGGATGTCAAGATTTTAAGCTACGAATTCAAAACGATTTAAATTTAAGGATAGATAATACAATTGCATTGAATCACTGTAGCAGCCTGCAGCCACGTAAGGCAAACTTAAAACACGTGTTTCCCCTTTTCTCTTTAGATCGCACGCATGGAAGTAAGAGAATAAAAAGATTTTCGATTAAAAAAAAGTAAAGTAAGAATGAATCGTTCAAAAACTAAGCCTACCTTCATTCCATTCAAATTAAAATCCCTCTCTGAAAGAAAAAAATGGCAACCGAGATAAGAACGTAATCGATGTCTCGTTCGATTAAAAAAAAAGGAGGATCGCGATATCGTCGCGAGGCTTGGCTTGAACTCGAGCACGTTAAATTCGAAGAAAGTTAAGGGAGGAGCCATGTGGATATGGATGGTGAAGCGACGCCTTTTCTCGCAAGATGGCGGTTGGGACGGAGCCGCGATTGGCACGTGAGGGCGCGACTTGGTGGGTTGCGATCAATGGTGGTCGATGCGGCTTCTTTTGGGAAGGCTGGTAGAGGGAATGGAGCGCGCGGCAGAAATTGGGTGATCTTCGGTCGTCTGTTTGGTGTCGCGATTGTTGGGGCTCGAGCTAGAGCACAATGGAGTTGCGAGTTATCTAGGGTTTCGACGAGGCGTGGGTAGTCTGGAGTCGAAGTCGGGATCGATGGTGGATGCTGTGAGGTATCGTTTTTTTAACTGAATAGATAAATGTTTATATATACACAGAAAAAAGGGATTTTAAAAATCAGGAACTTTATTTCACATAAATATATGTTTATAAAAAAAAAGTTTTGTAGTAAAGAACTTACTGTTTTGGGTTATTTACTGGAAAAGATATAAATATAAATGTATAAATGCACACACATATTTTATTTTAAATAAATATATATATATATATATAGATAATCAGAGAAATAAATAAATAAATAAATAAATGTAGAGATAAGGTTTTGAAAATGGGAAATTTTAAAATGTTTGAGGAGTTTATATAAAATTAGATTTTTGGATCTATATAGATTATTTTATAAAATAAGTATGGTTTCAAAAGAAAAGATAAGTAAATAAAGATACATGTTTAAACTTATTATTTTTAAATAATGTATTATAGTGATTATTTTGTTCAATAAACTTGTTTAATTTATTATAGTTACAAAAATGTTTTTAAAAGGGAAATTATTAGTTTAAGTAAAATAATTAATTAAATTCATTTAATGGTAATTGAGCATTCGATTAATTCAAATATTAATAAGCCGTAAAGTGTTTATACAAGGTCTAAATTGGGAAGAGACGGGACGGTATGGGTTGGATTGCAAAACAAAAATCAAAGTTGAGTAAATCTCACTCATTTGTATTATCGTTTAAATTTAAATAGTTAAATTTAAATTGTTGAATTGATTGCTTGGATTAATGATCCATTATCAGCTTGGATGTGATATATATATGTATATGTATATATATTGGTGTGACTGATTTCCCGCATTATATAGCGGATGAGACCCTTTGCGCCTTGCATAATAGCGGATGACCCTTATACCGGTATATTCCACCTCGAAGTGGAATTGGTATTTTATTTATTGACTAACATATGTGGATCCAGGGAAACAGGTTGGGGGATCCAACTGGATTCCTCAAAATGTTGAAATTGTTTTTATAATCTGTGATATGATTCATTAATTTTTTGTGATAGATTATTGATTATATTGGGAATTGGAAATATTGGATGCTATGGTTTGACTGAATATATTTGGGTATATTGAGTTATCAAAAATATAAAGATTGGATTTTTGAAGGAAAATAAATAGAGAATTTTTAAGTAAAATAATTATAGAGAATTTGGATAAATTAAAGAATGAATTGGAAAATGATAAAAATTGATTTTTAAATTCTTATAAATAAATTCCGAGTACGGGAAAGGGGATTTTTGAATAAATGGGAGTAAATGAATTTTTAACTTAAGTGATATTATATAAAGAAATAAAGGATTTATTTTTAAATTCAGGATTTAAAATAATTGGGAGAGATAAACGAAAATTTCAGGAAAAGTATGAAATTGGTGTTTTCAGTATAAATAAGATTTTAAATCATAATAAAGGATTAAAATCTGTAATTAATGGGTTTTAAAATAAAATTGAGTAAGTAAAAGAATTTATTTTAAAATGGAGTAAAATTTTGGAAATCGATTTGGAAATTGATTTAGTTTTTTCGAAACTGTGTTTTTAAAAGGAGGATGAGACTATGGAATTTATAAACTGGGTTTATAAAGTGAAATATTTATCAGAGGATAATTTGAAAGTATAAATTCAGGATGGGAATTTATAAAGAAAGGGTGATTTGTTTAAAAATAAATAGTGGTTTATTTTTAAGGTGTGGGAAAGAAATTTACGGGTTTAAGGCGTAAATTAAATTGGGATAAATTGAGAAGAATTTATTAACTGATTAAATGGACTATTTAGGAATAGAACGTGTATTTTCCTAAAAAACCAAGTATGTTTAAAAGCATATTTTTAAGTATAAGTTAGAGGTTTTAAAGTGGTTTTAAAAGAATGTTTAAGGAAGAAATTATTATTTAATGCTTTAATAATTTTAAAAGAAACTATTTATTAAGTTAATTATATAAGTAGATTATTTTAAGGTTTAACTAGTATTATGATTTGAAAGATAATTATTTAATATTTATACTATATAGAATAACTTTCATTTTAAAAATTAGTTTTGGCTTAAGTTTTACAAGATAAATTATTATAAATTTCATGACTTGTAATTTAATAAAGTGTTTTAAGTAGTTTTTATTTTAAGTGTTTTAAAGTGTACATATTAAGACTTGGCGATTTTCAATGGAAATAAAACAATGGGGTGGAAATTTATTCTATGAGAGAAAAAGTGATTTAAAACTATTTTCCAAAGGGTTGAAGTGTGGAATATATATATCTTGCGAAGATATTTTGAATTAAATATTTTGGGGAAATTAATAAGGCTTGATGATTGTTGTGGATGTTATTTGGTAGTTAAATAAACTACTACCAATGTTGGCTAATGCGCTGATCGTTTCGAAGAGACCGGGATCAGGATTAATTTTTCGAAAACCACTTCGATCTGGTTTGAACTGTAACGACCCGTAAATTTCAATGATTAAAATTGGTTAAATTAATAATATTTTCATAACTAAATTTTGAAAGAAATAAAAAATTTATAATTTATATTGAAGTAAATGTTAAGAATAAAATATAGCAATGGTAATTAAAACTAATTATTAGTAATTTGAATAGAATTCTAGTAAATGAAGTAGTGAAAGTGTTATACCTGGATATAAATTGGATATGAGAATATAAGGGTAAGTATTGAATAAATTAATGAAATAACACATTGTTAACAGTAATTGGATGTAAATTAAGGAAATATGTTAATGCAAGTTAATAATTAATGAACTTGAATGAACATGCCAATTAAATAAAATAATTTAGATGTTATAACTTAGTTATAAATGGAATATAATAAAAACAAATGTAATTATTGTATTAATGTGTGAAATAATACGACAGATGGAAATTGTTTGTGAATAATAAACATACAAGTATTATAAAAGGATAATGGTGACAAACGGTAGTTGTTACTAGTTAATATACCAATTACGAATAAGGGTAATTAAATGTTACTTTAATGATAATTAATATAATATTGGAAAGTGTGAATGTAAATTTAATAGAAACATAAATTTATTTATAATGTAGTAATTGATGTAATAAAAGTATGAAACTAAGTAAATAAATTAATTGAGAATATAAATCGTAATTAATGTACATATTTGGCAAATATAATAAAATGGAAATAGTAGTTAATACAAAGGAAAGATGGATATTTGAATATAGTAGTGTAATGAAATACAAACAAATCATTCCATTGAAATCTAATTTATAATAAGTGTAATTATTGTAGCAATTGGAATTAAATATTATGCAATTGAAATAAAGATGAAAATGGAAATATTGAAGTATGTAATGCAAGGGTATCATAAATAGTAATGGAATAAAATTAGTGTTATATATGGAATAATAACCTGGGTTGATAGGTAACAAACTTTTAAATGTAATTAAAAGAAAATAGGTGACAATTAATATAGGTTGTTTATTTATTTAATGTGTTAAATAAACTTTGGTAATCAATTACAATAAATCTTAATCTAACGTTTTGTTAATGTATTAGGATATATACCAAAGTAATGGTACCTAGGATGATAATAATTGGATTAACTGCAATTAAATGAAATTTAATATTTAATTATTACGTTAATTGAAATTAAAATGAAACTCAGTATTACATTTATGGGTTTAAGACAATAATTACAAGATATGAAGATAATATGATGAGTTGAAATGTTAGTTTATTGGTAAAGAAATAAGTGATGTAATAAAGGAATGAAATCAAGATAAGTAAACTAATTGAGACTTTAATTAGAAATAATGTGTGAAATCGACCAAAATATAGTATATGGAAATATGATAGTCAATAAATAAAGGATGGAATGAGAGCACTAATGTAATGAATGTAAAACTAAATAAATGGATAAATTGAAATGAAAGGTCAAGTGAAATATTGAAAATTGTTATAATTGGTTATGAGATTGAAATGTAAGAAACGAATGTAAATACTTAATTAGCTAATGGAATAATAATAATAATATAGTTAATGCTAATTAAATAAAAGCAGAAGTATTTAAGAATTGTAACATTTGCTTGATAATAGGGAATTCATAAGTGTAATTAAAGTCATGGTAACACTTGTTATAAGTTACCCGTTTATTTGGTTTAATAATTAAAATGGGAATTAATTAGAATTAAATGAACTTTAATGTATATTAATGAGAATTTATGCAATAGCTAAAGGGGTGCATGTAATAAATACAAACCAATGTTAATTTATGACACAAATTTGTGTAGAGAATTTATTTTCTTTTATTGTGTGTTAATTAAATCTTTAAAGGATGTTAATTTTGGTACGTTTAGGGTTAACAAAATTAATTAAGTGAACGATTGTTTTGAAATTTGAATTCAAAAAATTTGTTTACAGTATAGAGTTGGTCCATTCATTCCCTTTCTAATTAATAATTACCTCTTTTTAATACCAGCTACTTTTAAAAATGCTGTTCATATTTACTATATTTCAATACCAAATTTGTTCATATTTATTTTGTTTCGTTCATTTTCCAACTTCATTTTACTGTAATGTCTTTTCATTTATTTCTAATTAATAGCGGCCTCTCTTTTCAAATCTCTTTGGCCCTAAACCTAACTCTAACCTTATAAATAAGATATGATGCAAATGAAACCCCATCCTCCATTCTAATCTTCTTTCTTTTCTTTTTTTCTCCAAATCTCCTTATTATCTCTCATTTTAATTTTTCCTTCCTCTTTAAATATTCTTCTTCTTCAAATTTTATTCCATTTCAAACTTTCTTCTTTCTTTTCAAATCTTGATCTTCTCTTCCATTTTCAGTTCTTCTTATTTTAATCCTTTTCTTTTTCAATTCTTCTTTTTCAATTCTTCTTTATCAAATCTTCTTTTATTCAAACCTTTTAAAAAAAAATACATAAATACATGCATATATATATATATATATATATATATATTAATATAATAAGGAGGGAAATTAAAGTAAATCAAAATAAAAGAAAAATTATAGAACAAAGCTTGCAATCAAGAAGGAGACTAAGGAAACATAGAGAGAAGCTATTGACTAGAAGTCTATCATTTTCAGATTCGTATAAAGGTGAGTGTTTTAACCCACTCACAACTTCTAAAATTTCTTATGTGTGTTAAATTTATTTTTGGATGTGATTAGAAATTTAGTTACTGCTGTGTGGTATATTTTTATCATCATTCCAATTAAATTGAATTTATTGAATTAAATTGTTATTAAATTTATTATTGAATATAAACCGCTAGTAATTACATGTTATTTATTATCTGTTCTATATTGATGTTATTGTTGAATTGGATGATGATTGTGATAAATGGTGGATGGTTGATATTGGATGAATGGATGTTATATTTTATATTGTTACAAACTGCAAATTGCTATGCATCTTATTTCATTCGGGATTGCGGTTTAAAATGATATATAACCGTATTTTTTATTTTAAATTATGGATTGAAATGATAAATACCCGTATCACTTGACCATAGGATAGAAAATTTTATACAGACACCGTCGGTTTCTATATATAAATATTTTGAAAAATGATTTCTACAGTTTTGGATAAATTATACGGTTTAATAAATATTGATTCTTTTCGATATTATATAAAAATATTTTATATATAGTTAAATTCATGTATTTAAGCTATGTATAAATTTGTTTAATAACAATAAGTTTAATAATGGAGTTTGATTTTATTAAAATAAAATATGGTTAAGTATTTAAATCATACTTTAATATAGAGGTTATAATGATTTAAATAAATTAAGATTGGAAGGCAAATTGGAAATTTATTTGAAATTGAGCTTATTTAAGAATTAAACTCCATAAGTTGATGTAAAATTTATTAAATTTGAAATTTTAAAAGGTATGATATTTATAACTGGATTTTTATTCAAGATGAATTAAATGAATATTTCTGGTATAAATAAATTGAAGGAAATATTTAGTTGTTGGTAATTTGAGTTTTATTTAAATGATTATGGATTTATTATGGAAATATTTCAAAACTAAATAATAGGACATTGAATTGTTGAATGGTAATTTCCAACCATAGTTTTGAAATTGTTTAATACTCAAAGTTTGAAATATATTGAAACTGAAGTGTTTTATTGAAACTGAAAGTGAGTTGAAAATTTATGAATTTAGATTTAATTTAAAGTGAATAAAATTGTAAAATCGAGGAAATTATTTCACCTTATAAAGTAATTTTAAATTCAAACTATTTTATTTTATATACTGTTTGACTACCCAAACTATTTAAGCTTTGGAAGTTATGGTTTTGAAGCTATAAAATTCGAAGTATTATGTTTTGAAAGGTTATAGTTCAAGCGTTGGTTTCGAAATATTAAAAATTTGAATGTGTTATGATTTTGGAAAGGATATATTCGAAATAAAAATGATATTATATTGATTTAGGTTTTATAAAAATGATATCGTATTTATTTGGTTTTTGAAAGGGAAATGATATTGTATTTATATGGTTTTGAAATGGATAGTATATTTTGGTTTTGAAGTACAATTATTTTGAAATGACCGCGGTGTTATAATAACGTTTGGTTGTTGAAGAGACCGGGATCGAAAGTTGTCATACTCTCTGCCAACTCCGAAAACCACTTTAACAACCGTGTACATACTGGAGATTCCAGAATGAAGTAGGATGGTGACGACGTTCTATTAAGGTATTTACGTGGACCCGACTCCCGTGAGTTGGCATAAAGTGGCTAAAACAGGAGCGATCTCGGGCCAAGGAGGTAGCCCCTCTTATCGGACACATCCCTTCGATGTTATACTCCGACTTTTGCATTGATTCGGTGGCCACTTTTGATTTTTTTGACTTGAAGGTGTGGCTCGAGGTGGGCGGTAGCTGCGCGCTACGCGTTGCCATCAGCCTGTATGGGTAATTGGTATATCTACCCTAGCATTACCTTGTGTGCCGTGTCACGTACCCTATCGCGCCTTGTACGAGTTTGATTTGCGTCTTACCTATGGAGTATCCTCTGGTAGCCTCCCGATCAGGAGGTATTACGGTACTGTATAGACTATTGGCACTATTACGTGTTAAGGGCTATATGGGTAACCCCTTAACGCTATTAAAAAGTAAGTTTATTTTACTATTAGACATTATTATATTAGCGAAATATTACTATATAGTAAATAGTTTAAAGGATACTTAGGAGATGTGAATCCCGAGCATTTTTTAAGTTACTGCACTCACGTTAGACACTGGATATGAGATGTCAAATCCCGTAAACATCTCTGACGTCGTTCCACTCATATTATTTACCGTTGATTTAACTTACATAAGATCTTTTAGTTCTGACTCGAATGTTTTGTCTTTTCAATTCGCTCGGGTCAGCCTAAGCATTTCAGGTTTGAAGACCTTACTTCTGGAGGACGAAAATGAAGATTTTATTACTATTATCTATTATATTTTTCCACTGCAATCATATTGTTCCGCTGCATTATTTATTATTCCCTGGTATGTGTAACTATGATATGTATTGCATGAGTATAATCGAATATTTTGTAAAACAACTTCATGAACTGTATATTTGATTATTATATTTTATCATTCCACTATAAGATTCTATTTTGTTTTATTTCTTTCTTCCTTTTTCTTATTCACCCTACAACAATCCGTCCTTCTGTATGGTTTAAGTCTGACATGTGTGGTTTATCATCGATTTAAAGTGTATAAAAAGGCGGGACATTACATCTGGTATCAAAGCTTTGGTTTAGCGATAAACCTTAGCTTTGTTGGGTATGACTCTTTATTAATAGGGTAATAATACCCTATGGGGAGTCGCTGAGTGTATATATGAGAGAGCGTATTTGTTAGTGTTATATAAAGGTTTTAATATTGTGTTAATTTGTTCCGTTTTGTGTTTGTAAATTCTGGTTGGTGCATGGGACGCTGACATCAATAGGGATTTCTAAACACTTAATAGGACAAACCGACACAATATTTGTTTTGAATATAGGTGAATGAAATAATTTTGCCTGTTACATTTTCTGTATATAAAGTAATAGATTTTAAAGGTTATATTGGTTGTAATATATTGGTTATTAGGTAGAGAAATTTATGAATATGATTGGAAAAAATATTTGAAGAAAAAAAATAAGAATAAGTTGGAAATTTTAGAATCTAAGTTCTGGGGGTTTTGAAAATTTCTTTTGAATGACTTTAAAATATAATAATAATATTATTAGAAGTATTTTTCGATATAGATATTTCAATATAAATTGAAAGAATTGTTTTAAATAAATTTTTGAAAAAATATATATTTCTGTACTTCTCTCTCTGTCGCTGGAAAATAATTTCGGGGATGAGTGCACGCATCATCGACATTCATTTTCGAGTTTCGAAGTGGAAAGACCACTGTAGTATTCTACTACAGATTTATTTTGATAAACAAATAAAGATTTTAAATTGTTTTAAGTATAATTGGATATATAAATACATTAATTTATTATTTTAAAATGATTTGAGATTTAACCCGGTATTTAGTTCTTAAGTTTCCATTAATTAATAGTTTCAATTATTGTAGTGAACTGGAACGTAGGTATTAATAATTGAAACCTCTAAAGGAAATAAGAGATTTAATGCTAAATATAAATAGAATTTAAAAGAAAGTTGAAATTGTAATCTATAAAACAAAAGATGTAATTATTGAACATTAAATTAAATTAAAAGAAATGAGGTAAAACTTGTATAAGTTTCATTTGCATTCTTTAACATATATATAACTTACCAAAAGATGTAAAAAGTTGAAATATTAATAAGAAAATGTAATGGATATTATACAAGTAATCAACTTGAGGTAATGAAAGCATTTAATGAAATTCTTTTACAAATAAGGATTCGATGTTGTAATTGTTGTAAACTTAAGTTGTAATTGAAATGTTACTGTAATAAAGGTAACATGAAAAAATATTGTAAGTATAAGATTTTAAATTTAAGTAAATAAATTAATATGCAAAAAAATTGAATTAAACATTAATACTATAAATAAATGGAATTGAATAACTGCAGGTAAATTAGAAGGATAAATCATTATATGAAAGAAAAGATTGTTGTTTGTTTTAGTTTATGGTCATTTGGGCAAGGACACTTTACGATTGTTTAGATGAATGAATAATCTATTTAGTTCCATCTAAGACTGTTGAGTGAATGGTGCGCTTAGTAGTTTATTTTTTATTCTATACAATTTAAAGTTTTGAACCCAAACAACTATTTGTTTTGTTGCTATAGATACGTGGATGGTTGATTTTATTGACTTCATATGATGATCCTATGTTGTGATTCCAAGTGATTGTTGTGTTTGACGTTATTTGTTTGATTAGTGGATGAAACAAAATAAATATTTCATTCTATATAATTATTAACTCTTTTAGATTATATAAGTGAAATACAGGTTATGGAAGCAATTGCTACTACTTTTGGTTTCATAATTAAGCGTTAATTGCCCGACAAATAGGTACGTTTTCGAATTACAGTTTATAGCGTTATTATTATTTTCCCGTATTGGGATATATATTATTTTGGAAATATATGTTATATATTATTACATTTATATTATATTTTCTCCCGATCCTCTTCGTAAAAAGGAGACTCTGCCAAAAAATTTCGTAAATTTTGGACTTAGAAAATATTTTGAAAATGTTTCCAAACTTTATGAATTCAAGTACAAAAAGATTTAATGGTTATAAATTGGTATATTTTATTTAAATTAATTAATTGTGTAAATTTGTTTGTTTATAAATTTAATGTTTTAAGTAAAATATATTGATTTCCTAATTCTTCTTTTCCCTCCTTGTTCCTTTTCGGGGACGGAAAGTTTTGAGTGGGGGAGAATGTAACGACCCGTAAATTTCAATGATTAAAATTGGTTAAATTAATAAGATTTTCATAGTTAAATTTAGAAATAAATAATTTTTTTATAATTTATATTGAAGTAAATGTTAAAAATGAAATATAACAATGGTAGTTAAAACTAATTATTAGTAATTTGAATAAAATTCTAGTAAATGAAGTAGTGAAAGTGTTATACCTGGATATAAATTGAATATGAGAATATAAGGGTATGTATTGAATTAATTAATGAAATAACACATTGTTAATAGTAATTGGATGTAAATTAAGAAAATATGTTAATGCAAGGTAATAACTAATGAACTTGAATGAACATGCCAATAAAATAAAATAATTTAAATGTTATAACTTAGTTATAAATGGAATATAATAAAAACAAATGTATTAATATGTGAAATAATATGATAGATGGAAATTGTTTGTGAAGAATAAACATACAAGTATTATAAAGGGATAATGGTGACAAATGGTAGTTGTTACTAGTTAATTTACCAATTACAAATAAAGGTAATTAAATGTTACTTTAATGATAATTAATATAATATTAGAAAGTGTGAATGTAAATTTAATAGAAACATAAATTTATTTATAAGGTAGTAATTGATGTAATAAAAGTATGAAACCAACTAAATAAATTAATTGAGAATATAAATCGTAATTAATGTACATATTTGGTAAATGCAATAAAATGGAAATAGTAGTTAATACAAAGGAAAGATGGATATTTGAATATAGTCGTGTAATGAAAGACAAACAAATCATTCCATTGAAATCTAATTTATAATAAGTGTAATTATTGTAGCAATTGGAATTAAATATTATGCAATTGAAACAAAGATGAAAATGGAAATACTGATGTATGTAATGCAAGGGTATCATAAATAGTAATGGAATGAAATTAGTGTTAAATATGGAATAATAACCTGGGTTGATAGGTAACAAACTTTTAAATGCAATTAAAAGCAAATAGGTGACAATTAATATAGGTTGTTTATTTATTTAATGTGTTAAATAAACTTTGGTAATCAGTTACAATAAATCTTAATTTAACGTTTTGTTAATGTGTTAAGATATATACCAAAGTAAATGGTACCTAAGATGATAATAATTGGATTAATTGCTATTAAATGAAATTTAATATTTAATTATTACGTTAATTGAAATTAAAATGAAACTCAGTATTACATTTATGGGTTTAAGACAATAATTACAAGATATGAAGATAATATGATGAATTGAAATGTTAGTTTATTTGTAAAGAAATAAGTGATGTAATAAAGGAATGAAATCAAGATAAGTAAATTAATTGAGACTTTAATTACAAATAATGTATGAAATTGACTAAAATATAGTAAATGGAAATATGATAGTCAATAAATAAAGGATGGAATGGGAGCACTAATGTAATGAATGTAAAACTAAATAAATGGATAAATTGAAATGAAAGGTCAAGTGAAATATTGAAAATTGTTATAATTGGTTATGAGATTGAAATGTAAGAAACGAATGCAAATACTTAATTAGCGAATGGAATAATAATAATATAGTTAATGGTAATTAAATAAAAGCAGAATTATTTAAGAATTGTAACATTTGCTTGATAATAGGGAATTCATAAGTGTAATTAAAGTCATGGTAACACTTGTTATAAGTTACCCGTTTATGTGGTTTAATAATTAAAATGGGAATTAATTAGAATTAAATGAACTTTAATGTATATTAATGAGAATTTATGCAATAACTAAAGGTGTGAATGTAATAAATGCAAACCAGTGTTAATTTATGACACAAATTTGTGTAGAGAATTTATTTTCCTTTATTGTGTGTTAATTAAATCTTTAAAGGATGTTAATTTTGGTACGTTTAGGGTTAATAAAATTAATTAAATGAACGATTGTTTTGAAATTTGAATTCCAAAAATTTGTTTACAGTATAGAGTTGGTCCATTCATTCCCTTTCTAATTAATAATTACCTCTTTTTAATACCAGCTACTTTTAAAAATGCTGTTCATATTTACTATATTTCAATACCAAATTTGTTCATATTTATTTTGTTTCGTTCCTTTTCCGACTTCATTTTACTGTAATGTCTTTTCATTTATTTCTAATTAATAGCGGCCTCTCTTTTCAAATCTCTTTGGCCCTAAACCTAACTCTAACCTTATAAATAAGATATGATGCAAATGAAACCCCAGCCTCCATTCTAATCTTCTTTTTATTCTTTTTTTTCTTCAAATCTCCTTATTATCTCTCATTTTAATTTTTCCTTCCTCTTCAAATATTCTTCTTCTTCAAATTTTATTCTACTTCAGACTTTCTTCTTTCTTTTCAAATCTTGATCTTCTCTTCCATTTTCAGTTCTTCTTGTTTTAATCCTTTTCTTTTTCAATTCTTCTTTATCAAATCTTTTTTTTTTCAAACCTTTTAAAAAAATACATAAATACACACATATAATATATATATATATATATATATATATATATATTAATATAATAAGGAGGGAAATTAAAGTAAATCAAAATAAAAGAAAAATTATGGAACAAAGCTAGCAATCAAGAAGGAGACTAAGGAAACATAGAGCGAAGCTATTGATTAGAAGTCTATTATTTTCTGATTCGTACAAAGGTGAGTGTTTTAACCCACTCACAACTTCTAAAATTTCTTATGTGTGTTAAATTTATTTTTGGATGTGAATAGAAATATAGTTACTGCTGTTTGGTATATTTTTATCACCATTCCAATTAAATTTAATTTATTGAATTAAATTGTTATTTAATTTATTATTGAATATAAACTGCCAGTAATTACCTGTTATTTATTATCTGCTCTATATTGATGTTATCGTTGAATTGGATGATGATTGTGATAAATGGTTGATGGTTGATATTGGATGAATGGATGTTGTATTTTACATTGTTACAAACTGCAAATTGTTATGCACCTTATTTCATTTGGGATTGCGGCTTGAAATGATATATAACCGTATTTTTTATTTTAAATTACGGATTGAAATGATAAATATCTGTATCACTTGACTATAGGATAGAAAATTTTATACAGACACTGTCGGTCTATATATATATATATATATATTGGAAAATGATTTCTATGGTTTTGGATAGAATTACACGGTTTAATAAATATTGATTCTTTTTTACATTATATAAAAATATTTTATATATAGTTAAATTCATGTATTTAAGCTATGTATAAATTTGTTTAATAACAATAAGTTTAATAATGGAGTTTAGTTTTATTAAAATAAAATGTGGTTAAGTATTTAAATCATACTTTAATATAGAGGTTATAATGATTTAAATAAAATTAAGATTGGAAGGTAAATTGGAAATTTATTTGAAATTGAGCTTATTTAAGAATTAAACTTCATAAGTTGATGTAAAATTTATTAAACTTGAAATTTTAAAAGGTATGATATTTATAACTAGATTTTTATTCAAGATGAATTAAATGAATATTTCTAGTATAAATAAATTGAAGGAAATATTTAGTTATTGGTAATTTGAGTTTTATTTAAATGATTATGGATTTATTATGCGAATATTTCAAAACTAAATAATAGGACATTGAATTGTTGAATAGTAATTTCCAACCTTAGTTTTGAAATTGTTTAATACTCAAAGTATGAAATATATTGAAATTGAAGTGGTTTATTGAAACTGAAAGTGAGTTGAAAATTTATGAATTTTGATTTAATTTAAAGTGAATATAATTGTAAAATCGAGGAAATTATTTCACCTTATAAAGTAATTTTAAATTCAAACTATTTTATTTTATATATTGTTTGAATATCCTAACTATTTAAGCTCTGGAAGTTATGGTTTTGAAGCTATAAAATTCGAAGTATTTATGTTTTGAAAGGTTATAGTTCAAGCGTTGGTTTCGAAATATTAAAAATTTGAAAGTGTTATGATTTTGGAAAGGATATATTCAAAATAAAAATGATATTATATTGATTTAGGTTTTATAAAAATGATATCATATTTATTTGGTTTTTGAAAGGGAAATGATATTGTATTTATATGGTTTTGAAATGGATAGTATATTTTGGTTTTGAAGTACAATTATTTTGAAATGACCGCGGTATTATAATAACGTTTGGTTGTTGAAGAGACCGGGATCGGAAATTGTCATACTCTCTGCTAACTCCAAAAACCACTTTAACAACCGTGTACGTGGTGGAGATTCCAGAATGAAGTAGGATGGTGGCGACGTTCTATTAAGGTATATACGTGGACCCGACTCCTGTGAGTTGGCATAAGGTGGCTAAAACAGGAGCGATCTCGGACCATGGAGGTAGCCCCTCTTATCGGACACATCCCTTCAATGTTATACTCCGACTTTTGCATTGATTCGGTGGCCACTTTTGATTTTTTTGATTTGAGGGTGTGGCTCGAGGTGGGCGGTAGCTGCGCGCTACGCGTTGCCATCAGCCCGTGTGAGTAATTGGTATATCTACCCTAGCATTACCTTGTGTGCCGTGTCACGTACCCTATCGCGTCTTGTACGAGATTGATTTTTGTCGTACCTATGGAGTATCCTCTGGTAGCCTCCCGATCAGGAGGTATTACGGTACTGTATAGACTATTGACACTATTACGTGTTAAGGGCTATATGGGTAACCCCTTAACGCTATTAAAAAGTAAGTTTATTTTACTATTAGACATTATTATAATAGCGAAATATTACTACATAGTAAATAGTTTAACAGATACTTAGGAGATGTGAATCCCGAGCATTTCTTAAGTTACTGCACTCACATTAGACACTGGATAGGAGATGTCAGATCTCGTAAACGTCTCTGACGCCGTTCCACTCAGATTATTTATGTTGATTTAACTTACATAAGATCTTTTAGTTCTGACTCGAGTGTTTTGTCTTTTCAATTCGCTCGGGTCAGTCTGAGCATTTCAGGTTTGAAGACCTTACTTCTGGAGGACGAAGACGAAGATTTTATTACTATTATCTATTATATTTTTCCATTGCATTCATACTATCCGCTGCATTATTTATTATTCCCTGGATGTGTAACTCTGATATGTATTGTATGAGTATAATCAAATATTTTGTAAAACAGCTTCATAAACTGTATATTTGATTATTATATTTTATCGTTCCGCTGCAAGATTCTATTTTGTTTTATTTCTTTCTTCCTTTTTCTTATTTATCCCATAATAATCCGCCCTTCTGTATGGTTTAAGTCCGACATGTGTTGTTTATCGTCGATTTAAAGTGTACAAAAAGGCGGGACATTACATGAACGTTTTCATAAGGAAAACAAGAGCTTGGAGTCGAAGATGGAGCAGTGAAGTGCAAGGGCTAATCTTTACTAATCCTGTGGGTGATTCCAAAATGGATGTAGTAGGAGTAGTGCCTTCGGTTCCGTTCGGACCTGGAACAGACTTATATGGATGAATGCTATCTGAGCATTGTCAGTGGGACGATGAGCATTCTAAGTGAATGCGTGCTAAAAAGGTAATGCATAGCCTCGAGCCTCATCAACTGGGAATGGCTGAAATAGGGAAGGTGCAGCGAGGCTAAGTGGCTAGCAACCAATTAGGGTAAGGTCATCCCTGTCTAGATGTCCCTTTTAATTCGGCTATTAGGGCGGTTGCTGATTCCAACCGCGGGGTGATCTTATTCAGACTATCCAGTAAGGGATAGCTCCGATCTTATATTGCAAGGGATCAGGGTGGATCCTCGGTACTCTGATCTGGACCAGGTACTGTGACAGACGGTACCCCAATAGCCCTGCCATTAATGGAAACCCGATCTCCAATAAGTGCCTTTGGACTTGTTTGTATACCTATTATGCTGGAATTTAATGAATGTAACAATTTCGGCTATTTAAATAAGTATTTGTTTGTAGATGTAACATTCCGGAATTTTTAACAATATCAATTTAATAACCTGTATTAAAAATTAAATTGATATTGATAATTTTGTTAATAATAATTCAAATAGATTTAATAATCTTCTTCAATAATTATTTAATTGGTCATTTTATCTTTTAAAAATAATAAATTGGTTTCTATTTATAATATAAATATATAGTTCATGTAGTAAATAGATTAGCTTTGTTTTAATTTTAATAAATAAAGCATATTTTCTAATTCTAACATTTTAGTAATTTGGAAAATTAGTTTTTATTTAATATATAAGCTTTTCAAAGTTATTAAATAAATAATCTTGGTTTAAATTTAATAAATGAATCTTGTTTTCAAATTCTAATATATACATTAATAATTTGGAAATTTTGATTTAAATTAATATTAAGTTTTCAAAGCTATGTAATAAATATATATATGATTCTAAAATTGATGAGAGAGATGTTTAAATGGTTGAAATGATTTTGGCTTGAATTTTAAATTTAATTGAATTAACAAAAAGTTTTATAGCTTAATAAAATAGGTAATTTATTTATAAAGAAATGATTCCTTTAGTAATTATTTTAATTTAATAATGAATCATTTCTAAAAAACAATATTAATAGTGTATTGTTTTACAAATAGATTTTGAATTAAAATGGCAATTGTTATTTCAAATTTAATTTGTATTCATAATTTGATTTTTAAATATTAGATTTCGAATTTGATTTGAATTTAAAATCCAAAGTATAGATTTTTAATTGTTTTGATTTTTATATAAGCTTTTATTTGTGCATCATTTGTTTTTATTTCTTTTATCAATTTATATACATATAAAATCCTAATTAATAAATTAAATTAGGCTTAACATATATATTAACATTTAAATTTAAATAAAAATTACCTTACAAAGACATGTGTTGTATTCTTGAGCCTCATTTAACAAGTGTTATAAGATTAAAATATCAATTTGACAAATGTTAAAAATTTATACAAGTGCCACCCCTTTATTTTATTTTCCTTAAATTTTTATAAAATTTTAAATTGGTTTATATAAACCAACATCTTCATCTCTTTCTTCCTTTTCTCTTCTCAATTCAAAAGACAAAGAGAAGCTTCAACTTTAGATCAAATGCAGATCTGTAAACAAATCTGAATCATGAAAACCCAATTCAATTTTTTTTCAAAAATCTGTAGTTTATGATCAAATGCAGATCTACAAACAAATCTGCAATTACATGCATCTTCAAAAGAACCAAAATCACTTCCCTATTCCAAAATCTTGTAAAACACTCTTCAAAACAAACCAAATTCAGAAAATCATGTCAATACAAAATCAAACTCCTCAATTTCAAAATCTGCACTTACCATTTTTAAAACTCCTCATACCAAAAGCTTCTACACATCTTCAAATCCCTGTACATATCAGTAACCTATATATTCCAAAATAAAAGCAAGTCTGCATCATTTTTCTTTCTGTAATCTGACCTGCATTCATTTTTTCCAACTTGAGTATCAAAAGGAATCTGCAACCCAAGTTTTAAAATTCAAAAACAAGTTGAAATCTGGAAATCACGTCTTCCTGCAAATGTCTTCAGCAAAGTTTCAAAAGCAATTTTTTTATGGAAGCTCTGTTTTGCATCTCTAAAAAAATTAGTGAGCAACTTTTTAAAATTTAAAATCTAAAATTGGTTGCATGCTTATATGTTGAAATGAATAAACATTGTATGTGTTTATAGGTAAATGTCTGAAGTAGATAATATTTGAATGCATGTTGTATTCTGTCTGTCTTGTTACCAGGTTCAATTTTTTTTATTAAATCCTTACCTTTTGATCTAGTTATGATAGGATCTAATTCACAAACAAATATTGTTTGTTTTAACATAGGTTAAGTTTTAAAATTTTAAGAAGTTAAAAGAAATAAGCCTGTTGTCTCTCTAAATCTAAAAAATTCTCTATGCATGTTGAATTAAGTAAAAACTCAAACATCGTGATATACAAATTCAGTATCACAAATGAAATACATAATCAAAAATATGATTTTTAAAACTAGAATTAAAGTTTTTAGAATTAAGTCGAAGGCACAGTATTGTGATGAACTGGAAGGGGTTTATTTGGATTTGCTGGTGATCTATGGATAGTGGAGGCTTGGGGTTCTCCCGGGTGATGGAAGAGGAGTAGGAGAGCTAGGAAATATCATAGGTGGTGATGGAATTCAGTGTGGAAGTTGCGGTATTGTTTTTCTTTTTAAAACCCTAGTTTTTAAAAGTTTTGAAGAATCGATCAGTTCGTTTTATAGAGTTGATCGAGTGTTAGGATATTTTGGGAATTGATAGCAGGGCCGTAGTTGAAGGCGAGGCCGGAGTGGCTGACCTTTAGCTGGTCGGAGCAGCGTGATTTTGGTGTTGACAGGTTTGAAGGAGGACTTGATTGTAGTTTCCAGGTTTGGGTTTAAGGATCTCGAGCTCGAATTCGAGAATTGAAGCATGAATCAATGATTGTGGTGGGTTGCTGAGTCATTTTCTGGTTTGTTGAGATCATCGCTAATGATCTATGGTGGACGTAGTCACTGTGCATATGCACGGAGATGAGATGTATCTATTGATGTATGGTTAAGTTTTGGAACAGGGGAGAGTTGCTAGTGTTGCTCGAAGCAGTTGGGTAGATAGCTCGGGGAAGATGGGTTTTAGACTCGAAGCAGGTTTGAGTGTTCTCAGGTTATTTCTTTTGTTTTAGATTTTTCAAAAAACCTGTAACATCAGGTTTTAAAATTTTAAAACAGAAGTTTTTTATATAAAGCAAGAATTTGAACTAAGTTTAAATTCCAGTTTGAAATCTAGAATCCAAGTTAAAAATTTAAATCTCAGTTTTTAAATAATGTCAAGTTTTAAATTTGAATTGAATTAACTACTTTAAAAAAAAAGATAAGTAGTTTGTATTTTAAAAATGAAGTTTTAAATTGTAAATAGGTTTTTAAATCTAAAGATTTATCTGGAGTCAAAATTAAATATGCATTTCTATTTTGAAATAAAAAGAAGTTTTCAAATTTAAATATTAAAGTGAATTTCTAACTATGATTTGAATTTAAACATAAACATGGTTTTAAATTTCTTTTTGATCTTCTTTATGAAATGAATACTACTTTAACATGTGAATTAAAGGTTTTGAATTTCCTTTAAGCTTGTTTAAAGTCAATTTGCATTCATTTTTAAATCTTAAATTTAAATGAAATTTGAAGAAAAGTTTAAAGTAGATCGATTTCAAATGAATTTGTTAATGACAAAATAACCATAATTAAGAAATGTTTTATCTTAAAATTTAATAGAGATAAATTTTTTGAATTTAATTTAATTAATAAGGTAATTAAGAAGTAATTAGTTAATTTAATTACTTAATTGATTAGGGATTAATAAATATTTAAGGGCTAATCAATGTGTAATCAAAGATCATTAATTTGATTATTAAATTAATGATTAAGGAATTATTAATTAAGTAATTAAGTTATAATCATGGTTAATTAAGTAAATAATTAAGGATTAATTAAGTTACAATTAACACTTAGTTAATTAAATAAGTAGACTTTAATTAATGAGTAATTAATGATAAATTAAATTGTAATTAACAATGGTTAATCTAAGTTAATTACTCAATGAAGTAATTAGAGAATGGTTAATGAAGGTCATTAACCATGATTATTTAATAATTAATTAATGTGGTTAATTTTTAATAATTAGTTAGATTAATTAATTTAATGATAATCATTTGTGAATTGTTTAAGTGTAATTACTTAGTGAAGTAATTAGGAAATTAATTACTTAAGGTAATTAATTAAGTTAAATGTGATTGTTTAATTTAATTAATTAAGTTTAATTAATTTTAAACGCTTGAGGTTTTAAAGATAATTACTTAATGTAATTAATGGATTGGAAATTACTTAGTGAAGTAATTAATTGGGAATTACAGGATGTAATTAATGGAAGATGTTTTGATAATGTAAGTAATTTGGATTAAATTACTTAGTAATTAATCAAGGGATTAATTAAGAAATTAATCAACGAAAAATTAATTTGTTTCAATGAAGTAATTAAGTTAGTTAATTACTGAATATGGTTAATCAGAAGGGATTAATAATTATGGATTAATTACTTAAGGTAATTAATTTAAGAGGATAATTAATTAAGTATAATTAAGAATCATTAATTAATACAATTAATGATGTAATTAAAATTGATTAATTACGATTAATTAATCAATGATAAGTAATTAATTAATTAATGTAATTAATGAAGAATTAATGTAATTAATTATGGTTAATTAATTAATTGAAGTAATTAAAGGTTGATTACTGTTTTTAGTTAAGAATAATTAATTTGTGAAATTAATTAAGGATAATTACATCAATGTAATTAAAGAGTAATTAATCAAGGATGATTAATTAAGAGGATTAATTAGAATGATTAATTAATTGATTTGTGATCAATTAAATGGTTATGTAAGCAAGATTTAATGATGAAGTAATTAATTTAATTTAATTTAATTTAATTAAAGATGAAGTAATTAATTTAATTCACTTTAAATTAATTAGAGATAGAGGTAATTAATTTAATTCATTTTAAATTAATTTATAGTATGATGAAGTAAATCATTGCTTATATATGAATAGATGGCATTGATTGCCTTGAATGGATGTGATCTCAGAAATGAGATAAGTAATGTTGTGAGGTATGAATGCTCCGGATTGCATTGTGATGATAATATAGATTATCTATTGTAACGATGATATGGATTACCTATTTTGATGATAATATGGATCATCTGTTTATTATGATAATGTTGATTATCAATTGTGATTTGTGAGTTATCTATCTGTGTATATATAGATAATTGAATTGTTTTAAACTCTAAAACAACTTGGACCTAAAAGACACGTTTTGGATTTCGATGAGACCGGGATCGGGTTTCCATATTTGGATATCCAAAAACCACATCGATCCAAATTAACGATAGGTTGTGAATCTCAAGTGAAGATGAAGATTCATAGTGCAAGGGTTATCGTCGTTAACTCTGAGGGTGATTCCAAAATGAGTGTAACGAGATAATGCCTTCGGTTTCGTTCGAAACCGGAATGAACTTATATAGATTGAATGCTTTCAGAACATCGTCAGGTGGACGATGAGTATTCTAAGTGAGGTGTTCACTAAAGGTAATCGTAGCCTCAAGCCTCATCAACCGGGAATGGCTAAAACAGGGGAGGTGCAGCAAGGATAAGTGGGTCATGCCCAAGTAGGATGAGATTTTCCCCTGTCTAGAGGTCCCTTTTATTTCGGCTGTGTGGACGGTTGTGAGCTCCATCTGTCGGGGTTGTCTTTTTCGGGACTGTCCAGTAAGGGATGGTTCCGGCTTTGTGTTGCAGGGGATCAGGAGTGATCCTCGGTACGCTGATCTAGGTCACGTACTGTGGTTGGCGGTACCCCGGTAGCCCTGCCATTGTATGGAATCCAAAATCCAATAAGTGCCATCGGATTTGATTGTATTACCCACTTTTGTGGCTAGTAGCTAGAATTTAATAGATGCAATAATTTCGGCTATTTCATATTTATTTGAAAACCCTAGACCTATTATAATATCACAGGATTTCCTATCAAATGTTTTGGTTAGCGTAAGGTAAAAGCTTTTCCATGTTTATGTGTGGAAAGTCTTACGTGATACCTTTCTTTTCAAAAGGTTTTTAAAAGTTAAGCAACCTTAACCTGTTACTGACACCAGACCCATGTCTAACCCAGAATTTATCTTCTGTTTTCTTAAACTCTTGGGTACTCAAATTTTTACGAGTAGCCAAGGGATTCAGGTTAGCTTTGACGATTGTGGAGGAGCAATGGAGCAGGAGGCTTCTGCGTGTAAATATATAGTTTTCCGCTGTGTTGGTTTCTCTGTGTAGTTCTCTTGTATTGTATCAAGTTGTATAACTAGACAGGTGTTTATAACTGTTTAGTACGTGATGTGTAATCTGTGTAACTCTGATAATGTTTGTAAACTATGTAATATTTATGTTATTAATATAATTTATTCGTTCCGCTGTTAAGATTCTGTGTTGTTTCTTCTTTCTTTTCTCTTTTCTATCCCTTTCTTCTTCAAGATGATGCAATTTTCTGTGGTGAGAAAGTCGGGTCGTCTCAGTAGACACTACTATAATGTCAAAGGATTTGATAAGAAATGTTTTGGTTATCGTAAGGTAAAAACCCGACATGTTTATTTGTGGCGTGGTCTTGCGAGATACCTTTGATTTTTAAAGGATTTTGGAAACTTTAATGAATCCAATTGAGTGTGTTTTCTCACGCTGGTTTTCCAGACTAATTCGGGTGTTATTTCACTATAATGCTCGGGTCAGACCGAGTATTATAGGATATAGGATGGGATGCTATGGAGCTCAGGAGACGAGCTGGATGGCGAGACGTATCGCACGTACTTGATATATATTCCAATGTGCAGTATAAGCTGTATAGTCTTCTTTTGGGTAAGGACAAGTTGTTGCAACTGTTTAGTATTTGGTTGTTATTTGTATGTACTTTGATGATGCAATGTATTATTCAGTTACAGATTCTTTTGAATAAAAATCTATTGTTATCTATTATATATTATTCCACTGCGATTGTGAGATTCTGATATTGTTTGTTTTTCTCTTCTTCTACCTCCTTCTTTTTTCCCTTACGGTCTAGTTTTTGGCATTCGATTGTACGACATTTAATACAGTGGACGTATTGATGTCGATTTTCGGGCGTCGAAAAATTGGGTCGTTACAGCTTATAAAGAATAATATAGTCAAATGCAAGCAACTTATGTAACCATTTATGTTGAATACTTGTTGTTAATCTTTGCTCAAGAAGATATTTAAGGCTTTGATTATCTGTTTTGATTATGAACTTTCTGCCTAGAAAGTACTGTGACCTGTTGCTATTATAGCTAGAAGCTCCTTTTCGTATGTAGATAAATGTAGATTTTTCCCTTGAAGTGCTTGACTTAAAAATGCCAGTGGTTTCCCTTCTTGAAGTAATACTGCACCTATGCCATTTCCCGAAGCATCACATTCAAGTATATTTTTTTTAGAGAAATCTGGCATTGCTAGTATTCGTGGATTAGAGAGATAGTCCTTTAATTGTTCGAAAGCTATCTTAGACTTATAATTCCAAGAAAATGAGTTTTTCTTTAATAAATCAGTTAAGGGTTTCACAACAATACCATAAACTTTGACAAATTTTCTATAGTAACCGGATAACCCTAGGAATCCTCTTAGAGCTTCGATATTCTTTAGTGTAGGCCAATCTCTTATTGCTTAAATTTTTGAGTAGTTTACTGCAATTCCATCTTTCGAAATTACATGCCCTAAATAATCCACTTGCTGCTGAGAAAAAGTGCATTTGGATAGCTTTGCCACTAGCTGGTTCTCCTTTAAGACCTGCAAGGCTAAAATTAAGTGTTGTAAATGTTCTTCCCAGTTAATACTGTAAATAAGTATATCATCAAAGAAGACCAGGATAAACTTCCTGAGATAAGCCTTGAATACTGCATTCATGAGAGCTTGAAACATAGAAGGAGAATTAGTTAAGCCAAAAGGCATTACTAAAAACTCATAATGACCTTCATGATTCCTGAATGCAGTCTTATGTATATCATCTGGGTGCATTGTGATTTGGTGATAGCCCGACATTAGATCAAGCTTAGTGAAGTACTTAGCACCTTTTAGTTCATCACATAAACCATCAATGAGTGGTATTGGGAATTTATTTTTTCTATTACTCTATTTAACCCTCTATAGTCAATACACATTCTCCAACTTCCATCACTCTTCTTGACCATGACTACTGGGGAGGAATATGGGCTGTGGTTGTGTCTGATCATGCTAGATTGTTGCATTTCTTCAATCATGACTACTGGGGAATGGTTTGGGCTTGTGAGTGTTTTGTGGTTGAAAGGTTGGGTTGAGTTTGTGTGGCGAATGGTATGGTTTGAATCAAGCTACAAAGTTATAACTATTGATTTCTTTGTCAATTTCCTTCTCTAAAACTACTTTGTTTGCTATGGACTTGATCCCTTGCCATAAAATATTGTTGCCTTTATAGGAGAATTTCAATTGAAGATCTCTGAAGTTGAAAATGATATCTTCAAACTGACATAACCATTGTACTCCCAATACTATTTGACAAACTTTTAATAGCAAGAGAAAAGGATCAATTGGCATCTCTAGTCCATGACATTTTAGAAATATTCCCTGGCATACACCAGAACTAAACATCTTTTCTCCACTTGCAATGCTAACTTGAAATTCATTTGAGTAAGTGATATGCAAAGCAGTTTCTCAGCTAGTTGTTTGTTGATGAAGTTGTGAGTAGATCCAGAGTCTACTAGAATATGCACTTGATGCCCCATTATGGTCCCATCAATTCTAGATGTTTGCACATTTTGAACTCCTGACATTGCTTGTAAAGATATTGCAAGTGTAGCGTCCAATTCAGTGGTTGAATTTTGTGCTGTGATTGAGATTGGTTGTGATTCCGAATCAGTTTCATTTTCTTCTCCATTGTCAATGAATCCCTCTAGAACATATACATTTTTATTTGAGCATTATGTCCACGAAACCATTTTTGTCACATGTATAGCAAAGCTCTTTATTCCTTCTTGTTCCAATGTCTTTTGGGGTCAGTTTTGAGTATTGGATAGGGTTTGTGAGTGGTGCGTGAGTGGTTTGGGAATAAGGATATCATGTAGTTGTTTGTGGGTGAAAATTGGATGTGGTGGTATTAGGGTATGGTTTGAATGACTTCCTCCTGGCAAAATATTTGTCTTCATATGTTTTAGGTAAATTGATATCTTCACGCAGAAATCTTGGTCTTGATTCTATAACTTCATATTTTATTTCCTCTTCAGGCCTCTAATAAAAATTTTAGTGATGTATGCTGGTTGAAGTTTCTCTAGCAAACCGACTAGTTTCTCAAACTTGGGTAAGTAGTCTCGAACTATTGATGTTTGTTTGAGGTTAGCAAATTCATCAAATGGCCTATGGAGTTCCAAAGGACCAAATCTAGACACAACCTCCTCTTGAAAAACAGGCCAAAGATAAGAGTGATCAACATTGATAGTGTACCAATTGTACCACTGTAGAGCTTCATCTCGTAAATGAAAGGAACACACTTGTTCCCGTTCATTTTGGTTGATTTCATAGTATAACAATACTTGTTCCACTTGTTTGAGCCAAACTAATATATTCCCTTCACCATTAAAACTAGGAAATTCTAGTTTTAGTGATTTATGCTAAAAAAAATTGGTGACGGTAAAGATTTGGTTTGGTTTGCAACTTGAATGTATAGATTTGTTTTTGGTGGTGTGCTCAAGTGCATTTGGGTATGTCATGGATGTGGTGTTGTATGGAAATGTGTTGAGGGTGGATTTAAAGATGTGAAAGGAACGTGTGGTGGTTGTAATATAGGTGTTGGCAAAATTCCATGAGCTTGTGAGTTAGGTTGTTGTTGATGAAGTGGTATTTGTGTGGATGTTGGAATCTGAAGTGGTTGTGGAGAGGTAATGCTATTTGTTTGTATGTGTTGTGGTGGAGTATTGATGGTTGTGCTATGGACTGACATATTAGTAATGAGATCTGATGGTAGTGGATGTGTAGTTGATGGAAAAGTTGCAGGTAAGACTGTGTTACAATGGTTATTGGACTGGAGCTATGTGAATTGGGACTGTTTTGATCACGTATATGAGGTTTGGCCAAAAGCAATTGCATGTTCATGTTTATTTATGATATATTAGATCTAATACTTTGTATGTATTGAGTAACTAATGAGTTGAATTTTGACTGAGTTTGTTCCATTCAAGAAGCTTTGAAATGCTCATTTGTTGTGTTTCCAGATCTAAATCTTCCACATGTTCATCTGCTTCAAGGATCCGGTCTGAATCATATACCAAATGGTGGGTGCTGGTGGTGGGTTTCCGGTGAGATTTGGGCATGGTGATGGTGGTCATGATGGTTGAAGGAGTCAGGTAGCGGAGAATGAGTGAGACTTGAGGTGAAATAGGGAAACAATTTGAGGAAAGAAAAAAAAGAGAAGAGGAAGAAGAATAAGAAATGGCGAATGCAGAAAATCAAGCTATGCACACATGTCGTTTACAGCTTTTCACAGTGTATTTTATATTCCTCACTATAGTACCTACCAGCCAAAATTCGACACCTATCCTATCCTAGAAACGAAAATAACAGATTCATAAAAGTAAATACAACTTGCACTAACAACTTGCACATGCTGTCATTCCTCTTTATTTAATATAAGCTCATATTAATTACTTGTGTCATCCATCTGTTTGTTGAATTCTTCAAGGAAACCTCCTCTTCACTTCCTAGTTCCTTAGTTAAGCCACCATTGGTCCGTCTGATTGTTGCCACATTGTTGACACTTTCCCTTGTCCCGCTTCCTCCTTCTGACTCATGCGCAACTCGTGCACCTTGCACTGGTGCACCATGTTTCATATGTGCAGGTATAGTTGTTTCTTGGTCTGTAAACGAGCTTCCCTTTTCTTGTTGAGCTTTACCTTCCTCTAGTGAACTCGAAGTGATACTGGTCAGTTTATGGAGTTGTAGTGCATTAGGACGTAACACTCTGCCAAACCAATTTTGGCTTGTTGGTGATGTCCGATTTGGATGACGTACGTCACAGTTGAGGGAGTGTCTTTGTCTTTACCTAGCTATGAGTCGTTGTGCATTTTTTTTCTTTGCTTGGGAAGTTGCTATCGTTATTGATCTATTAGTGAGTGTTGCTTTGAGTGTACCGTAGTAAGATCAAGTCCCTGGATTTCTGCTACTGGTAGTTGTGCGAGCATGCCCTTTACTGACCTTGCCTTTTACATCCTCTTCATCAATAATCTTCATGGAAACTGTGCGCAGTGGATACAATCCCCCTTTGGTGTTGTTAGTGGTTCTTACTGAGTAGTTAGTTGGTGTATCGTTAGGTTTGCTGCACTTCAGTTCTTAGCTCTTCTTCTTGTTGATTAATAGCTATTGTTTTGAAGGTTGGATTGACTTCCTCTGGTGAATACTTTAGTATCTTAAATCGTTTGATGCGTGCCAACTGGTGGTGCCATTGTGACTCTTATGGATTTCTTGTTTTTTGTAATAGTATATTTTGTAGTTGCATCATGTCATAGAGCTCGAGTGGTCATTGAATCGAGTAAGTGTGTGTTGAATCTTATGTCAATGAGTGTTGTCTAATTGTTGAGGCGTCTTTGCCTCGCACCTATAATAATTTTTGTAAAGTGGTACGGGCACTATAAATCCGATTTGCATGTGCAGAATGTTTTATTATTTAAAAAGAACATAAAGAATATATTTTCAAGCATCTTTACAGGACTTGCTACACCGACTAAAAGAATTTGATAAATTTTATTTAGATAGAAATCCAACTAATGAAATTTAGGGAGTGAATGATCCTAAAAATTAGTATAACGTGCATGGAAACGTTTGTTTATATAGGTAGTTTAAAATGTAGCATGATGCATGAGTGCCTCATTCAATTATTATTTTCCATTATCCTTTAAACTGAGTTAAAAGATAACTTTTTAAAATACTATGGAGATTATCTTTTGTGTAGATGTTTTATCATTTGAATAGAATGTAAACGAATAAAGTGGAAAGCATCTTTATTGGACTTTACTACACATACTAAAAAGAATTGATATTTTTTATTTAAGTGAAAATCCAACTATTGGAATCTTGAGAGTGGTCGATCTTAAGAACTAGTATACTACCCATTAAAATGTTGGTTTATGTGGATGGTTTAGAATGTAGTATGATGCATGAATGTCCCATTTAGTCATTCTTTCCATTTATCGTTTAAATTGAGTTAAAAGAGAACTTTATTTTTAAATACCACGAAGATTATCCTTTACGTAGATGTTTATCATTTAGAAAGAATAAAATAAAAGAGTGTCAAACATCTTTATTGAACTTTACTACACCTACTAAAAGAAGTTGATAAATTTTATTTAGATGGAAACCCAACTAATGGAATTTAGAGAGTGAATGATCTTAATAACCGGTATATTATCCATTAAAGCATTTATTTATAGTGGTGGTTTAGAATGTAGCATGGCACATGAATAACCCATTTAGTCATTCTTTCCATTTTATCTTTTAAATTGAGTTAAACGAGAACTTTATCTTAAAATACTATGAAGATTATCCTTTATATAGATGTTTTATCATTTTGAAATACATAAAGAATAAGTTATCAATCACTCTTTTTTACTTTACCACATCTACTAAAAGAATTTGATAAATTTTATTTAAATGGAAATCCAAATAATGAAATTTAGGAATTGACTGAACTTAAGAATTGCTTTATTATTGGATTATATTTTAGTGAATTTTGCTTTAAAACTTTAGGTAGGTGTAACATTTTTCATTTTTATTTGCCCACTCCATGGTATATAAGCGTGTATCGGTTCGATTCTTTTAAAATTATATTATAACTAATGAATTGTACTTTTGTAACAGAAGAATAAATTGATTTTAAAGTTGTTATTTAACTATTTATGCATAAAGCATCTTTATATCAAATGCCTTTAATCTTAACTATATACATATTTAATAGGTCAAACGAATTATTTATGTTACTCCCATGAGAATAATTTACCTAGAGTGGTATCTTAGTTTTAAAATCCCACCTAATATAATAGGCAATTCCTTCAACCATATCAACGATCTAGGCATAAGTCAGTGAGCAAAAGGATGAATAACATGTGGATGGATCAAAAGGTGGAAGAGATGCTGGATGAAAGAACTAGTCATCTGTGTGACCTCACAACACTATAAAAGGAAGGATACTCTAGCAAAGAGGAGGACTGTGACGTCCCACCTCTATACCCATGCTAGCCAAGGACACTACGGGGTAATGCCGTCAACTAACGCGGAGAATAAGGCTGTTTAGGAGCGACCATCTATAGCCTTGCTCTACCTATCTATTGAATACATCGACAATTGTCATGCAAGCAGATCGACATATCCAATGAATACTTAAAACAAAACCATAGGTGGCTGGAGGATCTATCAGAATAGAATATAATAACTCAAATGTAATATACATCACAGAACAGTAGATCATCATATACACATATACAGATACATAACAGAGTATACAAACTAATACATGTCAAGTGGTATGGCAAACCACAATATACAAACGAGTCAAAAGAATACATATATCAGAGTTACAGCAAATAGGACTACACAAAAAGCTTTAACAAAAAAGAACAAGCTGAATAGTCCATGCGGAAGCAAAATAGGCTAAGTCCAAAAGCACCTAACCTGAAACAACTCGGTCTGACCCGATTATGAAATACACGGGTCAGTCTAGCTAAACAAATCAGTTAGATAAAATGAACAACAATAACCTGCAAGGTCACAAAGTATAACAAATATCTCTATAAGAGATAACACAATCATCTAACAAAAGATGAATCATAACAAGACAAGCCTCATATCATCGGCAACGCAAATAAACAAAGGATATGAATATCCTAAAACAAGCTAAAAAGGCAATAACAAATACCAATGAAGGTAACACAAGTTCTACAAGGTAATCGCTATATATCGTGCGGCTCAAAAAGACCAACACCGAAAGGAAATACCTAGGGAATATACATATCAATGAAACAAAAGATTGCTCGAGCTCAGTACTGTATAAACAAGGATCAATAAGCCCGAAGGCTCAAACCCAAATATCACTCGAGCGGCTGATAAAGACCAACTCCGAAAGCGATAAAATAGGGCAACAAACCCAAAGGCACAAACCCGAAGGCACAAACTCGAAGGTACAGAAGGCAACATACCCGAAGGCAACATACCCGAAGGCAACAAACCTGAAGGAGACAGTCCGAAGACACTATCCCAAAGGCAACAAACCATAGTGGTGAAGGTCCGAAGGCCCAGTATTGGACACCACTAACTGGCGGAATGTGTCACAACTCTCGAAAAGGAATCCGAAAAGTGGTAACGTGAGTCCCATAACCACTCGTTCGCACTAAACGGTTTACTATCCGTTAGTTAATTTCACACTCAAAGCAGTACAAAGTTTACCTCATCTCATTGGTAAACCAGACCAAAAGGTCAAAACAATCAATCGAATAGGTCGGGGATTTATCGGAAAGATAAACGCATGGATTCATGGTCCGTGTTTTATTTAACCATTTAATCTCCTTTCCACTCCGCTCGAAGTGCGAAATTGTGTGTGTACGTTTAAGTAGAATTTATAAATTAGAGAAGCAAGCTTTTAATACAATTTTAAAGATTATTTTATAAAAACCCGTGGATTGAAATTAAAAAGGAATCATCAAAGTCAAAACAAATGATAACAACAAATAGGATCATCATGAATCGATTCAAATTGGAAATTCAATCCCAAAAGGCAAAGTGGGCTGAAACAGCAAATTCAGTTGACTGAACAGAGATTTTCAGTTGACTAAACAACAAATTCAGTTGACTGAACCGAGATTTTCATTTGACTAAACAGCAAATTCAGTTGACTGAACAGAGATTTTCAGTTGACTGAACAGAGATTTTCAGTTCACTGAATTCTGCCTGGAAACTTTCTATTTCCAGGTTCAGTCGGCTGAACAGAGAATTTAGTCGACTGAATCATGCCTGGAAACATTTTGTTTCCAGGTTCAGTCGACTGAACAGAGATTTCAGTCGACTAAATCATGTCTGGGCTGTTTTTCAACCTATCCAAATGAAAAGCAAACTCTTCCAAAATGCACGGATACCAATGAAGGTAACACAAGTTCCATAAGGTAATCGCTATATATCGTGCGACTCAAAAACACCAACACCGAAAGGCAATACCTTGGGAATATACATATCAATGAAACAAAAGATTGCTCGAGCTCAGTACTGTATAAACAAGGATCAATAAGCCCGAAGGTTCAAACCCAAATATCACTCGAGCGGCTCATAAAGACCAACTCCGAAAGCGATAAAATAGGGCAACAAACCCGAAGGCACAAACCCGAAGGTACAAACCCGAAGGTACAAACCCGAAGGCAACATACCCGAAGGCAACAAACTTGAAGGAGACAGTCCGAAGACACTATCCCAAAGGCAACAAACCATAGTGGTGAAGGTCTGAAGGCCCAGTACTGGACACACTAACTGGCGGAATGTGTCACAACTCTCGAAAAGGAATCCGAAAAGTGGTAACATGAGTCCCATAACCACTCGTTCGCACTAAACGGTTTACTATCCGTTAGTTAATTTCACACTCAAAGCAGTACAAAGTTCACCTCATCTCATTGGTAAACCAGACCAAAAGGTCAAAACAATCAATCGAATAGGTCGGGGATTTATCGGAAAGATAAACGCACAGATTCATGGTCCGTGTTTTACTTAACCATTTAATCTCCTTTCCACTCCGCTCGAAGTGCGAAATTATGTGTGTACGTTTAAATAGAATTTATAAATTAGAGAAGCAAGCTTTTAATACAATTTTAAAGATTATTTTATAAAAAACCGTGGATTGAAACTAAAAAGGAATCATCAAAGTCAAAATAAATGATAACAACAAATAGGATCATCACGAATCGATTCAAATTGGAAATTCAATCCCAAAAGGCAAAGTGGGCTGAAACAGCAAATTCAGTTGACTGAACAGAGATTTTCAGTTGACTAAATAGCAAATTCAGTTGACTGAACAGAGATTTTCAGTTGACTGAACAGAGATTTTCAGTTGACTGAATTCTGCCTGGAAACTGAATTCTGCCTGGAAACTTTCTATTTCCATGTTCAGTCGACTGAACAGAGAATTCAGTCGACTGAATCATGCCTGGAAACATTCTGTTTCCAGGAAACATTCTGTTTCCAGGTTCAGTCGATTGAACAGAGAATTTCAGTCGACTGAATCTTGCCTGGAAACTTTCGAGTTCCAGATTAAGTCGACTGAACAGAGATTTTAGTCGACTAAATCATGCCTGGGCTGTTTTTCAGCCTATCCAAATGAAGAGCAAACTCTTCCAAAATGCAACCGGACGAACATTGTCTCTAAGGGTTTATGCCAATCAGCAACCCGACCTTATATGCTCCTCGATGCATCACCAAAACATGATCAAAACATCAAAGTTAGGATTTTAAAGATTTGAACCCAAAACACTAAATATTGAAATATTTACCAATTCAACCCAAACCAAAAGCAAATGCACATGAATAAGTGTTAGGAATTCATACCTAACAACCAAAGATAATTATAGTCATAGATGTGAGATAAAAATCTCACGTTTAACCCAAAACAAAAAAGAAGAAGCTCAATTACAAGGAGAAGACCAACCAATCTCTACTTCAACCCAACAAGCTTCAATCTAAGATCAAAATAAGTATTTCCAAAGTTAGGTTTAGGAAAACTTTCTGAAATTGAAGAGGAAAAGAGTTGGAGAAGATGAAGAGGAGGCTTACCACTAGCTTCTCTTTGATTTTGGAGCAAGAATTTAAGTTTGCAAGAAGAACTAGGGCTTGGAATTTCTAATTCCTCTTCCTTTCCCCCATTTTCAGTTTTAGCTAGAGTTTAGAAGTGAAAATGAGTGAATGGGGAAGAGAGGGACTGAGTTAGGTTATTAAACTAGCAAATGGGCTGAACCCAAACCCAAAACCCAATTATAAAAAGTTGCAAAATTCATCTTACTCCAAACATATCAAAGTTTATACTCAAAAGGATTGTAAATGCCATTTTGGACTCAATGGAAGTGGTATCGAGCCCCAATTCGGCCATTTGCATAAAGTAACATTTCGGACCCAAAAATCCGACTAACGACGCTATATTTAAATAAAACATTTAAATATAAAATCGTTAAATATGCGGGTTGTTACAGATCTCCCCTCCTTACAAAATTGCGTCCCCGCAATTCCCAGAGACGATATTTGTAACAACTACATACATACAACATTCAAAAGAAAAGGAAATAAGCTTGAGATGAAAAGATATTCTCACCATTGCCAAGCAAAGATAGAAAACCTGGATAGGATCGCTCGATAAACTCTCTGGTTTCCCAAGCACAGTCATTGGGATTAGCGGACCATTGAACTTTAACGAGTGACACGTCCTTGTTCCGAAGGTGTCGCACCTCCGTGTCAAGCACGCGAATAGGTTGTTGTACAATAGATAAGTCCGGTGAGACCTCAAGCTCTAACAAATCAGGAGAATCGATAACAGAATCCGACTCTCGAAGACACTTCCAAAGTTGAGAGACGTGAAACACGTCATGAATGCCAGATAAATGAACAGGAAGTGAAACCCTACAAGCCATAGGGCCAATACGTTCAGTAATAGAAAATGGTCCTATAAAGCGAGGAGCCAATTTTCCAGTCGTACTAAAATGCATAACCCCCTTCAAAGGAGAAACACGAATAAAGACAAGATCACCAATCGAGAATTTGAGAGGCTTCCTACGGTTGTCCACGTAGGATTTGTGGCGGCTCTGTGCCTCTTTCATTCTCAACCGAATAAGATCAATCTTCTTAGAAGAGTCACGAACAAAATCTGGGCCAAGAATAAGCTTCTCCCCAGATTCTAACCAATAAGAAGGTGATCGACATGGCCTTCCGTATAAAGCTTCGAAAGGAGCCATACCGATACTAGACTGAAAACTATTGTTTTAGGAGAACTCTACAAGAGGTAGATGATCCTTCCAACTACCACCAAAATCAAAAATACACATACAGAGGAGATCTTCCAAGATACAATTCACCCGTTCAGTCTGTCCGTCAGACTGCGGATGATAAGCTGTGCTAAAATTATGCTTTGTTCCCAAAGCTTGTTGAAGACTCTGCCAAAAAATGACTCGTGAATAAAGGATCACGGTCACTCACAATAGAACTAGGAACACCGTGAAGTCTCACGATTTCCTTGACATAGAACTTAGCCAAATGAGAAGCAGTCCTATTAGACTTAATAGGAATAAAATGAGCAGACTTAGTGGGGCGATCAACAATAACCCAGATACTAGAATGGCTCGATCTCGAACGAGGTAGGCCGTCAATGAAATCCATAGAAATCTGATCTCATTTCCACAATGGAATCTCTAGAGGCTGAAGAAGACCCGAAGGACAATGATGTTCGGCCTTAATTTGCTGACAAGTTATGCAATTACTCACATAACTCGCCACATCGCGCTTCATGCCTTCCCAATAATAAAGACGACGCATATCGATATACATCTTGCTACTACCAGGATGAATGGTATACTTAGAACGGTGACAATCATCAAGAATGTCATGCCTAAGCGCAAAATCAAAAGGCACAAAAAGATGGTTCTTCTTGCGAAGACACCCATGAGAATCAATGCTGAAATCCCTCAACGCCTCATCACGGGATCTAGACTCACAAAGCTGAATAAGATGCAATAAATCATGATCATGCCATTGAGCATCGACAATACGATCCAACAAAATAGGTCGAGCTCCCAAACTAAGTAATAAATAGGAGAATCAGAAGATGAACCTCAATCACGATCACAAAAAGATAGAGTCTCAAGAATATCCCATTCGGCAAGCATCATAGAAACAACAGCCGAATGTTTGCGACTATGCGCATCAGCAACACGATTACCCTTTCCAGGGGTATACTGGATATCAAAGTCATAAGAGGCAAGAAACTCGAGCCAACGCTGTTGTCTCATATTGAGTTCCTTCTGAGTGAACAAATACTTCAAGGATTTATGATCGGTATAGAGAATGAACCGCTCACCCAATAAATAGCATCGCCAAATCTTCAAGGCAAAGACAATGGCGGCTAACTCAATATCATGAGTGGCATAGCGAACTTCATTCGGACGCAGTTGCCTAGAAGCATATGCAACTACCCGATCCTTCTGCATAAGAACAGCACCGAGACCACTACCACAAGCATCGATGTAAACAACAAGATCATGATTCCCTTCGGGAACCACTAAAATAGGAGCATTAGTGAGAAGTTCTTTTAGTGTCAGGAAGGAAGCTTCACACTTGTCAGACCAATTAAATCGAATGCCTTTCCGAGTAAGGCTGGTGAGAGGAAGCACAACACGGGAAAAATCCTTAATGAACCGATGGTAATAACCCGCCAATCCAAGGAAACTACGAATCTCATGCACATTCTCAGGCCTCTTCCAATTCTGGATGGCTTTCGATCTTTGAGGGATCGACTGAAATGCCGTCGGAAGATACAACATGGCCTAAGAACTTAACCTTATTCTCCCAAAAGTGGCACTTGGAGAATTTGGCTCTAAGTTGATGATGACGGAGAGTACTCAAGACAATTCTCAAGTGATTAGCATGCTCGGCTTCAGACTAAGAATAAATAAGGATATCATCAATGAACACAAGGACAAACTTATCAAGATATTCCCGGAATTCTCGATTCATGAGATCAACAAAGAAAGCAGGAGCGTTTGTCAAACCGAATGGCATAACGAGCCACTCAAAAGAACCATAACGAGTGCGGAAAGCGGTAAGCGGTATGCTATCCTCCGCGACTCGCAACTGATGAAAACCCGTGGCAAGGTCAAGCTGAGAAAAGACCTTAGCACCACTCAATAGATCGAACATATCATCGATCCTAGGCAATGGATACCTATTCCTGATGGTTAACTCGTTAAGCTTGCGATCGTCAATGCAAAGCCTAAGAGTTCCATCGGATTTCTTCATGAAGACGACCGCGGATCCCCATGGAGAAAAACTGGACTGAATCAACTGTTTGGACTCAAGCTCTAAAAGCTGCTTCTTGAGATCCTCATTTTCCTTTGTAGACATCCTCGTGGGAGGACGACTAACTGGCTGCGCGCCTAGAATGAGATCAATGTGGAACTCAATTGCCTGCTTAGGTGGCAAACCCGAGACAGGCTCAAAAACATCAGAAAAGTCGCAAGCAATAGGAATACGAGATATGTCATCATCATCTCGAGAATCAAGAGAATATAAAGCCATTTCGGAATTATCCACATCCCGAAGAACAAGCAAGAGCTGAGTAGGCGAATCCGGATGTCGAAGATACAAAATCCTCTCAGAACAAATAATCCTGGCATCATATCTCACTAGCTAGTCCATTCCCAAAATCATATCAAATCCCAGACAAGAAATAACGTGCAGATTCGCACGAAAAAAAAGCCACATAAAACAATCTCAACATCATCACAAAACAAACTAAGGGTCACGGATCCTCCAATTGGATTCGTAATCCTCAATGAAGTAATCATACAAGAAACATCCAAAGATAAATCATCAACGAGCTTTTTCGATATGAAATAATGTGATGCACCCGTATCGAAAAGAACTCGAATACTATGGTTATGAAATAAAATAGAACCTTCCAAAATAGATGGAGATATACCTTTGGGTTGAGAAGGACCTTCAGAAGCCTTAGCAGCATAAAGCTTGCTAGACTTGGCACCAGCAGCAACAGTAGGGCAAGTGGAAACATGATGTCCTTCCTTCTTGCAGTAGCGGAAAAAGTGAGGTTTAGGACAAGCTCGAATAATATGATCAGGAGAACCACAATTGAAACACTTCCGAATGAAAGGTGTTCCAGAAGACTGAGGCTGAGAACTAGAACCACCCGTCTTCTTCTTCTTAGAAGGAAAAGACCTGGACTTCTGAAATGGAAACTGCTTCTTGTTGGGGTTCTTGAAAACCTCAACATCCTCACCACTATCATACTCCTTCTCAACGGTTTCGAGATGAAGTGCCGAATCAACCAACTCCTCAAAAGAAAGCTTAAGCTGGAGCAACAAAGACTTCTTAAGATATTTCTTAAGGTCAGAGACAAACTTCAAATTCTTCTTATAAGAAGTGCTAATGAATTCAAGACCATACTTAGATAAAGCCTCGAATGATGCAACATACCTAGAAACAGAAGTTTTCCCTTGCTTCAACTCAAGGAAGCGACGGGTCAATAAAACTTTTTCAGATTTGGGAACGAACTTGAGTTTGAATCGTCCCCGAAACTGAGTCCAAGAAAGAGAAGACTCATCAATTTAGGCTACAAGAAGCTCATACCAATCAAGAGCATGCTCTTGTAATAAACTAAAAGTTACAAGAACTCTATCATGATCAGAAAGATCCATGCGAGAGAAGATACGCTCGCGTGTGCGAAGCCAAGCTTGGACTTCAAGAACAGACTCGGAGCCCTTAAACGGTTTTCCTCCAAGATGAGCAAAATCACTGCATTGACGTGCAAAGGCAGACTTACGAGGTGGAGATACTCGAGGAGGAACTGGAGGCTGAGTTCTCCTAAACATTGCCAAAAACTGATCGGCAGACATATAAACGCCATCCGGATGTGAGCCACTGGATTGCCCAGCATCCGAACGTCGTCCCCTGCCTCTTCCAGCCATACGGTGAAAGTTAAGATACGAACAAGATTATTCACAAGGTAGATGTCATTAATACAATTGTGGAATACTACGGAATGAAATGCATTCCTAGACATATCCCCAAATTCTATCTACCACCAAAGGCAAAGAAGGAATAGAGGCAGGATGATTCAAAGATTTGTTTCACTTATACACTTTGATGTACCGGAATATGTGCATCTATTCTGTGTTTATTATATTTTGTTCTGGACTCGGCTCTGATACCAAGCTGTGACGCCCCACCTCTATACCAATGCTAGCCAAGAACACTACGGGGTAATGCCGTCACTAACGCAGAGAATAAGGCTGTTTAGGAGCAACCATCTATAGCCTTGCTCTACCTATCTATTGAATACGTCGACAATTGTCATGCAAGCAGATTGACATATCCAATGAATACTTAAAACAAACCCATAGGTGGCTGGAGGATCTATCAGAACAGAATATAACAACTCAAATATAATATACATCACAGAACAATAGATCATCATATACACATATACAGATACATAATAGAGTATACAAACTAATACATGTCAAGTGGTATAGCAAACCACAATATACAGACGAGTCAAAAGAATACATATATCAGAGTTACAGCAAAGAGGACTACACAAAAAGCTTTAACAAAAAGGAACAAGCTGAATAGTCCATGCGGAAGCAAAATAGGCTAAGTCCAAAAGCACCTAACCTGAAACAACTCGGTCTGACCCGAGTTTGAAATACACGGGTCAGTCTAGCTAAACAAATCAGTTAGATAAAATGAACAACAATAACCTGCAAGGTCACAAAGTATAACAAATATCTCTACAAGAGATAACACAATCATCTAACAAAAGATGAATCATAACAAGACAAGCCGCATATCATCGGCAACGCAAATAAACAAAGGATATGAATATCCCAAAACAAGCTAAAAAGGCAATAACAAATACCAATGAAGGTAACACAAGTTCCACAAGGTAATCGCTATATATCGTGCGGCTCAAAAAGACCAACACCGAAAGGCAATACCTAAGGAATATACATATCGATGAAACAAAAGATTGCTCGAGCTCAATACTGTATAAACAAGGATCCATAAGCCCGAAGGCTCCAAACCCAAATATCACTCGAGCGGCTCATAAAGACCAACTCCGAAAGCGATACAATAGGGCAACAAACCCGAAGGCACAAACCCGAAGGTACAAACCCGAAGGTACAAATCCGAAGGCAACAAACCCGAAGGCAACAAATCTGAAGGAGACAGTCCGAAGACACTATCCCAAAGGCAACAAACCGTAGTGGTGAAGGTCCGAAGGCCCAGTACTGGACATCACTAACTGGCGGAATGTGTGACAACTCTTGAAAAGGAATCCGAAAAGTGGTAACGTGAGTCCCATAACCACTCATTCGCACTAAACGGTTTACTATCCCTTAGTTAATTTCATACTCAAAGTAGTACAAAGTTTACCTCATCTCATTGGTAAACCAGACCAAAAGGTCAAAACAATCAATCGAATAGGTCGGGGATTTATCGAAAAGATAAATGCATGGATTCATGATCCGTGTGTTACTTAACCATTTAATCTCCTTTCCACTCCGCTCGAAGTGCGAAATTGTGTGTGTACGTTTAAATAGAATTTATAAATTAGAGAAGCAAGCTTTTAATACAATTTTAAAGATTATTTTATAAAAACCCATGGATTGAAATTAAAAAGGAATCATCAAAGTCAAAATAAATGATAACAACAAATAGGATCATCACAAATCGATTCAAATTGGAAATTCAATCCCAAAAGACAAAGTGGGCTGAAAAAGCAAATTCAGTTGACTGAACAGAGATTTTCAGTTGACTAAACAGCAAATTCAGTTGACTGAACAGAGATTTTCAGTTGACTAAACAACAAATTCAGTTGACTGAACAGAGATTTTCAGTTGACCGAATTCTGCCTGGAAACTTTCTGTTTTCAGGTTCAGTCGACTGAACAGAGAATTCAGTCGACTGAATCATGCCTGGAAACATTCTGTTTCTAGGTTCAGTTGACTGAACATAGAATTTCAGTCGACTGAATCTTGCCTGGAAACTTTCGGGTTCCAGATTCAGTCGACTGAACAGTGAAAATGAGTGAATGGGGAAGAGAGGGACTGAGTTAGGTTTTTAAACTAGCAAATGGGCTGAACCCAAACCCAAAACGCGATTAGAAAAAGTTGCAAAATTCAACTTACTCCAAACATATCAAAGTTTATACTCAAAAAGATCGCAAACGCCATTTTGGACTCAATGTAAGTGGTATCGTGCCCCAATTCGGCCGTTTGCATAAAGTAACATTTCAGACCCAAAAATACGACTAACGACGCTATATTTAAATAAAACATTTAAATATAAAATCGTTAAATATGCGGGTGGTTACAAGGACTTTTGGATATTCTCCGAATTCTATATTTGTATACTTGTACTCTCTCTACCATTTAAAAAGTTTGTACCCGAAAAAATATAAGCAAAGTTCTGACCCGTGGATGTAGAATTCTTAGAAATTTGAACCACATAAATTTGTGTGTCTTTTACTCTCTCTGCACTTTACTTGTTTTTATCTTAATTGAATATAAATTGGGCTTGACATTTTAACAAGTGGTTAGAATGCAACTTGTTAATTATGTAAGCACATTGCAGCATAATTACTACTTAAGGTTAATTTAATATTACTTAAATTTGTTGATTCATAATTGTGGAATTAATTAATGCTATAATTACTATGTGATATGTTTGATGTTGTGAGTTAGCGCTAGATGGATGGTAATGTTTCTGCCCTCACCCAGCTACCTAATTGACAACCACATCGACGTTCATAACCGCCACGGATATGGATGAAGCTTTCATCTATAGTCAACTCAATAAAGGTGCTCATGGTTCACTATCAATCTGTTATAAGTATTATGTTAAAATTTTAAGATAAGGGGGTGTGATTTAAATTGATTTATCTTTATGCAAATCCCAGTATTTGGTATGACGTGATGCTACACAAATAAGCACACAGTAAGTTGCCTTCCAATTATTAAAATTCATAATCTTACCTTACATTTCTTATTGTACTGCAATATACTGTCAAAAAGCGTGGAACAGAATTTTATAATACTTACCATTTTCCCTGTATTTATTTCCTCTCGTTATTTCCAAAATAGGGGTATATATATAATTAAAGTAAACAACATTCAACTATTTACTGGTTAAAGGAAATAACATTTAAATACATTCAAACGGCCTGCTTAAATAAATAATGTTAGAATATTTTATATGAGAAAATAATTTTTGATATTCATGTTTATCCATGCATGTTAGGTTTAAAATAGCATTTTTAAAAATATATTAAATCAATTGTTTATCGTACTTGTTAGTTACGATCTATTTTGAAGACCGTTGTTTAATATGAAATAGAGATAAATTACAATGAGAGCCTTTCTAACAAAACGCAAAATAAATTATTTTAGAGTGTTGCCAATTACTATAAATTTTTTGTATTAATCGAATTAGGCACCAAGTACTTTATTCTTGTATATGGTAATAAATAATGACATAGCATATCCTTAGATTTTGCAAAATTTAACGATAAAATCAATAACAAATATTCACTCATTCTTCTAATACCAACAATAAACAATCATACCAAAATAATCATTCTTAGCATCAACACTAATGGACTAAAATCAATGAAGCCAGTTTTAGTGGATAAACATAGAATTAAAATAAATGAATTCGGAGATGTTTGGAGGCTATTTGGGCATGTGCCTATATGATTTAGGTCGGTGACATAACTGCTGTAATATTTTTCAAATTTGTGTATCCCATTTATATTAAAAAATGCATCAAACTTTTTGAAAAAATTTAAAATTTTCATAAAAGAATGCAAATACAAGGTTATTACACTCACAAAATATTTTGTTTCTATAGTGCTTTCCTACACAATGTACTGCAACAATAACTTCTCCTATTCATGAATTGAGTTTTGTTATTTAATAGGTTTTCAATTTGTAACTTTAACATTTTACAATTAGCATTCGTTAATTATTTGGAGAACTTTTCTCCTACACTTTCTTCCATTGCTTGCTTTGTTCACTTCCATGCTACACTGCGTTTCCTTGATGTATTATTACTTTCCATATTTTAATGTTTTAATTTAAGGTAAGTTTCTAATCATGATCAAGATTGATTTAATGATATGGTAAACATGGTCATTTACCGAATTTATTTTTAAATATTACTATTTTGAGAATTATACCATTTCTTTTCTATTAAAAAGTCATTTTGAGCGCCTAATATTTTGTATCTTTCAATTTCATTTCTTTATATACATGACTATTGCAATTAGCATTAACTGCAATGCACTACCAAAATTTTGCAAACCAAAATTGATGAAATATGTTAAAAACTAAATAATCATGTATAATCTTAGGAAGTGTTCATTATAATCTTAGAATGTGTTCATTACTGACAAATGTGACATAAGTGTGTTATTCTAAAACGTTGTTACCTTGAGCGTTTAAAATTTATTTCACATGCAACAACATATAATTCTAATGCCTGCATAACCTAGTGGATTCTAAATTTAACGTTTTAATTATAAACAACATTTAAAACTATTCATGCATTATGTATGTCAAATTTATTAACATGCATTTATTTCTACATTTAATCGAATATCTCTAATTATACGCACTATTCCCTTTGCTTCCTTAAGAAGTTATGAATTCAATGTCCATTAATGTGAACCCGCTCTCATTGCTACTGCAACGATCCGTATTTCACGTATCGGAGGATCATAAAATATTTTTATTTTATTCATATGAGGTTGTATGAGTCTATACTTTTGGGATATGACTCGCAGGGACATTTTACACACATATGTTTTTTTTTCGAATTTCTATGCGACAATTTAACCCTAGAAACCTTGTTTAGGCTACAAAATTTGATAGAAGTTGAATTAGGGTCTCGAACTAGTTCCATTATTTTAGAATGATGGTTTCTCGTTCCATAGAGTAGTCATAATTTAAAAATGGACTTATAGTTAGAAAATTATGTCTGTTTTACATTTTTAAAGCTGTTGGCTAGGATTAATATGTAATTAATTAAGCCCGTTAACGAGCTCATCAGTCTAATTAGAGAATACTATAAACAGAGGACTAAAGAATCAAGTTAAAAAATTTCCTCTCATTCTAAATCGGGTCTAAACATTAATTAGCTCTAGATACATCCTAATTTCATCCAAAATCATCAAATTGTCTCTAAGTTGAACCATATTGTGGATTAGAGATTAGATCATCATCTAGTAAATAAAGATCATCGATTTGCTTGATTTGAAGTGCATTCCATTGCTGTTTGGATTGGATCTATATTCGTATTGGTTGAATTTGGTAATTGGTGTATGATTTATGCCTTCTCACTATAGTACACATGTTTATACGGTAAATCCATAGGATTTAACATGTTTTAATTGATTTTTGACCATAAGACCTTTTCTAACTTTACTTACATGTTAAACTATGTATATGGTCTAGATTGATTAGAAATCAGTTTTGATTATGCTCATATATTCATGCTATATATATATATATATGTTAGAAGTTGACTTGCTTGTCTTATTTTGGTGGATTGCATGTTTGATTGGATGGTATTGCTTGTTATTTTATGTTGGATGATATGATTTGATGTTTTTTGCTAGTATTGTGATTGCATAGAAAGTTACGTCGGAGAGTTGAGCAAATTAAAGGAAAAGTCGTTCGGAATTGGACAAAACTTGTTGGGGAAGCTCTGGAGTATGAGAGGAGCTTGGGGTTTAAGTCGTAGGTCCAGATTGTCTAAGCATAGAAGTCAGCACCAACATAAGAGTCGATACCGAGTTCTATTGGTCCAACAGTCGATTGTTTTTGGGGAAGTAAGAGTATTGTTAGTAAAGGTTGTCTAAGGTGATGGATAGGTGATTAGCTAAGTGTTGGAGGCTATGATGACTTGTTTCTAGAATATGAAATAGGGTGCTTTGAAGAGAGGACTTGTTCTTTGATGACTTGATTTATGTAGAGAAGTCAGGGTCAAAGCATTTGGACATGGAGTACTAGAAGTAAGGAAGGAGTGGAGGAAAACTTGGCCATAGATTGGCTAAGTGGAGAGGTCGAGTCGAGTTTAGAGGTCGGTACCGAATTCTTAGGTTAGGTCTAAATGGGATAAACTAGTTGGAGGTGAAATAGAGATCTTGTAGGTTGCACTAGAGGTGTTGGCTCGTTCATATCAGGTTGGATGACGATACAACAACATAATGAAAAGCTATGATCTTCAGATGTTGGCTCGTGCTGGGAGTAGGTTCCGAAGATGGCGGCTCACAAAGGAGGTGGGCCATCGGGAAATGTGAAAGGATTCCTCGTGAATAATGGAAGACAGATTAAGCAAGAAGGGCTTGGTATCCAAATGGAGCAAAGAATGGCTCGGGTGTATGTACTACGGACTCATTGATGCTCGAAGTATTTTCAGTTGCACTCGAATCAGCGATATTGTAAGTGGGGATGTCCATGGGACAATGAATGGACCTATATAACCTGGACCTATAGCTTTAGGTCTAATACCAGCTTTGGGCTGCGAGACACGTATCCAGCTTTGGGATAGGAGATATGGGAGTACAATAAAGAACCGGGATTTCCATTAGTCCCTGGTAGAAAAAATCCATACGAGATATCATATATTCAAAGCATATGGAGTGATAGTTAGGATTGTTTGATGGATACTATGGTTGCTCTTTTTAGTAGGCTATCGCTCGTAGGTATCAGGAGAAGTAAGTATTGGAGATAGGAATACCTAGAAGACTGGTATCCTTTATATGCATTATGGTATATCTTTATGATGTTGTAGTGTAGCATATCATAGTGTTGTATGCTAACTCTTTGGTTGTAGGGACATGTTAGGAATGATTCATGTACTCTTATTCCTTACCATATATATCTATTTAGTATTTTGAGACTCATTTACCGCTCACACCAGACTGTTGTTTGATCCAATGTTTTATGCTTTATCTCTTATTACCTTGGTACTCTTAAATGAGTAGACTAGATAACAGGTCTAGGTGACGTGGAAGCTGTTAGGAGGACGAGTTGGATGAAGCTACTCATATTATATACATATACGTAGTCTACTCTTGTTCTGCTGAGCAATGTTGTGGAGCCCATGACAGTGCTTGCTTATAAATATTTTTTAAGGTGGTTCATTTGAGTTTGTTTCCATTGTATAAACTCCATTGTTGATGCATAATTCTATAGATATTATACTCTGATGATGATGGTCTGTTCACATTATTATTATGGTCTCTTCTACTATATTTGTGAAATTATATTTTATCCATGCACTGTGAGATATGACAAGTTATATGCTATATTGGTTTATCTTAATTTTGATGATCATCCTACATCGGTTGAGCTTGGAAAGTACACTATTTATATATTATTGCTATCGATGGTATAGGGCGGTCGTCATAAATACGCAGATCATGGCCAACATTCACCAACTCGGCGAACTACACTGTCGACAAGCAAAAATGACAATCAACATTGAATGGTGATATTAGACTAAGATGCACAGGGGCAAAGAATTCAAACGCAACCCAGAACAATGCCAAAAACTAATCAAAAAAGGTTCTTATCCCAACCATGCTCTAAGAAAGTAGTAAAACGAACTGCACAAATGTATGCCGGGATAACCCTTAGGTATTTTGAAATTTCTCAAAACCTTACCTCATACAATTATAAATCATTACTATATTATAAAACTGCATGGACACAGTTCGGCTTATCAACTAACTGCACTGAATGTAGGGATATCAAATGGTCCGAACCAGCAGTGAAAAAAGTGCAAAACAAAGAAGTTATAAAATACATAACTCAGCTTTTCGACCAACTGCACTGGATTTAAGGAAATTAGACGGCCCAAACTAGCTATAAAAAGCAGGCGCATGAAACTCGAATAGAACGATCGCGATAAGGATTATTCACAGGGTAAGATATAATTAATTCAATAATGGAGTACTACGGGATTAAAATGCATTCCTAGACGTATTCCCAACTTACTTCTACCCCTAAGGACACGGAAAGATTAAGAACACGATAATTATGGAATATGTAACACTTATACTATACTATGATGTACCGTAATATGTAACTACATATTCCTTAACCATCGTGTCCTTAATCTTTCCATGTCTTTAGGGATAGATATAAGCTGGGAATACGTTTAGGAATGCATTTTAATTTCATAGAATTCCATAATTGAATTAATGATATCTTACCCTATGAATAATCCTTATCGTGGTCATTCTATTTGAGTTTTCTTAAAAAGGGTTGTAAATACAGGACCCAACTTCACAGTTGAAAGACAAAATCTGCACCCCAAAGCGGGACAAATCATGCCAAGCACATGGCAAGAGTAATTTTATCATGATCAGAGTCAAGAGTCGCTATGAAAAGAAGAAGGAATTTATATAATACAAAATAAAAAAAATCAAGTAAAAAGCGCAGGATTGACTGAAACAAAAATGCCATAACCTCTACAAAGTGTATGTAGAAAAGCCTGAACACACATCACCATTAGAAGATGCAAAATTGAAATAAGAACTACTTGGAAATGTACCCTCAAATCAAATTAGCGAGAATGTGCACACCAACATTAACATCAAATCAAGAGCACTAAAGCATGCAATTCTAAGAAAGGTAAGTTTTTCATCTTCGAAATGTATTATTTACTATGTGCTTTTAGGTATTGTTAATGTACTGCTTGGAAGTTCACATGATAGAACAAAACATGCCAAGTCACTACACTATGAAATCTCATGTGCTAAACCTAAATTTATCAACTCATGCACCAAAACTCTTCTAGCACCTAAATGGGGCTCGGTTAAAATTAACCAAGTTAAAAGCATAAAGACACACATAACTATGCGACCCCTCTGCTAAGTACACTGAAAAATTCAGTACAAACTAATCAATTATGTGTAATTATTAAAACCATGCAAATTCTAACATATACAAGTTTCGTAGAATGCAACGCAAATTAATGGTAAGGGGCAAGATCGCAACAAGTAAAAGGACATGCAACCACTAGACAAATATTAGGGAAAGCTGATTAAAATGAAAGGAGATGAGCAATTAACAAAAGCCATAGTAATAGAATTTATCAAAGAGAAAGAAATGAACCTAAATAAAGAGGAAAATTTATGACAAGACATAAAAATTCCACGTCTGCACTGGCACGTTAGTACAGACTTAGAGAAAAAATAATACACAATTTTAGTTAACTGACAAAAAATAATAATTAGAATGCACAAGAGCATAAATAGTAAGAGAGCACATAAAACAAAGGAACATAGACAGAAGGATGTGTAGAAGCATAGAATATAAGAGAGCGTAAGAGCGTAGAATGCACAAGAGCGTAGAAAGTATGAAGGCACACACAGAGCTTCACTAAGAACTTAAACCATGAAGACTACTTACTAGACAACAACTAGCGAAGACAATTAAAAAACTCACAAAAATCAAGCTACATCATAGCTCGTGGACATAAGCTACTTCATAAGGTTGCATCATAGCTCATAAGCTCAAGCTACTTCACAACTCACAAAGTCATGCTATTCATAGCTTACCGGATCATGCTACCACCTTCTCCTAAACAAGCTAACCAATGAACTGCAATGGTCATACCTCATCCTTTCGGCAACTCTGAACCTAGACAGGGCAAACTATGTCAAATAGTCATCAATGCTTGGCCAAGCTGGGATCACAACTGCGCCCGACCTGTGCACCTGCCCACCAGCTAAATCCTACACAAAGTAAAACCACTCAGAACTCTTAGCAAAATATTCTCCACTCAATACCATCACAAGTCCACACTTCTCAAATATAGGTAGACCAGGTACATGGCCTGCACAAGTATTATGCACAACCCTTCACCAATATCTACTCCTACTCCAATCCGAGCAAGCCATAAGAGTACACCGCACATACCAAAAGGCCCAATAAATACTAATATTATTCCTAAAGCTTACACATTGCTGACACTTTCAAGTGCGGACTTATGTCACACTTACTGAGGGCTCACTAAGCAGTACAATGCAGAATCAAAAGCATTCCAAGGGCTATACGTAGGATCACTCAAACAATGCTCTTGCGCAGTTCCACACTTATTAGTAAACAATGAAGGCCTAAGCCGACACCTTGTTCAATAACTTGCACGCCCCCAATGCCTTAATATTAGCATCTATTATCAATAACTTGCACACCCCAATGCCTTAACTAAGCATCCCTGATCGATGACCTACACAACCATATGAAGGAAACCATGCATTTGCGCAATCCTATGCATCTGGCAACCCTAGATCAACCATGACCCTAAGTAGAAGACTCAAACCATTATTACCCTACCTAAAAACTATATTATCCTATCTAAGTCAAGATTAACCTTTTTTTAGCTAAATAGAGAAGGATGACAAGGAAATGACTGTAACCTACAAATCACGTTTCAAATAACCAATAAAAGGTAGCCATATCACCACCTCAAATACGCATTCATTACTAATTAAATACAGATTCATTACCCAATAAAAGTCATTATGACCTACTCATTATTACCAATCAATAGTAGCCATTTCTCTATCAAATCTATTTATCCTTGCCTTAAACCAAACAATAAGATTATGGTACAATTAATGCTAGTCTCGTCAGCGCTACCACATGTCCGCATCAACATCAGATCAAGGCCCATAACTATAAATACATCTACTATTGCAATAGAATGAGGACTTCTTCTTTGACTTCTTTCCTTTTCTAATAAAATAAATTCATTTATATTGTAATCCTTCTGATTATCAAAAATATATCAAAATCCGTAAATTAAAAAATCCCGCCTTCAGCCAAATTTTCCCGCCTAATATAATAAGAAATTCCTTCAACCATGTCAGCAATCTAGGTACAAATCAATGAGAAAAGGGATGAATGACACATGGATGGATCAAAGGGTGGAAGTGGGACGTTGGATGAAAGAACTATTCATCCATGTGACCTCATAACTATAAAAGAAGGATACTATAGTAAAGAGGAGGACTTTTGGATATTCTCTGAATGTTATACTTATATACTTGCACTCTCTACTGTTAAAAAAGTTTGTACTAGAAAGAAACATATAAGCTAAGATTTGACATGTGGATGTAAGATTCTTCGAAATCTAAACCACGTAAATTTTTATGTTTTTTACTCTGTCTGCACTTTACTTGTTTCTTTATATCATATTCTTTTCTGTTTTTACCTTTATTGAATATAAATTGAGCTTATCTTGTTAGTAAATAGTTAGAGTGCAACTTCTCAATTATGTAAGCACACAACGACATAATTACAACCTTAAGGAAAATTTAATATTACCTAAATTTGTTTATTCATAACCATTGAAGTAATTAGCACTATAATTACTCTATAACCAGTTTGGGTTATGAGATGAACAATCTTAGTAACACTATCATATGAACACACATTTATGGTGGATGATGGTGTGCTATATGTTAATTTTGTACTTTGATCGGTTAATATTGCGTAGGACAAGTTGTTGACATTTTCCTTATATGTTATACATTATCACTCAACATTTATAACCTTTGTGACTTTTGAATAGATGACCACTTAGGGTTATTCTAATAGTGGGTAGGGTCAGATTTAAACTCCGAGTAAGTAGAATTGCATCTAGGAGATCGTGAAGATCAAACTATGTTAAGATGCCCAAACCGATTAGTAGACATGAGTAATAATCCACACCTCTGGACACACCGATCAAAAGCCTAAAATTGGCGTTTGAACTCGAGTCATACCAAGAAGTATGAATTATTAGGTTCTTAGAGTTAATGATACAGAGACATATAAAATTTAAACATTCTATCACTTTCAAATTACACAATGGAAGAAAATAAAATGTAAGTTCTGAAAATAACACAGTCATATTGTAGTCTCAATATAAATGCAGTCCATGCTATAACTAAAAAGTAGCGTCTCTGAATGACAACAAATAAGAGTTTGATTGATAGATATGATATAATATAAAGTACATAGGGGAGTAACTATAGTTAAATATAGCTTTGGGGCACCAAGTCAACCACTCCACTCAATGTATCTTAAGTAAATCACCTATTAGTATGTTCTTCTTTAATAGAGATAAGGAGGAAGAAATGGAGGGGTCCAAACAATGATTGGTGAGTGAAACATATCACTAGTGATATGGTATCGGAAAATAAATAAATTGTAGTTATAATCTATTAACATAGGGGTGTTCATTAGTGTATTGTACCATATATGAGAAGTTATTAATTTACATGCTATGAGGAAACCATACTTAACATACCTTAACCCAAATACAACCTATGAGGATTTCCACCTTAAGGTTGGATATCCGGTAAATAAGTAGATCTAGGACTATCCGAGTATACAATCTTAACAATAAACCACTTAACCAACATTGAGTTAACCTTTCAATTTTGAATTGCCTAAACCATATATACACACTATATGGCTTACTAAAATAATCGTACAATGTTCTTAATGATAAACGTGTCATACGCTCTATATCATTCAACCTGAAGCTAAAGAAGTCATTTATCAATACGACTCCCCATAAGTTCAACCACTACTGGGTCGTATACCCTACTACTATAGATGTCTCTGTTGCCTTTTCCCACTATCCAATATGTTAAATATAAAAAAAGAGTGCTATAGTAATGACAAGGACATCAAGTTATGATATAATCGCACATCTCGTCAAGTACCGCATTTTGTATGCCATGAAGTGTGAACTCAGGTGTGTTTCTAAGTGTGAAAACAATCCTTCTTGTTGCACAGTTCCATGCAGCTTCGTAAATTCCTGCTAGTCAAGAAAATGGGAACAAGTTTCCCTGATCCATCCTACTTAGTCTGTATCATGTCCAGGTTCAACCTGGGATTGTGGCAGTAATTCGAATATTTGAATTTTTATTCAAACGTCTGATCCCTTGTATAATTTTTTTTATTACAGGCATTCAAAAGTATGGTTCTATATTCAAATGTCTGACTCAGATCTCAAACGTCTAAGTAAGGGTTTAGACATCTAAATCTAGTCAGTTTTGAACTGATTCCTTTTTGTATCTTTTTGTCTAAAATTCAGACGTCTGATTAATAATTCAAATGTTTAAATATGTATTTTCGAGTCTGTTAACTAATCCATTTTTTTCGTCGTCTTCACGGAATAAGTATAGGTGTTAAATTCACTTTTAACAAGTGTTTGGCTATAATTGAAATTCTTGTTTATTCACAACTTCAGGTAATTTGTCTTAACAAATGTATATAACATTTTAATAAATTTTCTATGTATTTTTCAATCGATTAGCTGTGTGTGCGTCAATTAATTATCTATGTGTATTCTGAGTTCATAGAGTCAAATCTAGGTAAATTCCAAAATATGTGTTCATTTAATTTTTATTTATCTAAAAAATAAATCCATAGAATTAGAGGAAATTTCAATCAAATTTACCCTTTTTCACAAATTTCACCGATCTAAAGTTATTATTTAGGGTTTTTTCGACATATGCAATCATGTTTACAAATCTAAATTCAAAAATACAAATTCAATTAAATCACCCGCTCAAAAATCTAAAATTCTTACTTTTAATTTAGATGGATGTATAAAAGAAATTCAATCACTTGTTTCACATCATAAACAGATCATAATAGTTCTACTCACCTCCTAGGTTTCCGTACTCTTTAATCCTTTGAATTTCCTTTCTAACCCAATTTGAATTGGCATCTCTCTTCCTCTATCCCTTGATTTGTTTTTTCTTCTCTCTCTCTCTTTATCTTTCAATTGATATTTTTTTATTATTAAATTTGGTGACGAGAATATATAAGTGTTTAAATTTGAGAAATTTTAAGAAGGAAAAAGAATATTAGAATTTCTTAGTGGCGACTATAGTTTGAGTGATGGGAGGTGAGAGTTAGGTCTTTATATATTTATTTGAAAATTAGAGTTATTAGGCTTAGTCCTAAAACTATTATTTATGGAAAGGCCACTGGGTCCAGTTTATGCTAATTTTGATATATTTTATCAAATTCAACAAATTATATATGTTTTCTAATTGCAAATGGCATTCTGGACCAACCAGATAAGTTCCAAAGCCTAATTCCAATGTTTATGAAAATTTCCCATTTTGCCCTTTTATGTAAAAATATATTTTTACCCTTGTTAATATTTTAATTTAGTATTAAAATTTCCAAGGTGTTACATTCTCTACCCTAGGAGGATTTCATCCTCGAAATCTCTAAGGATAGAAAATGCAACTCGCTCATAAAAACCAATATCTACAACCATTTACTCAACTATCAATCACTTGCAAAAATTACCCTTAGTTTCAAAATTTCTAGTGCGGCATGTTCATGAGGTATAGAATTCATACGAACACATATGTATAAAATTAGTCAGTCTCCCAGTCCGATCGACCTCTTGAAATGCAAGTGCTTATGCCATGTATCTGAATGCATGCAATGTCCTATATAGTTAAGATTTTATACAGATGAAAAACTATTCAATACATATGCAAAAATGTAAAAATCATCATGCAATCTAAACTAATATAATGAAATTGACATAGTGATGTGCATCTTAGGCCAACATGAACATATCAACCCATATATGAAATATTAACTAATAAAATACATCCATTAGCAACCATCATACAAAACATGTCATAGTGACACGTCCACATCCACATCCATGCCTAGCATCCAAACATACCTACCTATGGAGTATACTAAGAAAAATACTATGCACTCAAGCAATCATACTAACTTAAATAAAACTTACCAAAATATAGCTTTGGAGAGTAGCTTGGATTTTCTCCTCCGGCTTCCAAGTGCTCTCAACTGGATCATCTCTCCACTGGACTCTAATTAGCTTAATTACTTTATTAGGGAGTCGCTTTGTCTCATGCCCAACAATAAGAGAAGGTCCACGATGAACAAGTGGCTCTCTCTCAAATTCAACTTCTTCTAAATAACTCGGCTCGACCACGGTAGCCGAATTGTGCAAAAACTTCTGCAAGTGTGACATATGTAAGACATTGTGAACCCTCACCAACTTTTCCGAAAGTTCCACTCTATTAGCTAACTTCTCTATTCTTTCAAATATCGAAAAGCGCCCTATGAACCTTGGTGCTAACTTTCCTGAACTATCCACCTTGCAACATGTCTAAGAGGCGAGACCTTTACAAAGGCCAAGTCGCCTACTGTGAACTCCAACTTTGTGCGTCTCTTGTCAGCATATGATTTCTGCCTATCTTTTATAGTCTTCATCCATCTATGGATCAAATCTATTTCCTTCAAAGTCTCCCTAATAATGTTTGGCCCATGGACGATTCTATCATAGTGTCCTACCAACAGGATGGAGATTTACATAGCCTTATGTACAATGCCTCGAACGGTGCTATTATAACATCCCGTAATTTTAACGATTGAATATTTTGATGGATAATTTAAATATTTAATAGTTAAGAGATGAAACACGTCTTATACTTGATAATTTTACAAATGGTTGAATGAGGACTTGAGACCACTTCCGTTGAGTCTAGATTGATGTTGCAAATTTGAATAAGTATAAGGTTCGATATATTTTAACCATCGGATTTTCAACTAGTAGCCTGTGTTTGAATCGTAAATCGATCCTATAAAAACTTTTTTGTATGATGGAATTAGGTCACAAAACCTTTTCCATTAAGTCCACAATGGCATCCAGAATTTGAATGAGTATAAGGTTCGCTATATTTGGAGTCAATGGATTTTGGGGATGAATAGTGCTGGACGAAGAGAATTAGGCTAGGCCCATAGCTTACACTAACTTAGCTTATATGTGGCTAATCTGTTCATCTCATTTTCGTTCCATGTTACTTTTCATTTCCATCCTCCTAGTCGGTTAGCTAATCACCCTTTAACCCACTTGCCCTAAATCCACTGATCTGGGGTTAGATAAATTTCTAAAAATTCCAAAAAGTGACTATAATTCTTCTCATTACATTTCCCGCATGACCCCGAAAGGAGTTTGCCTAATTCTAAATTTGGGGCTTTTGCTTGGATTTCATTAAAGCTAATTTATGGATTTTGATGATTTGATCTTGGTTTAGGGAAAAACAAGGTGCATGTGATGATTCTCCTTATTAATTTAAGTGTTACACTTCATGTATTCAAATATTGATGATTATAGAATTTTATGAAGTGATTTGAAGTTTTTTGAATTGATTTGGGCTTATGTTTATGTTATAAACATGATCACAATAGCTCATTACTTGTTTCAGACCGTAGTTGCTATTTTTGAACACAGTTAATAACCTAAGAATATTATATTAGGTTAGTAGAAGGATTATAAGAGATATAGTGATAGATTAGAGACTTATTGTAGGATCTAGATTAACCCTAGAGGGGGGGGGGGTGAATAGGGTTATAGCAAATTTTCTTGAATTAAACGCAAAAACAAACTGCAGAAAAGTAAATATGCTGAAAAGTAAATCAACCACACAAAATTTACCCAGCTTCGGCAACCCCTGCCTACTGCTGCATTCCCAGATTTCTATTAGAATTAAACAGTCTCCCGCTTACAAACACTCTAACAGACTCGCAAACCCTGCTACCGCCTATAGAATTTTGCAAACTCACAAATCCTGCTTACTGAACTAATTCTAACTAGACAATCTGACACAACCTAAATCCTAGTTGGTGATTTACCAAGATTTGATTCGAAAAGTACAGACTTCAAAAATAAAAATAAGAGCAAAAATAAATAAAAACTCAGAGTACAAATTTTAGCCCTTAAACAAAAAAACCCTAATTAAAAAATTAAAAGGCCCTTAATAATATAAAGCCGGCCCCTTTTATTATTTAACCCGATCCTCTTTTATTTTTTCCTTTGTGAAAAATGGCGGCCGTTGCTTTCTTCAATTTCTCTGAGAGAAAAAATGCGGCTCTGTCTTTGTTGCTCTGAAAACAAAATTAGGGCTTTCTCAGATCGCCTGTCTTGATCGATTCTCTGCTTTGCGTGTTGCCTTGCTCTTTGCTTCTCTGATGATCGATTGCTCGCCTCGAGATTGCGAATTACCTTTGGTACGTTGTTCGTACCTTTTGCCTTGTCAGGATTTAATTTGATTGTTCTTGTTAGCTCCGCTTTGCCGATGATGAACTTGGGTGAATATTTATATGGTTTCCGAGACCCTAGAATTTTTTCATATCACTTTCCTTTCTCAGGTTGTGATATTTTTTACTTCCTTGATTCACACGGTCTTTACTTTGAGGCGTTCGATTTTTCCTTGGTTGATACGGCAGAAACTTTCCTCTTTTATCTTTGAATTTTATTTTTGACTTTTTCAATTTTTTTCTTGCGTTGAATTCTGACTTTGACTTCGGTCATTGAATTTGACCGTGATTACTCTGTTGCTTCTTTTGGAAAATTGGCTGCTCGATATTGTTTTGATTTGGTACGAACTTGATATTGATACTATTAATTCATTGTACTGCTTCGGCCTTGTGATTCACTTCATGTTGCTGCGTTTGTTTGCTGTATGTCGAACTTGCTTGCTTTGTATATATTTTTGTCAGATACTTAGAACTGTTAAGAACAGTTCGGCTTCGACTTGGTCTTTGAGCATTGCATTACTTCATGTATTCATGTGTACTCTTGAGTCGCATTGAGTGGGCCTTGTAGCGTTGTTATTATGTTGGCATTTGTGGTTTGAGTTATGCTTCTTTGATCATGTTGGCTATTTGGTCGTCTGCACCTCTGGTATGCAGCAGCTTGGTCTTGGCATTTGTATTTAGTTTGTGTTCATGAAAATGCATTTATTGCTGAGTTGGATTTACTTTGTCTCTGATCTTTTGTTGCTCATCTGTGCACATTGTAGCCTTGGTTGAAAACTGGTATGACCTGCACACTTGTTTATGCTTCATTTTTTGACTTGATGCCTTGAATTTGAGACCTCGGCAGTTTGGTTTCATTTGGTATCATTTGCCTGAGTCACTTGTTCAAGCTTTCATGCATTGTTGTGTTGTTGCCATGTGCATCTTTGTGATTCAGTCTGTGAGTTGCATATTTGTGCTTACTTTGAGCATGTTACATTTGTGCTCGAGTCTGGATTTGCATATTAACTGGTTCATGACTTGTAATTGTAGATTAGCTTGCATACTTTGATCCGACCTGCTGTTTGCACACTGCTTCCATACTATTGCACTTGTGTACTTCATATGCATACTGTTGAGTTTTACTTCTGGTCATGTTGACTTTATAGTTGGACTGAGTTGAGCCCGTGTTTTTATTTGGGTTTGACCTTGTGCTGAAGTCAATATTTTATTTATGTTGCATCTAAGTTGAACCCGTCTTTTTATTTGGGTTTGACCTTGTGCTCACCTGTCCCTGTAGCATTATCAAGTGTATATTGGTGTGCACGGCCTTGTGGCATGTACAGTGATACACTGTGCATGTCACAAGATGTTCGTGTATGATAAATTCAAATTTAAATGACGACGAACAACCCAAATAACCGAGGCAAATAATATTTTCAAAATCATCTTTTATTTTATATTGCAAAAATATTTCTTTTTCAATTTTACCGCGTTAGTGTATATTTTTTCAGATTGCTCAGATGCTGGATTCTAACTGGAATGAAGTTGAAGATGAACTACGAGTGTCAGTGATATGTAGTGTGGAATTTATGTAAATTGAATCGTGATGTAATTAGAATCAAAATCGTATAGTGAATAGTGAGAGCTTGAATTTGTACCATTCAAAAATTGTAATAAATAATTGTTTGAATAAAATTTATGTTTGAATTCAAATTCTGTGTTATTTAATTTTATGCAGCAAATATTTATTTAATCTATGAAAAATAAAATAGTACATTAACAAATACATTTAAACGAATGTATATATGTTTATTATCATCAAACAAAAATCATATAAGCGCATATTCAACAATCTCCCCACTTTTTGATGATAACAAACATATAGTTAAGATTTTGAATATGTTAAATGTATTTGATCATTCATATGCTCTAATTGCTCCCCCTATTTAAATGCTTCCTCTCTACACAAAGCTCCCCTACATATATGCATACAAATAAAAATATGCAAATGAGCCTAGATGCAAATAGAAATTTTTTTGACCTTTGCTTGATTTTATTTGACAAAATCTTAACTTTTCTCTCCCCCTTTTGTTATCAGCAAAAGAATAATAGTGTTAGAGAAAATAGAGATAAAGTGATCGATATTTAAAACTCAATTGAATATAAATATTAAATTTCAATAAGAAAATCAAACAAAAATCATAGCTACCCTCGTTAGGCGCATATTCCACTTTTAGAAGTAATGGAAATGATGTCATCATTTAAAACCATACAGTTGTATCTGTTTGTGGTACACTTATATCAGGAATTTGAATATCTACTAATCATGCATAACCGTTATGACTTTTAAATGAGATTAGTAGTATTCCAATTTAATTTTAAAAATGAATTCAAGTATCTTCTAATCACGCATAACCGTGAGGATTTTTAAGTGGAATTAGAATCAACTTGTTTATTTAATAAATCAATTTTGATATGCGTTCCATACATGCATAACCGTAAGGACTTTTAAATGAGCATGGAAGCACATAACAAATTCCAAGTAATTCACTCATGCATAACCGTGAGGACTTTTAAATGAGAGTGAATACTTTGGATTTTATTTTGTTTTATAAAATGAAAAACGAATGATTCCTGTTTAAAGTACCACATATCGACAAACTATATTGAATTTTTGATGAGCGATGGTTGATAGAAATATGATAGACATAGAAATGGTTATGGAATCTTTACCCAACAAAAAGTTTAATAACTCTTGTTTGAATTTCTAAAGAAATTTTTCTAAAATATACTGTCTTGAGTAATGTATGAAAAATATCAACACTCATCACTATTTTTCAATCACTATTTATCTTTTCGATAATTATTAGAGAGTTAGATTGGTTAAAATTGTCATTTAAATCAAATTCAAAAATAATTATGAAATCAATTTTTCACAATGACTAATATGAAAATATGATTAAAAATGATTTTCTCACGGGGGTTATATGAGAAAATTTTCTGCTATTTGAAAATTATTTGAAATGAAAAATATGCAGATATTTTCTTTGAAAAACGATGCAGTTACTAAATGTCTTAAAAATCACGTTCAACTAGTAATTTTTCTATCAACTAGATTACCAGTGTAATCTGCATCTGAATTTCTTTTTCACCCAAAAATTATCATTAATTGAATTTGATCGACCAAACCATGAAGTGTGCATAAAAAATTTCAAACTCAATTTCAACAACAATTTAAATGACATTCTTTGAATTTTAATTGAAGCCGTGTAAATAATAAAAAAAAACCGTGAATATAGAGTTAGCCAAATTATAACCAAATGTATTAATATCCAACAAAACACTATTTTTGATCCAACCTAATATAATCAAAAAATTTAGAAAATTTTATAGTGTTTTGGCATAAATATAATTAGCCAACTATGTTGAACAAGTCAGAATCAAAATCATCATCTCTTCACCATCTCAATATTGGCTGATTTTAATTCAGGCTATGGTGCAAATCATCACATTTAATATATCGTTCAAATAGATATACCATTACCTGTTTTACCTTTATGATATTTTTCGTTGTTATCCATTGTGATTCTGTCACCTTTATAATGGGCTAAGGAACTTTGCTTTGCCGCCCGTTGTGTTTTTGGAACAACCAAAAATCCAGAGACCACTGTTGTTGTTCCTTAGCCTGCCACTACACCTACACGGAAAAAGTTTTTTGTGACCTATTTGTTTTTATAGGTCCGTGATTGTTAGTGGCAGAATATTTTGAAAGATAATTTTGAGGAGACCCAAAACTATTTATATATGTTCCTTTCGGCACCCAGATTTGTTTTGTCCTTTCATTCTTGTTCCAATAGACATGAAATTTGTTTGTAGAATTCTTAAGAGCCCAAACTTGTATAAATTTTGTGTTCTTGTTCCTATGACTATAATTTTCAACACGATGTCCAATTATTTCACATCTAGCAAAGACACTCTTACCTTTTGCATTATCATCAGCTTGTGTTTTCCCAAAGCCTAGTTCTTTTCTGTTGTTAGAAAAAATTTGATTTCCCAATAACATGTTGAATGATTTTTCTCCTCTTGAAAAGTTATTCAGAGATTTCTCAAGATTTTGGACTTTGGTTTTTAGTTTTGTGTTTTCAGTTACAAGTGAGGTGCATCTATTTATAAAATCCTTTTTCCTAGTGTCAATGGTTTCCTTAAGACTCAAGTTTTCTTTTTCAAGATTCTCCAAGCTATTCTTAAGTCTTGATAATCCTGAATCTAAAATTCTACATTTTTTACAGTCTAGATTTTGAATATTTTCAAGTTCAGTTTCCAACCTAGAATTTTCATAGACAAGTTCTCTCCAATCAGATTTCAGTTTTTCAATTTTAGATTCAAGAGTATCAATTGTTTTAGTAAGATCACTACATATCAAAACAAGTTCTTTATAAGAATAGTCACCTACCTCACTAGATTCCTCAGAGCTTGCTTCTGAATCTGATTTTGCCATAAGACACAAGTTAGCCTCCTCTGAGCTATTATTCGAAACTTCCTCTCCTTCTTCATCATCCCAAGTCGCTGCAAAGGCCTTCTTCTTCTTTTTCTTTCCTCTTTGCTCTTTAAGGCAATTGTGACAACCCGGAAATTTTAACAAAGTAAATTGGAATAATTAATCGATTTTAAATATTTAAAAGTTGATTTTAACTTAAAATTCCAGATATCAATATTTACTTGATAATTAAATCATTGAATTATATGGTATAAATATTGAATTTAATAATTGGAACTCGGGTAAAATTGTTGAATCTGTAATTTCTAAGCCTGTTTAAATAATTTGAAGGTTTATAAAATTTATAATGATAATAATGGAGAAAATAGAATGGATAAAATCTAAATTAAAGGTGATTTGTTCAGTTTTAAATAATATATCGTTTAACTTGAATTTAAAAATAGCCTTCCGAGGCACAGTCTCGGAATTTGACGAAACCAGTTCCATTAGATCCGTAATAGTTAGCTATTATCGGATTTCAATTTTCGTAGCAATCAGGGTTGTCGTTTGACCCTGGCAACTCAAAACGCTTAGAATTATTTTAATCGATTTAATTTAAAACTGATTGTTTTCTACTGTAACTCACACATATGATTGAATTAGCTTCCGAAACACGTTCCATTGTGTTCGGAATGCTGGTAAAACCTTGTAATCACCTAACGACATTGCATAGGAGGAGGAGTTTGGAAAATTTTAAATAATGGTTAACGAGTCGTTTTGAAAAAATTTATAATGTAATAAAGGTTAAGGCCAAACAGTAAAAGATATTTTATCAATACTCGTACGCAGGAAGCTACCTCAATAGATATTTTATCTCCGTCCTTTTGTCTTCAAACAGAAGGAAAACGAGTTCGAACTCACGAACATAAACAAAAGGAAAGAGGGGGAAAAACAAATTTCTGGCCGAAGTCTATTCAGTGATCAATTTCTCACTTTAAATTCAATTCTCGTATCAAATCTCAGAAGTAAATTCCATCATCTTCGTTCCAAATCGGCATGGCCGCACCCTTACTCCTCAAGTTCGAAACCCCTCTCTCTCCCCTTCCTCATTTTCGTATGATTGTGCACAGAAATTGAACCATGGCCGAAGTCTTTGCTTTCAATGGAAAGTCGAGGAGGGGAATCAGAAGTTCATCTGCGCGCGCGACCGGAGCTGGAGGAGATCGGCACCGCGTGAGTGCGTAGTGGGTTAGGAAGGAGCGGCGACTTGGGGTTTGCAGTGATTTTCGATTAGGGCTTGGGTCTCGTCGCGTTTGGGTGCTACCGTGTTGCAGGAGGGGTCGCGACGTCATTGGAGTGGGGGAGGGCTCGCGGATTTGAGTGGTGATGGGATTCGTCAGATATGGAAGCGGCGACGTTGAGGCCGTATTAGAGTTTTCTCGCGGTCAATTTTGGTGAGGAATTTTTCTTTATTTCATTTATTTCAGCACTGTTTATTTTTGTTTTTACTTAAGCTAAAAAAAAGGGGATGAAGTTGTTTAATCATTTATGAATCTTGTAAATTAAATGCTTTTCAAAACTTAAGACATTTTGATTTATTGTTAAATTAAGTGTGTTAGATACATAAAAGATACTTGAAACTTAATTATTTTACAAATTAAGTTAAATATTTTTGTGACTTAATATTTAACAAAGAACATGTTTACCTCAAGTATATTTAAGATTTTATAATTTATGAAATAAGTTAAAGATTTATTAAAGTAATTAATTAGATCTATGGGAATTAATTGTTCAATTTATTCACATATTGATAAAATTGTATAAATATTTATACAAGGTCATAAACTGAAAAGAAGTGAGCCGGTTTCGAAGTGGACTGCAAACAAATCAAGGTGAGTAAATCTCACTTAGTCCGATTTTTTTATATTTAGATTTAAATGGTTTGGTTGAATGATTTAAATTGATTGGACGTATATTAATGATGATATGACCTTGGTTTTGAGTGGTTCTCGAATTGATTGTGGTTTGACTCGAGGTATTGGGATCTAAGTTGTATGAAAGTTAAATCATAAATGAGAAAATGTCTTCATTTTAAATTGAATAAGGGCTTGATGTTTTGTGATTCATTAAATTAATAGGACAATTGAAAAGAATAATGGATTAATTCCATAAAAAAAATCCTTGCTTAATTAATTTAGTGGTGAATTGTTTTGAGGTAATTAATTAAGTCTAAGTTGATAAATTAAGTGTAAGTAATTTAGAATAATCATTGGATGGTTGGGTAAATAATTACTTAATGAAATAAATAAAATATAATTATTTGTGAAATAAAGCAAGAGATTAATTATGGTTATTAATTAAGGAGAAATTTAAATTATTTAATAAAGTAAATAAATGGATAATAAATTACAGGATGAGATTAATCGAAGTGATTAATATTGTGGTTGAATTAAAGTAATTAACTTAGATTTGAAACAAATTAAAATATAAATAGAAATAATTAATTAATATGATTAACGATGTAATCGAAGACTGGTTAGATTACGATGAATTAATCAGTAATAAGTGACTCATGGGAAGTTAATTAATGTAAGTAATTAGGAATTAATGAAATTAAATAATTAAATTTTTTTTATGAAGAAAATAAGATCACTTAATGATCTTGGTTGAGACTAATTAATATTATGAAGTTAATTTAAGAATATTACTTGAAGATAAGTGGAAAATAATTAATCCATGGTGATTAATTAAGATGAATAGTGAATGGTTGATTAATTAATTGATTTGGAATTAATTAATATTGAAGGAAGGGAATCAGGTGAATGTGGTTAGAAATTCAATTAGAATCAATTGAATTGATTTATATGTGATTAAGAAAAATGCTTATGGATGACTGAATGATATTGGATGCTTTGGATGTGTTGATATCTCTGATATGAAATGTTGTGTTTTGCATTTGGATATCTTGGAATAGGATGATATGAGACTCGAAGAGACCGGGATCGAGTATTAGGAAATACCCGATATTACTTCGAAATTTTTATAAGCTGTTTTTGTGGAATCAATAAGCTGGAGTGAAACGATTTAAGTGAATTGGAATTTTTTTTTATACCTAAATTTGGTACTTAGACATTTATTCGTGAAATAAATGTTGCCTATAGCAGATTGTGAATTGGTTAAATTGATATAAGTTACCCGGGTTTTATTTAAGTTGTATGCTTGGTATTTATGTTAAATTGAGACTACTCACGCTGGTTTCCAGCCTGACCCGGGTGTTACTTTGGTGTAATGCTCGGGTCAGACCGAGTATTACGGATTTTCAGGTTAGGACATTCAGGAGCTCAGGAGGCGAGCTGGTGGCAATCTCGTATGGAGTATATCCGCTGTATTTATATTATTGTTTATCTGAGTCAGGATAATTGTAAATATTCAGTGACTGTATATATGAGTAACTCTGATGTATATTAAATGTAATCAACAAATATAGTATTCTTCTGTAAACTATTATTTATTATTATATTTTAACCGCTGCGAATGTGAGTTGTTGATGTTTCTTTTCTTCTTCTTCTTCTATCTCTTTCTTCTTTTTCATAACTATCTGGAATTTTCGGCTTCGAAAATCCCGGGTCGCTACATTTGGTATCAGAGCTGAAGGTTAAGCGAGAACCTTGGCTCTGGTGGGGATTACTCATTAAGTAGAGTTCGTAGAACTCTATAATGAGTTGAGTGTATATATATATATGAGCGCGTACTTGTTATTTTCTTATATAAAGGTTTTAAATGGTTTTATATAAAAGTATATTTTGATATCTAAAACAATATTTCCTTCTAATAAAAATTAAGGTGATTGGGTGTTAAATTATTGGAATTAAGTTAAGAAGGACTATAATACAACCAAATTAAAATAAAATTAATTAAAAATGAAATTCTAGAATTAGAACCGAGAAATTAAAATTGTTTGAAACTTTAAATGAACAAAGTTAAATTTGGTTTAAAAAGGTTAAACCAATCTTTATGAATATAGCTCGAATTATATAATTCGAGATGGTTTAAATTTGACGTTGGAATTGAACTCATTCAAATTAAATCCGATTTGAATTAATTGGATTTGGATGGAAGATGTATAAGTTCAAAAAGTTAATGGAAGATTTGAATTGGATTGAATTGAAATGATTGAAATTGAAGTGGGTTCAATTGAATGGATGCTAGTCCAAAGTAATAGAATAATTTTGGAATTGTAATTTATATGGAAGTGGTTTAAAATCAAAAAGGAATTTGAAATAAAGATTGTAAATGTAATTTATAAATTGAAATAAACTTCATAAATAAATGAGATTATAATTTGGAATAGAATTCCAAAGAATATTTGAAAAGAAAGTAAGACGGGAATTCCAGAGTAATGTTTAGATATGAATTGGGTGGATTGGGAAAATTTAAAATCCCTTTGGATTTGAAAGTGATTTCAAAAGGTTTTGGAGAAATAATAGTATTATTTCAAAATAAAAATAAAAAAATAAATTTGGTGATGAATTTGAAATCTGGGAGATTTAAAATTAAAAATATTTGGAAATGTTTTTGTTTAAAAGAAATAAAAGCATTGAACTCTTTCGGTCACTGGAAAATAACGTCGGTAATGACTGCAGCATCATCGATGTTTATTTTCGAGTTTCTAAAGGAGAAATTGCTACCAAAATGTTTTTAATTGGAATTGTTTGTGAACTGAGTTTGGATTTGAAATTCTGGAATCTTGATAAAATGTTTATGGAATAAAAAAAAAATATAAGTAGGGATAAGTTGAAATGAAGAATTAGACTCAGAAATTTGAGCTTGTTTAAAAACTTTAAATAAAAGTTAATTTGGTTTAAAAGGTTAAATCAACCTTTGAGAATTTAACTCGAATTTATAAAATTCGAGGTAGTTTAAAATTCAAGATTGAAATTGAATTAGTTCAAAATTTAATTTGGTTTGAAGTAATTGGATTGGTGATTGAAAATATATAAGTTTAAAAATTTTAAATGGGAAATTGGAATGGGTTAAATTGAAGTGATTTGGATTCTGAAATTAAATTGATAATAATTCAAATTGATTGGAATAATATGAAATTATAATTAAAATTGAACAGGATTAAAATCAATTAGAATTTGATTTAAATTTGGGAAGGAATCAAGATTAATTCAACTTGAATTGGGAATTAATCAAGTCCAATGGAATTTGGAGTTATTTGGATTGGAATTGGGTCAATTTAAATGGTGATTTAAATTGAATTGTTGGGGAGATGAACAGTTGGCTCTTGACTATTTTCAATATAAATTGTTTTGATATAAACTTATTTTCTAAGCTATTAAATATATATAGCCTTTCTTTTTAAAGCTAATTTATTATATATTTGTTTTACCATTATTTTTGGAGCTATTTAAATATTTTTCAATTGTTTCCTAAACTACTTATTATTTTTCCACTACTTTACAAATAAATTACTATCTTTCAATTATCAGAAAATCTCTGAAACCATTCAACTATTTTTCGACTATTTTACAATTAGTTAACTATTTAACAATTATTTTGCAACTAATAATTATTTTTCGACTACTTACCTCTTTTTAAAATTTTCAAGCTATTTTTCTAAACTGGTCGGAGTTCAAACTGTTATTGATTAAAGTACCCAACTGAGATAAGGATTAAACGAATAATGCAAATGGGGATTAATGTAAAGGTAAATAAGGAATGTGAAATGGTTCTTTTGAACTGAAAGAATATTTTGAGAAATATGAAATGAATAAAGATGGAAATTGGATATTTCTATGGTTTTTGAGAGTGTTTGGAGTATAAAAGGGTTTTACACAAGAAAGTAAGGAACCAAAGGTTTAAAGATTTATATACATATATATATATCCGAATATATATAAAGGATCTTATGAGGATTTTGGGAAAGGCTTTTGATTTTTGGGAAAAATCAATATTGAGTTTTGGAAAGCCTATTTTGAGAATTATCGATTTTGGGATAATCGATTTTGTGTAAAGGAGCTTTGTATGATATCATACTAGATGTATGATTTGAAAATACTATATGTGTATAGTATAAAATATTTTGATGATGGCTCTGGGGAAAAAGGCGTCCCCTTGAAATGAACTTCTCAGGAGTGCCACTGGGTGGTGCTGCCTGGAGCCCGAGAGGGTTCTAAAGTTGATCCTGTGAGGAGTCCGGACAAAACTAGTTCCTGAGGATTATGAGTTGAGTTTACCATAGCGTAAGTCGTGTGTGCCGCGGAGAGCCAACAGTTACATGGACTTTTGTTGTGACTGCAACGTAACCCAGGATGTAACTGCGACCTATGGTAACATTGCGAAAGTCGTGTGTGCCGCTGAGAGCCAACAGTCTGCGTTTGAGTTTATCTCGGTAGACTGCGACCTATGTAGGAGTGGAGAAGTTTCATTTTGATAGCGAGATCAGAGGCCGCGGAGAGCCAACAGTTACATGGACTTTTGTTGTGACTGCAACGTAACCCTGGATGTAACTGTGATCTGTTGTGTGGGTTCCATGGCGTAATCGAGAGTGCCGCGGAGAGCCTGCAGTTACATGGACTTTTGTTGCGACTGCAACGTAACCCTGGTATGTAACTGTGACCATGGAATGGGGGTGATGATTTCCAGAGCATCCTCACTAAAAAAAAAAAATCCTCTATTTTCAAAATTGTTTTCTATATTTTCAATAAAATTGTTTTCCAAGTATTTTCACTGGGTGTTGAAAACGGGTTTACCAAGTACTTATAGATTTTCGGTCCTACGCCTGATCAACGTATGACTGAATTTCTGTGAGAACAAGGATGGACTGGTTGAGACATCGAGTTATAAGAGTATTTTTATTAAAAGCTATTTTAAATAGAATTATCTGAGTTTAAAAGCATTTCTAGAATTTTAAAATGAAAAGGGAGTCCAAACTGCAATTATAAAATAAAATTGAAACTCGGAAATTTTAAAGAAGTGATTTTTAATATATAAAGTTGAATATTGATTTGAAAATTTAAAAGTAAGCTGATTGGTTAAATAATCGTTTGATTTAATATGTTAATAAAATTTAACTTTGGTAAATAAATGGATTGTAAATTAATAATGGAATTTGGAAATGAATTCGAATTGTTAATAGAATTCGAGTTAGATTTGATAATGAATTAAATAGGAGGCGATGTTGTAAAATAAAAGTAAAATAGAGTTGGAGTGGGAAAAAAAAATGTAGTGGTTTGAATTATAAATAAAATTCAAGGGTGATTTGAATAATATTTAATGAGATTTGCAAGTAAATTGGATATAAGAGAAGTGATTATAATAGAAATGGTTTGAGTTGCAAAACAAAACCCAAATGAATAGAAATAAATGGAGAATGGCCTTATGTTAGTAAAATAAATTCGACAATGAATTAAGTAAGTAAATTAAAATTTAAACGGGTTAATCGAGTTAAATAATTAATAGATGAAGTCTGATAGAATAAAAACAAAATCAAAGTTGTGATTGAATTGGATTATCAGACTGAACTTAAATTCGGTGGCATATTAATTTGAAGTATAAATGAGTTGAGTTTGTGCTTGAATATTTTTATGATAAATTGAGAAGGTGAATTTGAAATTAAAATTTAAAATGGATGGGCTAACTAAATTAAATGGAACTTGATTAGGTGAGAATCAAATGGAAGTATACTTAAGTTGATGTTGGAATAAATTAAAGTAAATTAACTTAATTTTAAAAATTTATGGAAGTTTGGCTTCGGATAAGAATGAAAGCCCACTAAATAAAGCTTGGATTGAATTAATTCGGGAACGGCTAGAGGTATACAAGAATGTAATGTGTCGAGCTAAATAAATGGTTAGAGAATAAATTGTTTAAATTGAATCTAATGCTGAAATAAAATGAAATGTAATGAATGGTTGGTAAATAAATTAGAAATGAAATTAATTATAGTATGAGTTGAAAGTAATTTAAAGCAGTTATAAACTAGAATAGATACTCTATTAAACGAATATCGTCGGAATTGCATGAATATGGTAGTCGCTCGGCATAAATGAAAGTAATTGTAATGCTACGAGTCAATGGAAATTAAATAAATTGGTTCTGAATCATTTGAAGTGAATATGAGCTTGTTTGGATTATAAAAAAAAATTGAATATAAGAAAACAAGTTGAAAACCCTTAAAATTCAATGAAACGGCATATGAATTAGTTGAAAGCAATGGAATTAGTTTTGAAATCATATAAAGTGCTTGTGGAAGTTGTTTAGAATGCATTTCTTTTAAAATTGATGTGTTGCGGTTGTTTAAGCAAGAGAAATGTTATAAACTTTATATATGGCACTTACATATTTAAATTGAGTAAGTACAGGTACCTGAAGACTGTTTGGTTGGTTTGGATTGCGCTAATTGCTTAAATTAATAAGCTGCTTGCTTAAAATGCTTAATAAGGTACGCCTACGCAATAAAAATAGGAAATATGAACTGTTTTTGTTTTTCCGACCGGGTGGGTCGATGTATATATATTTATATCTCTTATCAACTTGCAAAAGCTCCTCCGTACAAAGGAGACTCTGCCAAAAAATTTTGAAAATTTTGGGAGTTAGAAATTTTTTGAAAAATTTGGTTAACAACGAAACAATGTCAAAATTGGAAATTTACAGTAAACTAGTAAATGAAACTAACATGAATAAGTTCTAATGAAAGATAAAATTCAATATTAGAAATCGAAATAAAATTGAATTCATATGAAAACGGAAACAACAAAATTGAATAGCAGTATATGTGAAAACCTATATATGAGAATGTATAAAATGATTTGTAAGGTTGCGATTGGATATTGTTGCTAAGTGAGATATGCAGGTATTGAAGAGAAAAGGAAATTGGATTTGATTCCAAAAGATTAATGTGAATTGCCCGACAAAAAGGTATGTATTTTAGTTTTTATATGAAATTTGGATTGGGTTTTGATGCAGCCACTTGGCTTTTGTTTTCTTTTGGAATTGGGGAGCCCGTAGAGGCCTTTTGTAGTTGTACCGAGCTAGCCGCGTAAAGGAGACGCTGGCAAAATTTCTCGGGAATTTAGGGAGTTAGAAAAATTTTGAGAAAATTTTGGATAATCCCAAATTTGGTTTTAAATTGAAATTTAAATGAGTAAGCAAGAGGGTATTGTTTGAAACTATAGAAGGTTTTGGGAAGTTGGTTAAGGTGGTAGTGGGTCATTGATAACGGATAGTTGGTAGAAAGTTGATTTTGATTTTTGAGAAAAGTAAACGGGTATTGGGCCATTCTTCCTAACTAGTAATTTCGGGGACGAAATTCTTTTAAGGGGGGAGGAATGTGACAACCCGGAAATTTTAACAAAGTAAATTGGAATAATTAATCGATTTTAAATATTTAAAAGTTGATTTTAACTTAAAATTCCAGATATCAATATTTACTTGATAATTAAATCATTGAATTATATGGTATAAATATTGAATTTAATAATTGGAACTCGGGTAAAATTGTTGAATCTGTAATTTCTAAGCCTGTTTAAATAATTTGAAGGTTTATAAAATTTATAATGATAATAATGGAGAAAATAGAATGGATAAAATCTAAATTAAAGGTGATTTGTTCAGTTTTAAATAATATATCGTTTAACTTGAATTTAAAAATAGCCTTCCGAGGCACAGTCTCGGAATTTGACGAAACCAGTTCCATTAGATCCGTAATAGTTAGCTATTATCGGATTTCAATTTTCGTAGCAATCAGGGTTGTCGTTTGACCCTGGCAACTCAAAACGCTTAGAATTATTTTAATCGATTTAATTTAAAACTGATTGTTTTCTACTGTAACTCACACATATGATTGAATTAGCTTCCGAAACACGTTCCATTGTGTTCGGAATGCTGGTAAAACCTTGTAATCACCTAACGACATTGCATAGGAGGAGGAGTTTGGAAAATTTTAAATAATGGTTAACGAGTCGTTTTGAAAAAATTTATAATGTAATAAAGGTTAAGGCCAAACAGTAAAAGATATTTTATCAATACTCGTACGCAGGAAGCTACCTCAATAGATATTTTATCTCCGTCCTTTTGTCTTCAAACAGAAGGAAAACGAGTTCGAACTCACGAACATAAACAAAAGGAAAGAGGGGGAAAAACAAATTTCTGGCCGAAGTCTATTCAGTGATCAATTTCTCACTTTAAATTCAATTCTCGTATCAAATCTCAGAAGTAAATTCCATCATCTTCGTTCCAAATCGGCATGGCCGCACCCTTACTCCTCAAGTTCGAAACCCCTCTCTCTCCCCTTCCTCATTTTCGTATGATTGTGCACAGAAATTGAACCATGGCCGAAGTCTTTGCTTTCAATGGAAAGTCGAGGAGGGGAATCAGAAGTTCATCTGCGCGCGCGACCGGAGCTGGAGGAGATCGGCACCGCGTGAGTGCGTAGTGGGTTAGGAAGGAGCGGCGACTTGGGGTTTGCAGTGATTTTCGATTAGGGCTTGGGTCTCGTCGCGTTTGGGTGCTACCGTGTTGCAGGAGGGGTCGCGACGTCATTGGAGTGGGGGAGGGCTCGCGGATTTGAGTGGTGATGGGATTCGTCAGATATGGAAGCGGCGACGTTGAGGCCGTATTAGAGTTTTCTCGCGGTCAATTTTGGTGAGGAATTTTTCTTTATTTCATTTATTTCAGCACTGTTTATTTTTGTTTTTACTTAAGCTAAAAAAAAGGGGATGAAGTTGTTTAATCATTTATGAATCTTGTAAATTAAATGCTTTTCAAAACTTAAGACATTTTGATTTATTGTTAAATTAAGTGTGTTAGATACATAAAAGATACTTGAAACTTAATTATTTTACAAATTAAGTTAAATATTTTTGTGACTTAATATTTAACAAAGAACATGTTTACCTCAAGTATATTTAAGATTTTATAATTTATGAAATAAGTTAAAGATTTATTAAAGTAATTAATTAGATCTATGGGAATTAATTGTTCAATTTATTCACATATTGATAAAATTGTATAAATATTTATACAAGGTCATAAACTGAAAAGAAGTGAGCCGGTTTCGAAGTGGACTGCAAACAAATCAAGGTGAGTAAATCTCACTTAGTCCGATTTTTTTATATTTAGATTTAAATGGTTTGGTTGAATGATTTAAATTGATTGGACGTATATTAATGATGATATGACCTTGGTTTTGAGTGGTTCTCGAATTGATTGTGGTTTGACTCGAGGTATTGGGATCTAAGTTGTATTAAAGTTAAATCATAAATGAGAAAATGTCTTCATTTTAAATTGAATAAGGGCTTGATGTTTTGTGATTCATTAAATTAATAGGACAATTGAAAAGAATAATGGATTAATTCCATAAAAAAAATCCTTGCTTAATTAATTTAGTGGTGAATTGTTTTGAGGTAATTAATTAAGTCTAAGTTGATAAATTAAGTGTAAGTAATTTAGAATAATCATTGGATGGTTGGGTAAATAATTACTTAATGAAATAAATAAAATATAATTATTTGTGAAATAAAGCAAGAGATTAATTATGGTTATTAATTAAGGAGAAATTTAAATTATTTAATAAAGTAAATAAATGGATAATAAATTACAGGATGAGATTAATCGAAGTGATTAATATTGTGGTTGAATTAAAGTAATTAACTTAGATTTGAAACAAATTAAAATATAAATAGAAATAATTAATTAATATGATTAACGATGTAATCGAAGACTGGTTAGATTACGATGAATTAATCAGTAATAAGTGACTCATGGGAAGTTAATTAATGTAAGTAATTAGGAATTAATGAAATTAAATAATTAAATTTTTTTTATGAAGAAAATAAGATCACTTAATGATCTTGGTTGAGACTAATTAATATTATGAAGTTAATTTAAGAATATTACTTGAAGATAAGTGGAAAATAATTAATCCATGGTGATTAATTAAGATGAATAGTGAATGGTTGATTAATTAATTGATTTGGAATTAATTAATATTGAAGGAAGGGAATCAGGTGAATGTGGTTAGAAATTCAATTAGAATCAATTGAATTGATTTATATGTGATTAAGAGAAATGCTTATGGATGACTGAATGATATTGGATGCTTTGGATGTGTTGATATCTCTGATATGAAATGTTGTGTTTTGCATTTGGATATCTTGGAATAGGATGATATGAGACTCGAAGAGACCGGGATCGAGTGTTAGGAAATACCCGATATTACTTCGAAATTTTTATAAGCTGTTTTTGTGGAATCAATAAGCTGGAGTGAAACGATTTAAGTGAATTGGAAATTTTTTTTATACCTAAATTTGGTACTTAGACATTTATTCGTGAAATAAATGTTGCCTATAGCAGATTGTGAATTGGTTAAATTGATATAAGTTACCCGGGTTTTATTTAAGTTGTATGCTTGGTATTTATGTTAAATTGAGACTACTCACGCTGGTTTCCAGCCTGACCCGGGTGTTACTTTGGTGTAATGCTCGGGTCAGACCGAGTATTACGGATTTTCAGGTTAGGACATTCAGGAGCTCAGGAGGCGAGCTGGTGGCAATCTCGTATGGAGTATATCCGCTGTATTTATATTATTGTTTATCTGAGTCAGGATAATTGTAAATATTCAGTGACTGTATATATGAGTAACTCTGATGTATATTAAATGTAATCAACAAATATAGTATTCTTCTGTAAACTATTATTTATTATTATATTTTAACCGCTGCGAATGTGAGTTGTTGATGTTTCTTTTCTTCTTCTTCTTCTATCTCTTTCTTCTTTTTCATAACTATCTGGAATTTTCGGCTTCGAAAATCCCGGGTCGTTACAGCAATCGTCTTCTTCTTTGATTCGGAGTTGTTGCGTTCCTCCTTTGCTTTTAGCTCAAGCTCATATGTCATCAAGTTGCCGATCAACTCCTCCATGCTTAGTTTACTCAGATCTTTCGATTCTTGTATTGTCGTGACTTTTGCCTCAAAGCTCATCGGTAAGACTCGTAGCACCTTCCTCACAAGTTCTACCTCAGTGAATACCTTCCTAAGCGCTCTAGCATTGTACACCAAAGTTGAAAAGCATCCAAACATGTCCTTTATGCTCTCGCCTTTGTCCATCACAAAGTTCTCGTATTCATTGCTGAATAGGGCTAGACGAGATTCCTTGACTTGAGAAGTTCCTTCACGTGTCACCTCCAAGGTATGCCAAATTTCCTGTGCAGTTTTACAATGAGAAATTCGGTTAAATTCAGTCTTATCAAGAGCATAGATCAAAGCATTCATGGCTTTCGCATTCGTAGTTTTTAATTTCTGATCGTTAGCATCCCACCTATCCTTAGGTTTAGGAATCTCAGTATCACCAACAGTTATAGTGGGAGATTTATAGCCAGTTTTAATAATGTCCCAAACATCATAATCAACAAAACTAAGATAAATACCCATCGTAACTTTCCAAAAAGCATAATCATTCCCATTAAACATGGGTGGCCTAGCAATAGATTGCCCCTCATAAAAAGCATTATTTGGTGGATTCATGACTCTAGAGTTAAAGAAAAATACCGTGCTCTGATACCACTTATAGGATCTAGATTAACTCTAGAGGGGGGTGAATAGGGTTATAGCAAATTTTCTCGAATTAAACGCAAAAAAAAAACCGCAGAAAAGTAAATATGCTGAAAAGTAAATCACACACAAAATTTACCCAGCTTCGGCAACCCCTGCCTACTGCTGCATTCCCAGATTTCTATTAGAATTAAACAGTCTCCCGCTTACAAACACTCTAACAGACTCGCAAACCCTGCTACCGCCTATAGAGTTTTGCAAACTCACAAATCCTGCTTACTGAACTAATCCTAAATAGACAATCTGACACAACCTAAATCCTAGGTGGTGATTTACCAAGATTTGATTCGAAAAGTACAGACTTCAAAAATAAAAATAAGAGCAAAAATAAATAAAAACTCAGAGTACAAATTTTTGCCCTTAAACAAAAAAACCCTAATTAAAAAATTAAAAGGCCCTTAATAATATAAAGCCGGCCCCTTTTATTATTTAACCCGATCCTCTTTTATTTTCTCCTTTGTGAAAAATGGCGGCCGTTGCTTTCTTCAATTTCTCTGAGAGAAAAAATGCGGCTCTGTCTTTGTTGCTCTGAAAACAAAATTAGGGCTTTCTCAGATCGCCTGTCTTGATCGATTCTTCGGTTTGCGTGTTGCCTTGCTCTTTGCTTCTCTGATGATCGACTGCTTGCCTCGAGATTACGAATTACCTTTAGTACGTTGTTCGTACCTTTTGCCTTGTCAAGATTTAATTTGATTGTTCTTGTTAGCTCCGCTTTGCCGATGATGAACTTGGGTGAATATTTATATGGTTTCCGAGACCCCAGAATTTGTTCGTATCACATTCCTTTCTCAGGTTGTGATATTTTTTACTTCCTTGATTCACACGGTCTTTACTTTGAGGCGTTCGATTTTTCCTTGGTTGATATGGCAGAAACTTTCCTCTTTTATCTTTGAATTTTATTTGTGACCTTTTCAATTTTTTTCTTGCGTTGAATTCTGACTTTGACTTCGGTCATTGAATTTGACTGTGGTTACTCTGTTGCTTCTTTTGGAAAATTGGCTGCTCGATATTGTTTTGGTTTGATACGAACTTGATATTGATACTATTAATTCATTGTACTGCTTCGGCCTTGTGATTCACTTCATGTTGCTGCGTTTGCTTGCTGTATGTCGAACTTGCTTGCTTTGTATATATTGTTGTCAGATACTTAGAACTGTTAAGAACAGTTCGCTTTGACTTGGTCTTTGAGCATTGCATTACTTCATGTATTCATGTGTACTCTTGAGTCGCATTGAGTTGGCCTTGTAGCATTGTTATTATGTTGGCCTTTGTGGTTTGAGTTATGCTTCTTTGATCATGTTGGCTATTTGGTCGTCTGCACCTCTGGTATGCAGCAGCTTGGTCTTGGCATTTGTATTTAGTTTGTGTTCATGAAAATGCATTTATTGCTGAGTTGGATTTACTTTGTCTCTGATCTTTTGTTGCTCATCTGTGCACATTGTAGCCTTGGTTGAAAACTGGTATGACCTGCACACTTGTTTATGCTTCATTTTTTGACTTGATGCCTTGAATTTGAGACCTCGGCAGTTTGGTTTCATTTGGTATCATTTGCCTGAGTCACTTGTTCAAGCTTTCATGCATTGTTGTGTTGTTGCCATGTGCATCTTTGTGATTCAGTCTGTGAGTTGCATATTTGTGCTTACTTTGAGCATGTTACATTTGTGCTCGAGTCTGGATTTGCATATTAACTGGTTCATGACTTGTAATTGTAGATTAGCTTGCATACTTTGATCCGACCTGCTGTTTGCACACTACTTCCATACTATTGCACTTGTGTACTTCATATGCATACTGTTGAGTTTTACTTCTGGTCATGTTGACTTTATAGTTGGACTGAGTTGAGCCCGTGTTTTTATTTGGGTTTGACCTTGTGCTGAAGTCAATATTTTATTTATGTTGCATCTAAGTTGAACCCGTCTTTTTATTTGGGTTTGACCTTGTGCTCACCTGTCCCTGTAGCATTATCAAGTGTATATTGGTGTGCACGGCCTTGTGGCATGTACAGTGATACACTGTGCATGTCACAAGATGTTCGTGTATGATAAATTCAAATTTAAATGACGACGAACAACCCAAATAACCGAGGCAAATAATATTTTCAAAATCATCTTTTATTTTATATTGCAAAAATATTTCTTTTTCAATTTTACCGCGTTAGTGTATATTTTTTCAGATTGCTCAGATGCTGGATTCTAACTGGAATGAAGTTGAAGATGAACTACGAGTGTCAGTGATATGTAGTGTGGAATTTATGTAAATTGAATTGTAATGTAATTAGAATCAAAATCGTATAGTGAATAGTGAGAGCTTGAATTTGTACCATTCAAAAATTGTAATAAATAATTGTTTGAATAAAATTTATGTTTGAATTCAAATTCTGTGTTATTTAATTTTATGCAGCAAATATTTATTTAATCTATGAAAAATAAAATAGTACATTAACAAATACATTTAAACGAATGTATATATGTTTATTATCATCAAACAAAAATTATATAAGTGCATATTCAGCACTTATTACCTGTGATAATTGAGTGTGTGTCATTAGTTAGCAATAATTAAACTAATTTAAATGGTTTTGAAAATAGTTAGTAAGCTAATTTAGTTAGTTTTGAACTCTAAACTAATTATTAAAGTGATTAGAGGGTTAATGAAGTTCATATAGTATTTATAAAATAGTTATATGATTTTATAAATGAAGTATAGATTTTGTAAAATGAAAATGAGATCTTATAAAATAGAAACATGAAGAATACTTAATTTCATGTTAGCTAATTGAGTAAAGCTCAAAATTTATATATAAGCTAATGATACATTTTATAAAATAGAAGTGAGATTTTATAAAATGGTATAAAATCATATTAGTCTTTTATTGAAGAAGTTTTGTGAATAAAAGAAAATTTTGTTTTAAGTAACGATTGAATTACTTAACTGAATATACATGTATGTATACATGCATGAGTGGGTATACGTATATGTGCATATGGAGCTAAGCGAGAATTATAAAAAATAGTATTGCAACTAGAATTTTTACATGGTTGGTTTTTCATTTACATTTGCAATTGTTTGATTATATAGAAAAATAATCGAATACAAGTTTGTGCGGGCATTTTACGTAGCCATACCGACCATCGCGTGCGCTAAGTTGCATGAGAGTATACCGGGTTGAGAAATCGCCCCAGTGATATTTGAAATATGACTTGTGTTGTTGTTGTGTGTTTGTATGAGCATATGTGCATAGGTGTGCACGAATGAGTGCATTGACACACGTATTCTACGCATAAGGTCGGGTACGTTGTTGGCGCGTTAGAGAAGTCATGTCGCTTAAGTCGCCCGTAAAGCTCTACTCGTGCAAAGAGTAGATTTTGGTTTCAAAATTGGTTTTCAATTACTTGTGGAATTCACTTCCTAAATATCAATAAGTGAATCATAGTGGATGTCTAATGGGATGGAGGCAGGCTTTAGTAGCAAGGTGACTCGTCGAGCGAAGCGTTGAAGGAATTGGCGCCCGAATCGGCATCGATTCAAGGAATCTACTCCTTGCCCAGGCTCATTGCCTGGAGGTTGTCCGTTTAACTGAATTGGTCCATTCGGTTGACTAATCAAGAGGAAACAAGTCTTCTCCACTCTTGTTTAGTTGACTGAATGGGACCCTTTAGTCCACCGACTATTGTGTATTGTGCAACTTGAAAACGCGATAACTTTCGCATACAAAATCGAATTGAGATGAGGTTTATACTATTCATCACCATTTGTTCGGGGACCACAACCTATTAATTTTTTTTTAGGTTTTGGGGTACTCTGATTTTGGGGTTTACGTGGGACCTACCTTGGCATGTTTTCCAAAACTGTAGATTTTGAGGCAGATCGGGAGGGTATACCAAATGAGTGTTATGATAGGTGATTCCTTTGAAATCAATTACGATCGAGCATGAGATCGATATGGAGATTTGGTCGCATTATCACGTCCGGCGAACATGCACTCGAAGAAGTGAATTTGTACCTTCAGCATTAACTCCGAGTACGTATAGTTATATAAATTGTATCAGTCTTATAATAGTAACCATACATTACATTGGCCGTATATTAGTAGCAACGCTGAGTTTCTAGATCCTTTTAGACGTTTGGATACGTTAGTGTGCTGGCTTTATTTATTACTAGTATATATGCACATCATGAAACTGCATCAAATGAAAATTCCATGCATATCAAAATCTTCCCTTCTAATAGCTCTTAAGAAAAAGTCTTTTGGATGAATATCCAACAATTCCATATACATTTTGATAGTTTTCACTTAAAATCATATGTTCACGTGAATTGAGTGGTTAACCTTATGCTACACTATTTCCTCCTCCTCCTCCTCTTCCTCCTCCTTTTTTTTCACTGATGGATGATATTTAATTCTACTTACATCCTTTCAAACCTAACCCGTAAAATTCATACATTTACGTTAGGCTATTTCGCAGTCTGATGTAACCACAACAGCCAAAATCTCAGTTCTAAGTTACTGCTCCACCGTAGTCCAACCACTACACATGACATTTCATAGCCAACATTAAGATCAATTGTCTCTCTAAAGAATTTTTTTAAATCAATATATATGATAGAACTTCAATTTTTCATGGCGATTCCGTTCTCTTCGCTGTTTGCATCCTCACCATCTCTTCCCTGATTTCCTCCCCTGCCCCATTCTCCTTCCGCTTCCTTCCCATCTCCTATGCCCCATTCTCCTCGGCTCCCCCCTGTTTCGCTCCCCTTCACGTCGTCGTCTACGCGATCTGGACGCGTGTTCAACGCGATGAGCTCTGGTCTTGAGTCTCCTGGGATCCTCTCGATCTCTGGTTTCCCCCCTTTGGATGTGGCAGTAGCTAGGCCTCGTTTGAGCACCTTGGATGTGAGCGCCAGTTGCCTGGAATGATTGTGAACATAATTTTTGGCTATGCTTCTCCTGTAGTCGCGAATTCCTGTGTCGAGAATATCAATCCCCTTTCCAACTCGAATGCGTTCTTTGGTCAGGCTCTGGAAACAATTACGTTATCTGGTGAGTCTACTCTTCCCCATGGTTTCGGCAGTCTCTCGCCTCCACCTGTGGATACTGCTTTTTTGGTGAATAAGATTGGTTCGAACGCTGTGTTCAATGACCAGCGTACTGTATGTACGTCCGGTCTTGAGAAACTTTTAGAGCCTGCTGTCATCCCCTGTTATCCTCATAGCACTCCTGGTGCTTGTGGTAATGCCGCAGTGAATAATGAACCAATTGTTAATGAAAAAGTTCCTAGTATTCCCACACATCCTGTTCAACCTAGACTTACTTCCCCGCTTCTGGCTCGTCCGAAGACTTGGTCTTCGCTTTACAAATCTTTTCCACGTAATGCGGGTGATTATACACCTATTGATTTTGACATCGTTGAGGGGGATGGAGTGAAGATTCCTCCACCTATAGTTATGCAGGCCGGTGTGGATTTTTGGTCAGATCATTTAGTTGGCTTCTTATTGGAACCGAGTCACCGCCTTCGTGATGCGTCCTCTGTTTGTAGAAGGGCTTGGAAACTCAGTGGCAATTTACAAGTTAAGCTGATAGATTCGATGTATTATCTCAAGTTTTCTTCTTCTGAAGAACGTTGGATTGTTCTTGAGGCGAAGCCTACCTTTTTCGATGGTAGGCCTTTCATTATTACTCCTTGGTCTTCCACCGTCGCTAATGCGCGTGAACAGGTACTCTCTATCCCTGTCTGGGTTTTTTTCTCGCATATCCCGTCTGCTCTTCAGCCTCTGATTGGGTTGAATCGGCTGGCCTGTAATGTCGGTAAACTGAAGTGTTTTGATGCAAATACGGTAGCACGCGATAAATTGATGTTCGCCAAGGCTCTTATTGAGATATCTCCCTCTAAGCCTCTCCCTGATTCTATTCCTTTTCAGCTGGCTGTCGGGCATGTGGAAGTCGTCCGAGTTCGTTATGGTTGGGTTCCTGATATTTGCTCCACCTGCCACTCTTTTGGTCATCCTACTATTTCCTGCCATCATTCAGTTGCTTCCGCGGCCGCTCCGAAGATACCTCTGCCTCGCCCCCCGTCTAGGATCTGGTTGCCTAAGGTTTTTTCCTCTCAACTTGCCCCCTCTCCTGCTGCTCCTCCGTCTGCAATGGGCCCTCCTCCTGATTCTATTCATGTACCTAGGCTTGCCTCCCCTTCGCTTCCTGTTGTCCCATGTGTTACTTCTGATGTTCCCTTAGCTGATCCAGGTTCTGATCTCCAGCAGTTGCCTGTGGTGTGGGATGCGTCCGAGAGGTGTTGGATTGATCTGATCTCTGACATGAGATTTAACCCGATGGCCGATTCCTTCTTCAGATTTGTCTCCGATGATCATCTTGATCTTAGATGCCTATTCTACAAACCGTCTGGTGATTCCTTAGTTCTTGATTTGGATGGTTATTTTGCTTGTAAGAATGTCGTCATGCTAGCTGATACTACTTGGGATCGTTCCTTCATATACTCTTCTGATGCTTTGGGTTATGATCCTTGTCTCGCTATTCGGTTCCGCCCATTTGCTGGTTTTTGTGGCTCTGAACCATGTGATTCTTCCCGGATGTCAGTGGATGATGTTGTTTCTTCCTTTTCGGAGGAAGCTTAGTCTTAGTGATTTATGTAGTTACTGTGGCATCTCTGTCACATACCTGTGCTGTATTTTCTTTTTTCCTCTGTAGTTAAGGTACCTTTACCTTACTCCTGTACTTCAACTTTATTACGTTCGTAATAAAAGTGGACGGTCCACTATAAAACCGACTTGCTTTGCAAAAAAAAAATTGTCTCTCTAAAGAGTAGGAGAGCGAGAGATCATAACAAGGTACATACTGTAACATAGCTTAATCAACCAAAATTTTTTAGAAAAAAATCAAAAAATGAAGCCAATCAATCTTGAGCATACTACACATCACTTAATCATCATCAATATCCAAATTTGATCATAACCAACATAAAAATAACAAAGTTTCTTGAAAAAAAGTGGGTGTGAATATGAGTGAGGATTAATTCACCGTATAGATGCATTAACACGAATCTAGCTCATATACTTTCAAAATTAAGATTTAACAACCTTCATCGATTTTTGGTTTTAATGGTCATATATGAAGTTGTAGATTTTAATCCTCTACTATTAAATTGTTATCATTTAATAACATGTTAAACACTACGCCAACTAATCGCCTATTTTAAGTATATGGAAGTGAACTACTAAGACAAATCACCTTGAAAGAAGCTATAGCGAGACTCTCTAGCAAATAACTTGATGCTAAAGCATTTCATTTGAATAAGAGGCATGCAATCGGGTGGGAATTACAGAGCAGGTGTGTGTGATTTTGATCAGTGGAGCATCATGAAGTAGAGGAGATCGTCCGGAGGTTGACTACTTGGGGGCGCAACAGGATTTCACTGATGATGATTTAGGGTTTGTAATGTTGTTGAGTTATTGGCGCTTGCGACTTAGAGTAATGGAATGTGTGTTGGTTGTCTCTTCTATGATGGGGTTAGCAGCGATGATATTCGATCAGACTAATGGTTTTCAATTTGTTTAAGGTTTCAAGAATGAAGCTATAGAATTATAGGAATGAAAAGAGACTATTGAAAGGACATAGTGAAGAACATTATAGGTAAATCAAAAAGACACGGTTGAAGGGATATTGATTGAATTTACCTTATTAGTAGTAAAGATGGGATCATAGTAGACGTATGGTACATTAGTATGTTGACTCTACTTATTATGGGATCGTGATAGGCCTCTGGGTACGTTAGTGCGCTAACTTTATATATTATATGATCGGGATAGGTGTCTGGGGACATTAGTGTGCTAACCCTATTATCATTAGATCCTGATAGACATATGGGTACATTAGTGTGCTGACTCTATTTAGTATGGGATCGAAGTGAACATCTGAGTCTGTTACTGTGCTAACTCTACCTATTATAAGATCATGATAGACATCTGGGTACGTTAGTGTGCTGGTGCTATTTATTATACGATCGGGATAGAGGTCAAGGTACGTTAGTGTGTTGATTCTATTTATAACTGAATTGCGACATATGTCTAAGTACATTAGTGTATTGGCCTTGTTCATCTGGAATTGTCGGATCATGATAAGTGTTCATCGTTGATTTCACCCACTAGAAATGATGGGCATTGATTTACATTCCTTAATTATCTTCCGTTGTTATGATGTGTGTGTTAATTTATTGGTTGTTGTTGTTATTACTGCATTTACTATTATTCTGTACTTCACGATATATTATGATCACCCTACCTTTGGATTTTGGGTTACTTTTATCATATCACGATACTTACGTCTTGGTCATATTATATTAGTTGTGTCGACTCGTTGATTACAGAAGAAGAATAGGTTATGGTATGATCCCCTATTTTCAAGATGGGTTAACTATACTTGTTTATAGGCAGTCCAGATTACTCCTGAGCTATGTTTGTGGAGATGGCTGGCAATTATTCAATAGTTCCTGTTTATTTCTACATAGTTTCCATATACAGTATTTTGAGATAGTTCTCCTTACATCAGACTTTATGTCTAGCCCGCTTTTTTTCTTTGTCTAGTTATGTCATGACAACTCTTAGCTTAGGTTCTTGATTGAGTAGTTTGGGAGTCATGTGATTTTGGGGATATGCTACCAAAAGGTGCAGCTGGAGCTCTTTGGAGGCATGTCATCGATATTTTAAGATATATATATATATACACTTGTTATTTTATGTATGCATGATAGATATGTTATTTGTATATGAGACTGTTGTATTAAATATTTATTCAGAACTCCATTCTATTGAGAGTTGATGTATTCTGATTTTCTGTATTGATATTAAATATCAGTTGCTTCCACAAGTGTGATCTCCTATATACCATTATTCTATTTTGTTTGTGTATAATCAATATATCATATGTTGTCATTCCATTGTGAAATCATATCAATGTCTTGGTTTAGTGTTTTGCTTTAAATTTTATCCCAATGATCAATCTTTTTTGGTATCTGAGCTCAGGCTCAACATTCAGACCAAGTAAACTAGTTTGAGTTAATCAATATGGTTGTAGGAGATATGTTGAGAGAGTATTTTTCTATTATATTATACTATATACACCGCTTGTCATTTTGGACTTGATTTAATTCTACCATTAGGTTCTAAGGTATCCTCATCGGGCTATCCATATGAGCGGATAGAGTACTTGAGAAACTGCGGATAAGTAGTCTAAGATGCATGCTTAGGTCAAAGATTATTCAGCTATTGCAAAAGATGTTCTGCCGCTCGTGAACATTTCCAGTAGATTGCAGTTAGCGTCAGAAGTGGTGTGGTCCTTTGGGCATCAGTATTTCTAGGACTCTACGAAGTAGTAACAAAATTTCCTTAGCCTTAGAGGGGGGCCATATCTGAGTCCTGAGACTGTTGCTGAGGCACGGTCTTGGACACGTACATGAGAAGGCTTACATTGCTATAATTCTAGGGAATTTTCTCATTTAGAAGAGTACTTCTCCGCATTTGGAAAAGGGAGACTTTGGCTGGGTAGGATGTAGTGTTTTTGTGGCTGGTAAGCAGACCTATGATTCAGAGTTAATTTAGACATTGTTCTAAGTTTCAATTCATTTCTGAGATCGAGAAGAGCATGTAGCTTGAGTATTCTATCCATCCTAAGTAGGATAGCTTATTAGTGAAGGAGTGTTGACCAGTTTAACTTTTTGTTTTGAGATTTGAGGTGGTCGGTACTCCGTTGTTGTGGGCCAAGAGATTTGGCTTGGTCTTAAGTATTGGTTGGGGGTTTATTGCTTTTCCTTATCCCTGTTAAAGTCTATTTTTGAATATCTCATTGGGATGGTTCTTTTTTGTGAGAACCCCCATTAGATACCATTGAGGTAATGAAAGTGGAATGCGACTAAAACTCCAACCGAAGCACAACGGCCATGATACAAGGAAGATCGAGCATGTCCAAAAAAGAAGGGCTGACCTTGTTTTTCACTCCTATGGCATATAGGAGGCATTTCGCTATGAAATGTCATCCACCTAAAAAGAAGCATAAGTGCTTCAGTCGCAATCAGCTTGATCACTTGAGGAAGGACCGTCCTAAAATTTCGAATGGTGAGTAAGTAAGGATGACTTGTGCCTTTCATGCATTACTTGGTCCTAGCGGGCTTATGGCTCATGAAAATCAAAGGGGCTTTTATAATGATGTGTGTTTTTTCGGAAACTCACTTCTGTTCCTTCCGACACTTGAGCAGTATATTTTATTTATTACCAGTTACTCGGTCGGTAGGCTAAACTTGACCCTTTTATAGTAGGTAATTCTTCGATAAAGATAAATCTTGTATGAGTAAGCTAAATTGCAAAACTAAGGTGAAGTGATTGAAGTGTTACCATTCAAACTTGACGCACAAGCTATTGAGTTGAGTATGTTTGGTCGATGAAGTGTGACTTGGTTTTATAACTATGTAGGTTGGTGGATGCCCAGTAATGAGTAGAGACCGAGTGGGTGACTAATAGGCGTTTTTCTAGAGTCGCTTGCATTGCAATTGTTTTCCTTTGTGTCAGTAGGGAGTCCCATGTGCCAAAAGGAACATTTTCTAAAGATTGATTCATTTACGTGCCAGTTCTTGACCTATAGTTTGGACGTAAAATTTCTAGGTGATTGCACTAGTTAGAAAAGGGTTTTTCACTTGATTTTAATAGATGAACACTTGAGTCGAAGTCTTGAGATGACTGGGAGATTTATTGTAACAACCCGCAAATCCGTACCCCTTGAATCAACACTATTCTACAACAAACAGCTCAAGTTGTACAAAAATACGAACCATTAGGGTTAAAGAAGATGAGGTAGAAGAAAAAAAATAGAAAACAACAACAGAATCTAACCATCGCAGCGGAATAAAATATAATAGATAATAAATAATCTTTACTCAATTCAAATATATCTGTTTATATATTACATCTTCAGAGTACATCAATCACAGCTCAACATCAATATCATTCAAATGGATACACAACAACTCAACACAGCGGAATATATATATATATATATATATATAATACGGGAGTACGTATCGTCATCTTGCTCGTCTCTTGAGCTCCACAGCATCAAAACCTGTATCCTATAATACTCGGTCTAACCCGAGCATTACAGTTAAATAACACCCGAGTCAGTCTGGAATACCAGCGTGAGAAAATCACACCCAATTGATTATTAAAGTTTCAAAAATCCTTTGAAAACAAAAGCATCTCGTAAGATCACGCCACAAATAAACATGTCGGGTTTTTACCTTACGATAGCTAATTATTTTTTTTTATAGAAATCCTCTGATATTATAATAGGGTCTATATACAAATACTTATAAAATAGCCGAAATTGTTACATGATTAAATTCCAGCTACTAGCCACAGAGTGGGTAATACAAACAAAACTCGTAAAAGGCTCGTAGGGAGAATGGATTTCCAACCAATGACTAGGAACTGGGGTACCACCTGTCACAGTACGGGGCCTAGATCACCGTACAAAGGAGTACGCCTGCTCCCCTGCAACACAAGGTCGGGACTACCCCTTACTGGATAATCCCGAGTGAGATCACCCCACGGTTGGGATCAGCAACCGCCCACTAAGCCGAAATAAAAAGGGACATCTAGACTGGAATGACCTCACCCTGCTTGGGTCCAACCACCTAGCTTTGCTGCATAACCCCTGATTTTCAGTCATTCCCATTTGATGAGGCTTGAGGCTAAGCGTTACCTTTTTAGAACATATTCCTTAGAGTGCCCATCGTCCACCTGACGATGTTTTCGCAAGCATTCATCCATACAAGTCCGTCCCGGGTCCGAACGGAACCGAAGGCACTATTCCTACTACACCCATTTTGGAAATATCCTCAGGATTAGTAGCGACTAGCACTTGCACTTCACTGCTCCATCTTCGAATCCAAAATCGTTTTCACGAAACGTACAAACCGAATCGAAGTGGTTTTTGAGAAATAAATCTCGATCCCGGTCTCTTCGAAACGATCAACGTATTTGGCCAATATTGATAGTCGGTGATTTAACTATCAATTAATATTCACAAACAACCATCAACCAATAAATAATTTCCCAAATTATTTATTTATCTCAAAATATCTTTACAAGATATATTTTCACTTTTCAAATTCCTTTGAAAATAATTTTCAAAAACTATCTGCCTTCCTCAGAATAAATTCCAAGTATTTCTATTCCACTGGAATTACCAAGCACACAACTTTTAGATTTAAAAATAATTTAAAACACTTTATTGTAAAATATATTTAACATTTAATATAGAAAATTTACTTTAGTACTTAATTAAAAATAATACTCTAGAAATACGGTTACCTTATAACTATACATTAGATTTCTTCTTTAAACAAAATACCAAATCACTTTTAAATAATTATCACGATAATAGATTAACAAATTACTTACTTTAGAATTTACTTTAGAATATTTAAATTAAACTACTACAATAATTGATTAAAATATATACTATATGAATATTTGAAAATAAGGTTACTTTATAAATATAAACTAGATTTCACTTTTAAAACAGAATTACTAAGTCACTCTTTATAAATTGTTACTACGGTAATAGATTTGAATAAATATTTACTCTAGAATTTAAACATTTAGAAATAATAAATTTCCAAGAACATACTTTGTAAACAACATTAAAACCTTTATTTTATTTTGAAAACTTATTTTGAAAACGTACTTGGCTATCCAGAGAAATATACTTCTCTTCACAACCTTTAAAAATAAATCACTATTTATTTTTAAACAAACTTCCTCAATTCCTCTTAATAAATTCCCACCTTGAATTTATTCTTCCAAATATCCAATTTCAAACACTTAAATCAATTTCCAAATTGATTTCCAATTTACTTCATTTATTCAAAAATCTTTTAATTTCAGATTTTATTCCTTAATTATGATTTAAATTACTTTTAATTGAAACACTAATTTAGATTTCTCGATTTACTTCTTATTCCTTTAAATAAATTTAAAGCTTTCAGTTTTAAAATAATTCTTTATTTATTTAAATTAATATCACATAATTTTATAATTCCTTAATTACTGTTTATTCAAACCCTTTTTCTTTTCATAGTCGAAGTTATTTATTAGCATTTAACATACTTCCATTTCTTTTTCGATTCACTCTTAATTTATTAAAGTTTCTAAGATTATTTCGTTTACAACTTTACTTCCTTTATTTTCTTATAATTTTTTTTAATTCATTATACCCAAATATATCCAATCAAATCATAACATTCAATATTCCAATATATTCAATACAGAATATCAAGTAATCACAACAGAGAATATTAAATCATAAATGTTGAGGGGTCTAGTTGGATCCCTCCAACCTGTTTTCCCTGCATCCACAGATGTTAGCACAATATATAATACCAACTTCAAAATATTTCATATTATACAGCACATCAATCAATTCAACCATTCAAACAATTATTTAAAATTTAATCATTTAAATTTAAATTAACTGAGTGAGATTTACTCATTTTTGACCAAAGATTTGTAATCCAATCCACACCGGCTTGATTTCTTTCAGAATTTAACCTTGTTTAACATTTTATACAATTTATTAATACTTGAATCGATCCAACAATTAATTATCACTCAGTTAACTAACAAACTGATTTAAATTTTTAACAAATAATTTGATTTTAACTAATTTCCTTTTAAAATAAATTTGGTAACTAAAATAAATTTAATTAGTTAATTTTACAAGTAAATCATCAAATCCACTATTTAAAATAAACTAGTACTTTTAAAACGTGCCCTTGATCTTTATTATTTTCTTCCCTAAAAAAATATTTTTGGTGTCTAAATAATTTTAAACTACTTAAACAAATTTTATCTTCATTTATTCAAAGTTTAACTTAAAGGGCGAAAATACGTATATTGTTTTAGAACCAAATTTCTTTTAAATAAATTATTTTTAGCATCTAAAATAACTTAAACTAATCTACTGTCATTGTTATAAAATTTGTATGTGTATTTATATAAAATTTTAAAACTAACCTCACTCGATACACGGTGACCTACTGGCCTCCATCACTGCCGAACTTCCATGGCATTCGCCGAACCCAACCCTTCATGTGGCTCCTACTGAATGCTCCCAAATCAAGTTCCTCAGAACCCACGCCCTAATCTCGAGTTTCCTCTGAAATCGCGTGCTTCTCGTTCCAGGCGAACGCGAGCCTCCAGGTGGTTGTCATCCTCGATTCGATTGAATTCCAGCAAACGATGCTACTCGACAACGCTTTCTCAGTCGTGAACTGAACTCGCGGCCACCAAAGTCCATTCGCTTTCGTCATTCATGAAGTTACGAAGCTCGACAATCACTGCACCTCACCTTTGGTTCACGAGTTCGTCGAACTCGATCGATTTCGAATGCCCTCTTTATTTTAGTATATTTTTTTAAAGACTGAGTGGTTTTGGGGTTTGAAACGAAGGAAAAGGTTTTCGGCCCTTATTGTTGCTCTTTTCTTCTTTATACACGGCTTACAGCTTCCCCTAGAAGCTTCTTTTATTTATCTATTTATTATATATATATATATTCGATTTTGATTTTCAGAAGGAATTGAACTTGCCTGTCCTTTTAGAAGAGAAAGGGAAATACGGTTTTAAGTTAAAAGAAGTGGCGTAAAAGAGAAGCTTGACTAAGTATATTTCATTAAATTATTATCAATTAAGTTTTCAGCGCGTTATTATATCGTACACTCACACACTAACTCCAATCAATACGGAGTTTGAAATCCGATAATAATTCAATATTACGGACCCAATGGAACTGGTTTCGTCTAATTCCGAGACTGTTCCTCGGAAGGCTATTTTTAAATTCAATTTAAACGATATAATTTCAAAACTGAACAAACCACTGCTAATTTCAATTTTACAACTTCTATTATCTTCAGTGTTATCAATATAAATTTTACAAGCCTTCAAATTATATTCAACAGGTTTAAAACTTCAGATTCAACATTTAACTCAACTTCCAATTATTTAATTCAAAAAAATTTAGTTAGTAAATACTTTGTGATATTTTTTATTCAAGTTAAAATTACTCTATTGAATATTTAAAATCAATTAAATATTTCGATTTTAAATGCTTGAAAATTCCGGGTCGTCACATTCCTCCCCCCTTAAAAGAATTTCGTCCCCGAAATTAATAATTAGGAAGAATGGTCCAATACCCGTTTACTTTTCCCAAAAATCAACAATCTCACATCCTACCAACTATCTTTTATAAAAGACCCATTATCATTCTTACTAACTTCCCCAACTTTCCCATAGTTTCAACAATATTACTTACTCAATCATTCAAATTTCAATTTTTAAGTCAAATTTAAAATTATCAGAATTTTCCCAAAAATTTTCTAACTCCCTAAATTTTCGAAAAATTTCGCCAGCGTCTCCTTTGCGCGGCTAGCTCGGTACAACTACAAAATGGCTCTATAGCCTCCCAAATCCAAAAAGAAAACAAAAGGCCAAGTGGCTCGATCCAAAAACCCAATCAAATTTCACAGAAATTTAAACACATACCTTTTCGGTCGGGTAATTCAAATTTATTATCTGAAATCAAAACCAATTTTCCTTTCCCTTTTTCATACCTGCATATCCTGTTTATCAATAATATCCAATCACAACATTCAAAAACATTGTATTGACTTCCTTTACACATTTCCAATGTTCGTTTTACTTAAGCCCGTACGATGCACATATATCATCTGTACGCAATACCAATTCCGACCGCTCACTCGATCACATAATTTCATTTCCGAACTAGTATCGTTCACCCGACTTCCTAGTACGGACTTGGATCTGGTTTCTTAATCAGAAACCGTCATTCTCCTTTCATAGCTGTAAACTATGATAGAGAATTTACAGAATTAATCAAACTCCATATCCTGGTTCGCCGTCGAAAATCGAGTGAAAAATCCTAACTCGGATCGATATTACTATCTCGAAATTCTGTGCTCGAATTCTGGATCAATATAGTTATGCAAATAAAATAATATATGTACATCCTGCGTATTTAGCCCAATTTATTTTAGCTATATCAATTCTCTTTTATTCACATTCGTTTTGATTGTTATTCACTTTTGCACACTTTTCCCTTGTCACTACTTCCAGTTTTAAATCTTTATTCAATTATCCACTTAAAATAATTTCCTCAATACCACATTTACTTAAGAGTTTCATTCCTTATTTCTTAAGTTATAAATATTTTATACATGTCTTACATGATCTTTCACTTCACCATTGAAGTTTCTTTTTATTTCTATTCACTTTGCCCTTACAATTCCCTTAGAATTCAATTTGGCTTCTACTTTGAATATTGAATTGGTTTCACTTACTAATTAAGTTAAATCTCAAATAAAAGTTTATTTGCAAACTTTTTCCCTTCCTTTAATTTCTTTGAACAATTCTTCAGTTCATCTTACCTTACTTATAAATTTAAATTAAATCTCAACATTCAGTTATACTTCTATTTGCTTAATAAATTTAAATCATTTGTCATTAGTGAAAATTTTCCAAAGATTCAAAAAATTCTAACTCCCAAGATTTTCGAAAATTTTTGGCAGAGTCTCCTTTGTACGGAGGAGCTTTTGCAATTTGACAAAAGATATAAATATATATACATCGACCCACACGGTCGGAAAACAAAAAAACAGTTCATATTTCCTATTTGTATTGCGTAGGCGTACCTTATTTAGCATTTTAAAGTAAGCAGCTATTTATTTAAGCAATTAGTGCAGTCAAAACCAGTCAAACGGCTTCCAAAAACCTGTACTTACTCAATTTAAACATGTTAGTGTCAAATATACGAAGTTTATTAACAACTTTCTTAATTTAAATAGCTAACACTTGTATAATATAAACAATATCCACTAAACCCTTCCATAAGCAAATTTATAAGGTTCTAATGCAAATTTAAATGCTTTCATTTAAATGGTTCACACTTAATTGCTTACATTCAATTCATTTTAAATCCAAATAAACTTATGTTTATTACAATTGATTCAAAAACCAATTCTATTTCTTATATTAGCTCATTTGAGTCAACGACGAACATTTCTATGCAGATTCAATGATATTCACTTAATAAAATATCCATTCTAGTTTATACTACTTAAAATTGATACCAATTCAATTTTTACTTTATTTTGTTCCATTTCTAATTGATTCCATTCAATTTATTTCATATTCCATATTCATATTTATCCCATTTGAATCCATTTATAAATTTTGGAACAATCCATTTCCAAACCATCTTATTCGATTCAAATGATTACACAACTCTCCACTTAACTCAATTTCATTCTTAGTCCAAGCAAACACATTTAATTTGAATTGATTTTAAAAGCAATCTAATTCCCATTTATTCGAAGTCAAGTTCTCATTAATATAACTTAAGTTAATTAACTCAATTACTAATTTCATTTACCAACAAGTTTTATTTTAAATCATTTCATAAAACTCGACACCACCATATCTCAAATTATTTAAGTCAAGCCTTTATTCAAATATTATTTAAGTCATTTATTTTGTCAAGTTACTTCAACTTTACAACTCAAGTTATTTATATTTTATAAGCACTTTCCAAATTTAAATCCTTAATTGATTTCAATTACCAATCAATTTTGATGCCATTTTATTCAATCCCAATGGTTTACAATTCAATTTCTTACATTCAGTTTATTTTTAATCCAAACAAGCTTATATTCAATTCAATTGATTTCAAAATCAATTTTATTTCACTTCTATCAATTCATAGAATTTATTTAATCTCGATTTTGTCAAACGACAATTTACTTCTACGAAATTTGACCATATGCAAGTGAATAAATAATTACGTAAGCTTGTAAGCACTTTAATTTAATTTCCACTCAATTAATAGTCAATTTCTTCCAATCTAATTCTTTTGCAATCATTTCAATTTATTTTTATTATTCCATAAACATTTTAAACAAAATTCCAGAGTTAAACAATTTTCCAAAATCCCAATATCACCTTAGAATTCAACTATATCCAAAATTCTTTGGCAAATTCATTTGTTCCTTAATTTCAAAACCAAGCCCAGTTTGCAAACAATTCCAATTTAAAACAACTTGGTAGCAATTTCTCTTCTAGAAACTCGAAAATGAACTTCGATGATGCTGCAGTCATCACCGAAATTATTTTCCAGCGACCGAAAGAGAATTAAATGCTTTTATCTCTTTAAAACCCCTTTCAAATATTTTTAAATTCCAAGTCTCTCCATATTCAATTCCAATTCAGAAATATTTCCGAAATAACACCACTATTATTTCTCCAACCCTTTGAAAACCACTTTCAAATCCAAGGAATTTAAACCCTTTTCCAAAATTCCAAATTTGAAATCCATCCAATTTATATTCCAACATTACTCTGGGATTTTATTTTATTTCAAATTTCAAATGTTTCTCTGGAATTCTATTCCAAGATTATAATCACTTCGACAGTCTACATTTACAAATCTCATTTATATATGAAGTTTATTTCAATTTATAATTTACATTCATAATCTATATTTCAAATTCCATTTTGTTATATAAATTTATTCTCCAACTTTGGTTATAAGTTTCAATTTCTTATTCAATTTTCTACACAATAGTGTTAATAATTTAACATTATCATTACTTAACAATCAAGCATCCAAATACTATAATAATTTCTGAAAATTATTTCTTTCATATACAAAAATAATTTGGGTAAAATTGTTTCATTTACCCTACTTTAAAATAATACTGTGTCGAATTGTTCTATTCAAGTGTTTAGAGATCCCTATCAATAACGTTAATTACTCGTATTGACCAGAATCCATAAACTACTCAATAAACCAATCAACACAATATAAAATCATTTTATATTCACTAATAAATACGCGCTCATATCTATTAAGACGCTCAAACTCATCCTAGAGTATTGACTCTACTTCAATGAGTAATTCCCACCAGAGCCAAGGTTATCGCTAGCCTTCGCTCTGATACTAAGTGTAACAACCCGCAAATCTGTACCCCTTGAGTCAACACTATTCTACAAAAAACAACTCAAGTTGTACAGAAATACGAACCATTAGGGTTAAAGAAGATGAGGTAGAAGAAGAAAAATAGAAAACAAAAAAGAATCTAACCATCGTAGCGGAATAAAATATAATAGATAATAAATAATCTTTACGCAATTCAAATATATCTGTTTATATATTACATCATCAGAGTACATCAATCACAGCTCAACATCAATATCATTCAAATGGATACACAACAACTCAACACAGCGGAATATATATATATAATACGGGAGTACGTATCGTCATCTTGCTCGTCTCCTGAGCTCCACGGCATCAAAACCTGTATCCTATAATACTTGATCTGACCCGAGCATTATAGTTAAATAACACCCGAGTCAGTCTGGAATACCAGCGTGAGAAAATCACACCCAATTGATTATTAAAGTTTCAAAAATCCTTTTAAACAAAAGCATCTCGTAAGACCATGCCATAAATAAACATGTCGGGTTTTTACCTTACGATAGCTAAAACATTTTTTTATAGAAATCCTCTGATATTATAATAGGGTCTATATACAAATACTTATAAAATAGCCAAAATTGTTACATGATTAAATTCGAGCTACTAGCCACAGAGTGGGTAATACAAATAAAACTCGTAAAAGGCTCGTAGGGAGAATGGATTTCCAACTAACGACTAGGCACTGAGGTACCACCTGTCACAGTACGGGGCCTAGATCACCGTTCCGAGGAGTACGCCCGCTCCCCTACAACACAAGGCCGGGACTACCCCTTACTGGATAATCCCGAGTGAGATCACCCCGCGGTTAGGATCAGCAACCGCCCACTAAGCCGAAATAAAATGGGACATTTAGACTGGAATGACCTCACCCTGCTGGGGTGCTACCCACCTAGCCTTGCTGCATAACCCCTGATTTTCAGTCATTCCCATTTGATGAGGATTGAGGCTAAGCGTTACCTTTTTAGAACATATTCCTTAGAATGCCCATCGTCCACCTGACGATGTTTTCGCAAGCATACATCCATACAAGTCCGTCCCGGGTCCGAACGGAACCGAAGGCACTATTCCTACTACATCCATTTTGGAAATATCCTCAGGATTAGTAGCGACTAGCCCTTGCACTTCACTGCTCCATCTTCGAATCCAAAATCGTTTTCACGAAATGTACAAACCGAATCGAAGTGATTTTCGAGAAATAAATCTCGATCCCGGTCTCTTCGAAACGATCAACGTATTTGGCCAATATTGATAGTCGGTGATTTAGCTATCAATTAATATTCATAAACAACCATCAACCAATAAATAATTTCCCAAATTATTTATTTATCTCAAAATATCTTTACAAGATATATTTTCACTTTTCAAATTCCTTTGAAAACAGTTTTCAAAAACTATCTGCCTTCCTCAGAATAAATTCCAAGTATTTCTATTCCACTGGAATTACCAAGCACAAAACTTTTAGATTTAAAAATAATTTAAAACACTTTATTGTAAAATATATTTAACATTTAATATAGAAAATTTACTTTATTACTTAATTTAAAATAATACTCTAGAAATACGGTTACCTTATAACTATACATTAGATTTCTTCTTTAAACAAAATACCAAATCACTCTTTAAATAATTATCACGATAATAGATTAACAAATTACTTACTTTAGAATTTACTTTAGAATATTTAAATTAAACTACTACAATAATTGATTAAAATATATACTATATGAATATTTGAAAATAAGGTTACTTTATAAATATAAACTAGATTTCACCTTTAAAACGGAATTACTAAGTCACTCTTTATAAATTGTTACTACGGTAATAAATTTGAATAAATATTTACTCTAGAATTTAAACATTTAGAAATAATAAATTTCCAAGAACAAACTTTGTAAACAACATTAAAACCTTTATTTTATTTTGAAAACTTATTTTGAAAACGTACTTGGCTATCCAGAGAAATATACTTCTCTTCACAATCTTTAAAAATAAATCATATGAAGCACAACCTTAGTTGTGTAAGGAAATTTCTTTAGTCGGATTAAGGAACCAGATCGGGGTTCGCATGGATAGAACAAGGTGGCCGACCCTAACTTAATAAAGAAATCTTACGAGCAAACCATTTTAGTACCTTAGGTTTTGTTTTGATGATAACAACTATAGGAGATTATATAAAATTAAGATACTACTGTTTTATCAAGATATATATGGTATATAGTGTAGGATATTAGACATGTGTTAATTAAGAAGACAATATAATATCAAGGGTAGATTCAAGACACTGATATAAAGAGTAGATCTAAGATGATGATAACGAAAGACTCATGAGTATTGAAGAGTTCCAGATTTTAATATATTCCAGATAAGTTATAGAGTCATATAAGTTTTGTTAAAACCTTAATGGCACTTTATTGATATCTCTCTATTTCAAATAAGTTTTAAAATATGTTTAAAATATCTCGGTTTTCAAAATAATATTTTCATACATTTACTTAAAATATTTCGCAGAGTAATATCTTAACCTCTTATATTTACAAAGATATTATAGTTTTTAAGTATTTTTTAACCTATTATATTTATTTGTATTTAGTTTATATCTTCCTTGTGTTTATTTTTGATATTTATATTTTGATTTTAGATATTTAGTTATAATTTATAATTATATTGATTTTATATATATTATTTAAAGTATATTGAATACTCTTATTGATCTTTCAAAATTATTAAGTTATATTTTGATTAAAATGTGTATAAACTATATTTAAATGATTCCATAAAGTATCAAATTATTTTACAAAGCAACGGATTTTCAAAATAATATTTTTAGAGTGTTTTTCAATTTGGTGAAGGGTATGTCGACATACTCTATATACGTATGTCGAGATAGTCGCCGTAATTTTCAAAATTCAAATTTGAAAGGAAGTGTCTTTGCTGTATCTCTTCGCGAATTGGCATGGCCGTTTTTTCCTTCATATACACACCAGAATTCCAAACGCATTTTGAACCTCTACTTTCTTTTTCATATCTCCTATGTCCATTCTCTCATTTTCTAAATAAAAATATATCCAAACCATGCTAAAATTCAACCAGAATCAAGCTCAATCATCACTAGTTTGATTCTCCTTCATCTACTCTCTAATTTCTCTCATTTCTCTCACTCAAACCAAGATCAAAATGTTATCAAACATATATAGGATCAATTGCAATCAAGATCAAAGATCCAAGTCTATAAAATTCTATCGAATCATACTGTTATACTTGTGGGTGTGATTGTAGCCCGTAAAATCATTTGGGTACACTTAGTAGCCCATAAATCTAGTGGGTGTGCTTGTAGCCAAAAAATCAAGTGACTCTACCAAGAGGTCGGGATTCTGGAGGGTGTGTCTCGTAGCTTGGAAATCGGGATTGTATTTTCATTTACTAGTTGGAAAGGGAGTTGTGCGGAACTGGATGTAGGGTATCTTCGAAGCAGTACAAAATCCTAGTATGTTCTTTGGTTTTTTACTTTTACTGCATTTGCTTTTATTTGCACTTTGATTCTGTGATTGTTTCTGTGATCGTTAACTACATCATTCCAAGTAGAATCTTAAAGAATTGAAAAATATTCATATAATCAACTAAACACTATTTACCCTCCCCTTTAGTATTGATTTAGCCTTAAGATCCCTATTCCTATGACTCACATTTGGTACCAAAGCATTGTTTTCAAAGTATTCATCATCTAATTTTTGAAGAAGCTTAAACGGCTACCAACACTTGTAATAGTATTGTTAGTAACATTGTTACTACACTTATTAGTAACTCATTTGTCGAAGAACAATCTATTAGTAGACCTTCACTTTTTAGCGATAGTTTTACACATATTGGTCATGTATAATGAATTTTTTTTTTACAATCAATTGGTTTAGATACTTGAAATATCTACAAACTGAGTACACTGAATCCGAGAATAATTTTTTACAGTGAACTGCTAACCAAAAAGCGGTTGAATAAAGCAACTCTACGACTATGAATATATTATTTTGTTCACTAGATAGAAATGAATTTAATAGAGTATATTCATATAAGTTTGCATTTGAAATTTGGAGAACTTTGAAAGTCACACATGAAGACATAAGCAAGGTTAAACATATCAAAATTTCCTTGTTAACAAACTAGTTTCAATTATTCAAAATAAGTCCACATCTGATATGTATAGCAGATTACAAGATATAGTACACTTACTTATTGTACCGGGTAAAAGTTTGTATGAGGAGGATTAAGTTAGAAAAATCCTAATTCGCTAACTCTTGAATGGGATCAATAGACTCTTGCAATCGAAGAGGCTAATGACGTTAGCTCTTTAAAAATTGAGATAATTGGGAATTTAATGTCTTTTGAAGCACAAATGCAGGGCAGGAGAGAAAGCAAAGAAACATAGAAGAAATCTATGGCTTAATGCAATGATGAATATTCTGGATTTAGATAGCGATGATAATGAAGAAATTGCTTTCGTGGTAAGGAATTTCAAAAAAATTCTATAATATGTGAAGATGGATGATTTCAAAAGAAATGACAACAAAAATCCAAAAGCAAAAGCAGAAGCGAAAATGGCATTAGATGTTATAATTGTGATGAACCTGGCTATTTAAAACGAAACTCTCCACGTCCGATAAACTGAAAACAATTATTTATCTAGAAAATAGAGAAGAGCCTATACTACAACATTAGACAATTCAGACACATCCTCAAGTGCTAACGAATCAGATACAAAAATTGCTCAAACGTGCTATACAGCAATGTATAATTTAGAACAAAATGGGAAATGGATCAGAAATAGGTATGCTTTTTATATATCAAATTTTTTAATTTCTTGAATGAATTTTTTGTTTTTTATTGGTTGTTAGGAATATCTTATAGATTAATAATAATATTGGTTGAATACTATGTGATTATATTTTAAATTTAAATTTTTTATATATTTTAATAACATAATAATACTATAAAACATATAAATAAGTTTTAAAATGATTTTTTTTGTAAATAAATAACTATATATGTAACAAAATAGGATATAGTTAAACAAAAATCTTTTTTCGAAAAATTCAACATGTATGTCGATACACACCCCTAGCATATGTTGACATACTTAGGCAAATTTTGAATTTCAATTTCAAATTCAAAATTTGTATTTTCCATCCACCTTTTTACGTACTCTATGTTCTGAAAAGGTGTCCCTTAACCGGAGAACATGTCAACTGATTCTCTATTTATTTACTCCATCTCCATCCATTCATTTTTCACTTTCATTTTCAAATTAAAACATCATAAACTCACTTTTCTCTTCAAACTGCTATTCAATGATAACCTCAAGCAATAATAAGGCAACCGTGAGGCTTTCTATGAAAATAAAATAAAATATTTTTAATGATCAAGAAGCCATGCAAGCTTATATTGAGTATATATCTTTCGGTAAAGTCTTTCCCTTCAGATTTGCTATTTTTGAAGATTTTCGTACTTATGATCCTTTTAATCTTTCTTTGCAAAATGGTATTCTTGGTTTAGTCAACGCTTATTAAAATAATCTCGTTTGTTATCCAAAATTGGTGAAGTTATTTAATGCAAATTTATAAGAAAATTTTTTTTGATGGAAGAGAAGGAGAAGTTTGGAGTAGTGTCAAGGGGACGAAAATTATTTTAAATTATGAACTTTTGGATCACATTCTTGGATGCAAATTTAGTGGAATGGACCTTTCGACTTTTCAAATTGATTTTCAAAATCGTGAAGTAATCCATGACATTTTTGAAAGTGATGATGATTTTGAATTTAAAATTAATTTTTTATATGAAAGCAAGAATTTTAAGCCTTCTTTTGAAACAAGCATTGCTCCTAGAACAGATGATTATAATAACTTGCCATAAAAGTTATCAAAGCTCTTTTTCTCTATTTATGATTAATACGACAAAAATTGTATTTTAGATGAACTTTTTTCGAAAAATCTTTGAAATATGAAAACACACTATTTCATGTTGTGTATCTTACTCGTGTTTTCAATTATTTTGGTGTTGACCTTAAAGGAGAGGAAATAATTCCTTTAAATTTTTTTGACAAGGCTAACATTTCACTTATACATATTTCACCCTTTTTCGAGCCTTATGAAACGCTTGCAAAAAAGGAACAAAGGCTGGCTTGGGAAAAGGAGCAAGAAATAAGAGAAGAGGAGGAAGATGAAGAAGAAGGCGAGGAAATGGAAGTCGAGGAGGAAGAACAAGAAGAGGAGGAGGATACTTGCTTGGAAAGCATCGATATGTCACCTAATCCATCCAACAAAGATCTTCTCAAAAATCAAGAGAAGATCATCCATAACCCAAGAAGGCTTAAGAAATCATTGTCAGAGAGATTTACCTCATTTTCCAACAAAATGAATAAATTCTTTGGAAAGATCATCCGCAGCTTGGTGGTTCTTCTTCATCTTCATCCACATCTTTCTAGTTGTTTGTTTAAGCTATCTTTGTTTTTGGATTTTCTAGTTTTAAATTTATGTTGAATCACATGTATATTTCTTTTATTCCTTGTACTCATCCTTATTATCAATGAACATTCTATTTCTTACTGCTATACATTGTCAATTATCTTTGGAAAGTCATAAAAATATAATAGTACGGCTAAAAAAATAGAATTGTAAAATAAAGTAGTTTTGAAAAATATATTGCATATGTCAACATATGCAAATTATGTATGTCGACATATAACAGCTAGTATTCAAAAAAAAATTAAATTAAAAAAATAATAACTAACAAACATTGATTCCTTTCGAAAGACTACTTACCCTTATATGTACCTATTCACTCTGAAAAGTCATTATTTTCAATCTCTATCTACACTTTTTTCATATATAAACTTCTCTCTTCAATAATGGCTTCCCCACATCAAAAACTTTGCGAAAACCTCAAACAAACACTTGAATAATTCAAGAACATTCTTTATTTCATCCTAGGAAACCAGAGGCACTTAGAATTGAGTCAAATGCAGATGATCAAGCAGCAAGAAGACATTTCAATGTGATTCGATGGATGATTTCTAGCCTCGAACAAAGAAGAACCGACCACTAATCCAAAGTGTACCATCAACAAAGGCGATGAAGATTGGGATGCTATCAAAGCGGATCCAATCTTTGTCATTGATGGATGGGTTGAAATTTCTCGAAATGTCCAGTATAATAGGTTTGATTGTATATAAACAGTAATACTTAATTTGGTTTAGATTTGGTTGGTTTGATTTGTGTGGATTTGTTCGGATGGTGTGTGACATTAACTTTGTTGGATTGGATGAATATTTGGATTGATTATGATTATTTCATGATTATCTAATTTTACATATCACTTATTGGTTTTATACAATCATTCTCATCATTATTGCATATAATTCTTATGTGTGTGTGTATATATCAGTTAATGTTTTATTTAGAGGGAGTTAGAGTTAGAATTAAAGTAAGAGCAGTGTTAGATTTATAGTTTTAGGTGTTTAATTTTTGATGATAAAGGGAAGAAATATATAAAATATTGGCATAGATTAAGGGGGAGTTTTGTAACCTAGGGTGATTTACATTATATTTTATGTACAGAGTCGTCATCATCAAAAAGGGGAGATTTGTTAGTACTTTAGCTTTTGGTTTTGGTGATAACAACTATAGGATATTATATAAAATATAGATACTAATGTTTTATAAAAGATATATGCAGTATATAGTGAGGATATTATACAAGTGTTGATTAAGAAGACCATACAATATTAAGAATAGATTCGAGATACTAATATTAAGGGTAGATTCAAGATGATTATAATTGAAGACTCATGAGTATTGTAGAGTTCAAAATATTCAGGATAAGTTATAGAGTCATAGAATTTTTGTTGAAACCATGATACATATTTCTTGGTCTCTCTCTATTTCAAATAAGTTTTAAATATTTTTCAAATATCCCGGTTATCAAAATAATTTTTTCAAACATCTATTCAAAATATTTCTCAAAATAATTTCTTAACCTTTATATCTACAAAGATATTATAGTTTTTAAGTATTTTTTAATCTATTATATTTTTTGTATTTTAGTTTATATCTTCTTTATGGTTATTTTTGATATTTATATTTTAATTTTAGATATTTACTTATAATTTATAACTAATATATATGTTACTCACATTATATTGAATACTCTTATTAAAACTTTCATAATTATTTTATAAAGTATTATTACCTATATTTTGATTAAAATGTTTATAAACTATATTTAAATGATTCTACAACGTATCAAATTATTTTTTAAAGCAACAGATTTTCAAAATAATAATTTTAAAGTGTTTTTCAATTTTGTGAAGAGTATGTTGACATACTCTATCTACGTATGTGAACATAGTGGCTGTAATTTTTAGAATTCAAATTTGAATGGAAGTGTCTTTTTATCATATCTCTTCACGAATGGAAATGATCGTTATTTCCCTATATATACCAGACTTCCAAACAAACTCTGAATATCTATTTTCTTATTCACCTCTCCACCTTCCACTCTTTAATTTTCTAAATCAAAATATACCCTACCTTTGCTAAAATTCAATCAGAATCTAATTCAATCATCACTAGTTTGATTGTCCTTCATCTATTTCCGTCATCTCAATCACTCAAACCAAGGTCAAAGTGCTATCAAGAGTTATAAGATCAATTGCAATCAAAATCGAAAATCTGAGTCTATAAACTCTATTAAATCATACTTCTATACTTGTAGGTGTGATTGTAGCCAATAAATAAATTAGGTATGCTTAGTAGCCATAAATCTAGTGGGTGTGCTTGTAGCTCGGAAATCAAGTGACTCTACCTAGAGGTCGGTATTTTAGAGGGCATGTCTCATTGCCTTGATATTGAGATTGTATTCGCATTTATAGGTTGAAAAGAAATATGTACAAGAAATTATACGGGATTGGATGTAGGGTAACTCCGAACAAGTATAAAATCCTGGTGTATTCTTTCCTTTTTACTTTTACTGCATTTACTTTTATCTGCACTTTGATTCTATGATTGTTTCCATGATTGTTAATTGCATCATTCCAAGTAGAATCAAAAAGAATTTGAAAAATATTCATATAATCAGTTAAACACTATTCACCTCCCTCTAGTGTTAATTTAGCCTTAAGATCCCTATTTCGCAGACTCACAAACGAAGAGTTGGAACGGATATCATGTTATTTGGAATGATCTTTTATTGTTGTAAAATTTTAGTGAAGTATATTGATTATTATTGCATGGGTATTTCGGAGAAGGATTTTTCGACTAGTTTTATGGCGATTCAGATAATCTTCTAAGTGACAAGATGAAATTTTCTTCGGTGAGCATTGTAGTGCACTTGGTATATTATCCTTATTAACATTGTGCAGTGGAGGTGTGTTTGAACTTGAGAAAACACGAGAAATTATAGATCTTCGTTTAAGGCGATTTAATCAGTATAATTTTCTCTTCTAGAGAGTGGGTTTTGTTCGGAAGAATGGGAAAGCGAGGCATTGATTGTTGGATTTATTCGAGAGTTTTGATACTTGATGATCCTGAATATCGTATAGGTTTTCCTTTTTATAGTAAGAGGGGTAATAGTCTCTCATATATTATATTCATGAAATAAGTTACACCACTTATGTGTTTACTCCTTTTGAATGTCGAATGGACTCATTGGAGTTTGTGGTTCAACATGCTCATTTGACTGTTGATGATCACCGAGTGTTACCTGGCTACTTGTCCCGGCTACAAAGCAATAGTTGCAAAGGATATGGTTGGCCCTAGATGAGACTCAAGCAAAGAAAGGATTGGAAATATAAAGAATCGGTGTGACTTGTTTTGATCGGTTTGTATATGTGGTTCTGTATTCAATGGTGGGTCAGTTGAAGTAGGATAACTATTGATGAAGAGCATGTTTGGTTTGGCCTTAGTGGATCGGTCATGTAGGTTTGGTAAAGGAAGATAAGTCGAAATAGGTCGATTATGGAAGTTCAACCTAGGTGGGTCGACATGTTTGGATCGGATGTGAATGGATCGGCCTAGGTGATTCAATGCGGATGGGATCGGCCTCAGAAGGATTGTCTCATGTGACTCGACCCTTAGTGATTCATCCTTGGTGAGATTGTTTTAGGTGGGTCGGCCTTTAGTGGTTCGAAAAAATGGGGTCGGTCAACATAACTAGAAGTTACAAAGGGGAGAATGGGTCGGCATGAGCATAAAAGCGGGTTACTTTGGCCTAAAGGCCAGGCTGCTTCGGGCGCGAGTGAGATCTACTCCATGTCAACATCCAGAGATTCCAGGATTAGCGATCAGTGGTAGTGGATCGACATATCTGGTTCGGTCTACCTAACCTATCAGCTATGGGCCAAGCTATTTTAGTCATGGGCTTGGATGGAAAAACCAACTTATCTCTGTCTATAAATAGAGGGGCAGTAGTTTAGTGAAAGGGACCTTTTTTTAGAACTCCAGAGAGACTCTGCCATTTTTGTACTGACTTTCTTTCTTCTTAAACTTGTATACAAGCTATCTGTTTACGGAGTATATTTGTATTCAAGTGATTGAAAAAGCAATAAAGATTATATCCAAAGTGGATGTAGGCAATTACGCCGAACCACTATAAATCTAGTTTTCTCGTTTCTGTTATTGTTTTAGTATTCGATCGTGGTGCTTCTCTATTTTAATTTACTTTCTTCATTAATCTCTCTTCATAACTCTATTCAAAGGTGTTAGTAGCCAATTTTGGTGCTTTCAGTGAGATAGTGCATTTCAGGCTGTTAGGATCTACTTTGTCGCTACTGGATTGAGGAAATCCCCCGATGCAGACCCGAGTTCATTCTCAAGAGTTCATAGATTCTACTTAGAGTTCCACGGATAACTCTAAGATGGCAAGCACTTACCATATCCGCATCCCATAATGCAGATGTTAATGAGACCGCCAGTGTCCAGCAAGTGGGACCTAGCAATCAGCAAGCTAATGCAAGTGCAGAGCCCACGACCATCCCAGACCAACTAGAAGTTGTCACTATGGCAGAGTTCAATGAACTGTTGAGGGAGCTTGTGGAAAGTAGGAGACAGCTTAACGAGCAGATTCAAACGAACGCCAACCTAATGACCCAAAGTGCTCAACAGCAACGTCAGAATGCTGGAGGAAGCCCTGCTTCCAACTCATCATCCGGTAGTTTTGCTTCGTCGGATAAACACCCCAGGTGTACACGCCGTAGGATTGAGACGACACAAGCTGGTGTAACCGAGCAATTGGTGACGACTCGCCGAGCGCAAACTAACAAGAATGGTCCAAGTTTCTTACCTGGAACCGTGGTCACTTACCTGCACCTGGGGAGTCGCTCCCAACTTGGAGCGGGAAATTTAGGATATACAGCACCCATTGGAGCTGGTCCACCACCTTTCTAGGGTCGTAGCGAAGCGGGTCCTCGGGAGCGCATTTAGGAGATCGCCTACAAAGGAGGCACCAACCGAAATAACCACGCAGGACGGTACCAATTTGCCACCTCCCATCCTGATGTTGGATTTATCTATGGTTAAGAAACTAATGAGGGGGTATCAGGGCTTAACCAACGAAGATTGAGGCATATATAGGAGCCATACTCCATTCATAGATACTATCCTACAAGCTGAGTACCCCTGGAAATTCAGCATGTCTACTATTCCAGCTTATAAAGGAAACACCGATCCCCAATAGCACATAATGGGATACGAGTGGATGATGGACTCGGCTCGGGCATATGATGCGACCAAATGCAGATGCTTTCCAATAACCCTATTCGGAATCGCTACCATGTGGTTCACCAGACTTCCCCCGCCATCGATCTCTAGGTTTGATGAGTTAGCGGCGAAATTTATGAAGCAGTTTAGGATCCATGCCACTCGTCCAAAGGATGTGATGTCATTGTCTAGTGAGATCCAGGCTCCAGGGGAGTCGTTAAAGGATTATTTTCAAAGATTTCATACTGCTGCTACCGAAGTTAGCAATCCGAATGACCATGCTATCCTTATGGCCATGATGCGAGGAGTAGATCCGAACTCAGAATTTGGTGATTGGCTGGCAGGAAAACCACGGACTACCCTAGAACATTTTTATTCAAAGGACAACCAATTCATGAGAAGGGAAGAGGCTAGGTGGTCAAGGCGAAGCAGTGCGCTAGGGCCCAGCTAGGAAGTGGTGCAAAGTAACATTGCAGTAAAGCAATCTGGCAAAACCTTTGGTATGGTCCAAGTCAATGTTCAAAATAAGCCAGAACAATCTAAAGGATCCTAAGGAGGAAAGTTCGATCAAAAGAGGGAAGTAGGAAACTGGAAACCAAGGACCCCAACCTATAGCAAATATATTCCTATGAATACATCTTTGGAGAATATTTATCTATCAACTTGTAATACATTCCAATATCGAAAGCCATGTCCAAAGGAATCCACTGAGGAACAAAAGAAGACTGGAAAGTATTGTCGGTTTAACGAAACCTACGAGCATAAAACTGAAGAGAGCAGACACCTCCATGATGCTGTAGAAAAGCTGATTCGCCAAATGACGTTACAGCAGTTTGTTAAGAATCCACAGGAAGGCGGACAAAGGACATCCGACCCCAATCATAGGCAAGCTTCACATCGACCTAAGGAGCTTACTTGAACCAGAGGAAAGCTGGTCATAAACACGATAAGCGGTGGACCTCATCCAGTAGACAAGAGTTGGAAAGAAATGGAATGCTATGCTAATTCCTTGAAGCATGTGGGTTTTGAATGCTGCTCAAACACAAAAGACGGGACTCCAACGAAATAGCAGCGAATGATGACGAATAATATAGTATTTAGGATCAGGGATGCCGATCAGGTGGAGGCACCTACCATTGACCCGATGGTTATCTCTGCTACGGTTGGACCGATGCTTATGAGAAGGATACTGATTGTGGGAGTTCTGTTAATATTATCTTCAAAAAGGCGTATGACCAAATGAAGATGGAGGCAAAGGATCTGAAACCATCTAAAGCCCGCATTCATGGCTTTAGTGGTGCAGCTAGCGATGCAATAGGTTTTGTTGAATTGCTAATTGAGTTAGGAGAAGGTGAAAGTAGGAAGGTGCATATCCTACCATTCATTTTTTTGGATGTTGATTCCCCGTATAATGTTTCTCTAGGCCGACCGACCCTAGTGGAGTTTAGGGTAGCTTTAGCCCCGTGGTGTTTGACCTTCAAATTTCCAACGAACAGAGGAGTTGGTGTTGTGTATGGCGATCAAGCAACTGGTCGTGCTTGTTATGTGGCTGAACTGAGAGAGGGCCAATGAAGAGAGAAGGGAAAGGAGATAACCCTGTCCGCATCTATGTTGTTGAAAATTGACAAGTAGTGCTTGAGCCTTGGCTTGGGCAACACAGTCGGATCTATAGAGACATAGATCCGAGAGATGATGATGAAGAACCCAAGGAGGCCACGGTGGCAATGGCTGAACTGACAATTGACATTCCAATCAGCCATGATGACCCATACGGGAGCTTAAGATTAGATAACAGCTCAGCCCCTTGATGATAGAGGATATTACTGATTTCCTTCGAGCAAATCTTGATATTTTCGCTTGGACCCATTTTGATATGTGTGGGATTTCTCTCGCCATCGTAAGTCATATGTTGAACGTTGACCCGAAGTATGTGACCGTGAAACAAAAGAGGAGAGGCATGGACCCGGAGAGGTCCGCTGCTCTCTAACAGGAGATGGATAAACTCAAAGCCAATGGGTTCGTCCACAATGCCCTTTGTCCTGAATGGATATCTGATCCCATACTGGTGAGGATGGGAAACGGGAAGTGGAGGACCTGTGTTGATTACTCGGAACTGAAAAAGGCATGCCCTAAGGATAGTTTTCTTTTGTCCAAAATTGATCAGCTGGTGGACTGGACAACAGGACACGAATTGTTATCATTTATGGATGCATATTCAGGATACAATCGGATCCCGATGCATACTCCTAATCTGGAGCATACCAGTTTTTCACGGACGTTAGAATGTACTATTATGTAGTGATGCCTTTCGTTGGAATCAGATGTTCAAAGATCAGATTGGTAGAAAGATGGAAGTCTATGTGGATGATATGCTTGTGAAGTCACGACAGTCAAATGACCACATTCGAGAATTAGCAGAGATATTTGATATACTCAGATTTTACGGGATTAAAATCAATCCATCGAAATGTTCCTTTGGTACTGCGTCGGGGTAGTTTTTGGGTTTTATCATCAGCGCGTGGGGAATCAATGTTAACCTAGAAAAGATTCAAGCTATTCGAGACATATAAGCACCCATAACTATAAAGCAAGTACAAAGCTTAAATGGGAATGTCGCGGCGTTGAGTCAATTTATATCCAGAGCAACCGACAAGTGTAATCCTTTCTTTGATGTTATAAGGAAAGGGAAAAGGATTTTTAAATGGACGTTGGATCGTGTGGATGCATTCCGAGCTCTAGTAAGACATTTGGATAGGGCCCATGTTCTATCAAAGCCCGTAGACCATGAGGAGTTATATGTTTACTTGGCCGTATCCCGGCGAGCCATCAGTGCAGCTCTGGTTCATGAGGAGGACCGAATCCAAAAACCAGTGTACTATGTTAGTAAGCCTTTAACGGGGGCAGAGAGAAAATATCCAAAGATTGAGAAGCTAGCCTACTGCTTGGTGATCGCATCACGTAAGCTTCTCCCATATTTCCAAGCACATTCGATCTGTATTTATACTGATCAACCTTTATGGCAGGTGCTCCAACGAATAGAAACTTCTAGAAGGCTACTCAAATGGAACATTGAGCTGAGTCAGTTCGACGTCACATACCTACCATGGAGGGCTATCCAAGGGCAAGCGCTGGCTGATTTCATTGCAGAGTTCACAATATCAGTCGAACCAAGTGGAAGTGATGTGATTCCCATTGTTCGATGGAAGCTATATACCGATGGGGCATCCAATGACCATTGTTCTTGGGCTGGTGTTATTATTGTAACTCCCAAGAACCGATTGATTTGTTATGCTTTGAAACTTGATTTTCCCGCTACAAAAAAAGAAGCCGCGTATGAAGCGTTGATCGCTGGACTGAAGCTTACCAAAGGACTTGGAGTGAAATCGATTGAAATCTTTTGTGACTCACAGTTGGTGGTGTACCAAGTATGGGGAGACTCCCCATACCTCGCTCGGGTTCAAGAATTGTTGGCGGACCTTGAATACTACGATATTTCACACATTCTGCATGAACAAAATGGGGAAGCCGACTCCTTGGCAAAATTTGCAAGTACTGGTGATGCTCAACAGATAGGCTTGGTTACCGTTGAAAGTTTACACTCCCCGAGTATAAAAGAGATGGAGGAAGATCTTGTGTCAGGGATGAAAACTAAAAAGGAGTCGTGGATGACCCCGTTCAAAGAATAATTGCTACATGGAACCTTGCTCGAGAGAAAGAATGAGAGACGACAAGTCATTCGCAAGGCCTCACGTATATAATGCAGGATGGAGTGATGTATCAGAAGGGATTCTTCGTTCCCTTGATTAGGTGCATCACCCACAATGAGAAAAAGCGGGTCTTAAGAGAACTCCATAAAGGAGAATGTAGTGACCATACTGGAGGCGGCAGACGCTAGCCAAAAGATACTCCGCTATGGATACGGCTGCCCAATTGTGAATCGGGACACCGTGGAGTATGTGAGGAGATGCGAAAAATGTCAAAGGTACAAAAAGATCCCGAGGGTGCCACTAACAGAGCTCAGCAAACGGTTAGTCCATGGCCATTTGCAATATGGGGGATCGATATAGTCGTCTCCTTGCCAATCTCCGAAGATGGTGCAAAATACGCAATCGTCGCAGTCGAGTACTTCACCAAGTGGGCAGAATAAGAGCCATTAGATACGATCACCACCAAAAAGGTCGTTAAGTTTATTGTGCAAAACATTATATGACGCTTTGGCCTCGCATAAACTATCATTACTGACAATGGAACTCAATTTGAGAGCAGAGAATTTCAAAGAGTTCTATCAAAAATATTGCATTGATAAAAGGTTTGCAGAAATCGCTCACCTTAAAGCAAATGGGCAAGTTGAAGCCGTAAATAAGATAATCAAGTCCATCTTGAAAAAATATTTGGAGAAGGCTAGAGGCAAGTGGGTGGATGAGCTTCCAACAACACTCTAGGCCTACAGAACCACCCACAAGTCCATGATTGGCCACACTCCTTTCACCTTGGCATACGGCACTAAAGCTGTTATACCCATGGAACTTGAAGTTCCTTCTCACCAGGTGACTCATTATGATCCTAGAATGAGTCGAGATCTTTTACTGGAGTTGTTGGACTTTGTCTACGAGAAACATGAAGAAGCTAATCTAAGGGCGGTCGCATATCGGCATCGATTCGCTTGATATTATAATGAAAAACTTCATCCAAGGACTTCCGATGTGCGCGACCTCGTTTGAAAGTGAGTTTTTCCGGTCCAATCACTTGTGAATCCCACATAGGAAGGTCCCTGTGTCATCAAACGAAGGCTTGGAGAGGGAACATTTAAGCAAGCAACTGTTGATGCGTGAGACTCCCCGGAGCATGGAACATCGAGCATTTATGTCGTTATTATACTTAGTTTATTTCTTTTGCATTTTAGTGGCAATTATTTCCAATGTATGTTTCTTTTGTTGTTCTCCGTTTCCACATGTAATGAGACAATTCATTTAGTCCTTATTTTCTATAATCAATTAAGGCTTGAAGCTGTTTTCTATGAACTATTGATATTCCATGTGTTATAATTCCATGAAAAAATTAAATTACATTAATCTGTCTAGCGTATGGACGCACACAAAAAATTAAAAGTCGATCGATAAGAAATTTAAAAAAAATCCTTAAGTCCCTATATTGCGGAGTTGGGTACTCTGGGTCCCCGAAGTGCGGACTAGAGTACAAACAATTTGAAAATAATCTAAGTCCCCAAAGCATGGGCTAGAGTACTCTGAGTCCTCGGAGTGCAGACTAGATATAAACAAGTCAAAAAATCTCCAAGTCCCCAGAGCACTGACTAGAGTACTCTGAGTCCCACGAGTGCGAAAGAATATAAACGATTCAAAAAAATCTCTAAGTTCCCAGAGCACGGACTGGAGTACTCTGAGTCCTCGGGGTGCGGACTAGAGTGTGAATGTGCCAAAAAATCTCTAAGTCCTCGAAGCGCGGACTAGAGTACTCTGAGTCCCTGGAGTGCGGAATAGAGTATAAACGATTCAAAGAAATCTCTAATTCTCCGGAGCATGGAATAGAGTACTCTGAGTCCACGGAGTGCAGGCTAGAGCTTAAATGATTCAAAAAAATCTCTAACTCCCCAGAGCGTGGAGTGGAGTACTCTAAGTCCCTAGTGCGCGGACTATAATATAAATGATACAAAAAATTTCTAAGTCCCCGGAGCACGGACTAGAGTACTCTCAATCCCCAGAGTGCGGACTAGAGTTTAAACGATTCAATAATCCCGAAGTCTCAATAGTGCAGATTAGAGTATAAATCATTCAAAAATCTCAAAGTCCTGTGAAAGCACACTGGAGTTTACGTGACCCACAAGACTCTGAATTTTATTTACAAACTAGATTATAAGCTAACCGACGAGAGTCTGGAAATATAGAGAAGCAAAATTTTATTTACTAATCGAAAAAGAAGTCTCATTACAACTTCTTCGAAACCTAGAGCGAAAGTCTATCTGCAATGACTATAACGAAGGAGGAAAAGGGGAACATCTACATGATTTGGCTTATTTAAGCTAAGTGAGTCATGACCAGATTACAGCTACTTTTTAGGCTTTCTTTCCTTCTTCGACTTCTCCAAAGTCTCTTCAGCTGAGTTTTTTCTCCTAGACCCCTTGCTTCCAAGTAACATGGTATCCGAGGAAGAAGGGGGAACTTCCAAAGGTATGGTCCCACCAGGAAGAATGATCTTTAAGGGCCTACTTAGGGGATCAATGAGTTCCACCATCTGAGATTCTGTCTGAACTTTGGTTTTCTTTTTCTCCTCCTCCTCGATTTGCTCCATCATGCTAAGCTAGGAAGTATGCACGGAAGAGCCTGTGATTTCGACATCATCATGTCCCTCTATAGGTGAAGGATCTTCGAGCCTATCTTCCTTAAGAACCACTATTACTTGAGCGCCAGAACCAGAGGTGTCGCTGGTGTGGAGTACTTCAGTCTCTTTTTCTTCCTGCTCCGTGGCAGCATTACACCTTGGAGTCGGTTCAGGGCCAGAATGACCTGGATGAATTCATGAAAAGTGAATCTTAAGATATGACAATTATTTGCTAAAAGCAATAACTCTATGAACTTTAAGAGGAGGGGTCATGTACCAACTTCCATTTGGCTCTTAATTGTCTTGGGAGTATCACCCTATGAAATTGGGGATAGAATGTGGATGCCAAGTTCAGGCTTCTCCAGATCATAATTCACATGTTGATCGGAGGGATTAAGCACTGAAGTTTTATTCAAGTCAACGAGGGGATGAGTCTGTGGCTCGGAACCCGATGGTCCAACGGCATCCTCTTTGTCCTCTGATGTAGGGGAGCCTTCCTCGAAGAGGGCTTTCGCCGCAGATAAATCTAAGGGTTCGTTGCCTCGAAGCACTTCCCTTACCAGAACTTCTTCATCAATCCCTTCGACACCCATCTCTACTTTTTTAATCCTAATCAAAGTATCCCATGCTTCGGCAAGTGACTCGAGATAATTCTCGCCCAAGAAAGACAAGTCTCGGTGCATGAGGACTCTTGCATTGAACACGGCAATGAGCGGGTCGAATAAACATTTGATTTCTTCTCCGTCGGCTTCGGTAGCAGCCTTGAGTCGAGAGTCGGCCTCTGTGAGCATCATTTTCTTGCCTTCCTCGTGAGCTGCTTCTTTTAGTGCTTCAACCCAGGATAGCTTTTCGTCGAGTTTTGTCTGTAGAAGCCGTGTTTTGATGATTTCACCGCAGTATCTTTGTGACTGTTCCTACACTACAATTTTCTCTTCTCTCTCTTTAAAGAACAATTCTTCTAGTTCTTTGACCTGTCGAGCGAGAATGTCTTTTTCTTTTTGGACAGAGTCTTTCTCCAAAGCAAGAACGCCGCTGCGTTGAATTGCCTCATTGAGTTCTTTTTTGCGAGTGGCCTCCAAGCGACTAACTGCCTCGGCTGTCTCCTTAGCATTTTTCTAAGCAGTCTCGAACTGAGATTTCTATGAGGATAGCTCTTCATCCTATCCCTTAATGATTTCTTTGTCATGAATAGCTTTGAATTTAAGGTGATCAATCTCATGTTGGCGTTCAGTAGAGACCTCCGGAACTTTCTCCATCAAGTGTACGAATGCATCATGCTGAAAATATACATCATTGTTATAGGCAATGGCGCTCTGTTTGACATGTCCAGGGATATGATGGATTATGGAGAGAAATTTCAGTCCATCGAAACATATCTTCGAGAATGTAGCCTTGAGCTCAGCTAATTTTTCCACCGTCAATGGATCACGAGCGGAGGCTAGGGGAGTCTGCCTAACTGGAGTCACGGATTTCTTATAAGGCTTACGGGATCGCCTGGTACTCGAAGTGCCAGAATGTTGGTCGTGAGGAACTTCAGACTAGGATCCCTTCTAGGCAGACTTCCCCCCACTATGCTTCGGGTGATGGGGAGGATCATTTGGATATAAAGAATGGTTGTAGGTTCTCCTTCTAGAAGATAACAACTCTCTGGAGTGATAGTCTCTATCACCGCGTTCGTCCTTATCTCGTCGTTTACCTGATCCTGAGTCTCGACCAGAATGGTAAAAGATGGAGGATCCACGAAGGAGGTCAATGCCATGTGTACACGCCATTTCACCTGCACATAAAGTCAAATGAGGAAAAGTTAGTAGAAGTCACACGATGAATCGAATTCAAGTGCGTGGTGGAGTGTACATGTTTGCGTGTGTCCTAGTGCATCCATCTGATGGACTGGCATTTTTGCTTTACTCGTTGGAGTTTTCTCCCCCTATAGATGAGCCAGAGCGCCTTCATCGCTTCTCGTGCACAAATTGAATCCCATAGCCTCGGGATTATTGAAGCCATAATTCAGTATATCGTCGGAGATGGTTAAGTCAGATCGGCCCTTTAATGAGCCTTCTAAGTTTTGGAAAGACGACTTTTCCTCGATCGGAGTTACCGTGACTTCTGTAGTTACGCCAACTTTCTTCCTTTTCATCTTGTAAGCTAGAATCGTTTTCTTTTTCGAGGGAGGCGGTGGTTGATCAATGCCGGTTGCGTCGGCTATCGAAGCTGGCCCAAGATTCATGTTCTCATCAGTCTTTTCAACCTCGCCATCCCCGGTAATATCACGAGCCCTTTCAGCAGGGGCACCTAGGGTCCAGTTTGTTCTTTGCTCATCTCCACAATCATTCTTACAATTATGGAATCACTTGGAAGGCTAATCCGGTGGTCCTCTTCTGATAATCAGAACATTGAAAGCAACTCGTTGGTAATTACATATTTAATGTCCTGATCTCCCACGGGGGTGGCTCAAATGGCCTCAACTGCCTTCGAGTACCTAACGTCTTTGTGTCATGAGCAGTTACCTGTAGGGGTTAAGAGAAGTTAAGAAAAGATGCACTTTAATCCTAAAGATCAAGGTTTGGGTAAAAACGAGACTTACATATTTCTAGCCATCTTTTTGTAAAACCAGAAGCATAGCATACATAGAACCACTCTTGTTTACACTGAGAAAACTTGCTCCATGCGCCCATCAGGACTTGACATTGGGGTGTGGCTCGAGAAACGTGTAGGATGGACTATCAGTGCGTCTCTAGAAGCGATAAATGTAATGGATGTCCTCGAGAGTTGGGGATCTGAATAAGATGCTCATGAAAAGAATGTAAGTACCATGGATAAAAGCATAATTATTTGGATGCAGTTGTACCGGGCCAATACCAATATACTGTAGCACTTCACGGATGAATGAAGTGAAGGGTGGAACACTTCCGGCCCAGCACATAAATTTGTTACATGCAGTATATCCGACTGGGGGCAAGTGAGGCCAATCCTGTGTTGAAGGAACCATAACCTCTTCGAAGGGGGTACCCTGGATAGAACAAATCGATGAAGAGAAGATTTGTTGATTTTTAAGGCTTAAGAGTCGATGGGTTTATCTAGAACAACGGCCCCGTCTACAGCATCGAGAGCTAGGCATATATCCGCATCAGGTGGATCTGGGATGCCAGGTATGGGGGTCAACGATGGATTCAAAGTCCTTACTGCTTCATGTTGAGAACTAGGTTCAGGCTTGTCACAAACAGCAGCGGAGTTTGATTTTTTGGACATCTCCAAAAAGCGATTGGTGCGAATAGATACCTGTTTAAGCTATACTTGGAAGATAATAGATATCATATATAACAACAAAATTTCCCCCCGTGTTGTGTAAACTAGTGCGATGATTTAAGCAAAGAGTATAGATAAATTAAAGTCCTAAAGAATAATATAGTGTGATTGAGCTTTAAGCTATCATCTTTGGAGACTGTCATCATTAACAGTCATCGAAGTTTGTCTTATGATCGGTAGCAGAAGTTTTGGGATCAGACATTGGCATCATATGTTATGAGGGCTGTAACTTGCATTTATTGGGTTGGGTTCGTGTTTAAAATTACTTAAACTATTGGATTGTTAATTCGAATTGAGTCCATGGGCTTATATTCTTTGGTCTTGGTCATCGTTTATTATTTTTGCTAAGGCGTGAAAATATGTAGTCCTGATGTATGCAGTGCTCATGTTAAGACGGTCCTGATTGCCAATGCCGACCCCGACACTTAATACCGATCCAAACACGTAACCTTCTATACCGATCGCCCCTCAACCGACCCACACTGTCTCTCGGTACCAACCCACATTCTCTCTCAGTACCGACCCACTCTCTCTGTCTCAAAACCAATCGACACTCCCTCTCGGAATACTGATCCACTATATTCCAAGAGTTCCACCAACCTACTCTATTGCCCAACTCCTACCGGTCCAGTTCTACTCCAATAACCTATCGACTCGTTCCCTCAATCGATGTGCCGAATAGGATCCTGCAACCTATGCACCGACCCTTGAAAATCACCAAACTCCACTCTCTCTCACAAAACAATGAACCCTCTTCTCCTGTACATCACTGATTCCTTCCCAATCAACATCTATGCTAACTCCTCACAACTTGGTGCAATCCCACGTTAAAAACGCTCCATTTTACATGCCTATCCCCTCACTCACCATGTTTCTTTTCTCTCCCATTCATTGCATAGGGTTGTATGCACACACGGTCCTAATCTAGTTCGAGTTCAAGAAGGCATGGCCTTGGAATTTAAGTTAATTCATGGAATCTCACCTATGCGTTAATTCAAGGTTTAGGCGAGTGATTCTTAAGGCTTGGAGTTGAGGAGGACAGGGAAAAATGTTTGGAAGATGATAGAACGAGGTGGGAAAGCAGTTCGGTGGCGGGAAGGAATTTGGGTTTGGAGCAATATCAGAGAAAATAAGAAATAAAGTGAGAAGGGGGAGGAAAAGAACAAAGGTGTGAGTTTATATATGGTGGAGGGGAGATGAATGAGCATTTTCCTATAGACCCGATCACCACACATCACTGGGTCGGCAAGTGAACATACTGACTGTTGCCAGGGGAACCGACCATGTGGGTCGGCCTTCCTTTGCCAACCCGCCTCTTGTTCTATAAAAAAGAAGAGAAGTAATAAATTTATATACACACGCATATAATGGTAGTTGAGGATGGTATGTGATAAAGAGACGAATACTATCGGATAAGTGGAGAAGCATGGAGTTGGAAAATTAATCGTGATTCAGCCTTCGAAAGGTTATATATATCTAGCTTTTGAAAAGTTAAAAGCGGGATTTTAAGACCTCTTCGAGATTGAGCTAATGCGTTTAGACGACGTGAAGCTTAGAAGGCCAATGAAAAAGTGACAGACAGTTATTATCCTGCACGAACTAGCCTCTCAAAGCAGGGATTGCTTGTTGATTCAAAGTGCGTCATGTTGATTTACACAACGCACTTTGGGGGGAAAATGTTACCCTGCTACTTGGCCCGACTACGAGGCGATAGGATATGGTTGGCCCTAGACGAGACTCAAGACAAGAAAGGATTGGAAATATAAAGAATTAGTGTGACTTGTTTGGATAGGCTTGTATATGTGGTTCGGTGTTCAATGGTGGGTCAGTTGAAGTAGGATAGCTATTATGGAAGATCATTTCTGGTTAGGCCTTTGTGGATTGGTCACGTAGGCTCGGTCAAGGAAGATAAGTCAAAATGGGGTGGTTATGGAAGTTCGGCCAAGGTGGGTTGGCATGTTTGGATCAGCCGTGAATGGGTCGGCCTAGGTGGTTTAGTGCGGATGGGATCGGCCTTAGAAGGATTGTTTCATGTGGCTCGGCCCTTAGTGGTTCGGCCTCGGGGAGATTGTTTTAGGTGGATCGGCCTTTAATGGTTCGGCAACATAGGGTCGGTCAACATAACTGGAAGTTAGGAAAGGGGAATGAGTCGGCATGAGCATAAAAACAAGTTATTTCAGGCTAAAGGCCAGGTTGCTTCGGGCGCGAGTGAGATCTACTTCGAGTCAACATCTAGAGAATCCAAGGTCGGCATGAGTAGATCGGTGTTAGTGGATCGGAATGTTTGGTTCGATTTACCTTGCCTATCAGCTATGGGCCGAGCTACTTTAGTCATGGGCCTGGACGGACGAACCAGCCTATCTTCGTCTATAAATAGAAGGGCGGAGGTCTAGTTGAAGGGACCTTTTTCTAGAACTCCAGAGAGACTCTGCCATTTTCTGTGCTGACTTTCTTTCTGCTCAAACTTGTATTCAAGATGTCTATTTACGAATTGTATCTGTATTCAAGTTTTTGAAAAAGCAATAAAGATTCCATCCAAAGTGGACGTAGGCAACTACACCGAACCACTATAAATCAGGTGTTCTCGTTTATGTTATTGTTTTAGTATTCGGTCGTGTTACTTCTTTTTTTAATTTAATTTCTTTATTAATCTCTCTACATAACTCCATTCAAGGGTGTTAGTGACCAATTTTGGTGCTAAAACTGAGCATGTTGGTATGGACACTTTTAAATATTTCATTATTATTATTATTTGTTGTTTGCTATAGGTTGTTGCTTGTCATTATTTGTTGTTTTCTATTGTTTGTTACTTGTTGTTGTTTGTTGCTTGTTGTTGTTTACTGCTACTTATGTTTGCTTGTTATTATTTGATATTGTTTGTTTTTGGTTGATTTTAGATATTGATGATTTTGTTGCTTATTTGCATGCTTAATAATTTGAATGCTAGTTGTTATTGCTTACTCTTGCTTATTGTTGTTTGTAATTGTTTGATTTTTTGCTTGTCTTATATATTTGATTGCTTGTCTAGTAGTTATAATTTCATAATTCAAAACACGGTTCAGAGAGGGATAGCAATTGCTATAGGAATAGATCATATACCTTCCCTGCCCACTATGGGGTCAAGATGAGATCTATACAAGTCCACTGCCTTTGGATGTGACTTTGAGTCCGTGATATATTTTGATCCTGACTCACTTAAGCTTACTCTCCAGTTGATTGTTGTGTATGACTATAGTAGTACTAGTCGTTATACTAAGGTTATACGAGTTAGAATTCTATGTTAGTGCACTCCTCTTTGTATAGTACAATTAGATACCTGAGAGCTGATGTACAGCTATTTAAATGCCTATTTTCTTTGATTGGCATTTAGATAGCGAGAAGCTCTCATGAAAGTGGTAGGAATATTTGGGAATGTAGGATGATATAAGTCATTGCATATTTCTTAGTGTTAATGTATTCTAATTTAGGAGTTCCATAGTGCTGATAGCATAAGGGAAGGTGCCGTTGGAATTTTATGAAACCGAGATTTGGGAAGTTTAGTCAGTTCTATTACTTTCTTGTACTTAAGTGAACTTCAGAGACGAAATTCTTCTAAGGAGGGAAGAATGTAACTCTTCATAATTTTAATGACTAAATATTTAAATGGTTAATTTAAATATTTAATTGTTAAGTGACGGAACACCTCATATTCTTGATTTTTTTGCAAGTGGTCGAATGAGATCGTAGGACCACTTCCGCTGAGTCTGGATCAAAGTTGCGAATTCGAATAAGTATAAGGATCGATATATTTTGACCGTTAGATTTTCAACTAGAAGTCTATATTTGAATCATAAATTGATCCAAAAGATAACTTTTGTATACAATGGAATTAGGTATCGAAATAATTTTCATTGAGTCTGGAATGGCATCCTGAATTTGGATGAGTATAAGGTTTGCTATGTTTGGAGTCGATGAATTTCAAGAAAGAATAGTGTCCAATGAAGAGAATTGGGCTAAGCCTGCTAGCTTACCCTAACCTAGCTTATTTGTAGAAAATCTCTTCATCTCAATTTCATTCCACATTAATTTTCATTTCCATCATCCCGATCATTTTACGAATAATCCTTAACCCTTTTATCCTAAATCCACTAATCCGAGGTCAGATAAGTTCCTAAAAATTTCAAAGAAATCACTATAATTCTTCTCATTACATTTCTCATGTAACGTTCTGCCTTTTCGACCATTAGAAGTTGGCACTAATACGTTCATAGTATTCACGTGCCGAAGAACCAAGTGCTGGAAAGACAGATGGTTAGGGGAAAGAAGACAAGAAGAAACTAAACAACACAAAATCTCACATCACAATGAATAATTTATAATATAACAACCATATTTACAAAAGGATTTTTTTATATACATATATCCATCTGAGTACTAGCCCTTCAAGTACCTAGAAAGTTATAACACCCATCCTTACAATTTCGGATAAATACAACAAACCATTCTTTGGAAGATAAAGAAATACGTAGGTACGTCTTGGTCTCCAGCTTGTCCCCGGAGCTCTAATGCATCCAAAGCTAATCGAGAAAATACGCTCAGCCTGACCCGAGCATTATAAGAAAATAACATCCGGGTTAGTCTGGTAAAACCAACGTGAGAAACTTAAATCACAAGGAATTTTATTTATTATAACTGATAAAGTCCTTTGAAATTAAAGGTATCTCGTAAGACCTCACCGCACATAAACACAAATTGGTTTTCACCTTACGATAACCAAAATATTTTTATTATAAAATTCAATGATATTATAATAATGTCTATGGGATTAAAATAAGTATATCAAGTAGCTGCGATGTGTGTACATGACAACAATAATAGGTATACAATCAAAATCGAAGGCACTTATTGGAGAATGTATTTCCAACAAATGGTAAGGTAAGCAACTACCTATCGAAAATATGTACACCTCTAGATAAAATGTACAGTGAGATCAAAAATCTTTCGACCTCTGTCACCATAGGACAGGTCGCCCCGTTACTGGATAGTACCAAATATGATCATCCCTTAGCTATGATCAATAACCAAAAATAGGCCCCGATGGATACATAAAGATATCGACACGAGATCTTAGGATGATTATACCCTAATAGGTGTGACCTTATAGCCCTACCGCATCTACCCTGTTTTAACCATTATCAGGATGTGAGGTTTGAGAGGCCATGATTACATTTTTCCTCCTAGCATACCATCTTGGAATGCTAACACCGCCCTCCAAGTGGAAATGCAATGCCAACATTCATCCATATAAGTTGTTTTGGGGTCGAATAACATTCAACATTTAATATCTTCCATTTTTGAATCACCCTCAAGAAGAATAGTATAGCTCCATAGCGTACTTCAAAAATTTTATTAGTTTGGAGTGGTTTGGTAAATCATACTTATCTGAAATCAATGCCTCCCAACTTAGTGGTAATTTCTAGCTAAACCAATTCCAGTTCTTTGGAAGCATGCAACAAGTATTCAGGTCCTTATCAGGGTACTCTAGTATACACAACATACTTCCTGAATTAAATCTGGCTAAGATTTGATAGTCATTTATTTGACTATTAAACCCACAAACAAACACAAAGCTAGAGATTTAATTACCATAGCACCATAAAGCCTCAAAAACAAATCTTCATTTATTAAATCTCTTTTTAAAATGTTTATCAAAACATTCATATACTTATCTCACTAACATATGTATATTCACAAAACATTATGAAAGATGTCTCATTTCAAAATTATATTAAAAGGATCAAACAAATGTTATTTAGATTTGAGATAAGGATAACCCCACATACTATTCCTCAGTGTTAAGCATGAAACAAATGTCCACATCATCGTAATTAAAAAGGTTGGTTAAGGGAAACCACACCTCCAATTCTTTTATAAATTTATTTAATAAATCCTTTTCATAAATCATTTCCATTCATGAAATCTTCTTTTCTTAAATTCTAAATCCATTTATAGAACTCTTTTATACATATCTAAAAATCAATTATAAACTCTTTTATAATTCTCTAAACTCATTTACCAAAATCATTTATAAAACTCTTTCATAATTCTTCAAATCATTTATAAAACTCTTTTATAGTTCTCCATTTATAATTCCCCTTTCTTAAAATATCATTTGTAAATCAACTATAAATAAATCCTTTATAAAAAATTATTTACAAAATATCATTTGTAAATACTTTTATCAAAATAATTAGGCAACTCACAATATCATTTACAAACACTTAACCTCAAATTGATATAGAATTAAAGTCAATTTAAAAACCATAACTTTTAAAAATTTGAAAGGAGGCTTAGTGGCCACAAGGTACTAATCAAGTTACCATCTTAATTAAATTTAACTTTCAAGTCACATAACAGTTATCCACATAAGCCAACATATACATAAATAAAATCTATAACCGAATCAAGGAATAACATATCAATACAAACCAACTGGAAGTTACACATCCAAACAACATAATAGCAAGATGATGGTTTATCCTGGTAAATAGATGTCCAAACAATCAATTAAGTTTAATACAGTAGAACAAAGATTTGTTCTGCTAAGAAATGTCTAATAATATACTTAATTAAGGTAGCAGAACGAGATTTTTTCTGCTAACAAATATCAAAATTTGGTATAACCTATTCACATTTGTACGGTTACTTAATGGTATCGACAATAGAATGCCTTGTGCTCAAAAATATTCTTTGTAAAAGAAAGTTGCCCTTCAACAAGTTGATCCTTAGAAAACAAAGTAATTAAGAACTTAAACCACTTTTAAAATAATTCATTATAAGTTAAATCCTTTTAAAAACATAATTAAATCTTAATTAAGTTTGACTTAACTTAATTATTAATTAACAAATAAATAACCTTTAATAACAATTTTTTTTATAAATTAAACCCTTAATTAATTTATAATTAGAATAACTAAACACTTACTTAATAATTAATTAATAATCAACCCTATACTTTTAATGATTAATTAAAAACAAATCATATACTTAATTCATAATTAATTAAAAATTAATCTCACTTAATCAAAAATTTATTAAAATTAATCTCACTTTTAAAGGAGAATTATTTTGTAACTCATCTCCACTTAATTATAATTAATAAACCTTGTTTAATACTTAATTAATTATTAATTACAAAACTTAATTAATTAATACATCCTTAATCAACTTTCCTTAATCATTATTATGATGTTTATAAAACATTTCAAAAATGTTATTAAGTATGGAAACTTAATTTCGTAAAAAGTTGAATTTTACACCGAATTGCATCCATAGTGACTATCGTATAGATGTCATAACTTGGAAATTGTTTTCTAAGATTACTTTGAAAACTCTTCACTTTTGAAAGCTCACCTACTTTTACAAAACATAAAGTAAGTGTTTGCAAAAGTAAACAAAGTTTGAAACTAGAAATCGATTTGATTTTGAAAATAAATTTAAACATGCTTCCACAAGGATTCCAAGTCGCCAATACCATACAAGGTGCTAACTTCTTTAACATATCATCACATCGTTGTGTCTATAACATGCAATAACATATCGCAACCGCAAGCCAAACCAAACTTACAAATTTACCATAAACATAGCAATGGTCTAAACTTTACATCAATCACAATACTTTTTAACTTCTTTATCAAGTCTTAAGTCTCATTCATAAACAAATACAAACATATTCTGTAATAATCCACAATTTCATACATTTTAAGTTGACAATAAACCATACATGTCCAACCCAATTTGAATGAAAAAGCAGATATTTTGGGAGAAAAGAGAATAAAGATAGAAATAAAGTAGAAAATAGAATATCATACGAATGGAATAACATATATTAATAATCACAAATCTTTTACAGTGGAAATATTACATACATATATTAGAGTCTAGCATACATTTAGCCTGGACAGTTATAAATGTCTATCCTCACAATTATTGAAAAACAATAAAACAAATGCCGCGGAAAATGGAGCACGTCCATATATTGATGAAGATCTCCAACTCTCCTCTAGAAACTCCAAGCGTCTTCAACTAAACCTGAAACTGCTCGGATCTGATCCAAGTATTAAAAATAATACCTAGAACTGGATTGATATACCAACATGATAAACTCGAATTATAAATTTATAGATCAGATGATCAAACCCTTAGAAAAGAAGGGTATCTCGTCAGATCACACCGCACATAAACACAGACGGGATTTACCTCACGGTAACCAAATAGGGAACATATTTGAAATCTACCCATTTTGCCTGCTGCAGACTAGACCCATTCCTTCAAAAATGAGGAGTGAGAATCAATTTCCATTGACAAATTAATCCTTTTACTGTCATGGCTGGGGTAGAAAAGTGTATGGGCTTAGGAAGTGGAATGGATTGGGTATGGAAGTGGAGAGAAGAGGCTTGGGAAATTGGAGAAATGACTAGGTTAGCTGCAATAAGGGAGACTTGGGTAAGGTGCGCTGATAATACAAGTTAACAATAATGGACTGGGCTGGCTAGGACATAGCTAGACTGACCCAACTTCTTGGGTCGGCTAGTTGCTAAGGATTTACTCAACCAGCTGTTTAGGTATCTTCAAGTTGTTTATCCTTTTATTTCTCCTCTGAATCTTCTTCGTTTTCACCTTTGATTTACTTTTCGTCTTTTTACCAATTAGCATTCTTCCATTCTCCAAGTAGACACAATTTGGCTTCCCTCGTGTTTCTTCAAACAACGTAACTTCTTTATTTTAACTCAAAATTCAACAAATTTCTCTCCATATAATTCCAAATGTTATTAGGTATTATATATTAGAGTTTGGAGACATGGAATCTCTAGTGAGCTCTTTCTCAAATGGTGTCTGCTTAGTAACTCAATCACCATTCGTAATGGCCACTTCATACGAAAGTCAAATTTTGATGAGATTTCATCCGTGGTCATCATTCTCCCAAAGGATCATTTAGGAACACTTTAATTCACGGTTCTTGAATATGAAAAATATACATATAACAGACACTCTTTTTCTCATTAATGCTAAACAGAACGTCATTGACTAGACCTAAATATAAGATGGCAATGACATTGTTATTCATCTTTACCCATATGATATAGTCATTTGTTTCCTTTATTCCTTCTTTGGTAACCCCTAAGCAATTTTACTAAGAATTATTTCATCTTCATTTTGCATAACAAAAAATTATTTTAAGCACTTCTCTATTTAAACTTGATGAAACTGCTTCTTTAAGCACGGACTCGAATCTAAATGTTGTATGGAAGATCGGTCACGAGCCTTAAGCTCGGGTACCACTATTAGACAAAGTGGTGCCAATGAAAGACAAATTTACAACTAAAGCATATATATTGATCAATTATGATAAATGGATACAATGATATTACTTAAAAAATACCACATACAAATTAGAATGAAAAAACATAAATGAACAATATAAATATTCTATTGAGTATAATGCATTTTTTGTACTAAAAAGAGCACAATATTAACATAGTCTTCCAAAAATTACAATTTTGAACCCCATGGTTATCGCAATTGGTTAAGATATGTGATTTTAACATGCAAGGTTGAGAGTTTAATCATCATCAAATACATATCCATGTGGTTTACCTCAAGTATGTAATGTAGGTTTAGTGTATACTTTCTTGGAGTTTGCAAATAAGATTTTTTTTTTTCGAGAAAAATGTGTGATCCTCTACAGGAGAGGGGAGCACATATGCACACATATATAACAATAATAGAAAAGAAGCCGCCAATAAGCCTGGCAGGTAGCCAAAAAACACCCCCATACAAAAGAAAAAAAACCCACCCAAACTCAACACCGACCTGAAACCAAGGCCTAAAGCGACACCAGAAGAGAAGTAGTCGTCTGAAGAAACTGCCTCAACCGGAACCTCAAAACTCCAAGCTGAAAACATCTCAAAAAACCACAACTACACAAACCACCAACAAACTCCAAAACCACAAAACAACCCTCAATCGAAAGACTAAAAAGCTTTACGATTTAAACGAGGACTTCTCCTAATAATAACAGCTGAGTAGCTCTTACTATTTCTTTTCCCTACTTTGGCTGCACGAAAAAACTCTCTAGCATGGGCAGGAGAACGGGGAAAGTTTCCTATAGACGCAAGACAACGATACATAACCAATCTAAAACCCCCAGTCCAATAATAAACAGCTCTATCAGAACCGAGGTTACTGGGCTTAGAAACTGAGCAGATGCCTCCCACAATCTCTTCAGATTTTAAAGAAATAACTTCTCTGGCACTGGAATTCTCTGCCGCATGACTCAAAAAAAAATATCTGAAAACAATATTGGGTTTTGATCTACTCCCCTTAAAAAATTACTTGAATTCATTCCAACATAAGAACTAGCTAAAACCAAATTATCTTCTAAGGCAATAGAATCAACCTCCACATCCACTGTATTTTCTATATCCCCAATATTTATATCAAAATATGCTTTCAACTCCTTATTCATATGCTCCTCTTTTTCCAATAAATTCATCTCTACCAAGTGAAATAGCTCAATATTAATAGGATAAATATAATTAAAGAAATCCTGAGTACTGACACCATTAACAATATCTATCATATACAAGCTCATTTGTGTATCAGTGATACTGAATACGCCATGCACAGCTGCCTTCGAATACTCAAAGAAATGATCCATTTTCAGATTAATTTCTACTTTCTTAGTATCATCTAGATTGGCTGCAGGATTCAAATACCATACTTCGTCAAAAATTTCTCCCAAATGATATTCTGCCTCTACATTTAAGACATCAGACGTATTCTCTTTCAAAATTAATCCAACAATGTCACCTGCAGCATTTACATTATCAAGCATGTCTGAACAATGATGAGTTTCATCATCACAAAATTTCGGATCCATAACCGTGCTAAAATCTAAATCAACATCAAAAGATTCCACTGTTAGATAAAACCTATCAAAGCCCATAACATCATCAATTTTAATTTCTAAAATAGTGGTGTTATAGTGCACAACATTAGATACATGTTTAAGCAATATTCCAAGTTCTTATTTGCTTCACAAACCATGATCTCATCCAACTTGACACTGATAATGATGATAAAAATCTATCAAAAGCCACTCCCTGTTGGATGTTCACCTCGTCTTCAACGATTGCATAACTTCCATTATTCAAACAAAGCCCAAAAAAATCATCTACCATCTTAAGGTTAACAGTATAATCAGAGTTAAACTGTAAATCATCGTTTTTGTTTTTTAATGTCAAGGCATTTTTATTAACAAAATCTCCTTCCTGATTAGAGCCAGCAACCTCCATAGGATCATCAATACATTCAACTCCTTCCTGATTAGATTCAGCAACCTCCATTGGATCAACAACACATTCAACTCCTATTTCAAAAGCTTCTATCTTCATCAACCAGACAATTGAATCTATTTCTTGTTTTTAATTCGAAGCTATCCTGAGATTTAGATTTTATTCCATTAACTCAAGTGTAACCACTATTTGTATCATCTTCATTACACCCAAAATGGAGCAATTCTTACAAATAGCAACATAAGTAATTAGATCCTTAGTATATTGAATAACAGAATAATCCATTAGTATAGGATCAAAGTCGATAATCTCATCCTTATTAGTAGAAAAAGATATCTCGCAATTCAGATAATCAATGTCCAAGAAAAAAATCGACTTATGTGAATTACCAAAATAATCTTCTGGGTCTCCAAATCTGTCTCTATAGCCCTTACCGATGTTTGGGGAATTAATCACATCGAAATGAGAGACCATTTCCTCCAATAGTTAAATCCCCTCTGTTCTCTATTGCCATAGATTATCCAAAAGAATTCTTTTAAGCATCATATATTTTAGTGTAAATTGGAATCCATGATCAATTAATTGTGGCCCCGAATTGATAGACTTTGATTTCATCGGTCTGAAATTCTTTTCAAAAAAACATTACGGGATCCAGAATTCGCGATATCAGATTTCATCGAACAAGAGAACTTCTTGTGACCAGTTCTACCACAAGGAAAACATCTTAAAGGGTGTCTACATCGATTAACAAAGTGACCGCGATCTCCACTTCTATAGCAGATAATTTTACCATTCTTGGAAACCCAATTTTTAAGACGAGGATTATTCCAAGAATAAGGGGTCAGAGATACACCCTCTTTAACAGATTGGGCATAAGAGCGATGAAAGGGATTACGGTTAGAAAAAAATGATCTGGAGAAGACGAATGCGATTTAGTATTATTGTTTGATAGATCCAAGTTTGAAAGACAACAAGAAACAAACGACGTCGCCATTCCCTAATTAATTAATCAAATTAATTAAGTATATCGCCAAAAAATCCTTTTTAAAATAAGATTTGGTTCTTTGGATTTTTAATAAATATGTTTTAATCTTTACTGTATTTCTATTAATAGAACATGACCCTATGAGATGATACATTAGTTAGCTATATTTAGAAACCTCTCGGATTGATTATATGTTCTAATGGATCTACATGTATAATATATATATATATATATATATATATATATATATATATATATATATATATATAAACACACATATATACATATGCAGAGAAAAAATTTCTAGAGATAAATCTTCTCCCAATTTTTGCTAAAATTTCAACGAATCTGACAATTCTCCTTTAAAAATTGATGTAGATAAAGGCTTATACTTGTGTACTTAAGACATAATCGAAGAAGATTGTTTAATCTCATTTAAGATAAGTCTAAACACCATGGTGAAATTGTGAACTGTGGTAGACCATTTAACACAAAGTTTGTCATCAGGAATACTAAGGAATCTCTAGACAATGAACATGTTTCTTATCCTACTAAGGCTAATGTTCCAACTAGTTGATGAGATAATGTCCTGAAAAGCTTGGAGCGAAATTATGGTAGAAACACAAACTATGACATATTCTCTTTTATCCTTTTATCCACCCCATGAGTTTAACAATATTAAATGTGCTAAAATGACTAAACAGTTTTTTCATTATGCTCGACAAAACTGGAACGATTCAACTATATTATATTTCATGGGTCCATAATCATATTATCGCTATTTAAAGCATACATTAATAGAGCTTCGAAGGCATAAGGGGATTTTTGATTTTTTTTAATGGTAATGGTTTTATATTGTTGAATTTAAAAAACGGTATTTAAAAAATTAGAGGGAGAGCCTTATTTCTATAAAAATGGACTTATCATGGTGCATAGATACGCTCTTGGAATGAAAATAATGAAATAATTTTTACAATCTATGCCGATTTGGGTAGGATTTTATAAATTATCGGTTTGAAGAAGGATCGATGGATTGCATCATTAATCAATAACCTTATAAAGTTGGATTAAATTAATAAAGGAATGGTCTATATGTCTTATGCTCGTGTTCTTATATAGATAAAATCAAATAGTCAATTCCTGCCAATTTTTGAGGACATCCTAGAGGTTTTTGCTGTTTTAATAAGTACTAAAAGTGTACTTCTTAGTGTAAAAATTGAAGTCGTTATGCACTGATACCAATTGAAAGTGACTGTGCTATACTATAGGATCGAAATGGCCAACAGTTGTAAACAATGTAAATATAGTGGCAATGCGATATAAACTAAGTTATCTACTGATGCCGAATATGAGTATAAAAATAACTAGTGCAGAAAATAATAATAGTAGTCAAGTAAAATGTCACCAGGAATTTTTCTACTAGTTCGGAGCTTCGTCCTATTCCAGTCTCAGACTCCTTCTGGAATTTTACTAAAACAACAACACTCACTTAACCCGAAGGAATAGGTCTATACAACTCTTGAGCAGCCGAACAAGGAATTGAGCAGCATAAAATGATTTCGCCTCAGCAGCCGAAGAGGACTTCATACGCTTGAGCAGCAGAACAGGACTTTCACAAATACAAAAGATTGTTTGACTTTTGTTTTGACAAATATAGATAAGTCTGTTTATAGTACACCCTTTCTATGATCTTCTCCTCATGTATAAATATGTATATTTGAAGTTTATGAAGATTAGAAAGGAATAATGTTGCTTAGAATTTGATACTGTAAAATATTTGAGAGAATGGTTGCAAGTATACTCAAGAGAGTTAGATAGAAAGATAAGAAAATTCAGTAATTTAGAATGAAGTTAGGATATGTATTTATAGTTGTTAAATAACAGCAACCATTGGCGAAGAGTTCCAGTTGAAGCGTCGTGTCCAAATCTCTTCGTAGAAATTCGCAACTCTTCACGAATGATCGTGACTTTTCAGAAAATATAGCCGTTATAGAAATTCAGTCAACTAAGCCTCTGGGTCAGTCGACTAAATATTCAAACGATTTTTATTGTCTATTACATATATACTTGTGCACTTGTGCATGTTGCACAGATATCAGCAGGTTAGTCCACTGACCTGGTATATTCTGTGCAATTTGCACAGTTGACATAGGTATATATAATATAATATATATATATATATATATTATACGATTATAACTTTAAAAATTTGATAATATATATATATATTAATATTCTTATATATGTATAGATCATTTGGAAATAAGAAGATTATATATAAGCTAATATATACGTAAACGAGGAGAGATCTTCACAATATTGACTTAAGACTCAAAACAAAATAATATAAAAGTTGATGCACCAATTTTGATGCCTTGTCCCCATATAGTATATATTCTCTTTCTATCATAACAGTCGTCGAATCTATATGTTGTAGTGATAGCTTCGTGTCTGAATAAAAATCAAGTCTCAACATTCTCCCCATTTTTGATTGATGACAACCTATAAATAGATATAGATTTCGACTGTATATAATATAATATGAATACTTACTCCTCCTCTATCTTTGGCGATATATTTCTGTAAATAATTAATCTTTTCTCCCCCTTAATCTGTGTTTGCATTGTTTATTCCTGCAAATAGTGTTAGAGCAATATCTTTCTCCCCTTTGTCATCGACAAAAAGTGTGACGACCTAGAATTTTTAACAATTTAAATGGAATAAGTAATTGATTTTAAATATTTAAAGGGTAATTTTAACTTGAATTTCAAATATAAATATTTACTTGATAATTAAATTGTTGAATTATATAATTTAAAATTGGGTAAATTATTGAATCCTCAGTTTTAAGCCTGTTAAAAATAATTTGAAGGCTTATAAAATTTATAATGATGATACTGAAGATAATAGAATGGTTGAAATTTAATATAAAGGGGATTTATTCAGTTTTAATAATATATCGTTTAAATTGAAATTAAAAATAGCTTTCCGAGGCACAGTCTTGGAATTTGACGAAACCAATTCCTTTGGGTCCGTAATTATTAGTTATTATTGGATTTCAATTTTCGTAGCAATTGGAGTTGTCCTTTGACCCTGGCAGCTCAAAACACTAAGAAACTATTTTAATCGATTTAAATTAAAATTTATCGTTTACTTCTGTAACTCACGCATGTAATCGAATTAGCTTTCGAAACACGTTCCATTATGTTCAAAACGTGGGTAAAACCTTATAATCGCCTTGCGGCATTCCTTAAGTGGAGTTTAAAATTTTAAAGGGGCTATTAGCGACGTTTGAAAGTTTTATAAAAAAAACTAAAACAAATATTCGTGCTCAACAAGCCATCCCAAACCTATATCTTCCCCGTCCCACTCTCCAGTCAGAGCAGATAATCGAACATCAAAAAAAAGGGGAAAAGGAAATTGAATTCAAATTAATGGTGGCTGCGAATTTCTTGTCCGCTTGTAGCCACGCTCCCTCTCCCTCTAGTTCCTTGCGTTTGATATTAGGGTTTGGTGAGTTGGGTGATTCGCGTGATGTTGGCTCAAGGACGAGAACGCTAGTTTTTAGTGTCGCGTTCGAGGTGCATAGATGGAGTCGAAGGTAGCGATCGAGAGCTGGAGGTGCGTGTGCGCGCACGAGAAGTACGGCAGCGCAATCGAGTCACGGCTTGGCGAAGTTGGTGGTTAGGGCAGGCATCGGGATCGGGCGGGCTTGGTCGATTGTAGCAATGAGAAAAGGGGAGGCGGCGTGGTCATGCGAGCTTCGAGACAGCAAATGCAAATTACAGTGGAAGTGGGTTTCGACAATTGTGAGTAATTTTATTTTTCCCTTTACAAGCTTTAAAGTTGGCAGACTTCTTTGGTGCATCTGTGTAACTCGAAGAAGGGTTCGAGTGAAAAGGAGGGTAACTCGAGTTGGAACTCGGGTTTCGCATGTGAGAAGCAGTCATGTGTTGTTGTAAACTTAGACTTATAAAAAAATAGATATGTATAAACAGGAAAAAGGGAAAAATAACTCGAAGCAGGGTCGAGTTATCAACGGGTTTAACCGAAGTCAGGGAACCAAAATTTAAAACCTGTGTAATAGGTTTTGTATATGTGAAAATGGAAATATTTTGATCTTTTATAAATCCTTTAAATTTAATGTCTTTCAAACTTTAATTAAGGACAGTTTGATTGTTAAATTAAGTATGTTAAATACTTAAAGGATATTTAAAACTTAATTATTTTATAAATAGCGATAAATATTAATTAAAGGTAAATGTTTTGATAGCGTGATTTAGCATCAAAGAGGATGTTTACCTTAAGTATAATTAAGATTTGACAAGTTATGAAATAAGTTAAAGATTAATTAAGTAATCGGTTGTAATTAGTGATTGATTATTTTGTAATTAGTGATTTACAAATGGGTAATTAGGTTATATAAATTAACAATGAAGGATATTGATTAATAGTTATGGAGTAATGAATTAATAATTACTTAATGAAATTAATAAAATATAATTATTTTGTGTAATAAATCAAGAGATTAATTAAGATTATTAATTAAGGAGAAATTCAATTTATTTAATAAAGTAAATAATGGATAGTTAATTACAGGTTGAGATTAATGGAGAATGAATAATATTGTGGTTGAATTAAAGTAATTAATATTAGATGAGAACATATAATATATATATATATATATATATATATATATATATAAAATTGGAAATCCTTAATTTATATGATTAATGATGTAATCAAAGGTTGATTAATTAAGATTGATTAATCCGTAATAAGTGATTTATGAGAAATTAATTAATATAAGTAATTAAGGATAAATGAATTTAATATAATTTATTAATTTATGAGGTAATTAAGGATTACTTATTGATTTTGGTTAAGGGTAATTAATATCGAGAAATAGATTAAAGATAACTATTTGAATGTAATTAAAAAGATAATTAATCCAGGATGATTAATTAAGATGAAAAATGAAGGATTGATTAATTAATTGATTTGGGATTAATTAATGACAAGTGAAGAAATTTAGATATTGAGGTTAGAAATTTAGTTAGAATTAATCAAATTAATTTGGATGTGATCAAGCTTTGCTCATGGATGATTGAATGATATTGGATGCTATGAATGAGTTGATATCTCTGATAAGAAATGTTGTGTATTTCATTTGGATAACTTGGGTTAGGATTGTATAAGACTCGAAGAAACCACATCGAATTTTTATAGAATTGATATGTGAAATCTATTGGCTGGACAGAAGTAATTTCAAGGAGTTAGACTATTTAAATTTAAACTTGGGTTCTTAGAAAATGGATGTGTGGAATAAGTGATGTATATAATGAAATTGTGTTTGGTGAACTGATATGAGTTACCCCGGGTTTTATATAAGTTATATGCTCTGTATTCCATGTTAAATGGGTTTACTCATGCTGGTTTCCAGCCTGGGTGTTACTTTGATGTAATGCTCGGGTCAGACCGAGTATTACAGATTTTCAGGCAAGGACGTTCTGGAGCTCAGGAGGCGAGCTGGATGACAGAAACGTGTAGAATATTTCTGTTGTATTATATTATTGTAATTCTGTGACATGTTGATTTGTATATGTCCAGTGTTTGAATATATGTGAAACTCTGATGTGTTAAAAATGTAATCGACGGATATAGTATTATTTTGTAAACTATTATTATTATATTTTATCCGCTGCGAATGTGAGTTGTTGATGTTTTTGTTCTTCTTCTTCTTCTTCTATCTCTTTCTTCTTTTCATCACTATATGGAATTTTCGGCTTCGAAAATTTCGGGTCGTTACAAAAGGAGAGTTTATATGATAACAAAAATTATATTCCACATAAGTGTTAACGTAGAACAATATAGAACAAAATAACTACTACTTATAATGTAAGGTATCAAAAAAATAACATTTAAAGCATACGATACCCAAGGTTCTTATAATTTCCTAATTTTAAGGAAACCATGCCCATTTGGGTATGGTTGAACCTTTATAAATATAATTTTCATTATTAATTACCATGTCAAAATAATCATCAATGCATTCTTCTCTATTTTTTCAATTAACAGGAACCCAAATACTTAGATAATTTTTATTCATATTTCCCGTCAATGAGTTTGTACTTCTAAAGAAATTATAAACATTGTTGGTTATAGCGGTATTTGAATTTCTATAAAAATTGGATTTAGACTTTACTCGTAATCTAGTACTAGCACGAACATATTTATTATACATGAAAGAGTATCTAGTACTATTTCTACGATCATTTATTATATCCTAAACCACTTTTATCATGTAAAGGTTTAGAACTTAGATAAAATCATGTTTAAATCGTTTTAACCTTTATTAAATTTGTTGACTTCGTGTTAAGTTTATCAAATTTTGCTTTAAAGTCACAATTATTATTTCCAAAAGAAATATTACAGTTTTTCAAAATATTAATTTGCTTGTTTAATTCAGAATTCTCATTTTTTAACGTACTGTTCTCATTTTCGAGAAGAAAAATTCAAGATTCTGAATTATCTAAAGATGATTGTAATAAATCATTTTGTCTTTTCAAATCCATAATTCCTTCTGAAAAATTTTCTTTTTCTTTTTCAAACATAATATTTTGTTCGTCTAGAAATTTTTTAAGAGCCTCAAAATTATTTTTCAAAACACCATGTTGATTTTCTAAATCAAGTTTCTCATTTTTCAATTTCTCATTTTCAAGTTTGATTGATTTCATCTTTTCTAAAATAAGAAAATTAAGCTTTGAGATCTTATCGCTTATGCTAACTCATTCATTATTCTCATTTACTAAAGTTTGTAAATCAAAAAATACCTTTTTACAGTCGTCATTCGTCGTTGCTATGATAGTTTCAGGCTTTTTGTCTGTTGCATTTTGGTCGAATCTTTTTCTGGCCATTATTCTATGATGTTGTGACAATCGATAAAATTCCAGGCTCTAATACCAATTGAAAGTGTGCTATGGATCGTGTAATATGTATACATGCTAATACAGAGTGTAGTGATGATAGCTATACAGTAAATAGTGCGGAATATAAAAAGCAGTAAAGTAAAATGACACCAGGAATTTTAATACTGGTTCGGAGCTTCGTCCAACGTCTAGTTCCAGACTCCTTTTTGAATTTTACTAAAACAACAACCCTCAATTTCCCCGAAGGAACAGGTCTATATAACTATTGAGCCGCAAAATAGGATTTCGCCTCAACAGCTGAAGAGGACTTCACCCGCCTGAGCAGCAGAACAGGACTTTCACAAATACAAAAGATTGTTTGAATTTTTGTGTTCTGATAATACGGATGAGTCTGTTTACAGTACACCCTTCCTATGATCTTCTTCTCGAGTATAAATACGTATATCTGAAGTGTATGAAGATTAGAAAGGAATAGTATTGTTTAGAATATGATAATGCAGAATATTTGAGAGGATGGTTGCAAGTATATTCAACAGAGTTAGATAAGAAAGATAAGAAAACTCAGTAATTCGGAATGAAGTTAGGATATGAATTTATAGTTGTTAAATAGCAGCGGCCATTGGCAAAGAGTTCTGGTTGAAGCATTACGTCCAAATCTCTTCGTAGAGAGTCGTAACTCTTCACAAATGATCGTGTCTTTTCAGAAAACATAGCCGTTATAGAAATTCAGTCAACCGAGCCTCTGGGTCGGTCGACTAAATATTCAAACGATTTTTATTATATATTATATATATAATTGTGCACCTATGCACGTTGCGCAGATACCAGTAGGTTAGTCGACTGGCCTGGTATTATCTGTGCAATTTGCATAGTTTACACAGGTATATATATATATGTGTGTGTGTGTGTGTGTGTTATATATGGTTCTAACTATAAAAATTTGATAATATATATACGCTTATATATGTATAAATCATTTGAAAATAAGAAGATTATATATATATATATAAGCTAATATATATGTAAACAAGGAGAGATCTAAAAAATGTTGACTTAAGACTCAAAATAAAATAATATAAAAGTTGATTGTAGCGACCCAACTTTCTTACACCAGAAAGTCGCATCACTAATTAAGAAAGAAAGAGATAGAAGAAGAAAAGAAAGAGAAAGAAGAAACACAATAGCATCAGATAACTCACAGCAGAACGAATCAAATATACTTTATCACATAAAATATTACATAGTATCATATTACATCATAGTACACAACATATACAACACATATTAGACAGTTATAAACATCTGTCTAACTATACAACTCAAGTACACAAGGTACAGATACCACACAAACACAGCGGAACCATAATATATCTACACGTGGAAGCCTCTTGTACCACATCTCCTCCAGAATTCGTCAAGCAAACCTGAATCCCTCAACTACTCATACATAATATGAGTACCCAAGAGTTCAATAAAACAAAAAATAAACACTCGGGTCAGACAGGGGTCTGGTGTGAGTAAACGGGTTGAAATTGCTTAACATTAGAAAATACTTTGAAAAGAAAAGGTATCACGTAAGACTTCCCACACATAAATGTGGAAAAGTTTTTACCTTACGCTAACCAAAACATTTAATAGGAAATCAAGTGATATTATAATAGTGTCTCGGGTTTTCAAGTAAATAAGAAATAACCGAAATTGTTACATGATTAAATTCTAGCTACTAGCCATAAAAGTGGGTAATACAAACAAAACCGTAGGGCCTTGTAGGAAGAATGAGTTTCCATCAATGGTTAGGGTACCGCCCGTCACGGTACGTGGCCTAGATCACAATACCGAGGATTACGCCTAATCCCCTGCATCACAAAGCCGGGACCGTTCCTTACTGAACAATCCCGAGTAAGATCACCCCGTGGTTGGCGCGACCAACCACCCACTAAACCGAAAAAGGGACATCTAGACAGGAATTACCTCACCCTGAAATGGGTGCAACCCACCTAGCCTTGCTGCACCTCCCCTGTTTTAGCATTCTCGGTTGATGAGGCTTGAGGCTGTGATTACCTTTATAGAACATATCTATCTTATAATGCTCATCGTCCACCTGACGATGTTCTGAAAGCATTCAATCCATACAAGTTCGTTCCGGGTTCGAACGAAACCGAAGGCACTATCTCGTTGCACTCATTTTGGAATCACACTCAGAGTCAACGACCATAGCCCTTGCACTTTGAATCACCATCTCGAACCTGTAAGTACTATCACCGTCAAACTCATCACAGAATCACCCCCAGAGTTATATTGATGAATAGTTCTTACACTTCGAGTCTTCACTAAGCTCCACTTGGATTCACGACCTAACGTTTAATTTGGATCGATGTGGTTTTCGGATTATCTAAATATGGAAACCCGATCCCGGTCTCATCGAAACCAAAAGCCATTTTAATGTCCAAGTTGTTTAAAAGGGTTTTAAACATTTAAACTAATATTCAGGATGATATAAATAGATAGATGAATCACATTATCACAATAGATAATTCATATCAAACATTCATCTCACGAAGCAGCATATCACAGATCATAGATATCCAAATCATCCAGCACCAACAAATCACCCAATATCAATCGTCCAATATAAATCAATCATCCAATGTCATCAATCACCCATAAACAGAATTGATTAATTCTAAATCAATTGGATTACCTAAATCCTTCTTCATTTATTTATTCCAAATAAATAAATTAATGATCTCTAAATGATCTTCCTTAATTAATCTTATCTAATTAATCATCTTATAATTACATCCAAGTAATTATTCTTAGCATATACAGTAATTAACCTTTAATTACTATCATTAATTACAATAATTAATGATCCTTCATTTACTTCCATTAATTAATCAATTATAATTAATTACATTAAACCTCAATTAATTACAATTAATTAATCATACTATAATTAATTACTTTTAATTAATCAACCTCGATTAATTTATTAATCACATTAACTAATAATCCTTATTAATTAATAATTCCTTTAATTAAATAAATAATTAATTTATAATTAATCATCTCATTAATCATAATCAGTAATTAACAATTCGTAATTACTTATCTTAATTAATTAATTTCTTGATTAATTATATTAAACCTTTGATTAATTAATCTAATTAATTAATCTTAATTACTTCATTAAGTAATTATTAATCAATTTAAAATAATTAATAAATCCTTAATTAATTACTTTATTAATTAATTACATTTTTAAATAATTACCCTTAGTAATTAATCTTAAATTAATCTCATTAATTAATTATTTAATCACGTTAATTAATTAACTAAATTAATTAAGTAATTAACCTTAATTACTTTCATAAGCAATTATCTTCTAATTACTACATTAGATGATCACTCTCTTAATTACCTTAACAAGTAATTAATTCTATCATTAAATTATTCTTAATTCTTTAATTAATTAATTACTCCATAATTAATTAACTTCAAAACAATTATATTAATCAATTCCTTAATTAATAACATCAAATGATTATCCACTAATCACTTTAATTACTCCCATGAGAAATTTTCACTAATTACTTCCATAAGTAATTACACACTAGTTTCTTTTCATAAGTAATTCCTCTTCCCTTAATTACATTCAACAATTAACCATTAATTACTTCATTTAATAATTACACTTAATTAATTCATAACAAAGCGATTATTAAAAATTAAATAAACAATTAACTAATTATTTAAAATTAATTAAATAATTAATTAACTAACTTCTATATTTAAAAATCCTTAATTAATTAAGAAAAACCTTAATCTTAATTAAACTTTTACTTATTAACAAATCATATTAATGAAGTATTCTTAAATTTATATCAATAATAATTTAACCTTAATCATCCTTATAAATAAATTATATAAAATTAATCAAATTTTAATAACTTAAGAAGAAATTATTCTATTTGGTTTTCAAAATTAGAACAATAGCCTTATTTTGAAAATAAAGCATTTATAAATCAAATTTAAAATTTAAAACACTTTAATTATCTAACTTAAACTTATTTATTTCAATATAAATTTGAAACTTTAGTTTTTAAAACATTACTTAACAATTTACTTAAACTTTGATTTAAATATTCAAATTCAAAACATTCCTCATTTAAATTTAAAATTCAAATTTAATTAAGTTAAATTACTCTCAAAAGAAACCATCTTAAACAAATTTAAATTTGAAAATTGAATTCAATTAACACTTTTAAAAGTTGATTTACTTTTACATCAAGGAACAAGTTTAACCTTTTATAAATTTGTTTCCTTCATAAACTTGGTTCATAATTTAATACTTGACCTATATTTATTTCAAACAAGTATTATGTGCATTTTACATTACACAGAACCAAACCAACAAAACTCGAGTCGAACACAAGAACCACTCTGCCTACCCCGAAGCAAATCAACTACCTCCCCACTTCGACTTGATCACGCGAACATCACGAGTGCTACCCCGAGCAACACTTTCTTCCCCAAACAAAAATTCTACCTGATCCATAGCCGTGCACGGTGCACGTGCACCGACGCCGCCGGCCACCATAGGTCGTCACGACCATCGTCGATGATCACACAAATGCACTCGAACCCCAAACCAAACCCAAATTCAAGAATATGTACGCAAATTAAAATTGGACCATAAGCTCGAAAAACTGCGGAACGTCGACCACTAAACCCCATCGCCACTAGTCATAGCAACCACCGGAAGCTCCAACGATCTCTCCAAAGCATCATCGGACCTCCGCGCCACCATCCCCCATGTCGCGATCGCCTCCGGTCCCTCATACACTACGCAAATCTCTCGACAGCAAGTCGAATAAAAAAACTAGCCTAAACCCTAATTTAATCGAATTCAAACGAAATGGCCATAGGAAAAATTCAACCGTATTTTTCCATCATCAACATCACATAAGCAAGCTGCACCCAAGATTTCAACTCAAATCATGGGTTTGATCATCGGCAATTGATCAAATTGCCGAAACCCTTCAACATTAAATTCCCAATTGAATATCACTTTAAAATTTATGAAATGCATGTTAAAATTCATCATTTCTAACAACTAATCCAATTATATAATCCAAAGCAAAAATTAAGATTAATGATTTTCTGACATAAATCAAGATTCACTGTATTTTCCAATTTAAAAATTATTTGTTGCATTTATATTAAGAAACTATTTTTAAAATTATCAACAAACAATAACAAACAACTTCTATTAAATCATCAGTGTCAAATAATGATGTTTAGTGGAAGATTTTAAATTTTGAAGTGAAATCTGTTCTAAAAAAACAGAAAACAGAGTTTCCATATAAACACAGACCTATTACATATATACATATCTTATCAATTCAATAATATAAATTCCGAAAGGGATTTCATGAAATCACCAAACTCAAAACACAGATCATTCATGCATGGTAGTTAAAATAAAACAGATCAAACTGTTTTTAAAAATATTTACTCACCTGATAATTTGCAGAGCAGTTTCAAATTTTATTCTAGGCCTTGCATCTTAAATCTGGGAAATGCTTTGATTAGCTGTTGAAAATCTTACTGCATGCCTGCAATTTGTTGTTTTTAAAACTGCTGTTGATCTTTACTTGAAATGCAGGTTGATTTGATGTTGCAGCTTTGATTGTTGAGAAGAACTTCATTTGATTTGCAAAAGATTTGGAGGTCGCAGTTTGAAGTTGATATGAAGTTGCAGATTTTATCTTTACTTCAGATTTGATTTGCTTTTAGCTTTAATTTCAGATTTGAGGAAGATTTCCAGTTTTGTCTTCACTTGCTTTTTGTTTAAATTTTCAGTTTGAAGAAAAATTTCTGTTTGAGTTAAGAAAAGAAAACAAAGGAAATAAAAATGTTTCTGAAAAACTAGTTTCTTCTAAAATCATTTATTTAAAAATTAAAATAAAAATAGTGCCACTTGTTGATAAATTGAACAAGTGTCTCAAGCATATTTTAAAAAGTCACAAGTGTTAAAGATCTTTGCATAATTGTGTTTAAAACCTTATAAAAAATAATAATTATGTCTTATATCCATGTAATATGGACACTTGTATTTATATGTATTTATGAGATGTTTTTAAAATAATAATCTTTTGAATTTGGATAAATATACAAGTTTAAATCTTTGAAGAAAATATTATAAAACTAGTTATTAATAAATATACTTCTTATACATGTATTTTAAAAATCTAAAACATTTATATTTATAACCATTTTAAATTTAAACACTTTAAAGAAAGCAAAAATAAAACATTGATTAAATTCTTTTTAAACTATCATATTAAAATAAATAGTTATCTTATATTTTGCAAACAAATTGAATTAATCCTCAATTAACTTTTGAAAAATATAAATTTTAAAACAAAGCTTTAAATTACAATTCATACATATATAAATTATCAACAGATTATATTAAATTTCAAAACAACTCCAACATATACATACATATATATTACAATTTGAAAATTCAATCTTTTATTTAAAACAAAAGATCTTCTATTCACAATATATATCAAATATATATATTATAAATAGAACAAAATTTTATTAGCTTTGAAAAATAAATCTTATCCATTTTAAATTGTTAAAAAGATATTGATCAAAATTACCGGATTAAATATTTATTAACCTTTAAAAGATTAAATTTACCAATTTAAATTAAAATTATAAAGAAAAATTATCAAATCAAATTAATCATTAATACATATTATTAAATTGATATTGCCTAAAATTTCGGGTCGTCACATTCCTCCCCCCTTAAAAGAATTTCGTCCCCGAAATTGAAAAGCAAAGGTAATTTAATAACCCAGCAAAGATTTCAATTTCAATCAGCAAAGCATACCTATCATCCAGTTACTAACAACCGTAGCAATCAATCAAACAAATTAACCTAACTAGTTATCCTGACACAAATCAGAATAAATCTCAAATACTATCTAGAGTTTCCCAAGTATAAATCACCAGGAGACTCGCTCTACAGAAGCTAAACTAACTACACTACCAAAAATCCAGAGCTCCTCTCATCTCTAGATCGTCAATCTGAACAGAACATCAGACTATATTCAAGTCCAGCTCAACTTCCAAATCCAACTGAACTGCAGATTCAACAACCAATAATGAATCATACACGTACTCCCTCAGAGATACGTGAAATACAATTAATTCTAGCTATCCAAACTGGCAATTCAATCTTATTCTATCAAAATCACAGATAAGAAATCCCAAATGCCTCAGAACTAGCCATCCAATTACCCAATTACTGCTCTCCTAACCAGAGAAATCTTAACAACAAAGAAGTCTCCAACTTCGATTTCCAAACTCCTTATCTCATATCTGCATAACTCAACAGACAATCCTGGGCTGCCAATCTTCTTCCTGATCAGCTCAACCTATGCTGATGCTTCCAGAAACTACTAGACCAAAGCAAACCAGTTCCTGGATCCTATCCAACAGAAAAGTCTTCCAAGATCCGTCGAAATCTAGAACACAAGCTCTACTTCCCAAGCAATAGCAAACTGAACTTGCTTCCTTCTTGCATAGCTGCTACCTCGCTTCCGCTGCACAACTCTGATTTTGGAATAGATGAGAATACTGTTGATGAACACAAATGCAAACTTATCCAATATATCCGGGAACTTTGTTTATCAAATCCATATAATCTGAGTGACTTATCTGACTCGGTCACACTATCTTACTGCAGAATCCAACTCAGAAACTAGATCTGACTAATCCAAACTCCAAAAAAAATTCTACGCTGCTACACCAACTCTTCTCCAAGAACCATCCTACAACCAGGCTAATTGCCAAAACCACTTCTGGAACCAAAACAATATGGAACTCAACTCCAGACGCACACAAACTTCTGATTACTTCAGTAGCTCCTACTTCCACACGAGAATTCTCAGTCTCAAACAAAAGATTGCTCAAGATAAATTCCCAAACTAATCGCAAGTCACTTTTGCGATCCAACCTAATTCGAATTCCAAAGAAACCATCCTCTCTTTACCAATTAGAACAGCTTTAAGCTTTTCCAAACAAGGCTAACTTTTCAAGAATACTTTCACCATTAGCCCGGACTGCTGATCGAAGAACCACCAAGATTCCAGAACCATCGGTGAAAAGACCACACTACTGCTTCCAAACTCTACCTCAATGATACTGCAAAGCTAAAAGACCTTCTCGTCAGCACATCGAACACTTCGAATTGCACTGCTACCACAGCTAACCAAAGACTTCTAATCCAATGGCTTCTCGAAACCCAAAACTATCAACAAACCACACAAAAGACCTTCGATATGGAAGACATGCTCTCAAGAAATTCGGGCTCCAAACCAGGCATCAACATCTCGCTCTCCTTAAGGAATGACAAATGAGACCATGCCGAAACGAAACAACTCATAGACCTTAATCTCATATTACCAAACAGCCAACCTCCATGCTAAAGATCCAGATAACTTCTACACAGACGAATCTTCCCTGCAGCAGGTAAAAACTGCTCCTCAACTGCTTCTAAAACTGCTTCAAGAGAAAACATCTTCGGAAATATCCATGGGTACTGCATCTCATCACGCAGTTATCAAAATATCATCACTTACCTCTGCACTTACGACAGATCCAAACTTACACTTCAAAGATAAACTCCAAATCTTTAAAAGATTTCCCTCGAATATCAGAGAAATCCTTACTCCAAACTACAAATCTCATTCGAGACGGTATTAGGTCTACAGTCTCGACAAAATATTTCCAACCTCAAACATATGGACCTCTTCCATTAGTGCTAGTCGTGTTACACACACACACCACTATTCCATCTACCTCTAAAACTTATGTTGGAAAATCCGAACAGATAACCCAACAGATCAGGTATATATATATATATATATATAAATATAAATATATAGTTATATATAAAACTTACAAGTACGCTCTCTCAAGAAAGACGCCACTCCAGAGCCTAGGTATTCATTCAACCTAATGCTCTGATACTACCTGTAGCGACCCAACTTTCTAACACCAGAAAGTCGCATCACTAATTAAGAAAGAAAGGGATATAAGAAGAAAAGAAAGAGAAAGAAGAAACACAACATCATCAGGTAACTCACAGCGGAACAAATGAAATATAATTTATCACATAAAATATTACATAGTATCATATTACATCAGAGTACACAACATATACAACACATATTAGACAGTTATAAACATCTGTCTAACTATACAACTCAAGTACACAAGATACAGATACCACACAAACACAGTGGAACCATAATATATCTACAAGTGGAAGCCTCCTGCTCCATATCTCCTCCAGAATTCGTCAAACAAACCTGAATCCCTCAACTACTCATACATAATATGAGTACCCAAGAGTTTAATAAAACAGAAAATAAACACTCGCTTCAGACAGGGGTCTGGTGTGAGTAAACGGGTTAAAATTGCTTAACTTTAGAAAATCCTTTGAAAAGAAAAGGTATCACGTAAGACTTCCCACACATAAACATGGAAAAGTTTTTACCTTACGCTAACCAGAACATTTGATAGGAAATCAAGTGATATTATAATAGTGTCTACGGTTTTCAAGTAAATAAGAAATAGCTGAAATTGTTACATGATTAAATTCCAGCTACTAGCCACAAAAGTGGGTAATACAAACAAAACCGTAGGGTCTCATAGGAAGAATGGGTTTCCATCAATGGCAGGGCTACTGGGGTACCACTCGTCACAGTACGTGGCCTAGATCACAATACCGAGGATTACGCCCAATCCCCTGCATCACAAAGCCGAGACCGTTCCTTACTGAACAGTCCCGAGTAAGACCACCCCGTGGTTGTCGCGACCAACCACCCACTAAGTCGAAAAATAGGGACATCTATACAGGAATGACCTCACCCTAAAATGGGTGCTACCCACCTAGCCTTGCTGCACCTCCCTTGTTTTAGCCATTCCCGGTTGATGAGGCTTGAGGCTGCGATTAACTTTATAAAACATATCTATCTTAGAATGCTCATCGTCCACCTGACGATGTTCTGAAAGCATTCAATCCATACAAGTTCATTCCGGGTTCGAAAGAAACCGAAGGCACTATCTCATTGCACTCATTTTGGAATCACCCTCAGAGTCAACGACCATAGCCCTTGCACTCTGAATCACCATCTCGAACCTATAAGTACTATCTCCGTCAAACTCATCATGGAATCACCTATACTGACGAATAGTTCTAACACTTCAAGTCTTCACTAAGCTCCACTTGGATTCACGACCTAACGTTTTAGATCAATTTGGCTTTCAGATCATCCAAATACGGAAACCCGATCCCGATCTCACCAAACCAAACACCATTTTAATGTCCAAGTTGTTTAAAAGGGTTTCAAACATTTAAACTTGTGTTCGGGAGGATATAAACAGATAGATGAATCACATTATCACAATAGATAATTCATATCAAACATTCATCTCATGAAGCAACATATCACAGATCATAGATATCCAAATCATCCAGCACCAACCAATCACCCAATATCAATCATCCAATATAAATCAATCATCCAATATCATCAATCACCCATAAACAGAATTGATTAATTCAAAATCAATTGGATTACCTAAATCCTTCTTCATTTATTTATTCCAAATAAATAAATTAATGACCTCTAACTGATCTTCCTTAATTAATCTTACTTGATTAATCATCTTATAATTACATCCAAGTAATTATCCTTAACCATATACAGTAATTAACCTTTAATTACCATCATTAATTACAATAATTAATGATCCTTCATTTACTTCCATTAATTAATTAATTATAATTAATTACATTAAACCTCAATTAATTACTATTACTTAATCATACTTCAATTAATTACTTTTAATTAATCAACCTCGATTAATTTATTAATCACATTAACTAATAATCCTATTAATTAATAATTCCTTTAATTAATTAAATAATTAATTTATAATTAATCATCCCATTAATCATAATCAGTAATTAACAATTCGTAGTTACTTATCTTAATTAATTAATTTCTTGATTAATTATATTTACCCTTTGATTAATTAATCTAATTAATTAATCTTTAATTACTTCATTAAGTAATTATTAATCAATTTAAAATAACTAATAAATCCTTAATTAATTACTTCATTAATTAATTACATTTTTAAATAATTACCCTTAGTAATTAATCTTAAATTAATCTCATTAATTAATTAATTAACCACATTAATTAATTAACTAAATTAATTAAGTAATTAACCCTTAATTACTTTCATAAGCAATTATCTTCTAATTACTTCATTAGATGATCACTCTCTTAATTACCTTAACAAGTAATTAATTCTATCATTAAATAATTCTTAATTCTATAATTAATTAATTACTCCATAATTAATTAACTTTAAAACAATTATACTAATCAATTCCTTAATTAATAACATCAAATGATTATCCATTAATCACTTTAATTACTCCCATGAGAAATTTCACAAATTACTTCCATAAGTAATTACACACTAATTACTGTTCATAGGTCATTCCTCTTCCCTTAATTACATTCAACAATTAACCATTAGTCATTTAATAATTACACTTAATTATTTCATAATTAAGGGATTATTAAATATTAAATAAACAATTAACTAATTATTTAAAATTAAATAATTAATTAATTAACTAACTTCTATGTTTAAAAATCCTTAATTAGTTAAGAAAAACCTTAATCTTAATTAAATTTTTACTTATTAACAAATCATATTAATGAAGTATTCTTAAATTTATATCAATAATAATTTAACCTTAATTATCCTCATAAATAAATTATTTGAAATTAATCAAATTTTAATAACTTAAAAACAAATTATTCTATTTGGTTTTCAAAATTAGAACAATAGCCTTATTTTGAAAATAAAGCATTTATAAATCAAATTTAAAATTTAAAACACTTTAATTATCTAACTTAAACTTATTTATTTCAATATAAATTTGAAACTTTAGTTTTTAAAACAATACTTAACAATTTACTTAAACTTTGATTTAAATATTCAAATTCAAAACATTCCTCATTGAATTTTAAAATTCAAATTTAATTAAGTTAAATTACTCTCAAAAGAAACCATCTTAAACAAATTTAAATTTGAAAATTGAATTCAATTAACACTTTTAAAAGTTGATTTACTTTTACATCAAGGAACAAGTTTAACCTTTTATAAATTTGTTTCCTTCATAAACTTGGTTCATAATTTAATACTTGACCTATATTTATTTCAAAACAAGTATTATCTGCATTTTACATTACACAGAACCAAACCAACAAAACTGGAGTCGAACATAGGAACCACTCGTGCCTACCCCGAAGCAAATCAACTACCTCCCCACTTCGAGTCGATCACGCGAACATCACGAGTGCTACCCCGAGCAACACTTTCTTCCCCAAAAAAAATTCTACCTGATCCAAAGCCGTGCACGGTGCATGTGCACCGACGCCGCCGGCCACCATAGGTCGTCACGCCATCGTCGATGATCACACAGATGCACTCGAACCCCAAACCAAATCCAGATTCAAGAATATGTACGCGAATTAAAATTGGACCATAAGCTTGAAAAACTACAGAACATCAACCACCAAACCCCATCGCCTCTGGTCATAGCAACCACCGAAAGCTCCAACGATCTCTCCAAAGCATCACCGGACCTCCACGCCACCATCCCCCGTGTCGTGATCGCCTTCGGTCCCTCATACACTACGCAAATCTCTCAACAGCAAGTCAAACAAAAAAACTAGCTTAAACCCTAGTTTAATCGTATTCAAACGAAACGGCCATAGGAAAAATTCAACCGTATTTTTTCCATCATCAACATCACATAAGCAAGCTTCACCCAAGATTTCAACTCAAATCATGGGTTTGATCATCGGCAATTGATCAAATTGCCAAAACCCTTCAACATTAAATTCCCAATTGAATATCACTTTAAAAATTATGAAATGCATGTTAAAATTCATCATTTCTAACAACTAATCCAATTATATAATCCAAAGAAAAAAATTAAGATTAATGATTTTCTGACATAAATCAAGATTCATAGTATTTTCCAATTTAAAAATTATTTCTTGCATTTTAAATTAAGAAACTATTTTTAAAATTATCAACAAACAATAGCAAACAACTTCTATTAAATCATCAATGTCAAATAATGATGTTTAGTGGAAGATTTTAATTTTTGAAGTGAAATCTGTTCTAAAACAAAAAACAGAAAACATAGTTTCCATATAAACACAGACCTATTACATATATACAGATCTTATCAATTCAATAATATAAATTCTGAAAGGGATTTCATGAAATCATCAAACTCAAAACACAGATCATTCATGCATGGTAGTTAAAATAAAACAGATCAAACTGTTTTTAAAAATATTTACTCGCCTGATAATTTGCAGAGCAGTTTCAATTTTTATTCTAGGTCTTTCTTCTTAAATCTGGGAAATGCTTTGATTAGCTGTTGAAAATCTTACTGTATGCCTCCAATTTGTTGTTTTTAAAACTGTTGTTGATCTTTATTTGAAATGCAGGTTGATTTGATGTTGCAACTTTGATTGTTGAGAAGAACTTCATTTGATTTGCAAAAGACTTGGAGGTTGCAGTTTGAAGTTGATATGAAGTTGCAGATTTTATCTTTACTTCAGATTTGATTTGCTTTTAGCTTTAATTTCAGATTTGAGGAAGTTTTCCAGTTTCATCTTCACTTGCTTTTGGTTTAAATTTTCAGTTTGAAGAAAAATTTCTGTTTGAGTTAAGAAAAGAAAACAAAGGAAATAAAAATGTTTGTGAAAAACTAGTTTCTTCTAAAATCATTTATTTAAAAATTAAAATAAAAATAGTGCCACTTGTTGATAAATTGAACAAGTGTCTCAAGCATATTTTAAAAAGTTACAAGTGTTAAAGATCTTTGCATAATTATGTTTAAAACCTTATAAAAAATAATAATTATGTCTTATATCCATGTAATATGGACACTTGTATTTATATGTATTTATGAAATGTTTTTAAAATAATAATCTTCTGAATTTGGATAAATATACAAGTTTAAATCTTTAAAGAAAATATTATAAAACTAGTTATTAATAAATATACTTCTTATACATGTATTTTAAAAATCTAAAACATTTATATTTATAACCATTTTAAATTTAAACACTTTAAAGAAAGCAAAAATAAAACATTGATTAAATTCTTTTAAACTATCATATGAAAATAAATAGTTATCTTTTATTTTGCAAACAAATTGAATTAATCCTTAATTAACTTTTGAAAAATATAAATTTTAAAACAAAGCTTTAAATTACAATTCATACATATATAAATTATCAACAGATTATATTAAATTTCAAAACAACTCCAACATATACATACATATATATTACAATTTGAAAATTCAATCTTTTATTTAAAACAAAAGATCTTCTATTCACAATATATATCAAATATATATATTATAAATAGAATAAAATTTTATTAGCTTTGAAAAATAAATCTTATCCATTTTAAATTGTTAAAAAGATATTGATCAAAATTACCAGATTAAATATTTATTAACCTTTAAAAGATTAAATTTACCAATTTAAATTAAAATTATAAAGAAAAATTATCAAATCAAATTAATTATTAATACAGATTATTAAATTGATATTGCCTAAAATTCCGGGTCGTCACATTGATTCACCAATTTTGATGTCTTCTCTCCATGTAGTATATATTCTCTTTTTGTCATAACAGTCATCGAATCTGTATGTTGCAGTGATAGCTTCGTGTCATGAGCCAAAATTAAGTCTCAACAAAAATGTCAAAGTTTAAATAATCCACTAACTTTTACAATAGGTTATAACAAGAAAAATGTCACCATATAAGCACTTTGAAATGCCTTACTTTTGGTTTAATCTAAAGATATCTTTAGGGTTTTTTTTTTTGTTTTTGAGCGACCTAATTATATTACTTATTATAAAATTTAGCATCAAATATCATTTGTTTAGGTGGTTAAAACCAGCCACAAAGATCGTGCATTTTCATATTGTTCTCGATCCAGAACTTTAGATGACATTTATAAACATTTTCTTCGACCTACTACAATAGTTCTGGGTTTGTTACATTGTTTTATTATAATGGGACATTTTAGCTAGTTTTTTTTTATTTAAATGGCTTATAATTTGTTTTTTTGGGAATACTTTTAGGAAACTCTAATAATATGGATTTGAGTATGAAAAATAGATTAGAAGTTTAAATATCTTTAGTATATAAATAACAATTTTTTAAGAAAAGGATTCCCTTTGTAGCATTTATACTAAATGGTTTTTAACAAATTATAAATTAGTTATTTTTAAGTAATATTTTGTGTAGATATTTAAAATATATTTATAAGTATTTTTAAAGTATTTTTACATATATAAGTTTGGAAAGGTTAAGTTGAATATTTTATAATAGAATAAAAGAAGTATTGGATTATAACATTTATGTTATAATAAATTGTTTTAAGAAGTTAATTTAAAAGTATATTACCTTGCTTAATAAGTGTAGATATATTTAGATCTTTACAAAGAATGTTTTAAAGATAATGAAAATTATAACATGATTTTGGTTTTATAGTAAACAATGTTTAAGAAACGTTTGTTTTTAACTCTTTTTTATTATATTGAGTAATATACTTAGATCTCTAAAATGAATGTTTAAAGGTAATTGTAAGCAAAATGGTTTTTGGTTTATAGTAACGATGTTTAAGAACATTTGTTTATAACCTATTTAATTATATCTTTGGAAATGTGAAATCTTGTTTAAAATTTATGTCTTTTACCATTTGGGATAAGAATATGAATACATTTTTAAATAGTGAAAAAGTAGAAATGAATAGTAAAATAGTAGTACACTTATATATATATATATACATATATATATATCTTTAAAGGTATTTTAAATATATATGCAAGTATTTACAAGGAAATTTTAATTAATAAAATAAAAAGCGGATTAGAAGTTGGTTATGTGACTTATTCTTGCTTTGTGTGACTAAATCATGCTCTGTGTGATTTAAGTGTGCTTTGTATGTTTACTTGTTTATGGAGAGTATATAATCCTATACTTAGCACTAGAAGCCAACAAAATAGATTTATTCTATCTATGGGAGTTGAGAAGGATGATCAAGTGGGATTTAGAAACAATATTGCTCTAACCAACCGCCTTCACTCTTGACCGAGGGGTTGTATAAGTTAAGAAAGTCAGAAACTTGATAAGTATGTGAGACTTGTTTCCATATGCGATCATTTCTATTTCATACCAGGTAGTCGATTAGTCGACTATCGAGTTTGACTAAATTAACTTTGGAAGTATATGTAAGCATCATGTATTGATATGGTTTGAGATCCCTAGGAAGGACTCATTCATATGAATCATCCCTTGCTTTAGGAATGTATATATATGAGATTCCACTGAGAGGACTCCTTTATTTCATTGACTTACTTCTGAAAGAGCCAAAACTGTGCTAATCGTTTGTTTTGAAGAGACTAGGGTAGATAAGTGTACTACTTACCGAAAACCACATCAAAACTGATATACGAATTCTGTATTTTAGAAGTAGTTATAAAGTGAAATGTTATAGAGTTGAACTATCTATCCTAAAGTTAAGTCCAAAGGAGAGGTCAACATTAACATTTCAAATGATGATATCACGTTGTACTATCTATATTGAGTTTGATTCCAAGATAGAGCACAAAGTTAGTATTCGTCAGACAATATGCTGGGATCCATGGAGAGATTCATGAACTGGTCGAGATGTTGGGATTCAGATAGAGATTCAAGATCTGTTCGAGTGATGAAGACTTGTTTGATGAGATGCTGAATATGACTTCACCATCGGTAATGAAAGAAAGTAGAGTAGGGGCATAACCACGACGTTTAGCTAACCCAAAGGGTACATAAGCTCCAAATATCTAGAGATGCTTTCGAATGAGGTGGGAGGGAGTTGTTATTATTTGGTATCACGTGTTCGGGAATGTACTAGTTATGTTTTCCTTTATGGAATATTTTATTTAGTGATATGCATGGTTTAGAAGGTAGTTCCTGACCCTTGTGTGGGAGGCTAGCTTTTAGTTTTTACTGGGGAGACCTCCATGGAAAATCCATATGCGTATGAGATTAGCAGTTTTAGTCATACTTTTAATATTGTTGTGTTGTCAAATGCATTCAATACAGCCATTTTCCTATTTATATTCTACACCCTAAACATTTATCTATTATATCTCATTATGTAGTTATTAGATGGGTTTGGTTCTTTTGAGAAGATAACAGTTACGATGATTATAATGGTCTCAAAAGTACTGTTATATCCTAGCTACATATTTCTTGAGTTCCTCATATCAGACTTATGTTTTACTCATGGTTTTATATTCTCTTATTTTCATGGATGATCTTTTGAGTACTCTGAGAAGGAAAGGTTTTCGTTGATATTCTTCAAGGCTCGAGGAGACAAGATGGATGCTTTTACCTATAGTAGTATTTTTATTTCTACCGCATTACTATATTGTATATGTCAATATTTGTGAGATAGGTTGTTATAACCGTCCAGGCTAAAGCATTGTAACTCTGAACTGCTATATATCTCAGAGTGATAGTTTGTACTATCTTTTGATATTATATGTTATCGTTCCGATGTGGGATTCTGATGTTGTGTTCTCTTCTTTCTGATTCATTTCGTTTATTTTTATTTTACCCTAACATATTTTCTTTCCAACACTTGAGAGCTGAGAACGTGAATACCTTCGATGCATCAGCTTCAATTTTTAGGGTCGAAAAAGCTGATTTTTGCATTTAGTATCAGAGCTGAAGATTTAGTGAGAGATTTTTATTTGGTAGGGTATAACTCATTAGAGATAGGGTAACTAGCATCCTAGAATGAGTTGAGTGTATTATACGTATGAAAGCGTATTTGCATTAGTTAAGAATGTATGCCTTAAAGGTAATTCTAACTACGAAAATTTAGGATCTTATATAAGGTAACTTATATAAGTATGAACTATTAAAAGTGTAGTTTAATTAATGTAAGGATTAATGATGTTCATTGATTATCCCTTATTGATTAGCTTAGTCTTGCTCATCTAGTTTACAAGCATTATTATCATTCATTGATTGTTGATTTGTGCTCGACTACTTTATGAGCGGTTCATTTTTAATGAATGGATTGGGTAGACTGTAAACCGTGGTGCATTAAATGAACAACTTACGAATTTAGTTCCACTATTTGATATGATGTATTTGATGATAATGTTGGGTTAAAAGTTCATTCTAATAAAATAAGTTCAATGTAAATTTTCTAAGTATGGTTTATATAAATATGGTTTGTAAATGATGATGATTGAAACTTATATTTTGAGAACTTAAATCCCAATGTCTTAGGAAATGTTTTTCAAGATTTTGGAAAATGATAATAAATTATTTGAAAGTATTTGCGAATACTAATATTCTAAAAGAGTTTTTAGCCTTGTTCAAGTTTGAGGTTTCTCTCGGAATCGATGAGTTGATTCGAGGACAAAGTATTTTTATGTTATCCAGTTTAAGTGGCTCGAAAGTGACTATAAATGGAAAAGAGATGTTCAGTTGATAAGCATTTCTCATGGGCATTACCCCTCTTAGTAAGGCGATTTATGGTACGACTTGGTAGGACCCATTTCCATGGTATCATTTTTGTGTTACTCAATCCATATGTATATTTTCTTGGGATTTTAAAGTACATATTGGAGAAATTGGTTTTTAAATTGGGGTCATGATACTTAGTAATATTTGCGAAGTATTTGATAGTGCTTTGAAAATGTAACAACCCATATTTTAACTATTTGTAACTATAAAATTTAATTTAATTTTCGAATAAAAATGGTTAAAAACATAATTAAATGATTTTTAAATGCAATTCATTGAATACGAATTTAGGTAAAATTTAAATAACAAAATTTAATATAAGAAAAATGATAGCCTATATTAGAAAGTAAGTTGAATAATATTAAATTGTAAGTAATTGGTAACGGAAATTGAATTGATCAATGTTAAGTAAAATAAGAGTTGAATGAATATTCATTTAAAAATAAAAGCATAAATATATTTATATGAAATTCTATGTATTGAACGTGTTTATAATCAATAGCTTGAATTGAATGATAAATGTGGTATTGTTAATAAAAATAAAAATAATTGTTTGATAACAAATTCATTTGAAATCTAATATTGGAATTTATTGAAATTCTAATATTAGAATTCCTCGTAATTAAATTATTCGAGGATTTTGATTTACGAAGTGTAGTCTTGATGTTTCATGTAAGAACTATTGTTGATCTATATTCGAAAAAACATTTAATTTACAAAATAGTTTAAGATAAAAATTGAATTTAAAATATTTAGTCGATTTTAAATAAGTTAAATAACTTATATCTCAAATATAATGATTTATTCGCCAATTTAGTTGTTAAAATTTGTATTAGAAATTATTTAAATAACTGAATTTTGAATTTAATATGAATGGAAATGATTTTAAAAGTGGATTTAACTTTTATTTAAAAAGGAATGAAAATTTTTAACTTCGAAAATTGAATTTAAAGTGAATAAATTTATTTTTAAAAATAGTCATTTTGGTCATTATCTTGGATTTTGATGAAACGGTTTCATCGGATACGTAATGGTGAAATATTATAGGATTTCAAATTTCGCAGCGATCAGACTTATTGTTTGGCAGTACGAGCTAGAAACGCGTAGAAATCAATTAAAGAAAGTTAAAATAAGTTGATTTGGAAAATCTATGTTCTGGATATGATCTAATTGGCCCCCGATACCTATTTCATTGTGTTCAAAATAGGGGTATAACATTGCGAACGCTAGGCGGCACATGTCATATGGAGTTCGAAAATTTTACGGATCAATAGCGCCGCGAGATTTGTATATAAGCCCTCATCGTTCAAACCGTAGCCCATATTTTCTCTCAACCCCGTTTTGAACTCGATGGCCAAAAATCGCCAATCATTTCCCCTCAATTTTCTCTCAATCTACACACGATTTTGACTCGACTCCAAAAGCAAAGTTGTAGAGCTTGAAGAGCTCTACATATCCTAAGGTTGAATTAAGGCGAAATGGTTGCGCGTTTTTAGTGTTCTCCACATTAATAGCATAGGAGGAGGGGATGTGTTCGCAGGCGGGGTGGAGCTCGAAAAAGCTCTCTGAACGGTGGTGTCTGATGGTGGTCCGCTGGGGTCTGGTGGTGTGCGCTCATGGAGGTTGTGGTGCGCTATGGGTTTCAGCCAGTAGGAAGTCGAGAAGGAGGGATGGGTTGACGTTGAGAGAAAAAAAATCGTTAATGAATTATTATTTTAATTATATTGTTATATTAATTAAAGCATAATTTTTCATAAGAGGTTCGATTCGAGGGAAACATGTGGTGTTGGAGTCCAATCGACGAGGACTGCACCATGGAGTTGAATTAAAGATTATTTGAAGCTGAAAATTCAGTTCAAATAAAAATCGAGTGTTTTAAATCCTCACTAAGTACTAAATTTTCTACTGTTAGTTAAACCAATTAACGGAGTGAAATTAAATTGAATTGCTAGTTAAACGTCGTTATTGATAACTAGTTAACTATTGTGATTTATTAACTGAAATTGAACTGGTTGTATTTGGATTGATTGACAGTTAAAAATGACATTTAAAATTTAATTGTTAAATTTGATATTAAAATTTATAGCACAAAATGACATTTAAAATGGTAGGAATTTGACTGTTAAATGGATAGTTGAATTAAGGATAAATGTGACATTTAAATTTGATAGGGAAAATTTAACATTTTACACACTTACTAGATCAACATCAAAATTTGATATTTAAATCAATATTAGATTGCATATCACCTTTAGTTAAATACCCTATCACTGATTCTTATTTATTGATTGTTGTGTGATATGGTTGAATTGGTTGATTTGGATGTTAATTCATATTATTATCGATGATATTGTTGATTTGCTATATGTTGCTAGGGTTTTGATATTTCTGTATTATCACCCCGTTATTACCACTATTAATATGATTGATCACCTGGACATTTAAATTTGACATGCATGTTGAATATCCTATCTGATATGGTAATTTCGATGTATAGTGACTGCTTTAGTAGAATTGTGATTTTATCGCCGTTCGGTGGGAATCAAGTTTATTTATTGAATTTTCAAAAGGTTTTAAAACCTAACCTTTGGAAATGTATATATTATGAATAGTTTAATTTTTTGAATTGAAATAAATCTAATTTCTAAAATTAACTTGAATTTCATTTATAAAAGTTTAAATTATAAATGTTATAGTAATATATATTTTATTTTTTCCTCAAGGAGCAATAAAAGGGTTTGAAAATTTTCCTATAACTTCAATAAATAAAAGAAAACGTTATAAGAGGTTGATGTTAGAATCCAATCATTAAATGATTTTGATACGTTTGAATTGGATTATTTCAAAATTTGAGCTATGGAAATGTTGGAATTCAAAGTTTTAAAAAGAATTGTGTAAGGAAATCAAATTTGAAATTTCGAATTCAAATCGATATATGTTTTGAATTATGTAAATTGAATTACTTTATGATTTGAATCTTAAAATTTGAACATTGAAGTTAAATTGATTTCAGGATTTAAATCGGTGTATTGATATTAGACATGAATTTATGTAAATTGTAATGATTACGAAATGAAATTTGAATTGAAACTCAAGCCACTAAATTAAATCATTTTAGTTGAAATTGATTTGAATTTGAGTCGAAATTGAAGCTGGATGAAATTGATTTGAAAGGAGTTGAATTGAAACACTGGAAATTGATTTCATTTGTTTGAAAACTTGGGTATGAGTCCAGATTTATTGGAATCGGAAAGAAACAGTTCACTTTTGAAATTATATTTCTCTTGATTTTGAGTTGACTTACATGAGGATTTTTAGTCCAGACTCGACTGTTTTTTCCATTACACCTAGGTTGGACCGAGTTTTTCAGTTATCGAAAACAGTTATTCTGGAGGACGAAGATGAAGATTTGGTATATCATATCTACTAGTATTTATTCTGCTACATTATTTCATTCTATCTATTAGATTGTATAACTTTGATAATGTTGTATAACCGTGATGTATGTGGTAAATTGAATTGAGTATATATTGTTAAATAGCTTTATGAACTGTTTATATGATTATTATATTTTATCGTTCCGCTACAAGATTATGTTGTTGTTTTCTTCTTTTGTTCAATTTCTTTAAAGTAAACCCATTGATAATCTATCTTTTAACTGGTTTTAGTTAGACACGTGTGTTTCATTGTCAACTTAAACTTTTCAAAAAGGGTGGCTCGTCACAGTTGGTATCGGAGCTTTGGTTTAGCGTATACCTAAAGACGTAGGATAAGCTCATTGGGGGTATATACGTATACGAAAGAGCGTATTTGTTAGTGATATAGAAATATTTTGAAATTGACAAATGAAATGATTTTAACTTAGACTATATATAGAATACAAAAGAATGAATTCTATAAACTGATAAAATTATTCCTGCCTCTTGGTGATAAATGGATGTTATTTCATTGTTGATTTTGACTAATATGAATTTACATATCATCGCTTATTGATTGATGAGTTGTGCTCGGCCAGTTTATGAGCATCGACTATTGGCTGTTGATTTGAGTATTTGACCGTGGTTGAAATTTTGATTTTGAAATATATTTGACCAATTGAGAAACTGCATGTTTTAACAATGGATTTTGAAGTGAATATATATCTAAATTTCCTCCTGTATCATTTTAAAGAGTAATGGATACCATTTGAAAGTGATATATGAAATATGGTTTATCTAGATATGGTTAGTGAATAAAAGAAATGTTATTCAAACTGGAATTAAGAGTTTGAATTCTAGGATTTTAGAAGTTGGGTTATAAGATTTTGGAAATATATAATAGCATAATTTGAAATTATTTTCCAAATAGAATTGTTATAAATGATTTCAAAGTGAGTTCAATAAAAGATCTGAAACTCACTTCTGTCGTTGGAAAATAACTTCGATGATGACTGCTGCATCATCGACATTCATTTTTGAGTTTCAAAGTGACGGAGGCCACTTTAGCAGCTTTGCTACTCGATCGCTTAATGAAACTGATTAGATTCAAATCCCTGAATTACGGTTTGATGTTCGAAAGAAATATGTATATATTTATTTCAAACGTTTTGAAATAAAAACCCGGTGTTCGGTTCTCGATTTTTGGGTTGAATTATATTATGAACACACATATCCTATGCATTGGGGTCGATTAATTGATTGATTGTGCATCTTGTGAGATGATTGATTTTTGATTCCCAATTTTGAATTGGAATTTGATTTTTTGACTATTTTGAATAGTTGAACACTTCCAAATTGATATTTAAATTTAAAGCTTAGTATTTATAAAAGCATAAAGAAATAGTTTTATAACTCTTAAATTGAAGATAATAATAATAGAATTTAAGCAAGTTTTAAATTTTACATATTTTGATAAGAATGGTGTATATGATTATTTTGAATTATAGAAGTATGGAATTAGTTTTGAGATGTTTTAAATGAAAGAAGTTTAAGAAATGTTTATAAAATTAGTAAAAGTTTTATAAAGTTATTTATGCATAAAATGATTGTGGAAAATATTTGATTTCTGAAAAGAAAATCTTGATCTATACAAATGGTGAATTGAAGTCGTGAAAGATATTAATTTGAAATTTGAAATTTTTCGAATTTGAATTACATGTGATTTGAAAAAAAAATGATTGTTGAGATCATATATGGATTTAAATTGAACTGATATATGAAAGTCGATTGATTTCAAAGACCTTTGACTATATATAAATACTTGATTTGAAAAGTTTTCCACTCTTGTACGAAAATGATTTGTATAAGTATAAGATTATTTCGAAAACTATTGATTTTGAAAGGTATTTGATTTGATAAGTGATAATCTTATATATAGCGGAATTTATATAAGAATGATATGATACATTCGAGACTATTGATTTTGGAAGGTACTCGATTTGGAAACGAAATCTTATATATAATGGAATTTATATAAGTGTGATATTTGAAGTTGTGATTTGGAAAGGGTACTATATATAGTATGATATATTTCAAAGTAAAAGATATGGGAAGTACCCTCTGTGATTTTCGATAATCCACTTGGTGGATTTATTCTATTGTTTGATTTTGGTTGTCCAGACATAAACTCATGAGTTCTTCGAATTCCTGGCATAACCTATGGTCTTTTGATTTGATTATAGTAGCATAATTCGAGGTGGTAGATATTGCTTACAATTTACTATGATTTCCCTAGGATAGCAACATAACCATTGTGTAGCTGAGTTCTATGGTCGATTGTATTTGGCGTAAATCGAGGTGGTAGAGATTGCCTATAGATTACTATGTTTTCACTGGGATAGCGACGTAACCATAGAGTGTAACCACTAAGTAAACTGCGATCCACATGGCGTAATCCTAGGGGCAGCGATTGCCTATAGTCTACTATGTTTTCTCTAGGATAAAGACATAACCATTGGGCGTAACTGCTAATTAGATTACGATCCATGGGCGATTTGATTTTTGATTTGCATAGCGTAATTCGTGGGGTAGGGATTACCTATAGTTACAGATGTTTCCTCTAGGATAGGAGCATAACCATTGTGTAATTGCAATCCATGATTGGTTTTCGAGTTGTGCTTTCCATATCTGTTTTAAAAAGTTTTTCAAGTATTTTCATTAGGTATTGAAATGGTTCTACAAAGTACACAGAGATTTCTAGTCTTACGACTGATCAACGTATGACTAAATTCTATAAGAATGAGGATAAAATTGTTGAAACATCGAGTTATCGAAAATAGTTTCAGTATAAAATTGTTCCGATTTAAAAGTATTTTGTTATAAAAGAATTCTAACAAAGAAATTTTTTAAACATTTAAGAACTAAATATAAAAACCACTTAAATTTTCTATTGGTGTAATTAAGAAACCAGTAAAATAAACACATAAGTTATACATAGACCATTCTATTTGAATTTACAATTCTGATTCAGATTTGAATACACGATTTAAGGTAATTCACACATGTCCGATTTAGGATGTTTGCTCGATTCTTGAGGACAAACGCTGACATGGATTTTTGATACAAATTCGAAGTTCTCTATCATAGTTTATTACTATTGTAACAACCTGCATATTTATCGATTTTATATTTAAATATTATATTTAAATATTTTATCGTTCGTCGGATTTTGGTCCGAAAAGCTACTTTTTGCAAACAGTCGAATTGGGACTCGAGACCACCCCCATTGAGTTCAAAATGACGTTTGCGACCTTTTTTAGTATAAGCTTCGATATATTTGGAGAAAGTTGATTTTTGCTACTTTTCACTTAGGGTTTTGGTTTGGGCTGAGCCCACTTATGTATTCAGTTCCAACCCTCTCCTCTTCATTCACTTCTTTTCTATTTTCCTAATACTCAAGCTTTTATGTTAATGGGGGAAAGGAAGAGGAAATAGAAACTCCCAAGCCCTAGTTGCTCTTGATAATCCAACTTCTTGCTCCAAATTCAAAGAGAAGGATAGGTAAGCCTCTTCTCCATCTTCTCCATCTCTTCTCCTCTTCAATTTCAGAAAATATCCTCAACCTAATTTAAGAAAATATGTGTTTTATTCTTAGATTGAAGCTTGTTGAGTAAGAGTGAAGAGTGGTTAGCCTTTCCTTTGCATTTGAGCTTCTTCTTCTTGTTCTTGAGTTAAAAAGGTGAGATTTTTATCTCAAATCTATGCTTATATTTATCTTCGATTGTTAGGTATGAATTCCTAACACTTATTCGTGTGCATTTGCTTTTGGTTTGGATTGATTTGGTGAATATTCCAATTTTTAGTGTTTGGGTTCAATTCCTTAAAAATCATAGCTTTGATCTTTGATCATGTTTTTGGAGATGCATCGAAGAGCTTATATGGCCGGGTAGTCGATTGACATAAACCCTTAGCGCCGTTGCTCGTGCGAATGCAATTTTGGTCAAGATTGAACCTCATTTGTAATAGGCATGGATGAGGCTGGAAACAGGCTCGGCCGACCGACCCCCTTGGTCCGGTCGACCGACCTGCTTCCAAGTGCATAAGCACTTTCTGTTTTAAGGTTCAGTCGACCGAGTACAGGGTTCGGTCGACCGACCTGCTGTCCCGAGAGGTTTCCAACCTTTGGTTCGGTCGACCGACTCAGGGAGTCCGGTCGACCGACCTGATGATTTTTGCCAGATTTGCCTATTTTCCTAATTCGTTTGAATATCCAACTTTAATCGATTCGTGTTGTCTCCCTTTTGTTGTTGTCATTTATTATCGACTTTGATGACCTTTTCTTTGGGAATTTTAGATATATCCACTTTGATGGATTTTATATCGATTTCATTGGATTTTATTCACGTTTTCGAATGTGAATCTTAGTGATTGATTGTTCCTACAATCCTTTTTGTGATTTGTCACTTTAAAAATATAAAGGTTTTCTATACTAGTAGTAAATATCAAAACTCTTTCTTCAAATGGTTTCAACACTATTTTATTACAAAGCTCGTTTTCTAAAACCGATTTCCAATCTATTAGTATATACAAACCTTTACCTCACTCGTATGAGAAATCTAATTAAACGACTTAGTAAAACAAGTGGTATGAAACGCTTGCGTTTACTTCGTCGGTTAATTCTTGGACTTGTTCGATTGAATCTCTTGTGACAATTTTCTAGTGGAGATCTACAATTTGTTCGTAAATATTTAAGTTAAGCTAGTGGTTATGGGACATGAAGCTAAGCTCATATATTTACTAGCTTATTGTAATTGACACTTCTCTTTGATCATGACGATCATCTTTGTGGTTTAGACTAGCAATGTGCGATGTCTCTTTGTTTATGTGGAGGACTGTTCCTCATTTTATTGAGTTCCGTCTCATTTTATACATGGGTTGTACCTTTCTAGGTGCGTCGATGTTTATCTATGCATGGGGTGTACCTTTCTAGGTGCATCGATGTTTCTTTACTTCGAGGAGCAATCGGCTCAATAAGTCGCGACATGGGGCATATCTTTCTAGGTGCGTCGATGTTCGTCTATGCATGGGGCGTATCTTTCTAGGTGCATCAGTGTTAGACTTTGCATGGGGTGTATCTTTCTAGGTGCATCGATGTTAGGCATTACATGGGGTGTATCTTTCTAGGTGCATCGATGTTTATTTGTGCATGGGGCGTATCTTTCTAGGTGCGTCGATGCTAGAGCATGGGGCGTATCTTTCTAGGTGCGTCGATGTTCGACATTACATGGGGTATATCTTTCTAGGTGCATCGATGTTTATTTGTGCATGGGGCGTATCTTTCTAGGTGCGTCGATGCTAGAGCATGGGGCGTATCTTTCTAGGTGCGTCGATGCTAGAGCGTGGGGCGTATCTTTCTAGGTGCGTCGATGTTCGATTGTACATGCGGCGTGTCTTTCTAGGTGCGTCGATGTCCAGTTTTTTTGGGGATTGGCCATCCTTTTTGTTGTGATTTCTAGATTTCGTGTGTTGATTTCTGGAATTTATGTTTCACCAACTTTTACGACGGGCATTGATATATATGTCATTTATTGTGGCTTGGTGAATGAAATTAGGAGTATGACATTCCTTTTTATCTTGAGTAGATTATTGTGATATTGATTAATCTCTTGTTGATTTTCAATTACTTATTTATCACAGCTTGGCATTGTGATTATTATATGTTTATGTCATATCTCTTATTATATCTCACTTCATCTGATATTTATAGCTAGACTGATCCGTTTATTATTTTCTTATTAAATAATACTCAGGTCAGACCGAGATGTTACAGGTGCTTCTGCTTGACTTCTCATCCAGGATCATTACTCTGACTTTTGGCTAACTACTTAGATTAGTATTTTATTTTGTTGTATACACTTGAGATATGGACTCATGGATGTATTCTTTTGTATAGCACGTGTTGCTATTCTTTTGTATTATTGTGGATCTTTTTGACCACTACTCTGATGTACACTTCCTAGTGTAATATTCATATCTATTTCCGCCTTTGTGATATGAATTATCTGTGACTGATTTGTGTTATGTTTATTTCTATATTTGTTTCCGAAGACCTTTATAGCCACTGTGTAGTAGCTTTGAGTTTGTGTTGGTATGTCGGATTCCCTCTTGAGATGAAATGTTATATTTTTATCTGGCATATCGGTACTCGCACAAAGCAATTATACAGATGGTCGCTCCTCAACAGCCTTATTCTCCGTGCTAGTTGACAGCATTACACCGTAGTGTTCTTGGCTAGCGTGGTTATAGAGGTGGGGCGTCACAGCTTGGTATCAGAGCCAAACTTCGGAACAATATGGAATATTATAACAAGGATCATCGTCCTAAGTCCATCTTAGGAGTCGTGCTTTAGGGTTTAATTCGAGTCTTCGTACCGATTCATCCTATTTTCTTTATGATTCCTTGTTTATCTATCAAGATTGCTTGATATTCATTTTTGGAATAACCTTTTTCTTCTTCTTTATTTCTTTCTAAAGGAAGGGAAATGGTTAGTTCTAGCAGTCCTAGCGCTGGTCAATCCAGTAGCCCTTCTCTGGATGGCGCATTCATGTCTGCCCAACAACTTTTGGATCTATGCGTTGAGTAATAACCCCGAAATGGTTCTACCTTTGAAACTTGAAGTTTCTTTCAATCAGCTTGTGGATGTTACTCTTCTTCATGGAGAGGTTAGTAAAGGAAGTGTTTGTGATATTGGGACTTCCAAGAAGAGACATATTACGTTCAAGATCCTTAACCCCAATAAGAGAGTGAAGCAAACTAATTCTGTAGCAAAGACTCCAATCCCTAATCGTGGAGGATGCTACAATTGTAATTCTAAGGACCACTATGCAAGGGAGTGCCCGAAACCTCTCTTTTGCCGTTATTGCAAAAGTTCGGGTCATCTTATATCTGCCTGCCCCATACTTCAAAGCAAGAAAAAGGTGGAACAAGAAACTTTGGTTGACAAGACTCCTACCCCAAGTCGTAAACAATGCTACAATTGTGATTCCACGGACCATTATGTAATTAAGTACCCGAAACCCCTTTATTGTCGCTATTGCAAAGACTCGGGTCATCTTTTATCTGCATGTCCCAAACTTTTGAACAAGGACATGAGAAAGCTAAATATTGTGCAAGCCCCTAGCAATACTTCTCGTGGTCAAGGTATTTTTCACTCAATCCTTGATGGCATTGTTTTATTTCGTGATCTTCTTATTTGAGTTCTTTTTGATATGGGTTTCGTCTCACTATTTTATATCAAAAGAACTTGTCGATTCTTTTTCTTTGAATATTTTGGGCTTGTTGACTTCTTGATGATTGTGAATCCGGATGGTAGATCCGCAACACTCAATTTTCTTTTATTTGATGTCGAAATTATTTTATGTGATTTATCTTTCCGAGCCGATATTTTTACTTAGGCTTCGGAATTGATTTTTTGTAAGGATTGGCTTAATCGTTGGGAGGCTCATATCCTATTTTCTCGAGTGGACTATTCATCTTTGACATTTTCAAATCTATTAAGCAGATTTCAATTTTTCCTTTATGATTTTGATTCCAACTTGATGGCATCATTTTATTCCTTAAGCCCACTTATAAGGAAAGTGATGTTTCTCTTATCTAAATAGTTTGAGAAATTTTCCGGTATTTTTGAGCTTGTCTTAGGATTATCACATAAGTAATCTTTTGTGTGGTGCTAAGGTCTTTTCAGTTTGACCTTACCACCGGTTTTCATTTGCTATGAGTTGCGGAAATTAGCATTCCACTTACCACATTCCGCACTCGTTATGATTCTTATGAATGACTTATTATGTCATTCAGTTTGTCCAGCTTATTTCATCCATTTTATATATCAAATATTCTATGAATATTTCGATGAGACTATTCTTGTATTTATTGATTTTGGATGAAAATAGAAACTTAAAAATTTTGAAAATCTTTTTCATAAGATTTATTTATAAGTACGATTTGATTTTGCTCTTAAACAAGCAAAGAATATTCTTAAAGGTTTTTAAGAAACATGTTTACTATATAGAAGATGATTTTGTGATTGTATTGCCCATTGAGTGCTTTAAGAATTTTGGTCGATGCGCTTGATCAACGTTATCGATAAGAATCTCCTAAACGCTTTGATGAGACAATTAGACACGATATATTGACTTGTAAAAATGTAAATTTATCTAGAAAGATAATTACATAATGATAAATGTAATTTTGAAAGTTTTAACTTTTCAGGAAAGAAGATTATTTAAAAAGAAATTCTTTCTTTTCGATACTTTTATTCTTGTGATTCCTGAGGGGGAACCAAGACTTTGCTATTTGTACCAATACTAGTCGTATTGGTTTGGATGCCATTCTCTTGCAAAGGAGAACGTGCTATCACTTGTGCTTCTAAATCATTATAGCCTATCGAGACTAGATATACCACTCATGATCTAGTGCTCGCGGTTATTGTTTCTACTTTTAGAGTTTTACATCGTCATTTTTAGGGGAGGAATTTGTTCTCCATCTCGATCATAAATCCTTGGAATATTTATTTTCTCATAAGGAACTTCATGTCAACTCGAGTTCCTGGTATCTTATGATCTCGATATTCTTTTTATTCCCAGAAGGGAAATCGTGTTGCCGATGCACTTTGTCGTAGGCAACAAGTGGTTGATTCTTTGATGATGTCTGAAGGGAATTATCTCTTTATCAGTTCATCAAACGTTTTGATGTACTTCGTTTTATTGAGTTTTATCTCATTCCTTTTATGGACTAGTGTCCCGTGTTCTTTTATGGTGTTCGGTTCATCGGATGTACTATTATTATACTACATCGATGTTCCGTCTTATCTGGATCAATGGATGTACCATTATACTACATCGTTGTTCCGATTTATCGGTTCATTGGACGTACCGTTTTTGTACTATGTCGGTGTTCCAAATTATTCGAGTTTCTAGTTTCTCGAGCGTACCGTTTCTGTACTACGCCGTTGCACTGGCTCAATTTTCTGCTATTCTTGACGTTCTCCACGTCTCTTATATACAGAAATGCTTTTATGTGTCCGGTTTTTATTCTTGAGCCCGGTGATATTGTGGAAATTGAAGTTTCATCAGATTTGATTTATGAGCAACATTCCATTCGCATCATTATTCGGAGGTTGAGCGCCTTCGGAATAAAGATGTTCTTCTTGTGATAGTTCAATGGTTCTCAAATCCTAAGGATTTCTCTTGGGAATCCAGAGAATTCATCGAGCGATCCCGTTCAGGCTAACTCTTTAGTGCTCTTTATGGTGAACTTCTTATTTCAATTTTCTTTTGTGTTGATATGATTCCATGGTTGTTACTTCTTATTTTCCTCTTAAGTATTGCGAGGACGCAATTTCTTTAAGGAGGGGAGTCTGTAACAACCTGCATATTTATCGATTTTATATTTAAATATTTTATTTAAATATTTTATCGTTCGTCGGATTTTGGTCCGAAAAGCTACTTTTTGCAAACAGTCGAATTGGGACTCGAGACCACCCCCATTGAGTTCAAAATGACGTTTGCGACCTTTTTGAGTATAAGCTTCGATATGTTTGGGGAAAGTTGATTTTTGCTACTTTTCACTTAGGGTTTTGGTTTAGGCTGAGCCCACTTATGTATTCAGTTCCAACCCTCTCCTCTTCATTCACTTCTTTTCTATTTTCCTAATACTCAAGCTTTTATGTTAATGGGGGAAAGGAAGAGGAAATAGAAACTCCCAAGCCCTAGTTGCTCTTGATAATCCAACTTCTTGCTCCAAATTCAAAGAGAAGGATAGGTAAGCCTCTTCTCCATCATCTCCATCTCTTCTCCTCTTCAATTTCAGAAAATATCCTAAACCTAATTTAGGAAAATATGTGTTTTATTCTTAGATTGAAGCTTGTTGAGTAAGAGTGAAGAGTGGTTAGCCTTTCCTTTGCATTTGAGCTTCTTCTTCTTGTTCTTGAGTTAAAAAGGTGAGATTTTTATCTCACATCTATGCTTATATTTATCTTCGATTGTTAGGTATGAATTCCTAACACTTATTCGTGTGCATTTGCTTTTGGTTTGGATTGATTTGGTGAATATTCCAATTTTTAGTGTTTGGGTTCAATTCCTTAAAAATCATAGCTTTGATCTTTGATCATGTTTTTGGAGATGCATCGAAGAGCTTATAGGGCCGGGTAGTCGATTGACATAAACCCTTAGCGCCGTTGCTCGTGCGAATGCAATTTTGGTCAAGATTGAACCTCATTTGTAATAGGCATGGATGAGGCTGGAAACAGGCTCTGCCGACCGACTCCCCTGGTCCGGTCGACCGACCTGCTTCCAAGTGCATAAGCACTTTCTGTTTTAAGGTTCGGTCGACCGAGTACAGGGTTCGGTCGATCGACCTGTGCTGTCCCGAGAGGTTTCCAACCTTTGGTTCGGTCGACCAACTCAGGGAGTCCGGTCGACCGACCTGATGATTTTTGCCAGATTTGCCTATTTTGCTTATTCGTTTGAATATCCAACTTTAATCGATTCGTGTTGTCTCCCTTTTGTTGTTGTCATTTATTATCGACTTTGATGACCTTTTCTTTGGGAATTTTAGATATATCCACTTTGATGGATTTTATATCGATTTCATTGGATTTTATTCACGTTTTCGAATGTGAATCTTAGTGATTGATTGTTCCTACAATCCTCTTTGTGATTTGTCACTTTAAAAATATAAAAGTTTTCTATACTAGTAGTAAATATCAAAACTCTTTCTTCAAATGGTTTCAACACTATTTTATTACAAAGGTCGTTTTCTAAAACCGATCTCCAATCTATTAGTATATACAAACCTTTACCTCACTCGTATGAGAAATCTAATTAAACAAATTAGTAAAACAAGTGGTATGAAACGGCGTTTAATTCGTCGGTTAATTCTTGGACTTGTTCGATTGAATCTCTTGTGACAATTTTCTAGTGGAGATCTACAATTTGTTCGTAAATATTTAAGTTAAGCCAGTGGTTATGGGACATGAAGCTAAGCTCATATATTTACTAGCTTATTGTAATTAACACTTCTGTTTGATCATGACGATCATCTTTGTGGTTTAGACTAGCAATGTGCGATGTCTCTTTGTTTATGTAGAGGACTGTTCCTCATTTTATTGAGTTTCGTCTCATTTTATACATGGTTCATACCTTTCTAGGTGTGTCGATGTTTATCTATGCATGGGGTGTACCTTTCTAGGTGCATCGATGTTTCTTTACTTCGAGGAGCAATCGGCTCAATAAGTCGGGACATGGGGCGTATCTTTCTAGGTGCGTCGATGTTCGTCTATGCATGGGGCGTATCTTTCTTGGTGCGTCGATGTTCGACTTTGCATAGGGTGTATCTTTCTAGGTGCATCGATGTTAGGCATTACATGGGGTGTATATTTCTAGGTGCATCGATGTTTATTTGTGCATGGGGCGTATCTTTCTAGGTGCGTCGATGCTAGAGCATGGGGCGTATCTTTCTAGGTGCGTCGGTGTTCGACATTACATGGGGTGTATCTTTCTAGGTGCATCGATGTTTATTTGTGCATGGGGCGTATCTTTCTAGGTGCGTCGATGCTAGAGCATGGGGCGTATCTTTCTAGGTGCGTCGATGTTCGACTGCACATGGGGCGTGTCTTTCTAGGTGCGTCGATGTCCAGTTTTTTTGGGGATTGGCCATCCTTTTTATTGTGATTTCTAGATTTCGTGTGTTGATTTCTGGAATTTATGTTTCACCAACTTTTACGACGAGCATTGATATATATGTCATTTATTGTGGCTTGGTGAATGAAATTAGGAGTATGACATTCCTTTTTATCTTGAGTAGATTATTGTGATATTGATTAATCTCTTGTTGATTTTCAATTACTTATTTATCACAGCTTGGCATTGTGATTATTATATGTTTATGTCATATCTCTTATTATATCTCACTTCATCTGATATTTATAGCTAGACTGATCCGTTTATTATTTTCTTATTAAATAATACTCGGGTCAGACCGAGATGTTACAGGTGCTTCTGCTTGACTTCTCATCCAGGATCATTACTCTGACTTTTGGCTAACTACTTAGATTAGTAGTTTATTTTGTTGTATACACTTGAGATATGGACTCATGGATGTATTCTTTTGTATAGCACGTGTTGCTATTCTTTTGTATTATTGTGGATCTTTTTGACCACTACTCTGATGTACACTTCCTAGTGTAATATTCATATCTATTTCCGCCTTTGTGATATGAATTATCTGTGACTGATTTGTATTATGTTTATTTCTATATTTGTTTCCGAAGACCTTTATAGCCACTGTGTAGTAGCTTTGAGTTTGTGTCGGTATGTCGGATTCCCTTTTGAGATGAAATGTTATATTTTGCATATCGGTACTCGCACAAAGCAATTATACAGATGGTCGCTTCTCAACGGCCTTATTCTCCATGCTAGTTGACAGCATTACACCGTAGTGTTCTTGGCTAGCGTGGGTATAGAGGTGGGGCGTCACAACTATGTAAGGAGGATGAAAGTATCTAATCAAGAAGTTGGATTAGTGTTCGTACTAGAGTAGTCAGGTTACCAATACTAGTTCGAAAAATAAAATTTTGTATTTGAGTAAGAGATCGAAATTGTTATACGTAAGAATGGTGTATATACATCGTATGGATTTTAATAAAATGATTGTATGCTATGACTACTAGCTATGATTGTTCTTGTGTAGGATTGCTATGTTATTTGGTTGAATGTACTTTTATGTTTCATTATAAATGGGAATTGGTTGTTTATGTGTTAAAGATAGTAAAATAAAATTGAATGTGAATGAAATAGATGTGAATAAATTAGAAGTAGATCAATTAAATGTTAATAATGAAAAATATTCGATGTTAATAAGGAATAATGTTAGTAAAAATGATAGTGTATAAATAAAATGCTGACACTGAAAATGTAAATTGATGTAAAATGAATTAATAGAACGAATATAACTTGGATTATAAAATGAAATGCAATTTGAATTGTGAAAAAAATTGAACAAAAAGAAATGAGGGTAAGAAAAATTAATATGGGTAAATGAATTTAATTTAAAATTGGATGTAAACAAGTTAAATGCAAATAAAATGAGTTTTAATAAAATTGAATGGTAAATAATTGAATATGAAATAAATTAATGAGATAAACTAAAAAAATGGAAGTTAACTTAAGAGAAGTGGAATAAATTGACTGTGATAAAAAAGAAAATTTATTAATATACATTTGAGTTATAAAATAAAATTTACTTAAGCTAATGGTACGAATAAATGAAATAAACAAATGAAGTGAATCAAAGAATTAATATTGAACTTAGGTTATGAAGAAAATATTAATACACATGAGTTACATTTTATAAAATGTTTATAATAAATTTGAATGGTTTATAAATGAGATTGGTATTAAAAAGAGAATATACTAAGCAGTATTAAAATAAAATTTAACTTAAACAAGGTTAAATGGAATAATTATATAAATGGTTCATAAATGAATTTATATGAAATATGTTAAAAAAAAGTGAACCAATTGGAATCTAACAAATTAAATTGAACAAACTGAATGTAAATGAAGTAAATTTGAATAAATTGGTAGTAAACTAATTAAATATTAGTGGAAATTGAATGTTAATAAAAATTAAGTGTATAAATTAGCTATGGACATTGGAAGATGTAAATGAACGTAGTTATGAGTTAATTAGATTAATTGGATAAATATTATTAACTGAATGGTTTCTTTTGTTGTAAATCGTCGTTGTAACTGTTTTTCTTGCATATGATTGTTGTAGATTGTGTGTTAGTGCTTATACTTATGATTTGAATTCAAAATTCATGTCATATAGCCTATTAAGCTTATACATGCCTTCAATATCTTTATATATGACTAATATCTTAAATTGTCATGGGATAGGTCCATATGAAGACCGTTTGGACGCATACGCGGATTTTATATGTTTTGCTTGCTTAATACGAGTGAACTCGCTCGTATTATTAATAATAAGGTACACATCTTGTACTACATACCGCACTTTTTATTTTTTCCTTTGGGATGACTCATCATTGAGACGAGATGTACATTTTATATATATTTGGCTTATATATTCTATTGTAAAAAAATTCCGATCGATCCGCCGTGCAAAGGAGACTCTGCCGAAGTTTTCCGTAAATTCGGAAGTTAGAAAATTTTGAGGTTTTAAATTTTATAACTTATCTTATATACAAGTTGTTGTTTCCATAAGCTGATTAGAATAGCGTAGTAGAAGCATGGTAAAAGTATTCAAATAAGATTTTAATGTTTTATAAGTTGATAATTTTGAATAAAATATATCAGGTGTTAAATTCTCCACTTAACTCAAAACTTTTCGAGGACGAAAAGTTTTGAGTACGGGTGATTGTAACGACTCGTATTTTTTACCATTTTAAACTATTAAATTTAGTATAATTTTTGAATAAAAATATAATTAAATGATTTGTTAATGTAATTTATTGAATATGAATTCAGGTAAATTTTAAATAACAAAATTCAGTATAAAAAAAGATGATAACTTATATTAGAAAGTAAGTTGAATAATATTAAATCATGAGTAATTGATAACAGAAATTAATTGATCAATGTTAAGTAAAATAAGTGCTGAATGAATGTTCGTTTAAAAGTAAAAGCATAAATTTATTTAAATGAAATTCTATTTATTGAATGTGTTCATAATCAATAGCTGGAATTGACTAATAAATATTGTACTATTTAAATAAAAATAAAAATAATTGTTTGATAACAAATTCATTTGAAATCTAATGTTGGAATTCATTGAAATTCTAATATTGGACTTCCTCATAATTGAATGATAAGGGTTTTGATTTATGTAGTGTAATCTTGATATTTCATGTAAGAACTTTTGTTGTTCTATATTTGAACAAACATTTTAATTTACAAAATAGTTTAAGATAAAAATTGAATTTAAAATATTTAGTTGATTTTATATAAGTTAAATAACTTATATTTTCAAATATAATGATTTATTCGTCAATTTAATTGTCAAATCTAACATTGGAAATTATTTAAATAACTGAATTTTGAATTTAATATGAATGGAAATGATTTTAAAAGTTGATTCAACTTTTATTTAAACAAGAATGAAAATAACTTTGAAAATTGAATTTAAAGTGAATAAATTTATTTTGGAAAACAGCCATTTTGGTCACTGTCTTGGATTTCGACGAAACCAGTTTCATCGGATCCATAATAGTTAATTATTATAGGATTTCAAATTTCATAGCGATCAAACATATCATTTGGCCGTAGGAGTTAGAAACACGTAGAAATTAATTGAAGGAACTTAATTAAAATAATTCCATTTGAAAAAGCTTTCTTCTAAATATGGAATAGGCCCCAGATACCTATTCCATTTTTTTTCGAATGCGGGTATAACATTAGAAATGCCATACGACATGGGTCATTTGGAGTTTGAAAATTTCACGGATTAATTTTGCCACAAGATTTGTATATAAGGCCCCCATCGTTAACCCTAGCCCATTTGTCCCCTAGGCCGCCATTTTGAACTCGATGGCCGAAAATTGCCTATCATTTCCCCTCAATATTCTCTAAATCCACACACGATTTCGACTCGACTCCAAAAGCAAAGTTGTAGGGCTCGACGAGCTCTACATATCCTACGGTTGAATTGAGGCAAAACATCTTGGAATCCCCAAAATAAAGGCGAAATGGTTGTGCATTTTTTTGGGTTCTCACGCATCAATGGCATAGGCGGAGTTGATGTGCTCGCAAGAGGGAGTGAAGCTCGGAGAGGCGCTTTGAACGGTGGTGTGTGATGGTGGTTCGTTGGGGTCTGATGGCATGTGCTCATGGAGGTTGTGATGCTCGATGGGTTTCGGCCTGTACGAAGTCGAGCGGGAGGGATGGGTTAATAGTGAGAGGGAAAAAAATTTAGTTAATTAATTATGTTAATTATTATTTTATTTGTATCGTTATATTAATTAAAGCATAATTTTTTCATACGAGATCCAATTCTAGCGAAACAAGTGGCATTGGAATCGTATCGACATGTACTACGTTATAGAGATGAATTGAAGATTGTTTGAAGCTGAAAATTTTTTTCGTTCAAATAAAATGTGAGTGTCTTAAACGCTTATGAAGTACTAAATTTCCCACTATTGGTTAAACCAATTAATTAAGTGAAATTAAATTAAATTACTAGTTAAATATCATTATTGATAATTAGTTAACTATTGTGATTTGTTGACTGAAATTGAATTTATTAAATTTTAATTGATTGACAGTTAAAACCGACAATTAAAATTTAATTGATAAATAAGGTTTTAAAATTTATAGCATAAATTGACATTTAAAATTGATAGGAATTTGACTGTTAATTGGATAGTTGAAATTGATGATAAATGCGACATTTAAATTTGCTGGGAAAATTTGACATTGTATATGCTTATTAGATTGGCATCTAAATTTAATTTTTAAATCGATATTGGATTGCATATCACTTTTACTTAAACACCCCGACACTGATTTTTATTTATTGATTGTTGTGTTATATGGTTAAATTGGTTGATTTGGATGTTAATTCATATTGTTATGGATGGTATTGTTGATTTACCGTATGTTGCTAATGGTTTTTATATTTCTATGTTATCACGCTGTTATTACCATTTTGAATATGATTGATCACCTGGACATTTAAATTTGATATGGACGTTGAATATCCTTTCTGATATAGGAATTTCGATGCATAGGTGATTGCTTTGGCTGAATTGTGATTTTGTGATTTGATCGCCGTTCGGCGGAAATCGAGTTTATTTATTAAATTTTCAAAAGGTTTTAAAATCTAACATCTAGAAATGTATATGTTATAAAGAATTTAATTTTGTGAATCAAAGTAAATCTAGTTTCTAAAATTAACTTGAATTTCATGTATAAATATTCTAATTCTGAATTTTATATTAATATATATAATTTTTTCCTAAAGGAGCAATAAAAGGGTTTGAAAAATTCCTATAACTTTAATAAATAAAAGAAAATGTTATAAAGTCCGTTGTTGGAACCAATCATTAAATGATTTTGATACGTTTGAATTAGATTATTTTTAAAATTCGAGCTAATGGAAATGTTGGAATTCAAACTTGTCAAAAGAATTTGTGCAAAGAAATCAAATTTGAAATTTCGAAGTCATGATCGTTATATGTTTTGAATTGTGGAAATTGGATTATTTTGAGGTTTGAATCTTAAAATTTGAACATTGAAGTTAAATTGATTTAAGGATTTTAATCGATGTATTGATATTAGATTCAAATCTATATAAATTGTAATGGTTTTGAAATAAGATTTGAATTAAAACTCGAGCCACTAAATTAAATCGTTTGAGTTGAAATTGATTTAAATTGGATTAGAAATTGAAACAAAATGAAACCGATTTGAAAGGATTTGAATTGAAACACTAGAAATTGGATTAATTTGTTTGGAAATTTGGGTCTGAGTCCAGATTTATTGGAATCAGAAAGAAATAGTTCATTTTTGAAACTATATTTCTCTTGATTTTGAGTTGGCTTACATGAGGATTTTTATTCATGATTCGACTATTTTATTTTTCATTACGCTCGGGTCAGACTGAGTTTTTCAGTTATCGAAAGCAGTTATTCTGGAGGACGAAGACGAAGATTTGGTATATCATATCTACTGGTATTTATTCTGTTGCACTATTTCATTCTATCTATTAAATTGTATAGCTCTGATAATGCTGTATAACCGTAATGTATGTGGTAAATTGAATTGAGTATATATTGTTAAGCAGCTTCATGAACCGTTTATGTGATTATTATATTTTATCGTTCCGCTGTGAGATTCAGTTGTTGTTTTCTTATTTTCTTCTATTTCTTTAATATAAACCCATCGATAATATATCTTTTAAATGGTTTGAGTTTGATATGTGTGTTTATTGTCAACTTAACTGTTCAAAAAGGGTGGGTCGTCATAGAAAATGATTTTGATTTTAAATCCTAAAAGTATGATTTGATATACACAAGTTATACGTATGTATTATTATTTCAAATAATTTGAAATGAAACCTGGTATATAGTACTAAAGTTTTTCTTTGAAGGAATATGATGTAAAAAGTAGGGCAGTTAAATAAAGGTTAGTTTTGGCAGTATAGATTTCGATATGAATTTCTTATTGAAAAGATTTGCATATATGCTATATAAGGAGCCTGAGTCATAGCGACATAACCTGATTGTTTGTGGAAACTTATCTTGTTTTCTCTTTATGGTAGAGTGTGTCTAATGAATAAGCGGAACTCTAATAAGTTGCTTTATTGACGCATGTATCCTATGCAATAGGACAGTGTAGTATGTTCATCTTGATAAGATATGATTGTTTGATAATTTTCATTTGTAGATGAAATGGATATTTGGACGATTTTGGATATCTTAAACTTTTGGTTTGTTATGGAATTTGGAATTAAGTTTTTTTTTAAAAAGACGAGCTTAGATAACACTTTAATTAAGAAGGTAGTAAGTTAGAATGTGTTTTACATTGGTTTGAACATCCACATTAAGTAAATTATTCGATGTTATTAGGCTAAATAATAAACATCTTTACCTTAGTATTTGCATATGGAAAGTAGACTTTAGGCCTATGTTAGGATACCGGTGTCCTGCTCTTCCTAGCTACTTGTCTAACCGGACTGTTAAAGAAGTCTAAAAGGTCGACTCAGTTATAAAACCCAGACTTATTTTGAGCTTTCGTTGGAATTTTAAAAAGTAAAATGAATTTTCTATTATGCATATAGTCTTAGGATGTAGGTAGAGTATTATATGAATAATAAATTTGAAGTAAGTTTTTTATGGAATTTTTGATAAATAAAGTTATGTCTTTATAAAATGATAATAAAATTGAAGTTGTATTTCTATGAAATGCTTCGTAAATGATTTTAGTATTGAATGACGTGCTATTAGTGTAAATGAGTATGATTCAAAAATATATTTGTATTGTTAAGAAATCAATGGAATAAAATCCGCAAATTATACGTAGATCATTTTATTCGCATGATAGTTCTTTTCCAAGGTTCGTATATGATTTCTAGGTGATGTACATCGAGTCGAACAAGGATTTTCACTCTATTCTTAACAGGGAACACTTGATATGGATTTTTGTTATGATCTCGAAGTTTTTTGTCTTAGTATATAGCTATATAAGGGAAACTAAAGTTTCTAATCAAGAAACCTAATCAGAGTCCTCATTAGAGAGGTTGAGTTATCTATACTAATTTGAAAGTGAAATTTATGTGATCGAGCAAGTAATCAAATTTGTTGTTGCGTACGGAGGATCATTGTACATCGTACTATCTTTAGTACATTCTTATAATATGTTTGTTGGATTATGAAGAGTTTAGGGAATGACTCTTCAATTTATTTTAAGGTAGCATGAATAATCGTCTAATAAACAACCAAAAGCTATTGAGAATAAGGTACGCTTAATAGATATTTATCATCCATGTGCAATGAGAGGGTTTTTGAACAAATAAAACCATGAGCTTGATGCTAGTGAATTTGAATACTATTAAGTTTTTTTGTATGCTTGTTTCTTTTGTTAGTTGACCATGTTGGAATTCTGAGGATGAAATATTTTAAGTGGGGAGAATGTAATGAACCAAAATTTCGAACACTTCGTATTTAAATATCTAAGTTATTTAAATATTTAAATCATGGACTTAATGTGATTAAACCGATTTAATAACATCGTTAATCCCATTTTTAGTAATAACTAATGATGCTAAATTTGTTTTAAAATATGTTTACAAAAATAAATAGTTCGAAGAACTATCAATAATGTGGTCGAAAACCGTTTAATCAATATACTGCTTTTTGCTGTTCAAACTTGTTGTGCTTTCCTAATATATTAGTGTGTAATTTATTAGCAACCAATAATTTTTTCTACTTTAAGTTATGTAACGATCCAGAATTTTGGACACTTCATATTTAAATATCTGAATTATTCAAATATTTGAAGCTTGGTTAAATGTTATTAAAATGATTTAATAATATTTTTAACCCCCTATTAAATCATAAGTAGTAATGGTAAAATTGTTTTGAAGAAATGTTTGCAAAAATATATTCTTTGAAAAAATATCGATATTATAACCAAAAATTGTTTTATTGATAAATAGCTTTTTTTCCCAACAAAAGTTGTTCAAACTTTTTTCACATGTGTAATTGATCGTTAAGGAGATAATTAGAGACATAAAATATTTTCATGCTTATAGCTCACTAAATTGGGAAACGAGAAAAAAAGAAAAATGAGCAAAAAATAGAAATTTTTAACTCCTATGCTAATGATCAAATAAACACATTAGTAACTAATTAAACAGTCCTCTTTATAAAGCTTGGAAGGTCTAAGAAGCATCCTATGGATAAGAGATATTATTGTGAGGGTATAATGGTAATTAGACTAAAGGAGAAGTGACATAAAGTAAAAGTAAGCAAAAATGGAAACTCCTTAACTATTAAGCAACTTTGACATAAAGTTGGAAGTGATGTTTGATGTAGGGTTTTGAGGGGTTTTTAGTCTTTTCCCATCACATTCCTAAGCCTATATAAGCAGGGGTATACCTTTAGTATTCACTCACAAAATATTACAAAGCTTGAATGATAAAATCAATGGCTTCCTTCTCTCTTCTCTTCCCCTCTACCTATCTCAAATTTTATTCAAATCAACTCCAACCACAACCATACTTTTCCAAAGAACTTTGGATACCTTTAGAACATGGTTTAGCATCTAAGAAGTTGAAGAATGGTAGGAATGTTTGCTTTTATTCTTGCAATTTGGTTTGGTTGTTAACTTGGATCTAAATGAGTTATATCACTATCACTTTGTTATATATTGTGTGTGTGTATGTTTGGGTGTAAATTATAAAAGTTAAAGTGACAGTAACTAAGTAAAGTTATAAACTTTGGACCCTCTTGCTTTTGAAAGCAGATGATAACTTTATGTTGTATAACATCACTTCTACTACCCTCTTAAACATGTGGCATGGCCTTGACTTAATGTCTAAATGGTGGTATAACTTGTATGTTAAATTGAAGTAAGTTTAGAAGTGTTTGTAACGAGAATAATCATTATAAGTTCATTTCGAAATCCCTTGGTTCGAGAATTTTTATAAATAAATGAATTTTTTTATAAATAAATGGAAAGATATTCTTTGGGATTTATTTCCATGGTTCTTAAATATCCTAATGTTAGTACTCAATGTATAAATTTCAAGTCTTAAATCATTTGTTTGAAAGGTTAAAACTAGTCGCAAAGATAGTACTTTTCAATGTTGTTTTTAACAAGGACTTTGAATAACACTTATAAATGTTGTAGTAAGTCCTTATTGTTGCAAGTATTTAAAATGCGACATTTTGGTTGGTTTTTCGTGATTTAAGTGGTTTTTAAATTCTTTTATTTATAAAATCTTTTTATGGAAGTTCTTATAAAATGTATTTGAGTATGAAAATAGGAATAGAAGTTTAAATACAGTTTTAATGATTAGTTATGAATTTTTGAACGTAAGTGCTACAAAATGTAAAATATGATCTTAATCACACTTCTTAATTAATTTTTTTCAAGTTATACTTTACGTAGATATATAATACCTATTTACAAGTATTTCTAAAAAATTACTATACATATAAGTTTTGACAAAGGTGATTAACCGTGCTTAACGCTAAAGCGGAGGAGTAAACTTCTCTTTTTGTGAGATTCGAGAATGATGTGTCTAGGCAAGGCTTGGAGCAACTAGTGCCTAAATTTACCTAGCTTTACTCTTGAACGAGGAACAATATAAGTTTAAATGTCGAAAAAGTGTTAATCTTTTTATTTACTTACTTGTTTAAAAAGGTAAATAACTTTGCTTAATGTTAAAGCTGAAGTATATTTATCCATTTCTAAGAGTTAAAGATTGACGTTGAGTAGGGATGGAGAAATATAGCTCTAACCTACCAGGCTCTGCTCTTGAACGAGGAATAGTGAAGTCAAGAATGTCAAAAATAAGTTAAGTATATGAACATTGATTTATGCAAGCAATTGTTTTAACTAAATAATTAATTACTCGAATATCAAAGTTAATCTATTATTAAACTTAGATCTTTAAAAAGAATGTTTAAAGATGAGTTAAGTATGGAACAGTTCTGGGTTTGTTGTGACAATGTTTTAATTGCATTCATATTTAACCCTTTTGATTACAATTAGGGATGTAAAAAGATCTTTAAAAGAATGTTTTAAAGATAAGCAAAAAAAAGTTTTGCATTTATTGTGACAATGCGTTAATAACATTCATCTTTAACCCTTTTTTATTATACTTATGAATGTAAATAGATCATTAAAAAATTGTTCTAAAGATAAGCAAAAGCGAAATGGTTTTGGGTTTGTAGTGATAATGTTTGGGTAACATTAGTCGTGAACCTTTTGAATGGATTTATGAAGTACTTAGATCCTTAAAATGGATATTTTGAAGGAAATTATAAGTAAGGAATCTTATTAAAAAAGACAGAAAAACAAAGGTTTAAAGTAAGAAATCTTGTAAATGATTTGTGAATATACTTATACCATTTGAGATAAGTAAATGAAATTTTTTTCAAGTATTGAAAATTACAATTGAATATTAAAATTTAATAAATGATGTTTTAATTAATAAAAGATTAATTAAATAAAAAGAATATTATAATTCGCTTATGTGACTTGATCATGCTTTCTATGACTTGATCGTGCTTTGTATGTTCGTTCATTTATGGAAAACATTTAGTCGTATACTTAGTACTAAAAATCTATGAGGTAGGCTTGTCCATCATTGAGAATTAAGACTGATGTTCAAGTAGGGACAGAACAATAAATCCCTAACCTGTCGGCTTCACTCTTGATCAAGGGATAGTGTGAGATAAAAATATCGTAAATGTGACAAAAATATTAGAACTGGTTTTCATATGCGATCGTTCACATTATTATTGAATAACCTTATTTGTCGATTCAGTTTTGGAGAGACCGAGATCGGTAAATGTTTACTTATTGAAAACCATTTCAAGGTTGTGGTTTTATCTCTTGGAAGTGGATTAGATGCAGATGCAGGAATCTATGTGGAAATTTGAGATCTATTTAAAATGCTCAAACACATGTGGTTGTTCATGATCTTTCAGAATGTAGGAATCCATGTGTGATTCCGAGATCTATTGACATATGGGAATCCATGTGTGGTTTCGTGATCTATTCAAGATGTGGAGATCCAATTTGGGATTCGTGTTGTGTCCGAGTGATGAAGACTCATGTGAAAGATGCCAAATGTAACCACGACATCATAAATGGGTAACGACAGAGTAGGCTGGACAATATGGAGTTTGCCTAACCCATGACAGGATATTGCTAACTCCAAATGTTTATCATGTTGCGCATAGGAGTTGATGGTATTTGGTTCACGTTGTTTATGTTTATATTTGGGCATGGGCCTTAGTGTTTTCCTTATGGTATATTCTATCTAAAAATATACAGTGCTCGGAAGGTAACTTCTGATCCTTGTGCATGGAGTTCGGATTTGGCTTCTCCGAAGAGATCTCCGTGGAAATCCAATATACAAATGTTCCTTATCGAATTTGTTTATACTCCTCAAATGCTGTTGAATGGTAACCAATGTAACCATTCCAGCTGTGTTATAATATTTACGTTTTACACGCCGGGCATTATCTATTATATCACCTTATGTACTTATTAAATGGTGGTTCTTTTAAAGGGATAACCGTTATGGCATTCCACGTGGTCTCACAAGTACTGTTATATGCTAGCTACATATTTCTTGAGTTTCTCATACCAGACTTATATCCGACGCTTGGTTTTTGTTTTTCCTAAATTCCTCGTATCCTCTTTTGAGTAGTCTAAGAAATGTAGGTTTTTTATGTTCATTGAAGCTCGAGAAGACGAGCTGGATGTTTCACCTACCGTAGTATCCTTATTTCTACTGCATTACTATTGTATATACCGGCGTTTGTGAGGATGTGTTGTTATAACTGTCCAAGCTGATGATAGTACATAGGTTTGGATAAGTCTGAAATTTATGTATCGGAGTAACCTTTTGTACCGTTCTTTTGATATTATGCATTATCATTCCACTATGAGATTCTGATATTGTGTTCTCTTCTTCCTTATTCTATTTCTTTTTATTTACCTTAACTTTTCGTCTTTCTGGCATTTGAGTGCTTTAGTTGTGAGTACTTTGGATGTATTAGTTTTGACATTTAGGGGTCGAAAAGGCTGGTCATTATACCTTGTATCAGAGCTAAAGGTTAAGCAAGAACGTTGACTTTGGTGGGTATGATTCATTAAGTGATAGGGTAATGGAGACCCCTGGCATGATCGAGTGTATTATACATATGAGAGCATATTTTTAATTGTTATAAACATATATCTTAATGGTAATTTTAACTGCAAAAATTAAAGATCTTATATAAGGTAACTTGTATAAGTGAATTATCAAAGTAAAGTTTAATTGGTGCAAGGGTTAATGATATTTATTTATTATCCCTCGTTGATTAGTCTAGTTATGCACAGCTAGTTTATGGGCATTAACTATCATTTGTTTGTTGATTTATACTCGACCAGTTTATGAGCAGCTTTACCTTTTCACTGCATGGGTTAGGCAGACAGTATTTGTAGATATATAGAATTGAACACCTTGTGAATTTATTTTCACGGTTTGACTATAAGGCATCCGGTGGTATTTGAGCTAAAAGTTAACTTTAGTGAAGGATGTTTGTTTTAATCTAAGGGAAGATGAGATATTTTGGAAATAAACATTCGTGAAAAGATTTTAAACAAGTATGGTTTATAAAACATGATTTGTAAACAAAAGGATTTAATTTACATTATGAGAACTTAAATCCCGTTGTCCTTGAAAATGATTTTCATGATTTTGGAAAAATAGTAGTATTATTATTTGAAAGTAAGTATTTTGGAAGCTGGTTTATGAAATTGGGATCATGGAACATAGTAATATTTATGAAATATTTGACACTGTTTTGAAATAATTCGAGTTAAGTCCGAAAGGCACGAATTAGATGTACTGAAGTCACTCTTATCGCTTGAAAATAATTTTGGTGATGAGTTGAACATCATCGACGTTTATTTTGGATTTCTAAGTGGGGATGCTATAAGATTGTTTTAGTAAAATAGATTGTGATATAAAATTTGAAAGTATAATTTGTTATACAAAAGATATATGTATATATTATTATTTCAAAATGATTTGAAATAAATTTCGGGTGTTTAGTTCTAAAGTTTTTCTTTGGAAAGAAATTTGATATGAACCTCTATAAAAATTTTATATATAGGGTGCCCAAGTGGTAGTGGAATAGGCCGGAATAAATGTTGGAACTTTACTAGTTTTCCCTTTTTGGGTAAAGTTTGTTTAATAAATTATTTAAATTGTTAAAATATTTTATGGACGCATGTAACCTATGCATTAGGATAGTAATATGTGAATCATATTATGATATGTTGTTTGGTAGATTTCATTTATTAAAATGATACAGGATTTTCAATGATTTTGGAAAGTTGGAAAACTTCTAAATTGTTATAGAATTTAAAACTAAGTGCTTTGTGAAAATCTAAAGACGAGTTTATATAACACTTGAATTGAGAAGTTAGTAAGTTAAAACAAGTTTTGAATTAGTTAAACATGCTTGTTAATTAAAACAAAATTTGTTGTTTTGTACATACTCTTAGAATGCAATAGAGTATTATATGAATATGAACTTAAGTTATAACTGTTTATAAACTTAAAGTTATGTTTTAGGAAATGGTTGATAAATGATTTTAGTATTAAATGACATACTATTGGAATAAATGAATATAATTAAAAAGGAATTGGAGTAGTTAAGAAACTAACAAGACAAATACATAAGTTATACCTAGATCGTTTAACTTGCATAACTGTTCTTGATCCATTATTTGAGTACATGATTTTGAGATGGTTTACACCAGTTTGAACAAGGATTTTTCACTAGATTCTTGATGGCGAACAATTGATATAGATTCTTGATAAGAACCCATAATTATCTGTCATAGTATATGACTATGCAAGGAGAGTGGATGTTTCTAATCAAGGAACTTGATCGGAGTCCGCACTAGAGAGCTCAAGTGATTTATAATAGTTAGGAAGTGAAATTTATGTGATCGAGTAAGTGATCAGATTTGATATTGCATACGGATAATCCATATACATCCTATAGGCTGTAGTGTTTTTTATTTATGTTTTTTTGGCTTATGAAGAGTTTACATGATGACTCTTTGTTTTGTTATGTGGTTGTTGTGGATCGTCGACTAAGTAATAACCCAAGGCTATTAAGCATAAGGTATATTTGGTAGATTGTTTATCATTCTTGTGTGATGAGAGGACTTTGAGCTTGAGCAAACCATGAGTTTTGTTTTCTAGTGATTGAATATTATTAAGTATTGCTATGTGATTATTTCTTTGGTTACTTCTGTTGCAATTTCGAGGACAAAATTTTCTAAGTGGGGGAGAATGTAATGACTTGAAATTTCGGACACTTCGTATTTGAATATATGAATTATTTAATATATGAATCTTGGATCAAATGTTATTAAAATGGTTTAATAAGCTTTTTAACCTTCTTTTAAATCATAAGTAATGATGGTAAACTTGTCTTGAAAAAATGTTTACAAAAATATATATTTTTGAAAAAATATTAATAATATGACCTAAAATCTTTTTATTGATAAACAATTTTTTCTCAACAAAAGTTGTTCGAACTTTTTGCACATGTATAATTAATCATTAAGGGATAATTAGCAATTTAAAATATTTTCATGTTTATGGCTCACTAAAAGGAAAATGAGAAAATAAGGAAAACGAGTAAAAGTAGAAATGTTTAACTCTTAAGTTAATAATCAAAGGAAACATTAGTAACTAATTAAACATTCTCCTCTTCATAAATCTTGGAAGATTCTAGAAGCTTACTATGGATAAGTGATATTATTGCGAGGAGGTTATAATGGTAATTAGTCTAAAGGAGAAGTGACGTTAAGTAAAAGTAAGCAAAAAAGGAAACTCCTTAAGCATTAAGCAACTTTGACATAAAGTTGGAAGTGATGTTTGATATAGGATTATGAGGAGTTTTTGGACTTTTCCCATGGCATTCCTAAGCCTATATATGGAGGGATACACTCTTAATATTTATTCACAAAATGCTACAAAGCTTGAATGATAAAATCAGTGGCTTCCTTCTCTTTTCTCTTCCTCTCTGACTATCACAAATCTTATTCAAAGCAACTCCAACCAAACTTTGACATTGACCTTAGAATACATTTATAACATGGTTTAGTATCTAAGAAGTTGAATAATAGCGGAGTAGATGGTGGAACCCCTCTTGGCCATGAGCAAATGCAAGGTGGGGAGGCTTGGTTTTGGTTTGGAAGTGCTAAAAGGTGGCTGCATTGGTGATGAGGTGATGGCAGTTAGGGTGGCCTTTGTTCTTGTGCTTTTGTTTCACTATTAACTTGGACCTAAGTGAGTTATCTCGCTATCACTTAGGTGTATATTGTGCGTATATATGTTATATGCAAATTATAAAAGTTAAAGTGACATTAACAAAGTAAAGTTATAAACTTCGGACCCCTCTTGCTTTTGAAAGAAAATGATAACTTTATATTACATCGTATCACTTATATAACCCTCTTAAACATGTGGCATGACCTTGACTTGATGTTTGAATGGTTTTTAATTTGTGTGTTAAATTGAAGTAAGTTTGAAAGTGTTTGAAACGAGAAAATAAGTGCACTTCGAAATCCTTTGTTATCAGAAATTTTTATAAATAAACGGAATGATGTACTTAGGGATTCGTTTCATGTTTCTTAATTATCCTAATATTAGTACTTACTTTTAAAATTTCAAGTCTTAAATCATTTGTTTAAGTGGTTAAAACTAGTCGCAAATATATTGCTTTTTAATGTTGTTCTAACAAGGTCTATTAACAGCACTTACAAAAGTTATAGTAAGTCATTCATTGTTTTAAGTGTTTAAAATGCGACATTTCACCTTGCTTTTCGTGATTTAGATGGTTTCTAAATTCTTGTCTTTATAATTTTTTTATATGAAAATTCTTATGAAATATATTTGAGTATGAAAAAAAAAATAGAAGTTTAAATATAATTTTAATGATTATTTATGAATTTTGAAAGTAAAGTGCTACAAAATGTAAAACATGATTTTGATCAAACTCCTAAATTAATTTTTTTCAAGTAATATTTTACATAGATATTTAAAACCTATTTACAATTTTTTCTTAAATATTACTTTGTATATAATTTTTGACAAAGGTGATTGACTGGGTTTAACACTAAAAGCCGACAAGTAAACATCTCTATTTATGAGATTCAAGAATGATGTGTTTAGGCAAGGCATGGAGCAACTAGTGCTCAAACTTACCAGGATTGAATGAGGAACAATATAAGTTAAAATGTTGAAAATATGTTAATCTTGTTATTTACTTACTTGTTTAAAAAGGTAATTAACTTTGCTTAACGTTAAAAGCAATGAAATAGATTTATCTATTTATGAGGGTTAAAGATTGATGTCAAGTACGGATGGAGCAATAAAGCTCTAACCTACTGGGCTTTGCTCTTGAATGAGAAATAGTTGAGTCAGGAATGTCGGAAATGAGTTAAGTATATAAAGATTGATTTGTATAAATAATTGTGTTAACTAAATAATTGGGTAGTGAATAAATGATTAGTCGACTATTGAACTTAACCTATTATTTAACTTGGATCTTTAAAAAGAATTTTTTAAAGATGAGATAAGTATGGAATGGTTTTGGGTTTGTTATATGTTCAATCGCGTTCACATTTAATCCTTTTTTATACATTTGGGGATGTAAATAAATTTTTAAAAGAATGTTTTAACGATAACGAAAGTGAATGGTTTTGGTTTTATTGTAACAATGTGTTAATAATATTTGTCTTTGTCCCTTTTGTATTATACTTATAAGTGTAAAGAGATCTTTAAGATAATGTTTTAAAGATAAGCAAAAGAGAAATGGTTTTGGTTTTGTAGTGAAAAGTTTGAGTAACATCAGTCTTAAACCTTTTAAATGGATTTGTGAAAGTACTTAGATCCTCAAAATGGATATTTTGAAGGAAATTACAAGTAAGGAATCTTTTTGAAAAAGATAGAAAAAGGAAAGATTTAAAGTAAGAAATCTTGTAAATGATTTGTGAATATACTTATACCATTTGAGATAAATATATAAATACCTTTTGAAGTATTGAAAGAGTACAAATCAATAGTAGAAATTCATAAATGATATTTTATTAAGTAAAAGAAGTTTTACTAATAAACGAGATTTTAACCAATAAAAGATTGATTAAATAAAAGGTGGATGAGAATTCGCTTAAGTTATTTGATCGTGCTTTGTATGAGTTGATTGTGCTTTTTATGTTATTTGTTTATGGAAAATATTTAGTCGTATACTCAGCACTAAAAGCCCATGAAGCGGGCTTGTCTATCTTTGGGGATTAAGACTGATGTTCGAGTAGGGACGAAGCAGTAGAGCTCTAGCCTATCGGCTTCACTCTTGATTGAGGGATAATGCGAGATGAAAATATCAGAAACGTGACAAGTACATGAGACTTGGTTTCCATTTTCAATCGTTCTCATTATTATTGAATGACCATATTCATCGATTCAGTCTTGAATAGGCGAGGATCGGTAAGTGTTTAACTTATCGGAAAACACTTCAAGGCTGAGACAAATGTTTTATCTCTTGGAAGTGGATTGGTTCTAGATGCAGTAAACTCTATGGAGATTCGAGATCTGTTTAAGATGATCAAACACATGTAGTTGCTCATGATCTTTTAGAATGTGGGAGTCTTGATTCTGAAATCTGTCGAGATATCTAAATCTATACGTGGTCTTGTGATCTATTAGAGATGTGGGGATCCAATTAGGGATTCAGGTTATGTTCGATTCATGAAGACTCGGTCGAATGATGCCGAATGTAGCCTTAACATCGTAAATGGCTAAAGATAGAACAGGCTGCACAATTTGGGATTTGGCCAACCCACGACAAGATATTGTCAACTCCACATCTATCAATGTTGTGTGCAGGAGTTGATTGTATTTGGTTCACGTTGTTCATGTTTATGTTTGGGCGTGGGCCTTTGTGTTTTTCTTATGGTATATTTTATCTAGAGATATACGACACTTGGAAGGTAATTTTGATCCTTGTGCATGCAGTTTGGACTCAACTTCTCTAGAGAGATCTCCATGGAAAATCCAATATGCAAACGTTCCTTATCGAATTTGATTGTACTTCTAAAATGCTATTGAATGTAACCACAGTAACCATTCCAACTATGTTATAATATTTATTTTTTACACCCTAGACATCTTTACTACTAATAATGAGAGTGGTGGGTATTAATTTCGACCGTGTCTTTTCGCATTACCAAAAATACCCTTTCGTCCTTCTTTCGCACTTATGAAACCCTAAATCAAAAGCTCTTTTGTTATCGGATCCAAACTTCTCTAATATCTCTTTTCCCTCTCTTCCTCTCGCATTTCATCTGATAACCTACATCGAATCCACAACTACTCACAGGTCTTCTTCATCATGATCGATTGATAATCTCACCGCCATATCCTTCTTTCAGACCGCGTCACGCGATTCACCAGTGCAATCAATGGAAAAATGGACCACAATCATTCCAACGCTACAATAGCCCCTTCTTCTAACTTGGTGATCCATTTATTCTCTCTTTATTGCTAAGATACAGGTAAACTAAATATTGATTCGTTTATTTTTGCCAATTTTGCACAAGATTTATGTAAAAAAAATAGTTGTTTTTTGTTCTCTTCAAAATTAGGTATGATGTTTTACTAATTTATTCATTATTGATTTGTTAACTGATATAGCTAAATTACGTCACATTCAGCTTGAAAACAAGTTTTGCTGAAAGTAAGTTTTGCTACTAAGTCTACGAATCCAATTAGACTATCGTTATGTATGCTATGAGATATCATTTTGAGATGAACCCTTTATTGTGCATTGTCTCCATGATCATTTAGGTTTAATAAAACAGTAAGGTGATTTCTAAAATTAGCATTGTCGTTTCTAAGTTTTGCTGCTAATTATGTTTTGCTATGGTTGTCTGCCAATCTGCAAATTGTTTATTTAGCCTAAGACAATATACAAGATTTATTTATTTATTTAGCTTAAGATAGTATAATAATATTTATTTGTTTATTTGGCTATGATAGTCAAAGTACGCTTAGAAACAACATGCCTTCAAATCATGATGGTAAACAGAGACTTTTTTTTAGCTCATCTAAATTAACAGAATATGCAGAACTAGGCTCTTTAACAGAATATGAAAAACTAGGCTCTTTAACCTCATTATTTAATCCTAAAAGAAAGTAGGCATAGCAAGTACCTATTTCCATCATTTAAATCATTTATTTTCAAGATATAGCAAGGAAAATGGGTATTATGAAAATTGCCTAGATGTTATAATGTTTTACTGTTGTGTTTGTTATAATAATATACCTTATACTTACTAACTATATTTCTAATTGTTAATATGCACGTTTGATTTTTATTTATAACATATCTTTAGTTTATATATAGACTTAATGTTTAAGACCATTGCCTCATGTTCCTGAGTTGATTTTGTAATTAGTTTATTTTAGTATTTTGTTTTCTTCATGCTTCTTCTTTTCCCAAACGTTAGCATTGTCAATTTTGCACAAGATTTATGTAAAAAAATAGTTGTTTTGTGTTCTCTTCAAAATTAAGTATGATGTTTTACTAATTTATTCATTATTGATTTGTTAACTGATATAGCTAAATTACGTCACATTCAGCTTGAAAACAAGTTTTGTTGAAAGTAAGTTTTGCTACTAAATCTACGAATCTAATTAGACTATCGTTATGTATGATATGAGATATCATTTTGAGATGAATTCTTTGTTCTGCATTGTCTCCATGATCATTTAGGTTTAATAACACAATAATGTGATTTCTAAAATTAGCATTGTCGTTTCTAAGTTTTGTCGCTAATTATGTTTTGCTATGGTTGTCTGCTTATCTATAAATGGTGTATTTAGCCTAAGACAATACATAAGATTTATTTATTTATTTAGCTTAAGATAGTATAATAATATTTATTTCTTTATTTGGCTATGATAGTCAAAGTAAGATTAGAAACAACATGCCTTCAAATCATGATGGTAAACAGAGACTTTTTTTTAGCTCATCTAAATTAACAGAATATGCAAAACTAGGCTCTTTAACAGAATATGCAAAACTATGCTCTTTAACCTCATTATTTAATCCTAAAAGAAATTAGGCATAGCAAGTACCTATTTCCATCATTTACATCATTTATTTTCAAGATATAGCAAGGAAAATGGGATTGCCTAGATGTTATAATGTTTTACTGCCGTGTTGTTTATAATAATATATTTTATATTTACTAACTATATTTCTAATTTTTAATATGCATGTTTGATTTTATTTATAACATATGTTTAGTTTTTATAGTAGACTTAATGTTTAAGACCATTGTCTCATGTCCCTGAGTTGATTTTGTAATTAGTTTGTTTTAGTATTTTGTTTTCTTCATGCTTCTTCTTTTCCCAAACATGCAAGTATTAAATGGGTTTTATGTTGTTTGTTTTAGTAATTAAAGTACTTTTATTAATTGTTTGTTTTAGTAATTAAGGAAAAAGCACTTGATTGTTTCTAACTTAGTTTGATGGGTAAACTTAACATTATTCAATATTTTGGTAAGGTTTTGTGGTGCTGCAAAGAAGATCACTTTTCCAACCAACATTATTGTTCTTAAATTCTCAATTAGAAGAATTGATCAATTTCCAAAGACCAGGAATTATGTTGACCGAGTTGGTGATTTAGTCCTTTCTTTCTCATCTTGCTGCCCAGGTTCATGTTTATTTTTGATTTTTCTCAAATTAGGTTTGTCGATCTATTGCTAATAATAAGAATTCAGTGAATATAAATTCCACCGCATCTTTTTGAAGTTCCCGTAATATCCTTTTACATTTTCTCTACTTCACCATTGGTTCTGGCTGCCTTCCAAAAAGTGAAAACCCCAACTCATTAAATGTCATCTTTTTATTTATAAAATAAATAGATATTTTTCCCTAAATTAGCTGCACATTGGCTGTATAAAACAGTTTGGAATTTTTTGTTCCCATTAGCTCATCGCATTGGTGCTTAAATATCAATGGTTCAAGTCATAATTTAGTATTTTGTCAAATTTAACCTTGCTATGTTGCAATTTCATCTTTAGATTGTACTTTGATTCATTTTAAAAGCTAACAAATAGTTGTTGTCAAATAGAAAATAATACTAATGAACATAAGGAAAACAATATTAAAGCTCAAAACATTCTACAAGGAAAAATATTAATGTTAACAGTGTCATTTCTCTTAGCATTCTCTGAAGTTTTCTCAAAGATACCTAAATCATATACAGTAAAACTAAATACCATTTTTCTTTGCAATTAGATAGTAAGAAATATCCAACTTCTAAATCACTCATTTTCACAAATTCAACCTAACCATTTCCCCAAAAGAATGTAATTTTTTCCACATCATTTGCATAAACATCAACATGCCAGGATTCAAGTCATAATTTAGTATGGAACCTCTAATCATGTTTATTGTGTTATGAACGTTTGTGAAATAACCATTGTTGGATGGATATTAAGCATGGGCTCAACTTTTTTTAAGAAATTCCCTATTGTGAGTGTTGCCGGTACGATTACAGATTTGTAGTGATTTTTTTGGGTGGATTACTTTCTAAAATAATGTGTTTGGAATGGGTCTTGAGGTGTAAATTCAAGATTTCTAACTTCTAACCCACCTCTTTTGTTGGAGATGCTACAGCAATGCTTAAACTGGCCATGAAAATCATTGTACAGACTTAATACATGCAAAGGTTAACTGCAAGTGTAGGAAAGTGTGGTACACAACAGAAAGATAAACCAAATCTAAAGCTGCAAGACCCAATATCTCATACTATACAGAGGTATTTTGGTGCTCAAACTATAGATTTTGCTCAAGAAGCTTCTATTTCAGTGTTTATCTTTAGTCTGAAATAGTGTTAAGTGGACTGTATCATGAACGCATAGTGTTTCATAATTATTATATCCCTAATCCCTAGGAATTTTATTCTCAAACTGGACTTATATTTCTATTGAACATATTATATTTTATCCTAAATATGTTTGCTAAGTTTTAAAAAAAAAATAGTTTCAACCACTAGGTATAAAGGAAGAAGTGTGCGTTTAAGATAACTTCAGTAGCTATATTTGGTCCGTTTGAAGTTTTTAGGTATGTTTGGTCAGATTTGGTGTATGCTTAATATTTTGATTCCCATATTTGGTTAACTTCTGACAAATGAACTTTTATTGCTATATTTTGTTGCAATAACAGTTTAATGTACTACAGTATGAATTAATTGTAACCACTGCTCTGACAAATGAACTTCCACATATGTTTGATCAGATTTGGTATATGCTTAAATTTTTTATTCTTATATTTGGTTAACCACCCTCTCTGACAAATGAACTTTTATTGCTATATTTGGTTGTAACAATAGTTTCCATGTATAGAATGTATACTATGGTATGAATTATAATAGTACATTTGATTATAATTAACAATAGTAACTCACATTCTGTGTCTCTTTATGACTACTCCTCACTTTCATTGTACCACAGTCTAATTAAAAAAAACACGTATAAAAATCAACTTTTACCTGTAAAAACATCTTACTCCACTTAAATAACCAAGAAAACTTCACCCCATCAGAGTTTCGTCCTGGATTAATTTTTTTTCCTACTTGGCTTGCCCACTCAAATATCTCATTGCAGTTCTTATAGCAAACCCAACCACTTGCAATCTATTCATCGTTTATGCAAAAAGTTAAAAGGAGGAGGATCGTATAGTACTTTTGATATAAAATTTAGGGACAGAAAGCATATTAATATATGAACTTTTAAATAATATCATGGCCAAGGAGGAGAATGAAAAAACGAAAAAGAAACAGCATGCTAAATTAACATTGCATGCATCCCCCGTTGACAAAGCAGGTATACAGCAGCAGACCCACGTTTCTCTTTCTGTTAGCATGGCCTTCTCTGTTGGTTTTAGTGCAATTACTTTCCTTATTCAGATATTTTAATAATGACCAAATACAGTATATTTATTTGTGCTATGGTGGGAAAAATCTCATTTTATCTACAGATATTTACATCCCATGTTTGGTTTTTATTAATAGCATTGATATATCTCTTGGCAATATACATTATTTAAAACCATTATTTTCATTTCACAAATGATCCATTAAAATCATTGTTGTATTTTTATCTCAAATTTTATCATCTCCTATCAATTGTGTATTAACTAATTTTGAAATCTCAAATCTGCATTCATTGCCATAGAAAAGTGATGGGACGTGAGTACTGAATTCACCATTTGCTGCACTCAAGTTTTGGTGGTTGACATATATTTGAAGTATGCTGATATTTATGCAAAAAATAACTTTGCACTTTACAAAGCCATATGAATAAGTTCTTAATTAACATTTACTCCTATAAAATGGATATTTATTACTTCCTCAGCTTAATACAAATTGATTAATTGCTATTTTTATGACTTGAAATTAAAATGGAAACAAATCAATGTGAAAAAAATGTCATAAAACAATGTTCGTATGCCTATTCTTTTCTGTCATTAACAAAAATATTTAATGAGTTGTTTAATTTAATAACTGCCTATCAGATATGCAATTTGCAATCCATTTAATTTCTAGGTTTTATTGAATTTCAAATATTGAATTATAAAAGAGACTGTAAATAGTGAATTGCATAAAGGTGAACAATTTATTTTCTAGGTTTTATTTGCTTATTTCAGGACTGGATCTTAAAGTATTCATACTTCAACAAAAAATCAAACTGTATTTGCTTATTTCAGGACTGGATCTTAAAGTATTCATACTTCAACAAAAAATCAAACTGAAAATCAGGAACTGAGCTGAATGGCGATCATTCATTGCCACTCTCAAGCTTAAGGAAATTATCATTATTTGAATATATTTTTTAAATCATAAATTGTAGTCATTTTAGCATGAAGTATGAACCTTATTATTTTTGTTCGGTACATCTATTTTGAATTTTCGATGCACATGTAAAACACCATAGTTTACTTACTTAACAATTATGTACTATTTTTATCATCTCCGTACATGCCTTAGCTCTTACACAATTCTTTGTGTTTGCAGGTAGGCTGTTCAAGATATTGCAATCATTCATTCTAGCTGCCACCATTTTTATTACGCAGGTAATTTGTTTTCATTTTTTAACTTCAGTTAATGGATTTCTCTATTTGAAATGATAACTAATATACCTAAATATGATATTCCTTTGATTACAAATTTTTGGTAAATTTTCAACAAGTAAATTAACAAATTTATATCTATGGACTTAAGAGTTGTTTTTTATATATGCATGTCGTGCTATCATATATTGTTTTGTAATAACTTATTACATATTTCTTTAGATATATTGGAAAAGATGAGAAAAAAATAGCTTGCAAAACATATGCAAAACTGAATACATTGGTGGTTTTGTCTAGAATTGAATATTGTTCTTTAAATTTATATCAGCCTGCAATTTTTCTTATGCACCCATTGTTTCTCCTGATCCTATACACAGTTATTGTTCTACCCATACACTGTGAACTTCCTTTAAGTGTTCAATGTGTATTTTTAAAAAATTTAAAAGTAGATTTAGAAAAAAGAATGGAGCAATCAAAACTTCATGTATAGTAATATGTGAAACACATATGTGACGACCCGACTTTCCACTCCCGGAAAATCGCGTCGTCAATTAAGAAAGAAAGGGATAGAAGAAGAAAAGAAAGAAGAGAAAGAAGAATCAACACAAGAATCTCAACAGCGGAACGAATAATCTATATTAATAACAAAGTATTACATAGTATACATCAAATATCAGAGTTACACAGACATATACAACACATACTAGACAGTTATAAACACCTGTCTAGTTATTACAATTCAATCACAATACATAACAACTCAGAGATAACAACACAGCGGAAAACTATATAACTATGCGCGGAAGCCTCCTGCTCCATATGCTCCTTCACAATTCGTCAAAGCTAATCCTGAATCCTAACCTGAATTCCCTTGGCTACTCATAAAAAATTTGAGTACCCAAGAGTTATAGAAAAACAGAAATAACTCCGGGTCAGACATGGGTCTGGTGTGAGTAACAGGTTAAAGTTGCTTAACTTTGAAAAATCTTTAAAAAGAAAAGGTATCACGTAAGACTTCCCACACATAAACATGGAAAAGTTTTTACCTTACGCTAACCAAAACATTTGATAGGAAATCCGATGATATTATAATAGTGTCTAGGGTTTTCAAATAAATAAGAAATAGCCGAAATTGTTACATCTATTAAATTCCAGCTACTAGCCACAAAAGTGGGTAATACAATCAAAACCGTTGGCACTTATTGGATTGTGGATTCCATACAATGGCAGGGCTACTGGGGTACCGCCCGTCACAGTACGTGGCCTAGATCACTGTACCGAGGAGCCACCCTAACTCCCCTGCAACACAAAGCCGGACCCGTTCCTTACTGAACAGTTCCAAACAAGACAACCCCGCAGTTGTGATCAGCAACCGCACCACTAAGCCGAAAATAAAGGGACCTCTAGACAGGGATAAATCTTGCTCTCAAGTGGGGGCTACCCACGAAGCTTTGCTGCACCTCCCCTGTTTTAGCCATTCTCGGTTGATGAGGCTTGAGGCTACGATTACCTTTATAGGACATATCACTTAGAATGCTCATCGTCCACCTGACGATGTTCTGAAAGCATTCAATCCATACAAGTTCGTTCCGGGTTCGAACGAAACCGAAGGCATTATCTCGTTACACTCGTATTGGAATCACCCTCAGAGTTAACGACAATAACCCTTGCACTCTGAATCTCCATCTCGAATCTATAAGTGCTATTCCGTCAAACTCATTACGGAATCACCCACAGAGTTATACTGACGTATAGCCCTTACACCTCGAGTCTTCACTCGCACCATTTGGATTCACGACCTAACGTTATTTGAAATCGATGTGGTTTTCGGACCCCAAATATGGAAACCCGATCCCGGTCTCATCGAATCCAAAGCGTGTCTTTTAAGGTCCAAGTTGTTTTAAGTTTAAAACAATTCAATTCATTATCTAAATATACATAGATAGATAATTCACAACACAATAGATAATCAACATTATCATTACCAACAGATAATTCATATCATAATCAGATATCCATACTATCATCCAAAAGCAACCAATGCATACATATCACATATACTACTAATCTCATAACTGAGATTACAAACCATACCAATCAATACCAATCATCAAACATAAGCAACTATCTAATGATCATTCCATTCTATAATTAATTTAAAATGAATTAAATTAATTACTTACTCTCTAATTAATTTAAAATAAATTAAATTAATCATTTCATCATCAAATCCTGCTTATCTTAATCATCAATTGATTATAAATCAATTTATAAATCATCTCAATATTCATTTCAATTAATCCTTATTGATTAATAATTCCCTAATTACAATAAGTAATTAGCATTTAATATTAATTATACTTTAATTAATCAATTCCAAATTACATCATTAATTAATTAATTAATGATTTCTAATTACATTTAATCAATCTCTAATATAAATTAATTACATAAGTAATTAATCCTCAACTTAAACCATATATATTAATCACCCATGATAAATATCCTTTTAGTAATTAACTATTTTAATTACTCCTCCCATAATTAATTACTCTTAATTAATTATCCTCATTAATCACTTGATTAATTTCAAAGTAATTTAAATCAAATTACTTCTATAGTAAATATCTTTAATTACATTTAGTAATTATTAACTAATTACTTCTCTAAGTAATTACAATCCATAAATTACATAAAGTAATTATTAAACAATCCTCAATGTTTAAATTAATTAATCTTAATTAATCTAAACTAATCATCTTAATCAAAATAATTACACCAGGTAATTAATTCATTAATTACTTTTATTAAGAAATTAAACAATTGATTATTATTAATTAATTAATCTAATTAATTATTAAAATTAATCACATTAATTAATTGTTAATTAATCTTAAGTTAATGACCTTCATTAACATTTCTTAATTACTTAATTAAGAATTAACTTATAATTAATCATTATTAATTATTAATTAACTAATATTTAATTACAATTTAATTAATCTCTAATTATTAATTAATTAAGTGTTAATTAAAATCTTAATTATCTTTAATCTCTTGATTAAGTAAATCTTAATCATTAATTAAAACTTAATTAACCATCCTTAATTATAGATTAATTAACATTAATTAATTAAACTCAAATCTTAATTAATTAACTTAAAAATTATTAATTACTTAATTAATCATCCACATTATTAATTAAGTAAATAATTAATATTCCATTTAAATTATTAATTAATTTAAATGAAACCAATTATCTTAAGTTCAAAATTAAGAAACCTTCTTTCTTTATATAAAGTATTTAAACACTTTGTTCCCAAAGCAAAATTCAAATTTAAAAAAAATTTCTTTTAAAATTCAAACTGAAACAAAAATTCAAATTTTCATTCAAGATTAAATCTTAAGAATTTAAAACTATTTTTACATTCCATCTTCATTTTCAAATGCAAATCATTATCTTAAAACAAGTTTAGATTTAAACCTTTATTTTTAAAAACTGAAGTTTGAATTTAAACTCCTGATTTAAATTAAATCAAACTCAGATTCATGTCCATACTTTACTTTCCAGATTTAAACTTGTTTTAAATTTCCAATTTGCATTTTAAAGTTTACTTTTAATATAAAACAGAAAAACAGTAAACAATTTCCTGTTTAAATTTAACATCTTAAATTTGAATTCAAAAATGATTCAAAACTTCAGATTAAAATTATTGAATCATATCTAAGTTTCAGGTTAAAATTTCAAATTAAACTCCATCTTTAATTTGAAAATTTCCTTTTAAATCTAAAAACAGAAAACAGTTTCTGTTTTATTCTAAAACCCAGCTTGAATTTAAAAGCATTTTAAATTTAATTCAAAGATTTTAAACTTAAAACTTATTGAATGCAAATCCAACTTCAGATTCAAAGCTTAAATCCAGATTTTTGATTGCATCTATCCTCACTGTATATTTTAATAACCTGGAAAACATAATACTGCAAATCCTAAAACTGAAGCACTGGAACAACCCGAGCTACCACTATCTTACTTCGAGTCATTTTATCCCCTGCTTCGAGTTATTTCCACATTCCCCCGAGATAATCTCGAGTTCACAAAACCTGCAACTAAAACTGAACCACCATCATCACCAACCTGCACAACACTTCTGTGCACCCTCATCCCAACTCCGGCCATCTCTGACCAACTTCATTGGCCATCCCCCATCGACCACCAACCCCTCATCAACATTAAACCCTCAAAACTCCATGATCCAACTGGAATTTAAATCCAAGTTTTCAAAACAGAAACCTGTAACAGCCCCTACCCCAAAACCATCAACCTGTCATCGGCATGTTCTGTCAACTCCGACCACCATCCACTTCCCTACTCCGGTGTCCACTCCATCAACCCATTATCTATTAATACCCACAGTATCTCTGAACTCGATTCAAAGAGAAAGCCGCATCACTCAATTTTCCAAACACAGTAAAAACTAGGGCTTATGCTGGAAAATACCAAATTACAAACTAAACTTTTAAATTTAACTTAATCTAAGATTTTTCCTATAATCTATGATAATTTCACCATACTCAGAAGCAATTTCAACCAAAACAAATGCATGAATCAACAGAGCTTATCAATTATGTATATTACAGTCAATATGAAAACTGCACCATGATTCCATCATTAAAATTGTAATATATTATTATATATTTTTTTAAAACAAAATTTTAGTAGTTGTTTTGAAGTGAGTCTCTGAAACATTGATTCATAATACCTTAAATTTTCCATTTATACAGAATCAAGCTAGGTTGTTTAAAACTGCAGTCAACACACCCTACTATATTGCTAAAGGAAACCTTTAAATGTTATTTTATCATGAAATATACAGATTTCATTCAATGATAAAACGCAATAGCAACAGATCAAGAAAAATGGATTACTTTTGAACACAGATTGTACAGTCAGAACTTTGGGAAAACAACATGCATCATACCCATATACACAGGCAATTTTAAGAACATAAACAAAACTATACTCATCAAAATAAACTAGCATGCAAACTTAATTTATTTTAATTTAGGTGTTACTCACCTGTATAATGATGCAGACCCCAGATTAATCATACAGTAGCTTGAATGCAGATGCAAATCCAACTTGTACTTGTTCCCAGCCTTAACATGCAGTGGCTTCCATTTTGATGTTCTCAGATTTTTTTAAAAAAAATGCAGGTGCTTGATTTATACATGCTTCCAGATTGAAAATTCCTTGCATGCAGATGCCAATCTCCAGTTTGAAGATTCATGAATGTAGATGCAAATATCCAGTTTAAAGATGAATGCAGGCCTCTTTATGTTTCCAGACTTTTGTTTGAAGAGGAGAATGTATTTTGAAAACATTCAGGTTTGTTTCATGAGAACATGCAGGCTTTTGTTTGTTTAAAATGAAGGAGTTGAATGCCATGCTTTTGATTTTGTATTATGAGGAGATGAACTTGCAAATTTGAGGAATGCATGTTTCTAATCTTGATTGTTCAGATTTGAAAAATGAGAAGAGGAAAGAAATGAGAAAGAGGAGAGGAAATGAATATATGCAATGTTTTATATAACTTATCTTTGATTTAAAGAAAATAAAAACTAGAATTTGACACTTGTTAAAAAGAATGGACACATGTTTAACTCAAATCTTAAATTACATACACATGTAAATTTGAATGGTTTTGTTATTTAATTAAGTGTTAAAGAAAAATTAAACTAAATGAAAGCATGTTCACATTTTAAAATTGTATTTCAAATTTACAAATTAAATTAACAAATCAAATTTATCAATCAATATTTTAAAAAGAATGACACAAACATTTTATAACTTATTTTAATATACAACTTAAGTTAAAATGAATTTTAAACAAATTAAAACATTTATCTCACATATTAAAAATCATATAGTATTTTATTAAATGTTTTGAAAAGCTTAAATTGAAAATAAATCACAATTCCTATTTTTAAAACATTAAAAAGATGCTATACTATTTTAAATTAAATAACTTGTCTATTTAAAATATATACAAAAACATATACATTATTAAATAGAAAACAATTTATTAACTCATTAAAATAATTTCACAAATTAAATATTTAAATAAAGAAGATTATTAAAATCAAATCAAATTTATTAACAAAAATTATCAATTCAATTTAAATTTAAACTCAGATTATTAAATTTAAATTGTCCAAATTTCCGGGATATTACAATCCTTCCCCCTTAAAAGAATTTCGTCCCCGAAATTTAAAACAAAGGCAATTTAATAATCTATTTACAGATTTAATTTTAAAACACAGCATATGTTAATCATATGCCAACAACCAAAGCAACCAATTCACACAATCAAAACAAATCTAGTTATCCAAAAGAATTTTGGATAAAACTTTCACGAGTTTCCCCGGTATATATATATCGGGATACTCGCTCTATAGAATCGAATCAATCAATACTATTAAGCTATAGAGCTTCTAACAACAATTCTATACAGAATATCAGACTACAAACGAGTCTGACTCAACAAACAAAACCATCCTAAACTACTAGTTCTACAACCAGAAATATCAAACACATACTCCCTCAGAGATACGTGAAACATACTGAATCCCAGTTATCCTAACTGGCAATCCAACTCTAGAAATCCAAACACTGATCTAACCAAAACACAGAAGAAACCCAAAACACTACGAAGCTAGCTTCTCAAACTTATAGCTCCTTGGATCAGAGAAAAACTTATCCCAAATCAAATCTCCGATTCCAGAATCCAAATTCTCCGCCTCTTATCCACAAAAACTCTTCGGACGATCCTGGGCTACCAACATCTATCCTGATCAGCTTAACTCTTGCTGATTCTATCAGAAACAGACTGAATCAAAACAATCCAATGATCTCCTCAAGATCAATCAAAAACCAAGAACACAAACCCTGCTTCTCAACAACAGAAGACAGAACAAACTTCTCCTTATCTGAGAAAACAAAACAGAAGCATTCCCAAACTGCTTCCGCTGCACAACTCTGATCCGAAACAGAAGAAAATGCTGACGAAGAGCACAAGCACAGACTAGATAACCCAGCACAGAAATAAGGTTCCACATATCCATAGAGAAAACTCAGATGTTCCTCCCAAACCTGAGTTACTTCACCAACTTCTATCTCAAGGAACCATCCACCTACTAACTGAACCACCAGTTCCAAAAGAACACTTAACTATCGCAAGTCACTTTTGCGATCAACTCAGCCTAAATCCAAAGAAAATGCTCTCTCTTTACCAAACAGAACAGCTTATGCTGGCTTAGCCAACTTACACGAGTAACGGATTCACTATGCTGCTTCTGAACTCCACTTCAGAAAAATTACTCAGCCAGAAGACTCCTTTCCAACTCAGAATACTCTGCTAAACTCAGCCACATCACCGGGCTGACTCACTTCTTACTCCTGTTCCAAAGAAAACATCTTCGGAAATATCCATATTCACTGCATCTCATCACGCAGCTACTACTTCCTGAGATATCAAGATATCTTCACTCACTTGCTTCAGCCCTACCGACAGATCCAAACTCAATACTGCACTTCAAAGATGAACTCCGAACCTTTACGGGTTACCTTCAGAGATCGATGAAGTCCTTCATCACTACAGAACTCACTCGAGACGGTATTAGGTCTACAGTCTCGACAAATACACTGCCAACATCATCCATCAAACTCCAACCAATGGTAGTTGTGTTACACACACTTCTACCTCATCTACCTTTATAACTTACATTGGAAAAAACCCGAACAGGTAATCCAATAAATAGGTAGAACCATAAAAATATATATACATAAAAATACAAATACGCTCTCTCAAGATAGACACCATTACAGAGCCTAGGTATTCACTCAACCTAACGCTCCCTAAAGAAAGACACACTTCAGAGCCTAGGTATTCACTCAACCTACAGCTCTGATACCAGCTGTGACGACCCGACTTTCCACTCCCGGAAAATCGCGTCGTCAATTAAGAAAGAAAGGGATAGAAGAAGAAAAGAAAGAAGAGAAAGAAGAATCAACACAAGAATCTCAACAGCGGAACGAATAATCTATATTAATAACAAAGTATTACATAGTATACATCAAATATCAGAGTTACACAGACATATACAACACATACTAGACAGTTATAAACACCTGTCTAGTTATTACAATTCAATCACAATACATAACAACTCAGAGATAACAACACAGCGGAAAACTATATAACTATGCGCGGAAGCCTCCTGCTCCATATGCTCCTTCACAATTCGTCAAAGCTAATCCTGAATCCTAACCTGAATTCCCTTGGCTACTCATAAAAAATTTGAGTACCCAAGAGTTATAGAAAAACAGAAATAACTCCGGGTCAGACATGGGTCTGGTGTGAGTAACAGGTTAAAGTTGCTTAACTTTGAAAAATCTTTAAAAAGAAAAGGTATCACGTAAGACTTCCCACACATAAACATGGAAAAGTTTTTACCTTACGCTAACCAAAACATTTGATAGGAAATCCGATGATATTATAATAGTGTCTAGGGTTTTCAAATAAATAAGAAATAGCCGAAATTGTTACATCTATTAAATTCCAGCTACTAGCCACAAAAGTGGGTAATACAATCAAAACCGTTGGCACTTATTGGATTGTGGATTCCATACAATGGCAGGGCTACTGGGGTACCGCCCGTCACAGTACGTGGCCTAGATCACTGTACCGAGGAGCCACCCTAACTCCCCTGCAACACAAAGCCGGACCCGTTCCTTACTGAACAGTTCCAAACAAGACAACCCCGCAGTTGTGATCAGCAACCGCACCACTAAGCCGAAAATAAAGGGACCTCTAGACAGGGATAAATCTTGCTCTCAAGTGGGGGCTACCCACGAAGCTTTGCTGCACCTCCCCTGTTTTAGCCATTCTCGGTTGATGAGGCTTGAGGCTACGATTACCTTTATAGGACATATCACTTAGAATGCTCATCGTCCACCTGACGATGTTCTGAAAGCATTCAATCCATACAAGTTCGTTCCGGGTTCGAACGAAACCGAAGGCATTATCTCGTTACACTCGTATTGGAATCACCCTCAGAGTTAACGACAATAACCCTTGCACTCTGAATCTCCATCTCGAATCTATAAGTGCTATTCCGTCAAACTCATTACGGAATCACCCACAGAGTTATACTGACGTATAGCCCTTACACCTCGAGTCTTCACTCGCACCATTTGGATTCACGACCTAACGTTATTTGAAATCGATGTGGTTTTCGGACCCCAAATATGGAAACCCGATCCCGGTCTCATCGAATCCAAAGCGTGTCTTTTAAGGTCCAAGTTGTTTTAAGTTTAAAACAATTCAATTCATTATCTAAATATACATAGATAGATAATTCACAACACAATAGATAATCAACATTATCATTACCAACAGATAATTCATATCATAATCAGATATCCATACTATCATCCAAAAGCAACCAATGCATACATATCACATATACTACTAATCTCATAACTGAGATTACAAACCATACCAATCAATACCAATCATCAAACATAAGCAACTATCTAATGATCATTCCATTCTATAATTAATTTAAAATGAATTAAATTAATTACTTACTCTCTAATTAATTTAAAATAAATTAAATTAATCATTTCATCATCAAATCCTGCTTATCTTAATCATCAATTGATTATAAATCAATTTATAAATCATCTCAATATTCATTTCAATTAATCCTTATTGATTAATAATTCCCTAATTACAATAAGTAATTAGCATTTAATATTAATTATACTTTAATTAATCAATTCCAAATTACATCATTAATTAATTAATTAATGATTTCTAATTACATTTAATCAATCTCTAATATAAATTAATTACATAAGTAATTAATCCTCAACTTAAACCATATATATTAATCACCCATGATAAATATCCTTTTAGTAATTAACTATTTTAATTACTCCTCCCATAATTAATTACTCTTAATTAATTATCCTCATTAATCACTTGATTAATTTCAAAGTAATTTAAATCAAATTACTTCTATAGTAAATATCTTTAATTACATTTAGTAATTATTAACTAATTACTTCTCTAAGTAATTACAATCCATAAATTACATAAAGTAATTATTAAACAATCCTCAATGTTTAAATTAATTAATCTTAATTAATCTAAACTAATCATCTTAATCAAAATAATTACACCAGGTAATTAATTCATTAATTACTTTTATTAAGAAATTAAACAATTGATTATTATTAATTAATTAATCTAATTAATTATTAAAATTAATCACATTAATTAATTGTTAATTAATCTTAAGTTAATGACCTTCATTAACATTTCTTAATTACTTAATTAAGAATTAACTTATAATTAATCATTATTAATTATTAATTAACTAATATTTAATTACAATTTAATTAATCTCTAATTATTAATTAATTAAGTGTTAATTAAAATCTTAATTATCTTTAATCTCTTGATTAAGTAAATCTTAATCATTAATTAAAACTTAATTAACCATCCTTAATTATAGATTAATTAACATTAATTAATTAAACTCAAATCTTAATTAATTAACTTAAAAATTATTAATTACTTAATTAATCATCCACATTATTAATTAAGTAAATAATTAATATTCCATTTAAATTATTAATTAATTTAAATGAAACCAATTATCTTAAGTTCAAAATTAAGAAACCTTCTTTCTTTATATAAAGTATTTAAACACTTTGTTCCCAAAGCAAAATTCAAATTTAAAAAAAATTTCTTTTAAAATTCAAACTGAAACAAAAATTCAAATTTTCATTCAAGATTAAATCTTAAGAATTTAAAACTATTTTTACATTCCATCTTCATTTTCAAATGCAAATCATTATCTTAAAACAAGTTTAGATTTAAACCTTTATTTTTAAAAACTGAAGTTTGAATTTAAACTCCTGATTTAAATTAAATCAAACTCAGATTCATGTCCATACTTTACTTTCCAGATTTAAACTTGTTTTAAATTTCCAATTTGCATTTTAAAGTTTACTTTTAATATAAAACAGAAAAACAGTAAACAATTTCCTGTTTAAATTTAACATCTTAAATTTGAATTCAAAAATGATTCAAAACTTCAGATTAAAATTATTGAATCATATCTAAGTTTCAGGTTAAAATTTCAAATTAAACTCCATCTTTAATTTGAAAATTTCCTTTTAAATCTAAAAACAGAAAACAGTTTCTGTTTTATTCTAAAACCCAGCTTGAATTTAAAAGCATTTTAAATTTAATTCAAAGATTTTAAACTTAAAACTTATTGAATGCAAATCCAACTTCAGATTCAAAGCTTAAATCCAGATTTTTGATTGCATCTATCCTCACTGTATATTTTTAATAACCTGGAAAACATAATACTGCAAATCCTAAAACTGAAGCACTGGAACAACCCGAGCTACCACTATCTTACTTCGAGTCATTTTATCCCCTGCTTCGAGTTATTTCCACATTCCCCCGAGACAATCTCGAGTTCACAAAACCTGCAACTAAAACTGAACCACCATCATCACCAACCTGCACAACACTTCTGTGCACCCTCATCCCAACTCCGGCCATCTCTGACCAACTTCATTGGCCATCCCCCATCGACCACCAACCCCTCATCAACATTAAACCCTCAAAACTCCATGATCCAACTGGAATTTAAATCCAAGTTTTCAAAACAGAAACCTGTAACAGCCCCTACCCCAAAACCATCAACCTGTCATCGGCATGTTCTGTCAACTCCGACCACCATCCACTTCCCTACTCCGGTGTCCACTCCATCAACCCATTATCTATTAATACCCACAGTATCTCTGAACTCGATTCAAAGAGAAAGCCGCATCACTCAATTTTCCAAACACAGTAAAAACTAGGGCTTATGCTGGAAAATACCAAATTACAAACTAAACTTTTAAATTTAACTTAATCTAAGATTTTTCCTATAATCTATGATAATTTCACCATACTCAGAAGCAATTTCAACCAAAACAAATGCATGAATCAACAGAGCTTATCAATTATGTATATTACAGTCAATATGAAAACTGCACCATGATTCCATCATTAAAATTGTAATATATTATTATATATTTTTTTAAAACAAAATTTTAGTAGTTGTTTTGAAGTGAGTCTCTGAAACATTGATTCATAATACCTTAAATTTTCCATTTATACAGAATCAAGCTAGGTTGTTTAAAACTGCAGTCAACACACCCTACTATATTGCTAAAGGAAACCTTTAAATGTTATTTTATCATGAAATATACAGATTTCATTCAATGATAAAACGCAATAGCAACAGATCAAGAAAAATGGATTACTTTTGAACACAGATTGTACAGTCAGAACTTTGGGAAAACAACATGCATCATACCCATATACACAGGCAATTTTAAGAACATAAACAAAACTATACTCATCAAAATAAACTAGCATGCAAACTTAATTTATTTTAATTTAGGTGTTACTCACCTGTATAATGATGCAGACCCCAGATTAATCATACAGTAGCTTGAATGCAGATGCAAATCCAACTTGTACTTGTTCCCAGCCTTAACATGCAGTGGCTTCCATTTTGATGTTCTCAGATTTTTTTAAAAAAAATGCAGGTGCTTGATTTATACATGCTTCCAGATTGAAAATTCCTTGCATGCAGATGCCAATCTCCAGTTTGAAGATTCATGAATGTAGATGCAAATATCCAGTTTAAAGATGAATGCAGGCCTCTTTATGTTTCCAGACTTTTGTTTGAAGAGGAGAATGTATTTTGAAAACATTCAGGTTTGTTTCATGAGAACATGCAGGCTTTTGTTTGTTTAAAATGAAGGAGTTGAATGCCATGCTTTTGATTTTGTATTATGAGGAGATGAACTTGCAAATTTGAGGAATGCATGTTTCTAATCTTGATTGTTCAGATTTGAAAAATGAGAAGAGGAAAGAAATGAGAAAGAGGAGAGGAAATGAATATATGCAATGTTTTATATAACTTATCTTTGATTTAAAGAAAATAAAAACTAGAATTTGACACTTGTTAAAAAGAATGGACACATGTTTAACTCAAATCTTAAATTACATACACATGTAAATTTGAATGGTTTTGTTATTTAATTAAGTGTTAAAGAAAAATTAAACTAAATGAAAGCATGTTCACATTTTAAAATTGTATTTCAAATTTACAAATTAAATTAACAAATCAAATTTATCAATCAATATTTTAAAAAGAATGACACAAACATTTTATAACTTATTTTAATATACAACTTAAGTTAAAATGAATTTTAAACAAATTAAAACATTTATCTCACATATTAAAAATCATATAGTATTTTATTAAATGTTTTGAAAAGCTTAAATTGAAAATAAATCACAATTCCTATTTTTAAAACATTAAAAAGATGCTATACTATTTTAAATTAAATAACTTGTCTATTTAAAATATATACAAAAACATATACATTATTAAATAGAAAACAATTTATTAACTCATTAAAATAATTTCACAAATTAAATATTTAAATAAAGAAGATTATTAAAATCAAATCAAATTTATTAACAAAAATTATCAATTCAATTTAAATTTAAACTCAGATTATTAAATTTAAATTGTCCAAATTTCCGGGATATTACAACATATGCAGTCTGAATCTATAGGAATGAACTTATAACTCTTTGTTTCAAAACACATCTCTGTTCTTTTCAGCTCATTGTAAACAATTATTTAAGAGTGTTAATTTGATATTTTATGCAAAGGTTATACTGCATACATATAGCTTCAACATGTTGTCATTCATATCCACTCTGTTTTTGTACGTTTTCATTTAAAATAGACTTAATTCCACTCTGTTTTTGTATGCTTCATAACAGTTAGATATTTGCATTTCATGTACATTCGTGTTTCTAAATTGTTTCTAAATTTTATAACTGAATGCAAACACTTCGCTATTATCTGTAAAAAATGCGATTAAGTTAACTTTTAGCTTATGATAGTTTCATAAGCTTGGATCATGATTGAGTTACACATTTGTTGATGAACAGAGCATACCAGAATCGGTAACCACAAGATCAGTGAACAAAGCTTTGGAAGAACAGCCCACTTCTTCAAACATATACTTATAACTCAGTGATGAAAGCAGTGACCAATCTGGTAAACTTGAATAAATATTACTATGTTTTGACACCAAATACATGATTTTCTTATATAGAAACTCCTAAACTATAACAACATTAATTTATATTAATCATTGTGCATTATAGAGCATATCAGCCATAGGTTAGGTCTTGGCGGTTACTTGATTATCCCCTTAAGAGTAAAATTTAATCATATGCTATTCAACAACAGAAATGCTACCAAAATTTCTACCAAAATTTAATCACCATTTAACGACGATTATTCCTCACCGACGACTACGCTCAACCAGCATCGACTCGATGTCTACCGGACTTCGAAAAAGGCACCATTCTGATTTTCGTCCATTTTACCTCTTACTCTGCCACTGTTCGTCAACTGGCTCCGGCCATTTTCCTTATTTTGCTGCCCTACGCGGCATCAACGTCGATTGGTAGATTACCTAAATCATAATTTTACAGAAACAAAAATGCTTGGAACAAACCCATATCATAACTTTTTTTATTTGTGCTAATGTTATTTGGATTGATGGACCATTTTCTGAGTAGTAGAGTTTGTTCAAACTCTAAAAGTTTTTTTAATATATTAAGTTTCGATATACTATAATGTTGCTGTTGGTATATAATCGTGCAGTCCATGTATTGTATTCAAATCTTCATGAAAATTATTTTTTTCAACCGTTAGCTTATTTCACCTATTTGAGCACTGCTTCATAAGTAAATCTTTTTTTTCCATGTGTTGATACTGTTTTTGTGGATTGTAGATTACTGTTTTAAAATCATTCCAGTCTGAACTGTGCAAAAAAAAGGGTAAGCTATTGGCAGGCTCTTTTGAATTAGCTAAAAGTTGTGTAATATAATGGTTGTAGTTAGTTCCAGTTGTTGAATGGTGACAGCATAAGGTGTAATTTAAAAAAGAGTATTAGTATATGTTTGTTTGCTCATGTAGGGTTAGCTTAGAAGTGACAGTAAAATCGATGTGTGTGATCATATTTACTTACAAAATATATTAAGGGCAGTCAAGTTGGTTGTGCTATGTATGGTTAACGCTTTTTTTGGTTGCAGCAGTGTGTATGATACTACATCACTCCTTTGCTACTACCATAAATAGGTTCTACTTTGTACACAACCTCAATGATAAGTAGATTGTGTACTATTTGGTTGAAGCTCTATGACACTCTGGTATATTAGAAGATGAGATTATTTACACCATATTTGAATTACAATCATCTTCTGTCATCGCATATGCAACATTTTCTGCAAGAGAGATAACTTCATCCTAAGATATTGTTTACCCTCACGCATTAAATTGATATTTTACATCCTACAATAATTCAAAGTTAAATGTCGAATATTCATTGCAGCTGAATGTTATATGATTTTTTATTCATTCGTTCGATGATGGACTGCCATTTGATTTTAAAAATTACAAGAGGCATTATCAAAGAACAATGTAGCTGATGCATGTTTGTCACCTCAATGGCAATATATTGCTGACTATAATGAAAAACATACTTTCCAACTCTAATTGTCGTCAAAATGATTTTTATTGGTTTTCCATGGTGCAAATAGCGTCATTCCTAGAAACATTTTCGGACCCTGTAGGTTGGCAAAGGCAGCATGCCAGGGCTGGCCCTGCCTCTAAGTTTTTTAATGCTGGTACAAGCAGCCGCCTTTACCAAAAACAATAATGTTGAATTAGTTTTACTAGCTTACACGATAATCATTTATATTTTATAGTCTTCTTAAAGTCACTTAGACTGATGCACATGATACAAATATGATTTATCATTCAGAGATTGTCATAAGCACCATCTATGTTCTTATTTCCAACCTCAAATGCTCAAATAAATATATGGGAATCTCTTTGGGATGCAGTTAAAAATGTACAATTGGGTACTAGGTATCTGAGTATGAATGTAATACTTAAGACATATACCTTCAACTAATTAAAATGTCATATTTGGCATATATGTATCAACCACTGGTTCATATTCTCCTAAGTATAAAACAAGGACCGTAGACCAATATATACTACCTTATCTATGATGGTGCACTAAAATAATTTGGTTAAAAAAAAAATATAATTTTTCTTATTACCTTACACTCGACATAAATTTATACAGAAACATACTTGATCATAATTTATGTATGATAATGCAGGTCTCAAATTAATTGACAAGGATGCCTAGGTGGTCCTTAACATTGCAAACTGATGGAAGAGATGGTTCTTCATTCTTGATTACGCAACATTGTTGTGATGCTAGAAATAGCAATTTTAGGAGATAATTTGTAAGTCCTTTTGTGCTAAATAGGAGACAACTCTAGAGGTAATAAGTCATTTCTCTCCTTTGTTTTTGATATAGGACTGTTTGTGGTTTTTATTTTGAAGATACATTAGATATTTTTTAAATGATACAATAAGTAATTTAAGCTAATTTTATATTGTAATAATTTAAATTATATGTATTAATTTATTTTAATGCAGTTATATTGATAAGCTATCAATCCTATAGAATTATTATTCATGTGATCTTCAACTCAATTACATGTTTAACATGTGCTAAAACTAAATTTAGTCATTTAACATATACCTTGAAATATATGTCACATATAATACTTAGCCTATAATATATTATTATCGAAATGAATTTCATGAGTTCTATCCACTTTGCTGTCATATTCTTATTATTTGCATATATATATATATATATATATACATATACATACACACACATACATACAGTAATTAACTCTAAAATCAATTTCTAGCTACAGACTTTCCAGTTAATGACTTTTCTATTGAAAAGATTGAAGCCATATTTAATTTGATATGAAAGAAAGGATTGCACAAAATAAGCTATTTTAAATTATGTAGGCCCAAGGTGGAGAGGGGAGTTGGATTGAGAAGCTTAAAAGATATGAGGAAAGTTTTCACTCTGAAACAAGCATGGAAGATAGTTAACTCAAAAGGGTGCTAGGATCGATGAGGAAAAGATATATCAAAGGGAACTTCTGGTGTGACGACCCGAAATTTTAAGCATTTGACATCAGAATATTTAATTTATTTTAAATATTCAAAAGTTAATTATTAACTTTAATTTCAAATATCAATATTTATTGGATAATTAAATATTGAATTTAATTATCAGAATTGGGTAAATTATTGAATCTGGAATTTTAAGCCAGTTAAAAATAATTTGAAGGCTTGTAAAATTCGTATTGATAATACTGAAGATAATAAAAGTGATAGAATCAAATTTAAAGATGTTTTTTTCAGTTTTAAAAATATATTGTTTAAATTTGAATTTAAAAATAGCCTTCCGAGGCACAGTCTCGGAATTCGACGAAAGCAGTTCCATTGGGTCCGTAATATTGAATTATTCCCGGATTTCAAATTTCATATTAATCGGAGTTGTTGTGTGAGCGTACGAGCTATAAATGCGTGGAACAATTACATCGAAGATTTCCATTTAAAATTTTATACATACATACACGTACTAATCACCATTAGCCGAAAATTTATTCATATCACAACTTTTTCGTAATCACTGTTGCTATTCCTTCTTCAGCACGCGTTCGATTTCTGCCCTTGGTTCCTTTGTTCGCTTTCGTACAGGCAAATAGGTGGCTCGAGAAAATATTATAGCAGGCTTTAGATCGCGAGTTGTTTTTCTGTTCTTTCTTATAATCGAAAATCACGTTCCTTCTCAAATCAAATTCACGAAATAAATTGAATCATGGCCGAGCTTGTATCTTCCCAAACCAAATCGCATGCAAGAATTTCCTTCGTTCCTCTCATCGCGCTCGAGTACTCGCGGCTAATCGAATGAATTTCGTTCGAGTAAGGGATTGATGTCGCGAGATTGGGGCGGTAGATCTCATGCTTCTTTTGCTCGCGTCCGATGGCTGCAGTGAGGGTAGATGGCCGCGATCGAGTGCGACGTCTTCTAGGGGAATCGAAAGTAGGGTTTGTGGGTGAGGCATACTGGAGGAAGGGGTATGGTGGCGTGCGATTCTCAGTAGGCAATCGCAACATTCACTGTTCGCTTGGGAAGGGAGCAAGGCGAAGTGCATTCATTCAAGCTGGATTGACGCGAACTCGAGCTTGGGTCCTTGGGACTTTGTTTTGATGGTCGATGTCGACACCGGTGGGAGGGGGAAAGGTCGTGATTGCAGTGAGGTATCCTCCATTTTGTTTTATTTATTTATTTGAACTTGATTTTTAACATGAGTATATGTAATCAGAAAAAAAAGAGACAGTGAAGATATTTTATTTCATATACATATTAGAGAGGAATATATATATATATATATATATATATATATATAAAATAAACTCTGAATTTTTCCTGTGTGTATAATACAAATACAAGTATATAGTTACACCCCTATTTTAATAACTTACTGTAAAACGGAAAGATTATTATAAAGTTTTGGCAAATCTAGAAATTTGTAGGAAGTTTGATTTTTCAAGATCTATATAGGATATTGTTATAAATATACTTTTGTAGTTACTAGATGAGAAATAAAATGCCTATATCCATTATAAACTTACTAGTTTAATTTTAAATTGATGCATGATGGAGATTAAATTGTTTAATAAACTTAATTGATTTATTTTACTTACTAAAAGATTTTTATAAAGGAGAATTAGTTTAAAATTTAATTATTTGTTGAAATAAATCATTAGTCGAAGATTAAATTATTTGAGTTAAAGAATAAATTTATTTAAATGGAAATTAATTGTTCGATCTATCCAAATATTAATAAAATCCGTGCAATTGTTATTCAAGGTCAAAAAGTACTGAAACGAGTCGAGATTGGGAAGGGTTGCTACAATTAAATCAAGGTGAGTTAATCCCACTCAGTTTAAATTTAAATTTAAATGATTAAATTTAAATAATTGTTTGAATGGTTGAAATTGATTGATTGATGTGCTATAGTATGATATATTCTGAAATTAATAAATAATGTTGTGCTAACATCTGTGGATGCAGGGAAAACAGGTTGGAGGGATCCAACTGGACCCCTCAATATTTATTTAAATTATTTAATACCCTATGTTGTGATTTATTTGATATCCTATGATGATCTTTATTGGTATATTGAATGCTATGGTTCGATTGGATATAATAGGGTATGATGAATTACCAAAAATAAATGAATTGGATTTTTGTAAAATAATAAAAGAAGTGAAATTGTAAGTAAAATAATTATAGAAATTTGAATAAATTTTTAAATGAATTGGAAAGAAATTAAGTGACTTTAAAATTCTAGTAAATAAATCTTGATTTTAGAAAGGAAAATTTGAATAAACAAAGAGTTAATAAACTTTAATCTTCAATGATATTTTAATTAAGGGAATAAAACAGTTATTTAAAATTTAAGATTTAAATTATAGGAAGGAATAAAGAAGTTGGGAAAAGCTGAAATCCGTATTTCACTTAAAAGGGGTTAAAACAAACGGGAAATTATAAACTTAATAATAAGTCCCTAATTAATGAATTTCAAATGAATTAAGAAAGTAAAGGAATTTATTTCAAATAAATAAACTTGAAATCAATTTGGGAAAAATTGATTTAAGTGATTGAAGCTAGGATTTTACTCTGGATAACCAAGTACATGTTTAAAGTAAATTCTTAAATAAATTCAAAGGTTTTAAAGTTGTTGTAAAAAGCAAGTTTTAGAAAATTTATTATTTCTAATATTTAAATTCAATATTAAGTATTCTCCTAAATCTATATAGTAGTAATTACTTAAAAAGTGACCTAGTATTTTGTTTTCAAAAGTGAAATCTAGTTTTATATTCTATTAAATAACTTTATTTTCAAATACTCATATAATATGTATTTTACAAAATATTAAAGCAATTTAACTTAAATGTTTAAAAGTATATATTTTCGAAGTAAAGTGTTTTAAATTATTTTAAAAATCTATTTTTGTGCCTGGTAATTTCAAAGGGAATATAAAATATTTGGGAAAGTTGGCTCTGAGAAGAAAGATGGTTTGAAACTGTCTTCAAAGTATTGAAAACAGAAATATATCTTGTGAAGACATTTTTGAGATTAATAAATAATTTGGAAAATTATTTATTGGTTGATGGTTGTTTTGTGAATATAATTGATAGTTAAATCACCGACTATCAATATTGGACAAATGCGCTGATCATTTCGAAGAGACCGGGATCGAGATTTATTTCTCGAAAACCACTTCGATCCGGTTTGTACGTTTCGTGCGGAAAAAAAACGTGTTCGGAGTCGAAGATGGAGCAGTGGAGTGCAAGGGCTAGTCGCTACTAATCCTGAGGATATTTCCAAAATGGATGTAGTAGGAATAGTGCCTTCGGTTCCGTTCGAACCCGGGACGGACTTGTATGGACGAATGCTTGCGAAACATCGTCAGGTGGACGATGGGCATTCTAAGTGAAACGTTCTAAAGGTAACGCTTAGCCTCAAGCCTCATCAACCGGGAATGACTGAAAATCAGGGGATATGCAGCAAGGTTAGGTAGGTCATGCCCAAGCAGGACAAGATATTTCCCCTGTCTAGATGTCCCTTTTTATATATTTCGGCTTAGTGGGTGGTTGGTCGCGCCAACCACGGGGTTCAACTTGTTCGAGACTGTTCAGTAAGGAATGGTTCCGGCCTTGTGTAGCAGGGGATGAAGGGAGTAATCCTCGGTACGGTGATCTAGGCCCCGTACTGTGACAGGTGGTACTCCAGTGCCTAGTCATTGATGGAAATCCATTCTTCCTACGAGCCTTTACGAGTTTTGTTTGTATACCCACTCTTGTGGTTAGTAGCTGGAATTTAATAATGTAACAATTTCGGCTATTTTATAAGTACTTGTATATAGACCCTATTATAATATCAGAGGATTTCTATAAAATTGTTTTAGCTATCGTAAGGTAAAAACCTGACATGTTTATTTGTGGCATGGTCTTACGAGATGCTTTTGTTTTCAAAGGATTTTTGAAACTTTAATAATCAATTGGGTGTGATTTTCTCACGCTGGTAATCCAGACTGACTCGGGTGTTATTTAACTGTAATGCTCGGGTCAAACCGAGTATTATAGGATACAGGATATGATGCTGTGGAGCTCAGAAGACGAGCTGGATGACGAAACGTACTCTCGTACTTGTATATTTATATACGTATTCCGCAATGTTGAGTTGTTGTGTATCCATTGTATGTTATTTGATGTGAGCTGTGATTGATGTACTCTGATGATGTAATGTATGTAAACAGATATATTTGATTTTGAGTAAAGATTATTTTCTATCCATTATATTTTATTCCGCTGCGATGGTTAGATTCTGATGTTGATTTTGTTTTCTCTTCTTCTACCTCTTCTTCCTAAACCCAAATGGTTCGTATTTCTGTGCAACTTGAGTTGATTGTTGTAGAATAGTGTTGACTCAAGGGGTACGGATTTGCGGGCCGTTACAGTTGGTATCAGAGCTTAGGTTGGAGACAACCTAGGCTTTGGTGGGAATTACTCAAGTAGAGTCCGTAGTACTCTATAATGAGTTTGTGTGTATTAATAGATATGAGCGCGTATTTGTTAGTGAATATAAAACGGTTTTATATTGTGTCGATTGGTTTATTGAGTAGTTTATGGATTCTGGTCAATACGAGTAATTAACGTTATTGATAGGAATCTCTAAATGCTTAATAGAACAATTCGACACAGTATTGTTTTAAAATAGGGTAAATGAAATAATTTTACCCAAATTATTTTTTATATATAAAAGAAATAATTTTTGTAAATTATTATAGTATTTGGATGCTTGGTTGTTAAGGAATGATAATATTAAACTATTGTCATTTAAGTGTTAAAATTGAATAAGAAATTGAAAACTTATAACTAAAGTTGAGGAATAAATTTATTTAATAAAATGGAATTTGAAAATATAGATTATAAATGAAATTTATAAATTGAAAACAAACTTCATATATATATATGTGATTTATAATTGGGAATAGGATTCCAGGGAAATATTTGAAAATAAATCGGGATGAATTTCAAATTTGGAAATTTGGGAAGGGCTTAAATTCCTTGGATTTGAAAATGGTTTCAAAGTTTTGGAGAAATAATAGTGGTATTATTTCAGGAATATTTTTGAATCGAATATGGAGAGATTTGGGATTTAAAAATATTTGGAATGTTTTAAAGAGATAAAAGCATTTAATTCTCTTTCGGTCGCTGGAAAATAACTTCTGTGATGACTGCAGCATCATCGATGTTCATTTTCGAGCTTCTAAAAGAGAGATTGCTACCAAATTGTTTTAAAATGGAATTGGCTATGAATTGGGTTTGATTTTGAAAGTCAAGGAGATAATTGAGTTTGCAAAAGATTTTGGGATGTAGTTGATTTCAAAGTGATTTTGAAATTTTGGAAATTGTTTAGAACTCTGAAATCTTGCTTAAAATGTTTATGGCATGATAAAAATATACCTGGCTAAATAAAAGGTATAATCCAGAAGTAATGTGTAAAAATGTGAATTAGATTGATTGTAAATAGATGAAATATGAATATAAATAAGTTGAGACTTATAAAATTTGGAAGTAAAATAAACAAGCCAAATAAAATTGTTTGTAATGGTAATGAATATAATCCTAAATTTAAATTAGAAAATGGATAGAACTCCAGTAAAGTAGTTAAAGTGATTTTGATATGAAAATCAAACATTGGATATAAAGTTTGAATAAACTAGGTGAAAATAAATTAGTTAATGAAATATGGAAATGGAACTTGGAATTGGTAATGAATTCAACTTGGATCGTGGGTGAATAAAATATAATTGGAAGTGTGAAATGCAAAATGGTTGACTGAATAAACCGATTTAAAATTGATTAATAAATGAAATTGGTTTGGTAGTTTAAATCAAATTAAGGATTTAAATTGGAAAGCGCTTATATAAAAAAAAGGGGTTATATGTATACATATGACTTGAGTTAGATGTTGAAATAACTTGACGGAAAATAAATGGCTTAAGTCAAATGTGAGATGGTTGTGTCGAGTTTTAAGCAATGATTTAAATAAAGACTTGTGGGTAAATGAAATTAGTAATTAAGCTGAGAACTCAAGCTATATTAATCAGAGCTTGGCCTCGAATAAAATTTTATGAGTTGATAGAAGTGAAATAAAATTTATTTTGAATCATTGTAATAAATATAAGTTCGTTTGGATTTAAAACAAATTGGACGTAAGAGATTGAATTGTAAACCACTGAAATTGAAAGAAATGACAACAAAATTTGTTGGAAGCGAGAGAAAACAATTGAATTGGTGGTTGAAACTTTTATAAATTACTTATAAGTGCTGATTGGCGGGATGACATTTGTTATGCATGTGTTAGCTATTGGAATAAAGTAAAATGTAAATAAACTTCATATATTTGTCACTTACTTGTTTAAATTGAGTAAGTACAGGTGTTTGGAAGCTGTTTGGCTGGATTTGAGTGCACAATTTGCTAAAAATAAATAGCCGCTTGCTTAAAAATGCTAAAATAAGGTACGCCTACGCAATACAAATAGGAAATATGAACTGTTTTCTCTGTTTTCCGGCCTGAGGCCGATGTATATATGTTTTTGTGCATCCTGCGATATCGCAGAAGTCCCTCCGTACAAGGGAGACTCTGCCAAAATTTTCCGTAAATTTGGGAGTTAGAAATTTTTTGAAATTTTGGGAAATTTTCACTAAAGGTAAATGATTTAATTTGTTAAGCAAATAAAGTTGAAATGGAATATTGGAGTCTATTTGAAATGTGAATGTAAAGTAAGTGCAATTAAAGGAAACGAAAGAAGTGAAGTTTGCAAATAAACTTTAATTGGAATTTAAATTAATTAGTAAGTAAAACTAATTCAATATTCAAAATGAAGCCAAAAAATTGAACTCAAATGAAATTGTAAAGGCAAAGAGAATGGTAATGAAAATAAACTTCAATAGTAAAATGAAGATTTATATTAGAATTATATACAATATTCAAATTAAACTTAAGGAATGAAAAATGAAATTCTTAAGTAAATTGGGTATTGAGAAAAATTATTCCAAGTGAATAATTGAATGGGAACTAAACTGATAGTTGAGAATGTGAATAAAAGAGAATTGGTATAGCTTAAAACCAATTGGGCTAATTACGTAAGGTGTACGTATATTATTTATTCGCATAGCTATATTTGATCCAGAATTCGAGCATAGAATTTCGAGATAATTTTATCAATCTGAGTTAGGATTTTTCACTCGATTTTCGACGGCGAACCTGGATATGGGTTGTTGATTGATTCTGAAAATTCTCTATCATAGTTTATGGCTATGCAAGGGGGATAATGGTTTTCTAATCAAGAAACCAAATCTGAGTCCGCACTAGGAGGTCGGGTGGGCGATACTAGTTCGGAAATGAAATTGTGTGATCGAGTGAGCGATCGGATTTGGTATTGCGTACGAATGATATGTGTCCATCGTACGGGCTTAAATAAAGCAAATATTGAAACTTTTGTAAAAGTAATGCAAAATGATTTCGAATGTTGTGGATGGACATTATTGTTATAACAGGATATATAGGTGTTTTAAAAGCAGAAGGAAATTGATGTTTGATTTTAGAAGATAAAATTTAAATGGCCCGACAAAAAGGTATGTGTTTAAAATTTCTATATGAAATTTGATTGGGTTTTTGGATCTAGCCACTTGGCTTTTGTTTTCTTTTTGGATTTGGGAGGCCGTAGAGCCATTTTGTAGTTGTACCGAGCTAGCCGCGCAAAGGAGATGCTGGCGAAATTTTCGGAAATTTAGGGAGTTAGAAAATTTTTGAGAAAATTTTGATAATTTAAATTTTGAATTTAAGTTTAAATTTAAATTGATAAATAGGTGATATTGTTTGGGGCTTATGGATAAGTTTGGAAGGTTAGAAAGGAAGTTGGGGTGTCTTTGATAAAAAGATTGTTTTGGGAAGTTGTTAAAAACTGTTTGGGTTTGAAAAACTAGTTAGTGGGTTATGGACCATTCTTCCTAATTAGTAATTTCGGGGACGAAATTCTTTTAAGGGGGGAGGAATGTGACGACCCGAAATTTTAAGCATTTGAAATCAGAATATTTAATTTATTTTAAATATTCAAAAGTTAATTATTAACTTTAATTTCAAATATCAATATTTATTGGATAATTAAATATTGAATTTAATTATCAGAATTGGGTAAATTATTGAATCTGGAATTTTAAGCCAGTTAAAAATAATTTGAAGGCTTGTAAAATTCGTACTGATAATACAGAAGATAATAAAAGTGATAGAATCAAATTTAAAGATGTTTTGTTCAGTTTTAAAAATATATTGTTTAAATTTGAATTTAAAAATAGCCTTCCGAGGCACAGTCTCGGAATTCGACGAAAGCAGTTCCATTGGGTCCGTAATAATGAATTATTCCCGGATTTCAAATTTCGTATTAATCGGAGTTGTTGTGTGAGCGTACGAGCTATAAATGCGTGGAACAATTACATCGAAGATTTCCATTTAAAATTTTATATATACATACACGTACTAATCACCATTAGCCGAAAATTTATTCATATCACAACTTTTTCGTAATCACTGTTGCTATTCCTTCTTCAGCACGCGTTCGATTTCTGCCCTTGGTTTCTTTGTTCGCTTTCGCACAGGCAAATAGGTGGCTCGAGAAAATATTATGGCAGGCTTTAGATCGCGGGTTGTTTTTCTGTTCTTTCTTATAATCGAAAATCATGTTCCTTCTCAAATCAAATTCACGAAATAAATTGAATCATGGCCGAGCTTGTATCTTCCCAAACCAAATCGCACGCAAGAATTTCCTTCGTTCCTCTCATCGCGCTCGAGTACTCGCGGCTAATCGAATGAATTTCGTTCGAGTAAGGGATTGATGTCGCGAGGTTGGGGCGTCAGATCTCATGCTTATTTTGCTCGCGTCTGATGGCTGCAGTGAGGGTAGATGGTCGCGATCGAGTGCGACGTCTTCTAGGCGAATCGAAAGTAGGGTTTGTGGGTGAGGCGTACTGGAGGAAGGGGTATGGTGGCGTGCGATTCTCAGTAGGCAATCGCAACATTCACTATTCGCTTGGGAAGGGAGCAAGGCGAAGTGCATTCATTCAAGCTGGATTGACGCGAACTCGAGCTTGGGTCCTTGGGACTTTGTTTTGATGGTCGATGTCGACACCGGGGGAAGGGGGAAAGGTCGTGATTGCAGTGAGGTATCCTCCATTTTGTTTTATTTATTTATTTGAACTTGATTTTTAACATGAGTATATGTAAATCAGAAAAAAAAGACAGTGAAGATATTTTATTTCATATACATATTAGAGAGGAATATATATATATATATATAAATAAAATAAACTCTGAATTTTTCCTGTGTGTATAATACAAATACAAGTATATAGTTACACCCCTATTTTAATAACTTACTGTAAAACGGAAAGATTATTATAAAGTTTTGGCAAATCTAGAAATTTGTAGGAAGTTTGATTTTTCAAGATCTATATAGGATATTGTTATAAATATACTTTTGTAGTTACTAGATGAGAAATAAAATGCCTATATCCATTATAAACTTACTAGTTTAATTTTTAAATTGATGCATGATGGAGATTAAATTGTTTAATAAACTTAATTGATTTATTTTACTTACTAAAAGATTTTTATAATGGAGAAATAGTTTAAAATTTACTTATTTGTTGAAATAAATCATTAGTCGAAGATTAAATTATTTGAGTTAAAGAATAAATTTATTTAAACGGAAATTAATTGTTCGATCTATCCAAATATTAATAAAATCCGTGCAATTGTTATTCAAGGTCAAAAAGTACTGAAACGAGTCGAGATTGGGAAGGGTTGCTACAATTAAATCAAGGTGAGTTAATCTCACTCAGTTTAAATTTAAATATAAATGATTAAATTTAAATAATTTTTTGAATGGTTGAAATTGATTGATTGATGTGCTATAGTATGATATATTCTGAAATTAGTAAATAATGTTGTGCTAACATCTATGGATGCAGGGAAAACAGGTTGGAGGGGTCCAACTGGACCCCTAAATATTTATTTAAATTATTTAATACCCTATGTTGTGATTTATTTGATATCCTATGATGATCTTTATTGGTATATTGGATGTATGGTTCGATTGGATATAATTGGGTATGATGAATTACCAAAAATATATGAATTGGATTTTTGTAAAATAATAAAAGAAGTGAAATTGTAAGTAAAACAATTATATAAATTTGAATAAATTTTTAAATGAATTGGAAAGAAATAAAGTGACTTTAAAATTCTAGTAAATAAATCTTGATTTTAGAAAGGAAAATTTGAATAAACAAAGAGTTAATAAATTTTAATCTTCAGTGATATTTTAATTAAGGGAATAAAACAGTTATTTAAAACTTAAGATTTAAATTATTGGAAGGAATAAAGAAGTTGGGAAAAGCTGAAATCTGTATTTCACTTAAAAGGGGTTAAAAACAAACGGGAAATTATAACCTTAATAATAAGTCCCTAATTAATGAATTTCAAATGAATTAAGAAAGTAAAGGAATTTATTTCAAATAAATAAACTTGAAATCAATTTGGGAAAAACTGATTTAAGTGATTGAAGCTAGGATTTTACTCTGGATAACCAAGTACATGTTTAAAGTAAATTCTTAAATAAATTCAAAGGTTTTAAAGTTGTTGTAAAAAGCAAGTTTTAGAAAATTTATTATTTCTAATATTTAAATTCAATATTAAGTATTCTCCTAAATCTATATAGTAGTAATTACTTAAAAAGTGACCTAGTATTTTGTTTTCAAAAGTGAAATCTAGTTTTATATTCTATTAAATAACTTTATTTTCAAATAATCATATAGTATGTATTTTACAAAATATTGAAGCAATTTAACTTAAATGTTTAAAAGTATATATTTTCGAAGTAAAGTGTTTTAAATTATTTTAAAAATCTATTTTTGTGCCTGGTAATTTCAGAGGGAATATAAAATATTTGGGAAAGTTGGCTCTGAGAAGAAAGATGGTTTGAAACTGTTTTCAAAGTATTGAAAATAGAAATATATCTTGTGAAGATATTTTTGAGATTAATAAATAATTTGGAAAATTATTTATTGGTTGATGGTGGTTTTGTGAATATAATTGATAGTTAAATCACCGACTATCAATATTGGAAAAATGCGCTGATCGTTTCGAAGAGACCGGGATCGAGATTTATTTCTCGAAAACCACTTCGATCCGGTTTGTACGTTTCGTGCGGAAAAAAAACGTGTTCGGATTCGAAGATGGAGCAGTGGAGTGCAAGGGCTAGTCGCTACTAATCCTGAGGATATTTCCAAAATGGATGTAGTAGGAATAGTGCCTTCGGTTCCGTTCGAACCCGGGACGGACTTGTATGGACGAATGCTTGCGAAACATCGTCAGGTGGACGATGGGCATTCTAAGTGAAACGTTCTAAAGGTAACGCTTAGCCTCAAGCCTCATCAACCGGGAATGACTGAAAATCAGGGGATATGCAGCAAGGTTAGGTGGGTCATGCCCAAGCAGGACAAGATATTTCCCCGTCTAGATGTCCCTTTTTTATATATTTCGGCTTAGTGGGTGGTTGGTCGCGCCAACCACGGGTTTTATCTTCTTCGGGACTGTTCAGTAAGGAATGGTTCCGGCCTTGTGTTGAAGGGGATGAAGGGAGTAATCCTCGGTACGGTGATCTAGGCCCCGTACTGTGACAGGTGGTACCCCACTGCCTAGTCATTGATGGAAATCCATTCTTCCTACGAGCCTTTACGAATTTTGTTCGTATTACCCACTCTTGTGGTCAGTAGCTGGAATTTAATAATGTAACAATTTCGGCTATTTTATAAGTACTTGTATATAGACCCTATTATAATATCAGAGGATTTCTATAAAATTGTTTTAGCTATCGTAAGCTAAAAACCCGACATGTTTATTTGTGGCGTGGTCTTACGAGATGCTTTTGTTTTCAAAGGATTTTTGAAACTTTAATAATCAATTGGGTGTGATTTTTTCTCACGCTGTTTATCCAGACTGACTCGGGTGTTATTTAACTGTAATGCTCGGGTCAGACCGAGTATTATAGGATACAGGATATGATGCTGTGGAGCTCAGGAGACGAGCTGGATGACGAAACGTACTCTCGTACTTGTATATTTATATACGTATTCCGCAGTGTTGAGTTGTTGTGTATCCATTGTATGTTATTTGATGTGAGTTGTGATTGATGTACTCTGATGATGTAATGTATGTAAATAGATATATTTGATTTTGAGTAAAGATTATTTTCTATCTATTATATTTTATTCCGCTGCGATGGTTAGATTCTGATGTTGATTTTGTTTTCTCTTCTTCTACCTCTTCTTCTTAAACCCAAATGGTTCGTATTTCTGTGCAACTTGAGTTGATTGTTGTAGAATAGTGTTGACTCAAAGGGTACGGATTTGCGGGCCGTTACATCTGGAATATGGCAGAAGATAATAATCCTTCTCTTACCTGGAAAACTATAGTGAGAGTTAGAAGTAAACTAGCACATGTTAAATTCAACATGGGATATTAGATCTCCATTTGTCAACAAAAAGACAGGTCATTAGTTAAGATCATGTTTTCTCTTCTAAAATTCTTTAGTGATAGTTTTAGCACATCAACTGTCCTTAATTTAGAATTTCAATTTAGACCTTATCACGTAATTGATTTCAATGCATAATTAATTCATATTGGTTTGGTAGTTAATTTGATGTTGTAATCGGTAAACATTTATTGTCAGCCATTTGATTACCACCATTTATGTACTTGGGATTCCAGTATGAACTTTGCTCTTTCACCATTTTAAAGAAATATCAGTACTCCTAGATTGAGTCAAATATAGCAGTCTGTATTAAAAATAGGTATGGCATGTACATAACTTTATTAGTCCACAAATTTAAATCTCCACAATTAATTCCCATTAATGAAGTAGTTAATTGATGTAGTAGTTGGTAGATATTTATGGTCAGTTATTTGACTAACACCATTTCTGTGCTTGGGATTCCACTATGAAGTTTGCTCTACTACAATTTTAAACTACTGTCAGTATTCCCAGGTTGAGTCGCCCATAGCAATCTGTAGTAAAAATATGAATATCATATACTGAACTTTATTACTTCATAAGTTTCAATCTGCGTAGTTTATTCCCATTAATTTAGTAGTTAATTTGATGTAGTAATTAGTAAAAATTTATGGTCAGAATTGCAATTAAAATAGCAGTTAAATCTTCTAAACAAATTTCCATGTTAGAAATAATAATTAGTTTTAAAGCACCCATGATCATCCATTTAATATTAGTCATACTGCAAAAGCTGTATGTTGCACAATAAATATCTACACTTAGACAACCGTTGTGCTTCAATTTAGGCCTTTTAGATCTATTTTATATTATATTCAGTTAAAAGGTATTTTATTGGAAAATATTAGCACTCATGAGACGTATGACTATTCTATGATTTTTCTAAATAAATATATCGAAGTGTTTGGATATTAGCTGCTAACATGTTACAAAAGTGAACTTAAATTTTTCCCCCATATCTATAACATGCACTTCTTCCATACAGTTATTTTAGTCGATAAATCTGTAGCATACCTACTATTTCTAAATCTATCACAACTACTAAGTTTGAATCTTTTTCTACAGAGCTAACGGATGATCTGAACGTAAGTAGTGTGTACTGCATAGATTTTTTTTGCGCTTGCTAAGAATTTGAGGATCATTTAGGTTTACTCTACAGCAGGTAAATAATTTTTTTTTCCTGGGCATAGTTCACTTTCCTAAATATTTATTTTTCCAAATTAACTTTGGGTGTGGGCATTTCCCAACATGTCCTAATTTTCTTCAAATAGTTGCACATTTTGTTTTCCAACTTTATTGTTGTTGTTGTTGTTATGCTTTAATGACTAATTTGTAATGCGTATTTTTTTAACGGCATGGTGTTTTTTAAAATCAATATGATGGTGCTGAATTTTTTCATACTACACTTTTAATAAAAACATGCTCAACAAATTTACATAAACTGTTTTTTATTGCAGCACCAGAAACGACTTTGTATGTTATGCTATTATTTGTTTTTTACATGCTTCTCCCTGTTAGGTTGATAAAAGCTTTCATTTAATGGATGATTGGTACAGCTTGATGATATTTGATTCACTGTTAATGTGCCAAACCAATTTTTAGTTTAATTTTATTTTTCTCGCGGTAGTAATTTTTCCCCATTCGCAATATTTATTTTCCTTGATATAGTGCGACATGACGTATGCATTTTGTGCTTTGCAAAGTTAACTTTGGTTGTTAGAATTTTTCAATATGTAGTTATTTTCTTCAGATAGTTGCAAATTTAATGTTCTATTATAAATGCATGCACATTGTGACTAAATTGCTCTACTAAATTATTCACATGCCAAAGGAATATTTTGCTATCTTTGAATGAACATTAAACAAATGAGCATTTACATGTATTGCGCTAAAACATTCAATCTAAAGGGCATGCTTATAATGAATATTTTTGCATATTAAATGGTTTCCATTTGTTGTGTATGTTTCTTTTTTCCTCTTTTGAACATAGTAAAAGTTATAAATTTGCCAAGTAATGAATTTGATTGTTGTGATTTGTGAAATTATTTTTTGAATTACAATTTTTTTCCCAAAGTCTAATGGGAATATGATATAATTAACTTTTATTTCCCTTTATAAGTTTGTCAAATAATTTGTAACATACGACATAAGAATTAACTTTCCATCGTGGTGTACAGTAGATCACAAATTAAGTAATTATGGTCAATAACCAAATGATCATCGATAATTGATATGTCAAATAATTTGTTTATTGCAAAATCATCCAATAACCATAGTACTATAATTGATATGTCACCTTTTACCCCACATTTGGTGGAAGCAATCCTGGGATGCGAACGGAGCTTATTTATTCCATCAAAGAGGAACTCAACCTGATATATGGTTGTTCTTGCACCCGACATCCTTCTGCATATGCTTCCATCTCGGTAATTTTAATTTTATGTATTTATTTTATTTATTAAAAAAAGTAAACTAATATAAATTCCAAAATGTTTGTTAGCTTGGTCGATCGAAGTGGAATGGGCAAGTAGGCAATTCTGGGGCGGTATTTAGAATGGAATGTCCTCTCACTAATATAGGCAGGCCACATTTTTCTCTTCAGTTGGACAGTGGTTTTGAGTTTTGATCCTCCCTTTGGGTCATCCATGTGTGGCACTGTAAAATGGGTAGATGGAAATATGTACATATATTTTGACTATTGTAGGAATTACAAGACAAAGGTATTGATACAGAATAGAATAGAAAATACTATTTACTGTATGTAAGATGGAATGGAGTGAACTACTATTACATTTTCATTGCGTGAATTCTAAATATTTAGCACTGTGAACTTCGGTGGTTATAGTTTTGTGATGCATTTTTTGTTCGTAATGTGGGCTTTGGTGGATTTTTGTGATTCATTTTTGTTAGTATTATGGGTTTGGATGGTTAGAGTTTTGTGGTGTATGTTTCTTAGCTCATTGTTTGTGAATTGAGATGATGATATAATAAAAAGCATGCCATTTACAAGGAAATAGGAGCAAAGCCTATGCATACGGTTGATTCTTTCCAGTTAATTTTCAAGACTTCGTTTCTTAGCATGTTATTGCAAATGTTTGACCTTTTTAGTTTGTCTTTACGCCTCTTGAGCACTCTTAAATTAGTAGGCTGGGGAGAACATGTACTGCAATGTAAGCACAATCTTTTGGTCCGATCGTGAACTTCCCAAAAGAACCTTATATATAACTTTTTAAATAATTAATTATTATTTAATCTGATAACCCAATAAATTAGGAGATAAAATCTCCTTACAACTACTTTAGACATATTCAAACCTAGTTGTTGATTCCAACTATTCATAGAATAGAATTGTTCAAATGTAATTTTAATTAGACTTCAAAGAGCTAATCAAATATACGTGGCTGGATTAAAATATGTAATGCAAAAAATTTCTAAATAAATCAGCTAATCTATATAACTTTATTAATCTTTAAATATAGTTATGGTTTGGAGTCACACTTTTTTAATCTTAATGTGAACTACCAAAAACGTCGGTCTACATATTATCAAATTTTAATCACTTTAAAATAGGATTTAATATTAAACCTTTTTTACAAATTCAAATGCCCCTAAAAGTAGGATCTAACAATTAAACATGCTTTACAAATTCAAAACACTTATAAAAATAGGATCTAAAATTAAACTTGCTTTACAAATTCAAAATAATTCTTTACAAATATACAAATTTTAATATTACTTGAAAATAAAGAATTATTTTTTTACTAATTTAAACATATATAACTAATAAGAAAAACAATTCATGCACAAAGAGCGTGCCGTAACACTTTAATTTTAGTGGGATGAAGCTCAATAATGTCTTTGTATTCTATGTTAAAATCCAACAGTTTCTGTATTTAAATTGTTTGGGATGTTTTATTGATTGAATTAGCCATAAATAGATTGATGGGGTTGTGATCATTAGTTTCTAAGAGGAGATATATTGCTTAAGTTGGAAATAAATTTTGTAACCACAACATATGTTGTAAAAACTATTTTAATTTTAGTGGCTATGTTTTCGACTAGGCCTAACCTCCATCAATGTTTTATACTACGGATATTGAATTCAACAGGACCAATGTAAAAATTGATTTTATTCGGTTCTAGAATATTTAAAGGATGTGGAGTATTACCCTTTAGTTTTTCATTACTTTTATAATACTATTTAAATCCCTTGATAAGCACTAAGGGATATTAAAGGCGTTAATGTTGTAAATGCAGGCCCACCTGGGCGTGCATATATACTCGTTGTCTATTATATCATTTATGTACTTATTGGATGGCGTTTCTTTTGATGGGATAACCATTATGGCATTCTATGCGGTCTTACGAGTACTATTATATGTCAGCTTCATATTTCTTGAGTTTCTCATACTAAACTTTTGTCTAACGCTTGGTTTTTGTTTTCCTTAAATTTCTCGTGTGCTCTTTCGAGTATTCTGAGAAAGACAAGTTTTTTTTGAATGTTAACTGGAGTTGGAGAAGATGAGCTGGATGTTTCGCCTACCATAGTACCCATATTTCTACTGCATTACTATTGTATATATCAACATTTATGAGGACGGGTTGTTGTAACTGTCCAGGCTGATATTAGTACATAGGTTTGGATAACTCCGAAATTTCTATATCGAAATAACTTATTGTATTGTTCCTTTGATATTATATATTGTTGTTCCAATGTGAGAATCTGATATTGTGTTCTCTTCTTCCTTTTTCTATTTCTTTTTATTTTTATTTTACCCTAACTTTTCATTTTTCTAGCATTTGGATGCTCAGCATGTAAATACTGTGGATGTATTAGTATCGACATTTAAGGGTTGAAAAGGTGGGTCGCACAAGTTAACTAAAATGATGTCGGGGATAAGATAAGGAAGGTATTTTGGAAGGTTAACATTTTTAGGAAAGCCTTAAGGGATAAGTAAAAAGAGAAGTGATGTGTAAAGTTGCACATGGGTTAAGCATGGGGGTATGATCCTTTTTGATTGGAAACGAGGATGTAGAAGGTGATAAAATACACATTGTTAATCACTTCATTCGGTTCTCAAAAGCTTTGCAAAATAAATCACAAAAATGATGTCTTCGTTTCTTTTTTCTCCTTTTTAGCTTTCTCAAATCATATCAGAAAAAATCCAAACTCCACTAAAATATTCCAAAGGCCTTAGAACATCATTAGAACATGGTATGGCATCTCAAAGTTGAAGAAAAAGGGGGAAAAGATGGAGCACCATGAGAGGCCGTGAGCATTATAGGGTGTAGGAGTATAACTTAGCACTTCGATGAAGCAAAGGTTGAATCTTTGGCTTGTAGGTGAAGTAGGAAGTTGTTCGTAGGTTCTTATGTCACGAGTCTATTATTTGGCTTGGATTTAGTGAGTTAACTTGCCATTTGATTGTGTATATTTTATGTGTGTATATGTGTGCATGAATGCAAAGTTATAAAAAGAATAATGAATCTTATAACTTTTGGACCTCTTTGAAAAGCAGATGATAACTTATTATGTTATATTTTCACTTCTATTACACTCTAAAACATCTATCGTGACCTAGGCCTTACATTTACATTCTTATTGTGATTGTATTTGAAGTTGAAGTGTGTTTAAAATGTTTGAATCGAGAACGGTCGCTATAAGTGCACTTCAATATTCCTTACCTTTAACTTGTGTAAATGGAAGATTTATAAACTTGACTTGTATATTTAATTTTGGTCGTTCTCAACACATATTTTTGTGCATGGGATAGAAAAGCATTGGTTGGGAATGTTATGGAAATATTAGAACAAAGTTATGAAAGTTAGAAGCAAAAATATCGCTATGGATGCACTTTGAAATTTCTTTGAGTTCAGCGATTTTTAAGTTAATTTTGAAAGTCATCGTATGAGTTTCTTCGCTATTTTAATAAGTAATATAAGTATACTTATTATTGTAAAAATATCAAAGTTTAATTATGTTAATTGGGTTCTTAACCATGCAGAAATCAATAAGAGTTAGAACGTCGATATGAAATGACTTGAAATCTTGGAAACACACCTAGATAATCTTTCAACACAATTGTGCCAAGGTGAGTAGTCAATACCGACCTCTTCATATCGGTGGTGACATCTCACACTCCCTCATCTCCTCACAAAACTTTATAGAGGCACTTTTGCCTATTTCATGTGTACCTAAATAATATCGAAGAGTTCTGATTGGCTGGATACCAACATTGAAGAGTTAGCCGTCAAAACAACAGTATAAACCAAGTGATAAAGGAACCGTTGCTAGTGTCAACTAAATATCCAAACAAACCTCATAGAACAACTCAAAATAAAGTGAGAAGACAGATGCAAAAGAAAGCGACCTCCCTGTAGTTAACCACAAAGGTCTGTACCAACATGAGAACTCAGTACTGACATATTTGGCTAATGCAGATGAGGTCGTTATTTCCCACATTCTTCTAAGCCGACTTCTGGACTCTGCTCTAGTTCTTCGTTTGACCCAATGCGACAGCTACCACTATAAATAAAATTCATAAAGAAACTAATAAAGGATTCAGATTCTGCTAACACTATGCTTGATCCTTTTCAATTCTTAAACTCTTTCCTCTTCACAATAGTCAACTGGGCAGCTCCTTTAAGCAATTCTAGGACTTAGAACTTGTCTAACCCCTATACTTGTGGTTCTCCCCTCTAAAATCACTTGTAATCTCAAACAAACAAGATCAAATCAATAAGCAAAGTAATAAAGTGGACATAGGCTTAGTTAACAGCCGAGCCACTATAAAATTCTCTGTGTTTATTTATTTTTCTGCCACTATTCTACTATATTCTTTGTTCTAATAGGGCCGGTGCTTTCACATCACACTGCAAGTTGTTGATCCACTTTTTAGGTTAATAATTTGGTGCTTTCACTAAGAACCAGCGAACCAGGCATAGATTTAGATCTCACTTTGGATCAGATAAGTCTATAAGTTAGATCCACAAATCTTAATTTCTAAAGAATTTGGAGACTTTCCACTAAAGATCAATGGCAGGAAGAAAGAAAACAACCTCTGGGAGATCTACGAGTGCAACAATCGGTAGTGGTGGACTAAACTGCCAATATGTTAAAGTCAACGACACCACCAACTTACCAATAGGAGTTAATACTGGAAATCAAGCATCAGAATCCTCTACTCATCATGAAGTTATGAAGAAAGGAAAATTTAACCAGTTGGTTGGTCAACTTAACCAAAAGATTATTGGTAACAAAAAAGCCCTTATAGACAAGATAAACGCTTCGCTAGCGCTACAACCACCAACTACTCCAAGAACTAGGCCGAAAACTACAAAGGCTACGGGGCAAAAATATTCCTCCATCTTCGGCTTGAATCGGAAGGATGGAAAGAAAACCTAAAGGAGACAGATAGTGGAGAGAGTGGAATTTTTACTGCATGTAATGGAAGTACCCCCCGCCAAAGGACAACCTGTCGCAAACCCCAACCTTACAGCAAAGTCTCTACGAGAGAATATTGCAATGCTTCTCTCTGATTCTAAAGACGACATGCAACTCGATGCTAAAGGACTAGAATTGAGTGCTAACGTAAGTAGGCAAAATGCTAGAAAAGAAGTTCGAACTGCCATTATAAAGCCAACCATGCGCTATTTGAATCGTGCAGAAGTGGTCTTCCCCAAGAATGGAAACCCAGACTTCAGTTGGCAAACCAAGGTCGTTTGCGGAGCCAAACGCTTGACATAGCCATAGACGATCGACCTGTAGACTACCAGACTAGTGAAGCATTCATTGTGGATATGATTAAATGCTTGATGGAAGAAAGTAAGGGCAGTAAGGATGACGGTTGGGGTTCTACACCAATCCGAACTCCATTTACAGAAAACATTTTACAAGAAGAATACCTCCAGAAGTTTACAATGCCAACTATGCCATCTTACAATAGGAGGACGGATCCCAAACAACACCTATACAATATAGTTGGTAAATGGATGGAGCTAGGAAAACAGACGCAGTTCGCTACAAATGCTTCCCTATCTTCTTGTAAGGAGTATCTTCTATGTGGTTTACCATACTCCCACCAAGATCAATTTTAACATTTGACGAGTTAGCAAGGAAATTTTTAGAATAGTTTAGGCTTTATATGGCACATCTAAAAGATGTGATGTCTCTATATGTCCTTTTCTAAGGAGAAAATAAGTCATTAAAAACCTTTATGGACCAGTTTAATATTACGGTTACTGAAGCGAGCAATCCTAATAAAGAAATGGTATTCATGGCTTTAGTCCGGGTTATCCATCTAGATACAGACTTTGGAAGATGGACTAAGACGAAACAACTAACCACCATGAAGGAGTTTAACCGAAAGGTGATCCAGTATCTATGATTGGAAAAGGCAAACGCATTGGAGGGCAAGACTGCCAGTGTGGGACCAAAGAAAATAGTTCAGAGCAATGTAACAGTCAACTAGAATGAAAATAATTGTGGAGCCGCAACAGGAAATGCATGGAAAGTTGGAAATTAGAAAAGGAAAAAACCAGAACACTAATAGGAGTGATGGGAATGGAAAGCAGATTAGGAACCTAAGACTCGAGTAGTATACGCCATTAAATGACATCCTAAAGGACACCTACCTGGGAACCCAGGAAACTGAGTGATACAACAAGCCTTCCAGGAAGGAAGAATCTGAACGACGGAAGTAATCAGGGTTGTTCTACTGCTTCCATAAGATTCTCGGGCATAACATGAATGAATGCCGACACTTAAAAGATCTGATTGAGGAATTGATTGGGAATATAGGCTCGAACAGTACTTGAAGAAATCGCAAAACTCTGACCAGCCTACTGGACTTCAAGTTCCAAGTACTCAAGGAAACCAACCTGTGCCCAATGGAGAAGGATCCTAACAAATGGACTAGAGACTATTTATCGGCACTATTTCCGAGGACCTTACCCAACATATAAGAGTTAAGGGGAGATGGACCAATACGCGAGTCACTAAAGCACGCTCCGAAAGAAACTTGTTTTGCGATTAAGGATAGTGCCCCAGGCAAGCATCAAAGGACACTCAATGATGATATAATATTTAAGACAAAGTGTTAGGAGAAGCACCAACTCTCGACCTGATTATGGTAACCATCGGAATCAGGTCGGTAGTTGTACGCCGAGTCCTGGTGGATAGTGGAAGTTTTGTCAACATCTTTTTCGATATACGTTTGATCAGATGAAGATCGGCATGACAGATGTGTCTGCTTGACGAATGAAATTCTAGAGCTTTCTAGGAGAATCACGATAGCTGGTAAGAACGATTGACTTGCATATCGAGCTCGAAGAAGGAGAAGAAGGGTAGTCTTTATCCAAACCTTCATGTTTATGGATAAAACATCAACTTACAATGATTTCTTGGGTCGACTGGCCCTTGCTAATTTTAGGTTTGCTTTGGCTCCATGGTGCCTTATCATGAAGTTCCCAATAGAGAATGGAGTCGAAATTATAAAGGAAGATCAAAATGTCACTGGAGAATGTGATGTTGCATAGTTAAGCGAATCGAAATGAAAGTGAAAGAATGTGGGGAATTCTCTCCACATTCATGAACCGTTAGCACAAAAATCATGGAATCTCCCTTGGCTCGATGACATAATCATTTTGACAAGGCTTTGGACCCTATGATGAAAAGTTTAAGGGAGGAATGTTTAGAATGGTAAGAGATTGCATTGTTAGCCCCTTTCGATGTGGATGACCCACTTTGAGTCTTAAATATAGGTTCACAACTTGGGATCAGAATACAACAAGAATTAATGAAATTTCTTCGTGCCAACCTAGACATATTTGCTTGGATGCATTCCAATATGTGCAGTATATTGCCATAAATAGCATGTCACACACTTAATATCGATACGAAGTACACTCCAGTGAGGTAGGAGAGACGCAGCCTGGGCCCGGAGTGATTCGCTGCCCTAATGGAAGAAGTGAATAAGTTGCTGGCTAATGATTTCATCCATGATGTAACCTATCTTGAATGGTGTCAAATCCAGTTCTAGTTAAGAAGTCCAATGGGAAGTGGTAATCTTGTGTTGATCACTCGGACCTAAACAAAGCATGTCCGAAGGATAGCTTCCCATTACCCCGAATCGACCAACTTGTAGACGTCACTGCAGGCCACGAACTACTCTCATTCATGGATGCATACTCAGGATATAACCAAATTATGATGCACAAACTCGATCAGGAGAACACTTGCTTCATTATGTAGATCTGATTGTATTTTTGCCAAGTGATGTTGTGGCGCCCCACCCCAAGACCCACATTTACAAAGAGCATTACGAAGTAATACTACGTGTTATTGCAAAGAATAAGGTTGGTTAGGAGCGACCATCCGTAAGCTTTGTCTTAAACATGTATTGAATACTTCGATTGGGTGCTTTAATTTTCTTCTCTTTCTCAAGTGGATCGACATATCATTATATGTTTAACACAAAACTACGGTGGCTAACGGATCTACCAAAAAAAATATAACAACAACAAATATAACAAATCACAGAACAACAGCCACATATATATACATATAAACAGATGCATCATAGTACACTACATAGTGATACAATAGTAATGGTACATACCACAATAAATACTTCGAGTCAAAACGAATTGGTACATATCAGAGTTTACTAAACAACTACAAAGCTAAACAAAATATGACTAGAAGAATATCCATAGTGGAAGCAGTAAAGCTGAAATATACAGCAGGCGACTAACCTGAAATAACTCGGTCTGACCCAAGTACATAAAATACATGGGCCAGTCTAGTTTAAACAAACTAATTAGCAAATGATAGATAAAGTATAAGGATAAATGGTAACACTTCTTCTAAGACAACAATTAACACACACACACACACACACACATATCTACTACTTCATGTGAGATAATATCACTAAATTACATCACATGGAAGTTTCTCAAAAAAGGCAACTTCAACGACAATATTAATAAACACAAATAATCGCCTCATATCATCGGCATGTAAAATAGCCTAAATAATGGTGTCCATCAACACCATAACTGCCAACATAGGAAATGAAAAATATCAAAAAGGCCAAAGGATGGCGACCACAAAGCACAACATGTAGAACTCGATTAAGAGTTCAAAACTCCAAAATGTAATAACCATATAATAAACAATATGACATAACTCGGGCTATATAGTACTAATAGGGGAAACAATGGTGAAAACATTCATAAATCACCTAAATTCTAGGAATCAACGTAAAGAAATCTAGAAAAGCAACAACGTAAAGTATAGGACCTAACAGTCCCAAAAAGTAGCCCAACAACTATATATGAGAAAGGACCCAATAGCCCAATAAGTGGCCTAATAACCAGCTAAGTACAATGTAAAGGAGACCCAACAGCCTCAAATAGGACACAACAGCCCATGATTAGCCAACAGCTTTATATAGGACCCAACAGGCCAAGTACTAGCAATAACGACCCGAAGGTCAATGAAATGTGTATAGCTTCAAACGAACTAGTCCAGAATTAACCGAAAAAGTAAAAACATGTGTCTCATACCATATGTTTTACTAAATCATTTAATTCTCTTTCTTATATGCTCGAAGAGTGCAAAAATGTGTATTTATATAGAAAATACTTTACTTTGAGAAAACTAGTTTTAAAACAATTTTTGAAATCGTTTGGAAAACATATCTTTGACTTTATCTTTATTATAGAGAATATATATATATATATATATATATATATATATATATTTTAATAGCTTTAAAAATAATTATAATTATTGGAAAATATTTATTTCAATAGCTATTTTGTCATAAAAATCATTTAAAACCATTTTAGAAAACACGTGCTCGAAAACAGCATAAATCATCGAAAGCGCCGTAAGATAGGCATATAAAATCGTCTTAGAAACACATCAATCCAGAGTACAGATCCACCAAAATGTTGGCTTACCTATTGGTAGGTTAAATCCCTTCAAAACACTTTTAATCACAAGAATTTATCACACTAGTCAGTGATATAAGAAGAAAATCACCAAAACAATGCATAGAACAAAAAAATCGACCAGGAAAAACAAACATGCTCATGTCAACCAATAGGTCGACCTTTGTTATGCCTAGGTCGACCCTAAGGTTGACCCATGCATTGTCTAGGTTGACCCTAAGCCGATCCCCAAGAGCTTTGGGTCGACCTGTAGGTCACAGTTCCTATAGGCATTTTTTGTCTATTTCGTTCCAGTTTTGACAGATGAATTCAAGCACTTCCAAGTTTATTTAGAGCATGGAATTTGGCATGCGTAAACTATTACACATGGACAACAATCCGAAAAAATTCTGGCATGAATTCTTGAAAAGAATAGAGATACATGAACACAAGAAGAAGCACTCTAAGACGTAAATTTACCGTAAACTTTCAGCAACAGAATTTTTGTTTACAGTAAGCAAAATTTGACAGTTTCCGGCATACGGATCTACTTTAAGCTAGAATTTATGAGTTATAAACTCATCTTATCATAATTAGTGAATAAAATTGAGTAGACTTGAAGAAGATGGAATCTTTGCCTTTGATTAAGCTCTAGGAACCTAGAAAAAGAAAAAATACAGACATGCAAACAGAAAACTGAAGTTGCAGACGACAACAACACAACTTCTGAAAATTGAAATAGATGAAATTGATTTTGGTTGTAAATTGGTTGCATGAAATAACTTGCTTCAAGTTGTTTAATTTTGCAAAGGATTTAGCTAAATTGGAGATTGAATTATCAGGTTTATGGAGAAAAAGGGTTTCAGGTTTTTCTTTCTTTTGTTTTGCAAGTTAAGTAAACTCGGTACGTTCAGTTTTGACTAGAAGGAACTTTCTTCTAAGTTAAAATACAATTGGGCTTAAACCCTATATTGAAAATAATTAACTTAATACACTAATTATCACTAATACTCCAAAACATATACATTTTCACTAAAACAACTTATATTTACATAATTTCAACTTTATAAAATCACGCTAACATATTTTTATGTTTTCAAAATGTTTTCACAACATACAAAATTAATTTAGCCGTAAAAATTATTTTCCATTATTGAAATCCCATTTTTACTTAAATGCTTCAATTTACATATTTAATTTACATAAAATAATATTTTTAACACCAAAATTACATAAAATCATTTCTCTTGATTAACTAAATGTAACAAACCTTGTCAACATTATTTTTACATCCAAATATTAATTCAGAACAAAATTCAACCTTTTTATTTGCAATATCATCCATACTAAATTCTAATATTTCATAAAAATTAATAAAAATCAACATTTGCAATAATTTTCAAAATTATTGCATTTTATCAAATTAAAACCATGTAATGTTCATTTTTATCACAAACAAACATCATAAAGTTTCTAAAATTTTATATTCAACGTTTAATATTCCAAAACCATTGTTTATTTAAAATAAACAATTTTTACAAATTTGCATCTCCAAATTATTTTATTCCAACTCTATTAAATTATAACCAATATCATAGGTAATCACTAAAACTAGGGTTGTTACAGACTTCCCCTTATAAAAATTGCATCCTCATAATTTCTAGAGAAGTGCTATGTTCAACACGACTTATTTCATCTAGCAATGGAAAAAAGATAGATAAGCTTGAGTTTGAAAATTCTCACCCCCAATACAAGAAGATGGAAAGCCAAGATAAGATCGCTTGATAAATTCTATGGTTTTCCAAGTACAGTCATTGGGATTAGCGGACTATTGAATCTTCATGAGTGATACATCCTTATTTCGAAGGCGTTCACCTCCGAAGCAAGAACACAGATAGGATGTTGCACAATAGAAAATCAGGTGGGATCTCAAGCTTTTGTAGACTAGGAGGATCAATAACAACATCCAAATCACGAAGGCACTTTTGAAGCTAAGAGACGTGAAACACGTCATGAATACCAGATAAATGAGCCGGAAGCGATACTTTTTAAGCAGCTGGGCCAATATGCGCATTAATAGGAAATAATCTTATGAATCCAGGAGCCAATTTCCCAGCCCTATTGAAACACATTACCCCCTTCAAGGGAGACACATTATTATAAACAAGATCACCAATAGAGAACTAAGAGGCTTCCTACGGTTGTCCACGTAGGATTTCTGATGGCTTTGTGCCTCTTTCATTCTCGGATGAATAAGATCGGTCTTCTCTAAAGCTTTACGAATAGAATCGGGGCCTAAAATCAACTTCTTCCCGAATTCTAACCAACAAGAAGGTGACCGGCATGGCCTTCCATATAGGGCTTCGAAATGAGCCATACCGATACTGGACTGAAAACTGTTGTTATAAGAGAACTCAACTAGCGGGAGGTGGTCTTCCCAACTACGACCAAATTAAGAATGCATGCACGGAAAAGATCCTCAAGAATATGATTCACCCATTCAGTCTATCCATCGGACTGCTGATGATAAGTTGTGCTAAAGTTTACCTTTGTACCCAAAGATTTCTGAAGACTCTACCAGAAGTTACTTGTGAAAAGTGGATCTCTATCACAAATGATCGAACTAGGAATACCGTGAAGTCTCATGATCTCCTTAATATATAGCTTAGATAGACGAGAAGGTGTCCTATTAGATTTAGTAGGAATAAAATGAGCAGATTTAGTCAAGCAATCCATAATAGCCCAAACATCGCTGGCCTGATCTCTAACGAGGTAGGTCACCAATAAAGTCCATAGAGATTTGATCCCATTTCCACAAGTAGACCTCAAGAGACTGAAGAAGACCACTGGGACGCTGATGTTCGACTTTAATGAGTTGATAAGTCGTGAAATTAGTTACATAACTAGCAACATCAGGCTTCATGCCTTCCCAATAATACAAGCATCTAATACATGCATACATCTTGCTAATGTTAGGATGAATAGTATACTTAGAATGGTGACAATCATCAAGAATGTCCCGCCTAAGATCAAAAACACAAAGTACGATCAATCGATTCTTCTTACAAGGACAACCATGAATATCAATGTTGAAATTCCTCAATTCATCATCACGAGATTCAGACTTACATAATTGATAAGACGCACATTTTCTAGATCTTGCCGCTAAGCATCGGCAATATGATCCAATAATGTAGGATGAGCTTCCAAACTAAATAATAAGATAGGAGAATCTGAAGCTGGAGCAAATCATGAATATCATAAAGAGATAAGATCTCGAACATATCCCACTCAACTATCATCTTAGAAGCAACAGTTGAGTGCTTGCGACGTAGCGCATCTGCAACTTGGTTCCCCTTTCCAAGAGTGTACTGGATATCAAAATCATAAGAGGCTAGGAACTCGAGCCAATGCTGTTGTCGCATATTAAGCTCTTTCTAGGTGAACAGATATTTCTACAATTTATGATCAGTATAATGAAGTGCTCACCTAAAAGATAACGACCCCAAATCTTCAAGGCAAAGACTATGGCGGCTAACTGTAGGTCGTGGGTGGCATAGCGAACTTCATTTGGACCCAACTTCCTTGAAGCATAGGCAACTATCCGATCTCTCTACATAAGCACGGCACCGAGACCACATCGACTAGCATCCGTGTAGACAACAAGATCTTGAATCCCTTCGGGAACCACGAGGATAGGAGCACTAGTGAGAAGTTCTTTCAATTTCTGAAAAGAAGCTTCACACTTGTCACACCAAATAAATCGAACGCCTTTTCTAGTAAGGCTAATTAGAGGAAAAACAATGTGGGAAAAATCCTTGATGAATCGACGGTAATAACCTGCCAATCCAAGGAAACTGTGAATCTCGAAAACGTTCTCTAGCTTTTTCCAATTCTGAATGGCTTCTATCTTTGATGGATCGATAGAAATGCCATCAGAAGATACAAAATGGCCAAGGAACTTCTCCTTATTCTCCCAAAAGTGGCATTTGTAGAATTTGGCTTTAAGTTGATGATGATGAAGAGTATTCAAAACAATCCTCAAATGGTGAGCATGATTGGCTTCGGATTTAGAATAGGCAAGGATGTCATCAAGGAATACAAGGACGAACTTATCGAGATATTTCCAGAATACTTGATTCATAAGATCGATGAAATAAGATGGAGCGTTTGTAAAACCAAACGGCATAACGAGCCACTCATAAGAACCATAATGAGTGCGGAATGCTGTAAGAGGAATGCTTTCCTCCGCAACTCATAGCCGATGAAAACCAGTGGCAAGGTCGAGCTGAGAAAAGACCTTACCACCACTCATCTAATCAAACATGTCATCGACCCTAGGCAAAGGATAATTATTCTTATTGGTTAACTCGTTAGGCTTGCGATAATCGATGCAAAGCCTAAGAATACCATTAGATTTCTTAACAAAGATGACCGCGGCACCCCACGGTGAAGAACTAGACTGAATGAATTACTTAGCTTCAAGCTCTAACAATTGCTTTTTGAGCTCCTCATTTTCCTTAGTGGACATCCTCATGGGAGGAAAACTAATAGGCTGAGCACTAGGAATGAGGTCAATACGAAACTCAATTGCCTGCTTGGGTGGAAAACCCAAAAAAGCTCAAATACATCAGCAAAATCACAAACGATTGGAATTCGAGATACATCATCATCACCTCGAGACTCAAGAGCAAATAAAGATGTTCGAAATCACCATCAACATTCCAAAGAATAAGAGATAACCGATCAACCAAATTAGGATGCCTAAGATATAGGATCCTTTCAGAACATAGGACTCGGGCTTGATGACATGCAAGACAATCCATCCCTAATATCATCTCAAATCCAAGATAGTGAATAATGTGCAGATTCACATGGAAAGAAAAACCACAAAGAATATTCTCAACACTCTCACACAACATACTAAGGGTTGTGGATCCCCCGATAGGATTCACAATCCTCAAAGAAATAACAAGGCAAGAAACATCTAATTGTATAGCATCAATAAGTTCCTTCGATACGAATGAATGCGATGCACCCGTATCGAATAGAACTCGAATAAAACGATTATGAAATAATATAGAACCTTCAAGAATAGAAGGATAAGTACATATGGGTTGAGAAGAAGCACTAGAAGCATCCACCACATTAAGCTTTCACGAACGAGGAACCATAGAAGAATCAGGGCACCTGGAAGACCAGTGTCCCTTTTGTTTGCAATAAAATTAAATAATAGTCTTAGGACGATCTCGAATGCAATGATCATGTGAACCACAGTTGAAACAAGACTTATGAGAAGGAGGGGCTGCACCAGACTGTGTACAGAGGACAAGTGGCTTCTTCTTCTTCTGAGGAAATGACTTAGATTTCTGAAAAAGAAACTTCCTCTTATTTTGGTTCTTACGAACCTCAGTCTCATCACTGCTATCTTTCTCCTTCTCGACTGCTTCAAGGTGAAGCACCGAGTCAACCAATTCCTCAAATGAAATCTTAAGCTAAAGCATCAAAGATTTCTTGAGGCGAGAAACAACTTGAGATTCTTCTTATAAGAAGTGCTAATATACTTGAGACCTTACTTGGACAAGGGAACGAACTTAAGTTCGAATCGCTCCCTAACCTGGAATTAAGTAAGAGTAGACTCATCAAGCTCCATAATAGGAAGCTTATACCAATCAAGTGCACGCTCTTGCAACATACTTGATGCTACAAGAACTTGGCGATGGTCAGAAAGATCCATGCGAGTAAATATACGCTTGTATGTATGAAGTCATTTTTGGACCTCAAGAATTGACTCTGAGCCTTTGAAAGGCTCGCCTCCAAGATGAGAGAAACCATTGCACATACGTGTAAAAGTAAACTTGCATGGAGGGGACGAATTACTCGGAGTTGGAGGCTGAGTTCTCCTGAATAACTCCATTAACTGATCGGCAGACATATAAACACCATCTAGATATGAGCCACTAGACGGCCCAGATCAGAACAGCGACCTCTGCCTCTTCCAGCCATAGGATGAAAGTATAAGATAATATTAGGATTATTCATAAGGTAGATATCATTAATTCAATTATGGAATACTAGGGAATTAAAATGCATTCCTAGACGTATTCCCAACTTATATCTAACCCCAAGGACACGAAAAGGTTAAGGACACAATGATTAAGGAATATGTTACACTAATACTGTACTTGGATGTACCGTAACATATGTTTTGTTCTGTGTTTGTTATATTTTGTTCTGAATGTAGCTCTGATACCAAGCTATGACGTCCTACCCCGAGACCCACATTAACAAAGAACATTAGGAGTAACACTGTCTGGTAATGCAAAGAATAGGGTTGGTTAGAAGCGATCATCCGTAAGCTTGGTCATAAACATGTGTTAAATACGTTGATTGGGTGCTCTAATTTTTTCTCTCCTTCTCAAGTGGATCAACGTGCTCAATATATGTATAACACAAAACTACAGTGGTAATGGATCTATTAGAACAAAATATAACGACAACAAATATAATAGATCACAGAACAACAGTCACATATATACACACATAAACAGATACATCATAGTACACTACATAGTGATACAATAGTGGTGGTACATACCACAATACATACATCGCGTCAAAACGAATAGGTACATATTAAAGTTTAGAAAACAACTACAAAGATTAAAAAAAAGATGACTAGTAGAATACCATGGTGGAAGCAGCAAAGAAGAAATCTACAGCAGGTGACTAACCAGAAATAACTCGGTCTGACCCGAGTACATAAAATACACGGGTCAGTCTAGCTTAAATAAACTTATTAGAAAATGATAGATAAAGTATAAGGATAAATGGTAACACTTCTTCTTGAAAGAGAAGATACAACAATTAACACACACACACACACACACACACACACACACATATATATATCAACTACTTCATGTGAAATAATATCACTAAATTACATCATATGGAAGTTTCTCCAAAGAGGCAAGTTCAACCACAATACCAATTAAACACAAATAATCTCCGCATATCTTCGGTAAGTAAAATAGCCAAAATAATGGTGTCCATCAACACCATAACTCCTAAAATAGGCAACCACAAATCTCAAAAAGGCCAAAGGATGGCAACCACAAAACACAATATGTAGAACTCGATAAAGAGTTCAAAACTCCAAAATGTAATCACCATATAATAAACAACATGATAGCGCTCACGCTATATAAGTGCCAACAGGGGAAACCATGGTGAAAACATTTATAAATCATCTAAATTCTAGGAATCAGCGTAAAGAAATCTAGAAAAGCAACAACGTAAAGTATATGACCCAACAGTCCCAAAAAGTAGCCTAACAACTATATATGAGAAAGGACCCAACATCCTAATAAGGAGCCCAACAGCCTGCTAAGTGAAATGTGTAGGTGACCCAACAACCTCAAATAAGACCCAACAGCCCATGATTAGCCCAACAGCTTTATATAGGACCCAACAGTCCAAGAACTGGCAATAACAACCCGAAGGTCAATGAAATGTGTATAGCTTCAAACGAACAAGCATAGAATTAACCGAAAAAGTAAATGCATGTGTCACATACCACATGTTTTACTAAGTTTCTTAATTCTCTTTCTCATACGCTCGAAGAGTGCAAAAACGTGTATTTTATATAGAAAGTAGTTTGCTTTGAGAAAACAAATTTTAAAACAATTTTTGAAATCGTTTGGAAAACATATCTTTGAAATTTTTTTTAATTATAAAGAATATATATTTTTTAATAGCTTTAAAAAATAATTATATATTGTAAAATATTTATTTCAAAAGCTATTTTATCATAAAAATCATTTCAAAATCATTTTAGAAAACATGTGCTCGAAAACAGCAGAAATCATCGAAAACGCCATAAGATAAGCAAATGAAACCGCCTCAGAATCACTCAACCGGAGTACGGATCCATCAAAATTTTGGCTTACCTACTGGCAGGTTAAAGCCCTTTAAAACACTTTAAAACATCATAAGGATTGATCACACTAGTTAGTGGTATAAGCAGAAAATCACAAAAACAATGCACAGAACAAAAAAATCGACCAATAAAAACAAACATGAGTAAGTCGACCAATAGGTCGACCTTTGTTGTGCCTAGGTCGACCCTAAGGTTGATCTATGCATTGTCCGGGTTGACCTGTAGGTCATGATTCCTACTGGCATTTTCTGCCTATTTCATTCCAGTTTTGAGCAATGAATTCAAGCACTTCCAAGTTGATTTAGAATATGAAATTTTACATGCATAAACTACTACACATGGACAACAGTAACATCCCGATATTTTCGACCATTTGCATCCGCACATGTCGGATTTAAATTTCTCAAAATATCAGATTGTTAATTTGTATTTGGCTAAACTCAGCATATATTGTAAATAAATAATCACAGAATCACAAACACAGAGTAATATAACAATAAGCAGCGAAAATAAAAGAATAGCAGTTCCTGAAGCTACTATATACATATATAAACAGAGTTAAATCAAGATACAACAGAAGTCTCGAATACATAGAAGTATCAATACAATAATCAAACACAAACTGAATACATCACTGGAGTCAACTGAATAACTGAAAGCTGAATAGATAGTGGATCTCCAAGCGAAGCTCCAACTCCAAAGAAGAGTCTCAATGCTGTATCACTCAGTCAGACCCGAGCGTAAAGCAAAACACAAAACACTCGAGTTAGGATTAATATTCTTATATCAATAAATCCAACTCAAGTGAAATAACAACTGGAATATAAGTAACTCAAAGGATGTTTGGGATAACCCTCTAAGGATCTGTTAAACTATTTACTATGTAGTAATATATGCTATTATAATAATGTCTATAGTAAAGTAAACTATTAAAATAGCGTTAAGGCATTACCCATATCCCCCTTAACACATTTTATAGTGCCAATTGTCTATATAGTACCGTAATACCTCCTGATCGGGAGGCTACCAGAGGATACTCCATAGGTACGACACAAAACAAACTTGTAGTGGTCTCGATAGGGTAGGTGACATGGCATAACTAGGCAATGCCAGGGTAGATATACCAATTACACTTCCGAGAAGGTGGTAAGCATAGCCGCAGCTACCGCCCACCTCCAGCCACACTCCCAAATCAAAGATGTGCACCAAATCAATCACAAAGTAATCGAATGACATACGAAGAAATGTGTCCGATCGAAGGAGCTACCTCACTTGGCCCGTCGATTTCTCCTTTTTTAGCCACCTTATGCCAACTCACGGAAGTCGGGTCCATGTATATACCTCATATAGGATCGTCGCCACCATCCTACTTCATTCTGGAATCTCCACCGTGTATACGTTTGTTAAAGCGGTTTCCAGTATTGGCAGAGAGTATGAAAATATCTGAACCTGGTCTCTTTAATAACCAAACATTATTATAACACCGCGGTCATTTAAAAATAGTTTATACTTCAAAACCACAATATCATTTCCATTTCAAATATATCCATTTCCAAAATCATAGCACTTTTAAAGTTATAAAACTTTTGAAAATATAAAGCTTCTAAAAACATAACACTTTAGAAATCATAACTTAGAAAACATAATACTTTGGAAATCATACAACTTTGGAAATTATAATTTAGAAATCATAACACTTTGGAAATCATAACACTTTGAAATCATAATACTTTGAGATCATAGCACTTTCCTTTCAACAGTTTAGATATTAATGATAGTATATACAATAAAATAGTTTATTAAATAAAATAGTTTATATAAAATAGCTATAAGTTAAAATAGTAATATTAAAATGATTTATATTAGAATAGTTTAGATATTAATAAACTAGCTTCCTCACATTTCATAAATCGATTCCAAATCAACTCAAATTCCAAAATTCAAATTAAATCAAATCTCAAATCATCAATTTAAACTCAATTCAGTTTCTCAGTAAACCATTTCAAATTATATCGATTTCAAATACAAATTTTTTTACTACACAATAAACCATTTCAATTTCAATATTTCAAAGCTTTGAATATTCAAACATTTCAAAACTAGATTTGATAATTTCATATATATATATATATATATAACAAATTCACTTTACTATTATTTATTTTGAAATATTTACTTAATCATTCAAATAACATTTAAATAAAACTTCAAATTTCAAATTCAAATAAAACTAAATATACCATTTCAATTTATGTAAATTTGAATTATTCATTTAAATCACTTTTAATCAAAATAAAGTTATAAAAATCATATCTTTGAAATCCCAATTTAATAAATTTCAAATCAAACTTATTGGAGTATAATTCTTAAATAAATTCAATTTCAAACCAATTTCTATTTCTCTTTCCAACCTAAATTTTATTAAAATCATTATAAACACTATATTCAAAAATATAAATTTTAAATAAATGCTTAAACATATTATATACTTATTAAATCAACTTTAATAAATCAAATCTTATTATAAAACTTCTTTTATGTATATTTTAAAATAGTAAAATTCTAAGTAAAATCTTAAAATTTATAATTCTAAAACAAATTTTAAATTTTAAATTTTCAAAACATATAATTTTAAAAATCAAAATTTAAACCTTTATAAAAATAATGTTATATATCTTAAAATCAATATTTATTAAAACCAAGATATTCATTTCAAAACCTTGGAAATCATTACATGTTATATATATTGACCAACGGTGTTCGTATGTAATTTTCTATCCGATGGTCAACTGATATGGATATTATTATTTCAATCCGCAATTTAAATATATACGGACATATGTCATTTCAATCCACAATTCCAAATTCAGTTCAATGAAAATCGCTTGGGTTTATCTTTTCAACCCGTAATTATTTTCTCCTATTCTACAAAACGCTCGGGTATGTATCATTTCAACCCATAGTGAATTCTATACTAGCAGGGAACTTGCAAAGTGAGAACATATATTTTTATAATCTAACAGACATATATCATCAATATAAATAACAGATAAAGGTGTCAGATGTCACAGGTGAACAAATACAAATAATAGCATATATATAGCAATGTAAATAACTAACAGCAGCATATTTCGATTATCATTTCAATTGAAATCAAATTTAGTAAATATAAGAACGTTATTTGTAAGTGATTTCTCACCTTTCGAGGCTAGATAGATTTGACAGTGAAATGAGTTACGATTCCAAGCATGAAATTTCAAAGCAAAGTAAGATTGGCAGGAAGTCAATGATCAAATCTGATAGTTCAGAATTGACGAAATCAAATCAAACTGATTGATGAAGCTCAATGGTGTAAGTGAACATATATATACGACTATATACAATTATTAATCATATTCTGAATTCAAACGCATATTAAATTTTAAATATATGTATGTATGTATATGTATGTATATGTATTTCAAAATCATTGTTTTAAATAAACACATAAAATAAAACTAACATATCGACATAATGTAATTTGAAATGAATACATATATATACACACACACACTTACGAAAAAGTTATTTACAACTTACATATAAAAATATATGATTAAATAGTAATTGAAAATTTTAAAATCTGTGTATATAAATACTATATAGCTTACATACTAGCAGCCTATAAAACTAATCGTATATAAAAGAAGTCTGCAGCTTGTGTATATAAAAAATCTATTCTAAACTAACATACATCACTGTAACAAACAAGTAAAGCTAAGATATATATATATATATATATATATATATATATATATATATATATATATATATATACATACTGTTATTTTAACATACATCAGAATATACTAACTATAAAAGAAAACTACAACAAAGCTTTATAAACTCATACATACTAATATATATATATATATATATATATATATATATATATATATATATATAACTAGCTTTTATGCATTTATAAAACTGCCACTATTGTTTTACAACTATATATATAATTTCTTTTCTGGTATAGTGTACTGCAACATATATAATTCTTACTGCAACATCTATATAAAAAACGTATAGATTAAAATATATACATATATATGTTTCGTAAATGCCTCAGACATATATATACATATCAATAAACAAGTACACCAAATACTTCATATACTTATATATACAACTTAATACAAACAATACGTATATATATAACCAGATCATATAAGCTATATAGCTTACATATATTATGTTAAGGCTACAAACATGTAAATCAAAAAAATCAAAAAAATCAAAACTCTGTCAAAAATACATAAATATATATTACCTGCTTATATAAAAGAGAGGGGCATGTGTTGAGTGTGTTGCTCGGCCAATCAAGAGGGGAGAGGCGGCATCGAGCTAGGTGGGAGAGAGGGGAAGGTTGTGCACAGGGTGGTTCACGGCATGGATTGCGGCCTTCTAATGCGGAGGATAAGGAGGTGATGGCCGAGATAAAATTTGCAAAGGGAGGAGCAAGCCAATTGCTTTCGTCTGTAGATGATGATGTTGCTTGGTTTAGAATAATGCGGGAGGGGTGGCTTCGGCTTGGTTGCTTTTTGGCCGAGAGTTGGGGAGAAGCATGGAAAGAAAATGAGGGGACATAATGGTTGTGGTGAACAGATGGAGTAGAAAAGAAATAAAAAGGCAAAAGAAATATTTATAAGTTTGAAAATATGATATATTCTTTTCTCAGAGAACTGATCCATATATGCTGAAGGAGGAATAACAAAAGTCATGATAATTGAATTTAGGAATTATAAAAGGTAAGTGGCCATCTAGTTCTACACGTTGGTTAAATACGGTGGGTAGACGAATGGACAAAAGAACCCAAAAACTCAAATGCGGAACCGGTAAGGAAATAGTTTTTCGATTTTCCAACGCGTACCAGGGTTTAAAAAAAGAAATGAATATACCATTGAGATGAGCATGATGAGATGATCAAAATGGTATACAAATATCAGTGGTACGATTATTCGATCAAAAGTCGATGTCGGTACCAAAATGCTGCTAATTTGCCGAATATAAGATAATCGGAGGAATAACAGTCAAAATTTGAAGAAACGAAATATGGCGTCTCACTCGGAAGATGATTTACAAATTTATTGTATAAAAATATCCAGTTTGGAAAACAATTTATTATCATCAAATATTAACTGATTTGAATTTAAACAAATTATACAAGAAAATAAACTTCCATATTTTATAATGAAAATTTATCATTTGCTATATTTAATTAGACGTATTACACATATTAAATTTTTATTTCAAAATTCAATTATTTAAAATTTTAAAAAAATTCTGTTAAATTTAATATTAAAACCAATAAAATATTACCGGTCGTTACACTCTCCTCCACTCAAAAGTTTTCGTCCCCGAAAAGGAAGGAGGTAGGGGAATAGAAACAACCAGAAAGAAAAATAGGCTAAAAAACAAAAATAAAACAATTAATTTAAGCCATATAAATTTCATTATCTTTAAATTGGTTTATTTAATTAGTTGATTTAAATTCATTTGATTTACTTTAGTTAACTTCATTTATAATTCAATCTTAACTATTCCTAAATTCATATTCATATATTCATTATCTAATATTCAATTTATCTGAATTAACAATTTCTATACTTATAAATTAAGTGTATAACCATTTATTTTAACCACTCAAATTTAACTATAAATTTCTTTAACATCATTTTACATTATAAATTATTTAATTACATATTCAACTTCTGAATGATTTAGCAAGTTATATATTAAAAAGTAATTGGGTATTATACAAGTAGAATTTCCACATTCAATTATTCAAGTTTTAAGTATTTATTCAAAAAATTTGACTTCATTTTATAATTGAAATCATCCCTTTCAAAATTTTAAGAGTTAAATTTTCGATTTCACTTCAAACAATTTAGAGATAATGTGTGTGTGTGTGTGTTATGTGTGTGTGTGTGTGTGTGTGTGTGTATACAATATATATCAAATCGAATATATGATCATATACTTATATATTATAAAAATCAAATCATACTTAAGAAATTCAAATCAAATTTATTTTCCAAAATAAAAATGTAGCAAAGCTACATAATAGTCTGTCCACTATGAATCTCGAAAATGAATGTCGATGATATGGCCGCCATCACCGAGATTATTTTCCAGCGACCAAAGAGGAGAGCACTAATTTAAACATTTGGAAATTCTTTGAAACAATGAAAATACTTTAAATAATAGACATTTTTAAACCTTTAAAATGAAAGTTTGAAATCACTGGAAATTTAATTCTCAAATTGTTGATATAAATTCATTTAAATTCCCAATCAATTTATAAACCATGTTTAATAATTCCATTTAACTATTAAATTTCAGAATCTTTTTACTTATATATTTTATATAATCATACGATATTATTTCATTTACTAGATTTAAAACAATATTGTGTCGGTTTGCTCTATTCAAGTATTTTTAATTCCTATCGATAGCGTTGATCAGACAAATCGATCGAAACTCTAAATCAACATCAACAAGTCAAACAACACAACATATAATTTCAATTTCAAATACACTCCCTCACTCGATGATTCCAGAATGGATTCAAAATAAGGATAGAGATTCAAATACAAAGGAACTCTAAACCAAATACAATTCTAACTTAGAGGATAAGCTCGAAACTAAGGTAAGATAATTGAATTACAAACTAGGAAGATGGGTATACTAATATTAGCCGCGGGTGACCTTAACCGAATCAACTGAGACTTCAAGAATACGATCGATGCAGAATTCTGAAGCAAATCAACATCCGATCATAAGAGAATTGGATTCAGGCATGCCGAGGATACAGAAATCTCCGGTGAATTGATGCTTGTTGTAAAGGAGTTTCACCCCTTTAAAAATCATTCAAAGATTGGCGAGACCATCGATTTATTATAGAGATCATTCAAAGTGAAGTTATGGGATGCTTCGGAATCAAAAGAATACGAATAGAGAGAGACAAGAATGGATTTTGGAACCAAGAGGAACGTTCCAAAATTCAAAGGATATTTGAATCAAAAAGGAAGGACTCAAGTTCAAGTGAAAGTGATTCCATAATTAAATTTACTCTATAAATGAGTCTTACCTAAAACCAGAGTTCTGATACCACACTTAACATCCCGATAATTTCAACCATTCGCATCCACACATGTCGGATTTGAATTGCTCAAAATATCATATTGTTAATTTATATTGGGCTAAACTCAGTATATACGGTAAATAAATAATCAAAGAATCATAGACACAAAGTAAAATAACAATAAGCAGCGGAAATAAAAGAATAGTAGTTCATGAAGCTACTATATATATAAATAGAGTTAAAACAAGATACAATAGAAGTCTCGAATACATAGAAGTCTCGATACAACAATCAAATACAAATTTGAATGCATCATTAGAGTCAACTGAATAATTGAAAGCTGAATAGATAGATGGATCTCCAAGAGAAGCTCCAACTCCAAAGATGAGTATCGAATTCTGTATCACTCAATTTTTCCCGAGTGTAAAGAAAAACACAAAACACTCGAGTTAGGATTAACATTCTTATATCAATAAATCCAACTCAAGTGAAATAACAACTGGAATACAAGTAACACAAAGGATGCTTGAGATAACCATCCTCTAAGGATCCATTACTATGTAGTAATATACGCTTATAATAATGTCTATAGTAAAGTAAACTATTAAAATTGCATTAAGGTGTTACCCATATCCCCCTTAACACATTTTATAGTGCCAATAGTCTATACAATACCGTAATACCTCCTGATCGGGAGGCTACCATACGATACTCCGTAGGTACAACACAAAACTAACTCATAGTGGTCTCGATAGGGTAGGTGATACGGCACAACTAGGCAATGCCAAGGTAGATATATGAAATACACTTCCAGGATGGTGGTAACGCATAGCCGCAGCTACCACTCACCTCGAGCCACACTCCCAAATCAAAGGTGCGCACCAAATCAATCACAAAGTAATAGATTAACATATGAAGAAGTGTGCCCGATCAGAGGAGCTACCTCACTTAGCCAATTGATTTCTCTAGTTTTAGCCACCTTATGCCGACTCATAGGAGTTGGGTCCACGTATATACCTCATATAGGATCGTCACCGCCATCCAACTTCATTTTGGAATCTCCACTGCATACACGGTTGTTAGAGCGGTTTTCGGTATTGGCAGAGAGTATGACAATATCTGATCCCGGTCTCTTTAACAACCAGACGTTATTATAACACCGCCATCATTTTAAAATAGTTTATAATTCAAAATTAAAATATCATTTCCATTTCAAATATATCCATTTCCAAAATCATAGCACTTTCAAAGTTATTACACTTTCGAAATTATAAAGCTTCTAAAACCATAACACTTTAGAAATCATAACTTTGAAATCATAACACTTTCCTTTAAACAGTTTAGATATTAATGATAGTACATACAATAAAATAGTTTATAAAATAAAATAGTTTGTATAAAATAGTTATAAGTTAAAATAGTTTATAATAAAATAGTTAGTATATTAAAATAGTTTATATTAAAATAGTTATATTAAAATGATGTATATTAAAATAGTTATACGAAAATAATTTATAAAGTAAAATATACAAATAATTTTAGATTTGATTTAAAAATACTCTATTAAAATATCTTCCTCAAATTTCACAAATCGATTCCAAATCAACTCATATTCCAAAATTCAAATTAAATCAAATATCAAATTATCAATTTCAACTCAACTCAGTTTCTCAATAAACCATTTAAAATTATATTGATTTAAAATATAGATATTTTTACCATAGAATAAATCATTTCATTTCAATATTTCAAAGCTTTAAATATTCAAACATTTCAAAAATAGATTTGATAGTTTCATATGTATATCAAATTCACTTTACTATTATTTATTTTGAAATATTTACTTAATCGTTTAATAACATCAAAATAAAACTTCAAATTTCAAATTTAAATAAAACTAAATATACCATTTCAATTTACGTAAATTTGAAATATTCATTTAAATCACTTTTAATCAAAATCAAGTTATAAAAATCATATCTTTAAAATCTCAAATTTAATAAATTTCAAATCAAACTTATTTGTGTATAATTCTTAAATAAATTCAATTTCAAACTAATTTCTATTTCTCTTTCCAACCTGAATTTTATTAAAATAATTATAAACACTATATTTAAAAACATAAATTTTAAATAAATACTTAAACATATTATATCTCTACTAGTAATAAAGAAAATTCGTTGAACTAATTTACTCGGTGTCATTTTGAAATTCCAAAAATGCCCTTGCCTTTCGGTGCTCAAACAAAATATCAACGTATACAATAACATAAACAGCCCATGTGCGAAGCACGGGCACGTACTAGTATTAATTAAATCAATTTTATTAAATCAACTTTAATAAATCAAATCTTATTATTAAACTTCTTTTATATATATTTTAAAATAGTAAAATTGTAAGTAAAATCTTAAACTTTATAGTTTCAAAGCTAACTTATAATTTTAAAATTTTCAAAACATATAATTTTAAAAATCAAGATTTAAAACCTTTGTAAAAATAACGTTTACATATATATCTTAAAAACAGTATTTATTAAAACTAAAATATTCATTTCAAAATCTTGGAAATCATTTCAAAATATATATATTGACCAACGGTGTCTGTATATAATTTTTTATCCTTTGGTCAAGTCATACAGATATTTATCATTTCAATACATAATTTAAATACATACGTGTATATATCATTTCAACCTGCAATTCCAAATTCAATTCAATGAAAATCGCTTGGGTTTATCATTTCAACCCATAACGATTTTCTTCTATTCTACAGATCGTTCGGGTATGTATCATTTCAACCCATAATGAATTCTATTCTAGCAGGGAACTTGCAGAGTGAGAACATATATGATAATAACATAATAAGCATATATTATCCATATAAATTACAGATAATGGTGTCAGATGTCACAGATGAACAAATACAAATAATTGCATGTATATAGCAATGTAAATAACTAACATGAGCATATTTCAATTGTCGTTTCAATTGTAATCGAATTTAATAAATATAATAACGTAAATCGTGAGCGATTGCTCACCTTTCGAGGCTAGATAGATTTGACACTGAAATGAGTTACGAATCCAAGCATGAAATTTCAAAGCAAAGTAAGAGTGGCATGAATTCAATGATCAAAGCTGATAGTTCGGAATTGACGAAATCAAATTAAACTGGATTGATGAAGCTCAATGGTGTAAGTGAACATACACACACACACACATATATGACTATATATAACTACTAATCATGTCCTAAATTCAAACACATATTCAATTATATATGTATGTATGTATTTCAAAATCATTGTTTTAAATAGACACACAAAATAAACCTAACATATCTACATAATGTAATTTGAAATGAATACATATAGATATACTTACAAACAAGTTATTTACAAATTACATATAAAAATATATGACTAAAGAGTAATAGAAAAATTTAAAATCTATGCATGTATATACTATATAGCTTGCATACCAGCAGCCTATATAAAACTAACCGTATATGAAAGAAGTCTGCAGCTTGTACATATAAATAATCTATTCTAAACTAACATACATTACTGTAACAAACAAGTAAAGCTTATATATATAACATACATTGTTATTAAAACATACGTCAGTATATAATACATACTTCTTACTGTAAAATCTATATAAAAAAACATATAGATCAAATATATACATACATATGCTTCGTAAATGCCTCAGACATATATATATATATATATATATATATATATATATATATTTGTGTGTGTGTGTGTGTATAGTAAACAAGTACACCAAATACTTCATATTCTTATATATACAATTTATACACAAACTATACTATATATATAACCAGATCATATAAGCTATATAACTTACATATATTATGTTAAGGTTACAAACATGTAAATCAAAATTTATCAACAGCAATATTTAAGATTATATACGCTTGCATATAAAATATAAACTGACAATTTGATTTCATTTTTAAACACCATTTATATATATAATTTGAAATCAAATAGGAACTTATATAAACTTTTTATATATACTAACATCTATAGAACCTAAAACAAATTATCTTATATATAACTAATGTGCTTATTATTGTTATTATTATTGTATATTTTTTAAAATCGGTTTAAAACGTATATATATGAGAACCGACATAAACACAAAGACATATATACATCAAAATGCTAACAGATCTTATGCTAACAATATATAAATGCTGACTTGACTTTATGTTTTAATATATGTATAAATATATGCCTGACATACATACAAATTAAAAAAATCAAAACTTTGTCAAAAATACATAGATATATATTACTTGCTTATATAAAAGAGAGGGGCATGAGTTGAGTTTGTTGCTCGGCCAATCAACAGTGGAGAGGCAGCGTCGAGCTAGGCAGGAAAGAGGGGAAGGCTATGCATAGGGTGGTTCGCGGGATGGGTTGCAGCCTGCTAAGGTAAAGGATAAGGAGGAAATGACCGAGATAAAATTTGCAGAGGGAGGAGAGGAGTAGGCTGGTTGCTTACGTGCATGGATGATGATGATGTTGCTTGGTTTAGAATCATGAGGAAGTGATGGCTTTGGCTTGGTTGCATTTTGGCCGAGAGCTAGGGAGGAGCATGGAAAGAAAATGAGGGGAGATAATGGCTGTGGTGAACAGATGGAGTAGAAAAGAAATGAAAAGGCAAAAGAAATAATTATAAGTTTGAATATATGATATATTCTTTTGTCAGAGAACCGATCCATATATGTTTAACGGAGGAATAGTAAAAGTCATGATAATTGAATTCAGGAATTATAAAAGGTTAGTGGCCATCTAGTTCTACACGTTGGTTAAATACGGTGGGTAGATGAATAGACAAAAGAACCCAAAAGTCTCAAATGCGGAACCGTTAAGGAAATTGTTTTTCAATTTTTCAACGCATACCACGGTTTCAAAAACAGAAATGAATGTATCATTGAGATCAGCACGACTAGACGATCAAAATGGTATATAGATATCAGTGGTACGATTATCTGATTAAAAGTCGATGTCAATACCAAAATGCTGCTAATTTGCTGAAAATAAGATAAACGGAGCAATAACAGTCAAAATTTGGGGAAATATGACGTCTCACTCAGAAGATGATTTACCAATTTATTATATAAAAATATCCAGGTTTGGAAATTTTTTATTATCTCAAATATTAACTGATTTGAATTTAAATAAAATTATATAAGAAAATAAACTTCCATATTTTCTGATGAAAATTTACCGTTTGCTATGTTTAATTAGACGTATTACAAATATTAAATTTTTATTTCGAAATTCAATTATTTAAAATTTTATAAAAATTCAGTTAAATATAATATTTAAACAAATAAAATTTTACGGGTCGTTACACTACCGGAAAAATTCTGGCATGAATTCAAGACAAGAATAGAGATATATGAACACAAGAAGAAGCTCTCTAAAATATATATTTACTGTAAACTTTCAAGCAATTTGTTTACAGTAAGCAAAATTTGGTAGCTTCCAGCATACTGGTCTACTTTAAGTTAGAATTTGTGAGGCATAAACTCACCTTATCACAATTATTAACCAAACTTAAGCAAACTTGAATAAGCTGGAAGCTTTGCCTTTTATTAAGCTCTAGGAACCTAAAAAAGAAAATATGCAGACATGCAAACAGAAAATTATAGTTATAGAAAACAACACAAAATAGATGAAATTGGTTTTGGTTATAGATTGATTTACCTAAAATACTTAGCTTCAAATTGTTTAATTTTGCAAAGGATTTGGAGAAATTGGAGATTGAATTTCTAGGTTTATGGAGAAAAGGGTTTCAGGTCTTCTTTCTTTTATTTTGCAAATTAACTGAACTCGGTACGTTCAATTTTGAGAAGAAGGAACTTTCTTCATAGTTCAACGCAATTAGGCTTAAACCAATAAGAAAAATAATTAGATTGATACACTGATTATCACTAATACACCAAAACACATACATTTTCACTATAGAAACTTATATTTACATAATTTCAACTTTATAAAATCAGACTAACATATTTTTATGTTTCCCAAAATGTTTGCAAAATATACAAAAATTAATTTAGCCATGAAAAGTTATTTTCCATTATTAAAAACCCATTTTTACTTAAATGCTTCAATTTACATATTTTAATTACATAAAACAATATTTTTAACACCAAAATTATATAAAATCATTTCTCTTGATTAATTAAAAATAACAAACATTGTTAACAATATTTTTACGTCCAAATATTAATTTAGAACAACATTCCATCTTTTTATTTGCAATATCATCCATATTAAATTCTAATATTTCAATAAAATTATAAAAATCAACATTCGGCAATAATTTTCAAAATTATTTCAATTTATCAAATTAAAACCATGCAATGTTCATTTTTATCACAAGTAAACTTAATAAAGTTTCTGAAACTTTATCTTCAACATTTTATGTTCAAAACCCATTGTTTGTTTAAAATAAATAATTTTTAAAAATTTACATCTCCAAATTATTTTATTCCAACTCTATTAAATTATAACCACCATTATAATTTAATATCAAAGGTAATCACCAAAACCAGGATTGTTACAGATGTCATTCGGCCTAAGAACGCTGGTGCAACCTACCAACGGTATACATGAAAAACATGCTACTCAAGTCACACGTGTCAGGAAATCACTTAGACAACCTCTCAGAAATGTTTGAGATTCTCTGAAAGTGTGGAATGAAGCTTAACCCGCTAAAATGTTCTTTTGGTGTGGCTTCATGAAAATTTCTAGGTTTCATCATGAATTCTTGGGGCATTGAAGCAAATACTGAGTAAATTACCGCGCTACAAATGTCACAGCCCCTGGAACCAAAAAGAATTTGCTAAGTTCGAATGAAAAGGTCGCAGCGTTGAGCCGATTTATTTCCAAAGCAACAGACAAGCGTATACCATTCTATGATGAATTGAAGAAGGCAAGAAAAATTTCGAATGGAATCAGGCCTACCAAACTATTTTTGAGGAATTATTGCGATATATGGAGACCCTACCGGTTTTATCAAAAATAGTGGATAGGGAAGACCTATTCATCTGCCTAACAGTGTTAACTCATGCTCTGAGTGTAGCACTGGTACGCGAGGAAGCTAGAATCCAACAACATGTTTACTATATCAGTAAGCGATTCACTGGAGCTAAGAAGAACTATCCAAAGTTGGAAAAACAAGATTATTACCCATTGGTCGCATCAAGGAAGTTACGCCTATACTTCCAGACTCAACTAATCAAAGTGTTAACAGATTGACCTTTGAAGTAGGTGATGTACCATCCAAAAATGTCAGGATGACTTCTTAAATGGAATATTGAGTTAAGTCAGTATGACATCACTTATCACTCCTAAAAGGCAATCAATGGATATGCATTGGTACATTCCATTACCGAGTTCACAATACGAGACAGTGAATAAGAAAACACTCTAGAAGTAGTGTTACAGTGGAAACTGTTTGTCGATAGTGCGTGAAAATGATTTCTGCTAAGGAGCGGGAATTGTTCTCGAAACTCCCGAAGGACGGTTTATTTGCTATGCTCTAATGTTGGAGTGCCCTGCTACTAACGACGAGGAAGAATACGAGGCATTAATAGCAGGACTGAAAATTAAGAAGGAATTATTAATACGGACTTTGCACAACTATAATGACTCTCAGCAAGTTTTCTATCAAGTGAAAGGGGAATATCAGGCTAAGGGGGCAAACCTTTCCCCTTATCTGTCAAAGGCATGAGAATTATGGAACGAAAGTGAACACTATACCATAAGTTATAGGGAATAAAATATGAAATTAGATTACTTAGCTAAACTAGCTAGTTCCGGAGAAGCACATCCAATGGGGCTGGTTCCAATTGAGACATTGACGACTCTTAGCATAGATCAGATGCATCGATTGTATTCTAGAAACTACACAGGAAGTGGAATCGTGGATAACACCAATCGAAGACTATTTACTTAGAGGGACACTCTCTATGGTTCATAATGAGCAGAAGAAGCTTCTTTGAGAGGCGCCACAATTCATACTACAAGACGGAATGCTCTACAAGAGGGCACTATCCACCCCTTTACTCAGATGTGTAACCAGTAGTGAAGCCAAGAGGATCCTGCAGGAACTTCACGAAGGAAATTGTAGAGACCATATCGGGAGGCACACACTAACAAAGAAGGTCCTCCGTTATGGATGTTTCTGACCGTCAATCAACCAAGCTGATGTATACTATGATGAACGTTGCAATCAGTGCTAGAGATTTGCCAAAGTTATGAGAACCCTGTCCATAGAGCTAACACAAACGGTCATCCTATGGCCGCTTGCAATCTACAGAATCAATCTAATTGGCATATTACCAATAGCTAAAGAGGGAGCCAAATATGCTATCGTCGCAGTTGATTACTTCACCAAATGGTCCAAAGCAAAACCACTGGCCACTACTACTACTAAGAAAGTAATTAATTTCATTACTAAAAAAATATTATTTGCAAGTTTGGAGTACCATAAAAATCATCATAGAAAGTGGAACTGACTTCAAGAATGTTGAATTCAAGAACTTCTACGAGAATTTCCGGATTGAGAAGAGCTTCTCCATGGTGGCACACCCACAAGCAAATGGGCAAGTGAAGGTAGTGAGCAAAATAATCGTATCCACCATTAAGAAATGGCTGACAAAAGATAAAGGAAATTAGGTTGATGAACTTTTGCTTGCACTATGAACTTTCAGAATAACTCATAAATCGATGACTAAGCACTCAACTTTTACCTTGGCATATAGTTCAGAAGCAATGATTCCAATGGAACTGGAAGTCTCCTCTCATCGGAGATGACACTTTAACCAAAGTGGAAATGAGCATCTCCTCCTCAAATCTCTTGATAAAATCGATGAGAAGAGGGAGGGATCCGATCTAAGGATTCTTGCTTATCAAAAGAGAATGGCACAACACTTCAACACCAATGTTCACAATTGCACCTTCAAATTACGAGATCTTATCTTGAATGAGTCTATCTAGTTACGAGGCACTTGGCTCAGACTGGAAAGGATCCTACATTATCGACCAGAAACTTGGAGATGAAACTTTCAAGCTCACAATCGTCGAAGGAATCCAAATTCCCCATGCTTGGAATAACAATTCACCGTGGCACTATTTTATTTGAGTTTATATCTATGTATTTTCTGTTTTTGCAAATAATCCACCCAAGGACACCGGGGCATTATAAAAAGATTTTCCTTTCATTTTATTTTATCAATAAAGTTATTTTGGTTCTTAAACCAATGGAACCGCCCTCATGTAAGCAAATTGCTGAGTCGACGTGGTCAGATCGACTCGAAAGCTATTCACTTACTACATGGACTGGTGTGTCCGCATCCAAGTATGCTCCACCCACATGCTTCTTGGATCGATGGAACTGCGTTTAAGTAAGCAAATTGTTGGGTCGATGAAAAAAAATAGACTCAAAACGTCGAATCGATAGGAAAATCGATCCCTGCTCTTTGAGAACCAGTGTTGGTTTAGCAACATTGAGAAGACCCAAACCCTCACGTGCATCTATAAGCCACACTTCTTGGATCGATGGAACCATGCCTTGGTAAACACTAATTTCCTTAGCCACTCAAACCGATGGAACTGCATTCAAGTTTGCCCCATTTCTTTCACTTCTTAGACTGACCGAACTACGTCCAGGCAAGCTTCCATTCCTCAACCACATGGACTGATGGAACTGCATTTTAAGTGTGCCCAACTCCTTTACTTCTTGAACCAATGGAACAACGTCCAAGTAAGCATCGACTCGACTATCACTTGAATCAACGGAACCTCACTCAAGCACGTTCTGTATCATCGCTATTATCCTTGTAATATCACCAGTTTGTTAAAACCTCCTAAGTTCTCCAGTAGTATCAGGATATCTATCAATTTTTGATTGATGGAAATCAATCCTTACTACAGAAAACTCAACACCATGTAGATATCGGCAACATTGAAGGAAAATCCAAGTAATTGAGTTGTCCATATGTCTCAAGAAATAAAGGTTGATTTATGGATAGAACTTCAATACCAAACTCAGAGAAAATATGCAGTGACCATAGAGTATAGTGCTCGAAATCCATCATTCGGACTGCAAGTTCCCAAAAATTGGAGCTATAATACTTCTTTGACTAGGGGCAACCAGAGAGTAGCCTGGAGTGCCCAATCTAGCATCAAGTGTTCGAAGTAACCAGCCCTATGACCTAAGAGGCAGACAACATATTAACACTTGGTCAATGTAAAAGTCACTCCATGGTTCTATTACATCGAGGAAAAATTCTGACAGCTACAACAGAGCTAAGTGAAATAGTAATAAAAATATCCGCAAGTTACAATATTTACACCATTGACATGCATATAATTGCATTAAGTAAACACATCGTATATCACATAGTACAATTGTGTATAAATATGGAAATTGTGAGATGAGCAATCATATTATGCACACATGTAGTGGTATATAAATAGGCATAATACATATAATGCAGAGAAGTACACATAAGAGATTACAGTAGAAATAATAATCTTTTCATTGCTTATGTCACTTTGTGTACAATATCAAACAGAGGAGGCCGTTCCTGCATAATGTCGGCCTATTTGGACACAAAAAAAGTACATAATCTACTGATGCAACAACAAAAGAAAATATGCTAAATACAGACTCTATGCTTGTACAAAAGGACCCAAAAAATCTAAAGGTACAAACTAAAAGAACCACCAAACCTGTCTCCACAGATGCTCAAGCCCATCACTTCTTCTTACTGCTATCTTTGCCACCCTTACCCGGTTGGGCTAGGGTCTTCTTCTTCTTCACAGCCACCATGCTTGAGTTAGTTTCCTTGAACCCATCGACCGACTCATTTGCAGACTTTGGTTTTTTAGTTTTGATGGTTAGTGGGAGGATCCACTCGAATCCGCTTCGTCATTGTCTTATGCTCGGTCGAATTAGTAGCACTACCGTTTGATTATCCTTCTTCTATGATATGAAAATGTCCTCCAACCCTTCCATTACTACGATCTATTAGACACCAGATTGAGTCCTTGGAGATGGAAGGTTGGAGTGTAGAAATTGAACTTATGGAAAGAGCAATGAAGATGATGAAGATCGCCTCATTTTGTATGCTCTAAGTAGCAGGGGGCTAAGGTGGGACGTTGAATGGACTTATGAGTTGACACTAGTAACAGAATCTGGAGTGAGATCAATCCGCTGAAGCACTAGAGAAACAAGATAAATACCTGAAGTGGGACTCCTTCGTATGACGTCAATCTCATACCCTTTGATTGCTAGGAACAACCCAATCACTGGAACAGGGAAATAAAGCTCGTGCAGTTTGGTCGAAGAAGGGATGATCATCATTGGCACCCCAGACTTTGAAACGGGAACTTCACGTTGACCTAAAGAGCTCGGGCCAGCATGGGTAGCAGTAGCCTTGGCATCTGCTTCAGCGAGAATTGCATTGCCTACGGCAAGCATATCTATCTCTTTGGCACTCAATTACCGCACCAGTAGCTCGATTTCGAAGCGATCGCCTCTAGCTCGAAGCAACACTTCTTTCCAAGCATTAACAAGGATGGCAGAATAACCATTTCCTAACCACTTTAGGTTCCTATGCATAATCACACTCGCATAGAAATGTTAGAGAGCTTGGTTGAGGTCTTCCCTCTCTTGGGCCCTCTTCTTGTTCTTGGCATTCCAGGATTTTTCAAGATCAGTCAATTCGCTCGACGGATAGCAAGCTCCATGTCATTAGAAAGCTTATCGGATGATAGAATGTCCAACTTTTTGATCAGCCCTTGGTTTTCCTCATGGAGTTTCTACACTTCTTCACGGAGGCGTTCAAGTTCGGATGCCTATTCAGAAAGGGCCTGGTCTTTCGCCTTTACAATTTCAAGCTTCTCTTTGGCTTGTTTTTTATAGCTCTAATTTCAAGATGAGCGGCCCTAAGATTATTTCTCATCACTTTCTCTACACTAGTATGGGCACGCATTATCTTTTCCTTCAAACTGTCTGCACTCACATTTTATTCGAGTGCGAGATTTATTTCCCTGGTAACTTTGACCAAGTTAGCATCATGTTCTTTAATTTCCTGCTTATGCTATACCATCTTTTTCTCAAGCGAATCAAGTTGTGTGAAGTTGATCTTGTTGATATCAGAAAGAGCTTTGCACAATCGCTGCCAGCCGAAAATCAAGTTAACATCCTTTGCACTACCTCTAAGTTTTTCGCCGCACTCTCTCTAGTAACGAGTTTGATGTCATCATCGAATTTTAATCCATGCAAATATAAGTATGGATAACCAGCTTGGAGGTGGGATAAGTAGGCGAAAGAGTAAGCATTGAGGTGCTTTAAGAAGGAGCAGATGCAGCAGTAGTCGTAAGGGTCCATGATGAAGGAGTGTCTTAGATAGTAATAGTTTGAACTTTAGAACATGGAGGAAGTTGCTCCATGGCGCTTAGAGGAATCTCTTCGGGAATGTTTGTGAGTCTCATGGGAGGAATCTCTCTTGAAATCCCTCTTTCTCTTCACTCTTTCTTTTTCATCTTCGAGGCGTACTCTCTTAGCTCTGCGAGCTTCATCACTCTCGTGCTCTTTTCTCCTTTGCATCTCTTCATCTGTTTTGTAGCGATGAGGACAAGGGTCAGGAGTGCTCCTTCTGCAGTCGCTCGAGCTACGGTTAAGAGCTCAATATTTTTCATGTGCCAATGAAGCTGAAACAAATAAAAATGTATAAGTAACAGAGTTACACAAACCGAAGTGTATGAGAAGATGAATCTTCATGATCTTAGAGTGAAGTGTATAAGAAAATGACCCTTGTTTTAGTTTACAAACTGGTTGGGCATGGTTTTAGAGTCAAAGCACCACTATCTTCACTTATAAATGCCTCAAAAGATATGTTGATCTATGAGCCAATTTCTTCTATCATTTCAGTAATTGAGATGTCTCCGTACTCACTCACATGGATGGCCACATTTTTCATGAAGTCAGAAGTTGATGTAGGCTCAATAGAAATCCCTACAACTTGATCTCCCGTAGGAAGTATGCTTTCAACAGTTGTTCGTTTAGGAGAAGGAGAGGTACTATGATTTGGACTTATTGTTTCATTGGCTAAAAGGTCCGGAGAAGGAAGGCCGGGAAGTCCGGGGCTCATTCTCGGAGATTCATCCTTGGATCTGCTCTCCCCTTACTCAGTGGCTTGAAGGTCACTATTGTACAAAGTTCTCTCCTTCCTCCATAACCTTGGCCTGTTTTCCTTTTCTTTTTTTAACCAACTCATCCCCTTCGAGATGGTGGCCATTCTCCCGCTTTCGCCCTCACGATTAGGGCATCCTCTTTCATGGGATTATCTGCCTTAGTTTCAATACCTCTCCTTCTTCGCTCCCAGAGGTTCATCAGTCTCCATATCAAAAACTGCCTTCTCATGATCATCACCAGACTTACATCCGTCGCCCGATCCACCTTCTTCCCCTTTCCCTTAAGGACCCTCATCAAAGCCACAAGTGAATGCAGTGGAATAGGTATGCAATTGAGAGCCGCTCTGTAAAGGAATGTCGTTGTCAACTACTCTTCTTAGGACAAGCAACCATACTCTAATATGTTTTTATTCATCAAAAGGAGGCTGATAAAGTGTTCGCTCTCTCTAACAGCCTTTAGATATTCGAGCATCTTCTTGTGCTCCGATCTCTTGTCCCTTGTCGGGAAACCTTTGAGCGATATGCATTATGTCTGGAACAAAGAAATGTCACTGTAAAAAGGATTGATAGAACAAAACTGACTTCTTTTTAAGTTGAAGAGATTGAATCCTACAGGGCGGAAGATGAAGAAATATTCGATTTTGAACATCGAATGCTTACTGTGAAGGTTCCCAATCATCTTGCAACTAGTCCAGGCTTCGATAATAACGAAGGAGGGGCAATATTTCTCCTCTTGAATTTGAGCATGTACATGAGCTCTCTGCAGCATGGAGGGTGTTCTAATCGTTCCATTAATAAGATGTATAGTGAGCTCAATAAGGCAAATCCATTCAGGTGAATCTAAAACGATGCAAGTCCAATCTCTCCTAGAAAAACTATCAAGAAAGATTTGAAGGGTTGCATGGTACCACTGAGACACATGTACTAACTAAAAGTTGAAACCAGGAAGGGGATGATGTGCAAGTTCATATCTTGTAGGTAATCATTCATCTTCGGCAGGAATTCTGTGCTGCAAGCAAAAATTCCAAAGCATCTTTTCAGTCATAATGGTAGGAGCCTGCTCCGATGGGTTAGTTATAATTAGCCTTGGTGAAAACTGGGGTAGGATAGTGGGATTTACTAGCACCATCTGGCTCTCAAACCCCAAAGAAGTAGGTCGATGCGGTCCTATTGGAACAGATGGAGAAACTGAAGAAGTGGTAGAGGCACCCTCAAAAGTAATTGATCGTCCTTCACCAGATTTGCAATGAGCCAGTTTTCGAGTCATTCTAGATAAGAGAAGTTAGCGTACAATATAGTCAGTTAAAATTGGATATAAATTATAAACAGCCATGTGACCAATGCTTAGAATTTAACAGAAATCGAAGTGTATCAACCCATCGAATTCTAAGTGTTGAGTAGGGCAAATGTAATGTGTTATCTATATGAGATGAGTCTAATGTTCTGGACAGTATGAATGAACCATCCAGTATAGGTAGCTTTCTTGTATTTGAAAAATAATTCGTATCAATCTTCGATCAACGACCGATAAAAGATCCGTTGCTCGGAGTAATGCGGAAAGTTATTCTTTTCAGGATCAGCGAAAGTGCAGTTATGGAAAGCGACATGGAAGAGTCATCTGATACACCATAATGCAAGGTTCAACATAATGAAATCCATTTGGTGTTCGAAGTTAGCCAGTTTTGCAAGGAAAAAAATTGCTAGAGACAAGTCAAACTTTTCCCTAGAAAATCATATGTGCTGATTGGAAGGAACCGTAGAACTCGACCATGTAATCAAGTAAACCCACACAACTTCGATTGTTTTTTCCCAATTGAAGCCGACCTAGCCCACATCATCACCACCACCATCGTGCTCCAGTGATTTATCATCCAACCCACCTCCGATGTAAGGAAAAATAAAGTCGGCATCTAGCGTTTCAGAGTAAGTTGAGGATGAGAATTTTGGACGGTGATTCTTGAGGCCGTGACGACTTAAGCCAGTGGCGAGTAGCATGGAGGGTAGATGGTGATCGACGGCAGCAAGGAAGGTGTTATCCCAACTTTTAGCAAAGCTGAGATACCCAAAACTGACTGAAAATAAATAATAGCTAGTCATGAATATCAACTATGCATTGCAAGATAACCATGGAAATCGATGAATATTGTCCGAGTCCGGATCGGGTCGCAATTGACAAGACATGACAAGCAAAGCCAGCAAAGTCGACACTTCAAGTTTCAAGTCAATCCGAGTTCGATTGCTCAAGTTATGACGGATGCAATTTGAAGGGAAAAGCTCCGGTTTCGTATCCATCCTCGTGCCCCAATTCGAATAGACAGTATTCGTATCGATCAGGGATTGTGTTCCTATCGATATCGTTTGTATCGATACCGTTCGTATCGATCGGCATGGTTTCGGCTCAATGAAGTTCGCATCGGTCAGGTTCTAGTTCGACTCGATGACTTCGCATCCATTAACTGAGGCAATGGTCACCGCTTCATATCCATCGTGGGAACCTCTCTTCGAATCCATCTGGTCAAAGCACTTCGTATCCATAAGGTTTCCTGCTTCGTATCCATCAGGTAAGCTCTCGTTCGTATCCATCATAAGGGCAAGCTTCGTATCCATTTCATCACAACTGCTTCGTATCAATAACCCCTCATGGTCGTTTCGTATCGATCAATTCGTGAATGATCGATGCGAAGCGCACTCTTGGAACCGATGCAGAGAGAAGTGCGAATCGAAGGATATGAGCATGCCGTTGCAAAAGTTATGGATATGGATGAAGCATAAAACATGGATGCAAGACCACGTCTCTAGGAAAGAAGCGTTCAACACAGCAAGGAAGGTGGATCAACCCAAGGATTTCACGACACGTCATTGCACGTGCACGTGCCTCTATCGAGTCGAGAGTGATGGATTCGAACAGATGGATTCGAAGAAGACAGCCAACGGAAAACCCAAGTTCGAATCAATCATAACTCAAGATCCACCGATCCAAATGCAATGAAATTTTCATAGAAGCTTCAATACAAGGTAAAGATTGTTCCTGTCAAATTTCAGCTCGATTGGATCATTCTTTGATGGATACGAAATCACTTCGTATCGACCCCAGATCGAGTCGAAACTTGGTGGGGTCGGTCGCGTGGGCCCACTCACGTGCCAGAAAAAGTCTCCCGGTGTTTGAGCGAGATCTGAGCCTCCTACGCCTATAAATAGCCCCCTGAAGCCTACAGAAAAAGGATCTTTTGGCCATTCAATGTCCAGACTCTGTCGGGTTCGATCCTATTTCCCTCCATAGCTATTATAGCCAAAATTCAATCATTGTAACTGCTGCAATCCCTTGTAACCAGCAAAGAACATCAATAAAAGTCAAAACTTTGAAGTGGACGTAGGCCGGAGATAGCCGAACCACTATAAATCTTGTGTTTCTAGTTGTTATCTTTGTATTGTTGCTTGTTGTTTGCTTGGATCTGAGACTTGTGCCTGAATATTGTTGATTTATATTCATCGTTTGGTGCTTTCACGATACTTGGGGTTTGTGACCAATTTTGGCGCAAACACTTTGGTGCTTTCACTAAGAAGAACTAGCACCCGCTACACCAGATTCAGAGTTCAGATTTAAGAGCTTGAAGAACCTCGACTTAAGGACGATGACTCAACAAACAAGACAAAGAGTTGATCGGGGCCAACAAGGAGGAAGCCAAGTAGCATCCTCTGGAGCTGGAGAAGGACAGGCTTCAATGTACATCACTAGAGATGAGATGGAGGCTATGGCTAATTCGATACGTGAAAGCATGATGAAGACTCTCCAAGAGATGATGCAGAATTTTCTTGAGCAGATAAGAATGGCGAATTTGCAGAACCCTGGACCAACTACAGTAGATGCTAATGCTGAACAAGGAGTTGGGATTGCAGAAACTAGCAGAGATCAGGCTCAAGATTAGAATGTGAGACCAGAAGGCACTCAACAAGGACTTGGGGACAGACCCTCGGGGTCCGATACTGGAAGACCCATAGATGAAGCTCAGCAGGCTGGAGTCAATGCTACTGTTACTGAGCCGCATGAAGAGTATGTATCAGAGTTCCCTTCAAGACTTGGAGGGCAGGATAGAAACATGACATGGGCAACCCTCGGATGGAGATGAAAGAATGATTGGTCTAGTGCGACGAATCATGAGAGGAGGATTGTCATGTGGAGGATTACATGAAGTCAGCCTGAGTCCGTTCACTCCGAATATCAGGAACGCAATGAATCCTCCAAAGTTCAAACTACCTACGCTGGATCCTTATGACGGGAGGTCAGACCCAACGATGCATATTACCAGATACATCAGGCACATGGAAGTGCTGCGGGCATCCGAGGAAGTGATGGCTCGATGCTTCCCTCTATACTTGTCAGATTTAGTCGCACTTTGGTTTAGACAGCTGGAGACTGGATCAATCGGAACATGGGGCGAGCTTGTAGATTGCTTCATGAGACAGTTTAGGGTCCACGTAACGTGACCCAAGAGTGTGATGACTCTAGCTTCAATCAAACAAAGGACTGGAGAGTCTATAAAAGTTTTCTTATTGCGGTTCAATGCAACGGTGGCTTCTGTAGATCGCCCGGATCCGTCGATGATTTTGATGGCGGCGGTAGCAGGAGCCGGGGAAGGCACCGAATTCAAAGATTCTCTGGCAAGAGATCCCCCACAAGATCTTAGAGAATTTTATCATGAAGCTGAAAGATTCATACGGCTGGAAGAGTCACGAGCCGAAAGGAAAGAAATAGATGTTGTGCAGGGCGAAGGAACCACCAGGGAACAGTCCGGAGCGGACAAAGGAAAGAGAAAGCAGGACGATAGACGTGATGGTCCTGATAAACGGAAGAAATTCCAAGAGCCCAGATTCAGACAGCACACGGATCTGACGGCAAGTCTAGAAAGGATTTACACTGAAACTCGGGGGCGACTCCCCTATCGAAATCCACCCAGGAGAGATCCCACTGAGCGGGAACGCAGAACTGGAAAATACTGCCTATTCCATGAGCTGGATGGGCACACTACAGATGAATGCCGCCACCTAAAGGATGAGGTGGAAGAACATGCCAGGAGTGGTAGATTGCCACAATATATCAGAGAACGGACAGCGGTGGTAAGGCCTGAACAACTACCGCCTCCACCTAACAGAAATGATCCTGGATCGGGATCACGACTCGTCATCAAATGATTATAATGGCAAGGGCCAAGTTCAGGATTTGGACTTTGGTCAAATAATTTCCTTAGATTTGTTTCCAAAATAAAACAGCTATTCCACTTACTCATGTATGGGAACCGGAGAGATCCCTAGGCATGCTCTGAGATGGAAATAGGCCGATCTGCCCGGAGAGGCAATGTTTAGTTTTTTTTCCTGATGTTTGAGATGGAACATCTAGGATCTGAATTTAATAAATAAATTAGAATTTCTTGAAATAAACCTTTGACTGGAGAGTTAAAGGATGAATATTGAATACCAATAGAAAAATGATCGCTTTATGACCCTAACCGGAGAGGCGGGGTCCGGAGTGCAAGAAGTGAGTTGCTTCGCCAGAGAGCGACATGATCGAATCACTTAACGTCGTTTCCCATTCACCGGAGAGTGATTAGATCGGGATTTGATAAGAGCCCGGAGAGGCTGTGATCGGCTCATGATTTAGTCCATGACATCGCTTAATGTTTAGATGCACTGAACCGGAGTGCAAGAAGTGAGTTGCTTCGCCGGAGAGCGACAGGATCGACTCACTTAACGCTACCTCCCCTTCACCGGAGAGTGACAGGGTGGGATCCAGCAAGAGCCCGAAGAGGTTATGATCAGTTTAGAACAACCAAGACATCGCTATATGCCCTAGCTGGGGCCGGAATGCAAGGGATAGAAAGCAACACCGGAGTGCAATGGGATCTTTCTATTCAATCGCCAAGTCTGGAATGGGCTTGGCAAGGGTCCGGAGTGACCACCGATAGTCCGGAGAGACTGTAGAATTTCATTCTTAACTTCCACTGGAAGAAATTGATAACGATTTGGCTTCGAACAGCCATGGACTTGATTGAAAATGCTATAAGCTCTGAATAAAACATGAACTCACTACATTCAATTTGAGACTGATCAAAACACAGCTTTTACCAAGAGGCATGTTTTGGTGGGCAAAGTGTTATCCCAACTTTTAGCAAAGCTGAGATACCCAAAACTGACTGAAAATCAATAATAGCTAGTCATGAATATCAACTATGCATTGCAAGATAACCATGGATATCGATGAATATTGTTCGAATCCGGATCGGGTCTCAATTGACAAGACATGACATGCAAAGCCAGGAAAGCCGACATTTCAAGTTTCAAGTCAATCCGATTTCGTATGCTCAAGTTATGATGGATGCAATTTGAAGGGAAAAGCTCTGGTTTCGTATCTTTCCTCGTGCCCCAATTCGAATCGACCGTGTTCGTATCGATCAGGGATACCGTTCGTATCGATACCGTTCGTATCGATCGGCATGGTTTCGGCTCAGTGAAGTTCGCATCGGTCAGGTTCTAGTTCGACTCGATGACTTCGCATCCATCAACTGAGGCAATGGTCACCACTTCGTATCTATCGTGGGAACCTCTCTTCGAATCCCTGGTCAAAGCACTTCGTATCCATCAGGTTACCCTGCTTCGTATCCATCAGGTAAGGTCTCGTTCGTATCCATCATAAGGGCAAGCTTCGTATCCATTTCATCACAACCGCTTCGTATCGATAACCCCTCATGGTCGTTTCGTATCGATCAATTCGTGAATGATCGATGCGAAGCGCACTCTTGGAACCAATGTAGAGAGAAGCACGAATCGATGGATACGAGCATGCCGTTGTAAAAGTTATGGATATGGACGAAGCATAAAACATGGATGCAAGACCACGTCTCCAGGAAAGAAGCGTTCAACACGGCAAGGAAGGTGGATCAACCCAAGGATTTCAAGACACGTCATTGCACGCGCACGTGCCTCCATCGAGTCGAGAGTGATGGATTCGAATAGATGGATTCGAATAAGACAGCCAACGGAAAACCCAAGTTTGAATCGATCATAACTCAAGATCCACCGATCCAAATGCAATGAAATTTTCACAGAAGCTTCAACACAAGGTAAAGATTGTTCCTGTCAAGTTTCAGCTCGATTGGATCATTCTTTGATGGATACGAAATCACTTCGTATCGACCCCAGATCGAGTCGAAACTTGGTGGAGTCGGTCGCGTGGGCCCACTCACGTGCCAGAAAAAGTCTTCCGGTGTTTGAGCGAGATCTGAGCCTCCTACGCCTATAAATAGCCCCCTGAAGCCTACAGAAAAAGGATCTTTTGGCCATTCAACGTCCAGACTCTATCGGATTCGATCCTATTTCCCTCCATAGCTATTATAGCCAAAATTCAATCATTGTAACTGCTGAATCCCTTGTAACCAGCAAAGAACATCAATAAAAGTTAAAACTTTGAAGTGGACGTAGGCCGGAGATAGCCGAACCACTATAAATCTTGCGTTTCTAGTTGTTATCTTTGTATTGTTGCTTGTTGTTTGCTTGGATCTGAGACTTGTGCCTGAATATTATTGATTTATATTCATTGTTTGGTGCTTTCATGATACTTGGGGTTTGTGACCAATTTTGGCGCAAACAGAAGGTAACACGACGATGGCAAAAATTGCAAGCAAAGTCAACTAGGCACTAGAGAAATTTGGGTGCAGGTTTAAAGAATTGGAAGGCAACAAGATAAAGTGAAAAGGGTTCTAAGATAGATGGGTTTATAAAAGGAAAAAAGGAAAAAATCCTCAAGTATGCATGTCAGCACCGATATGAGAAGTTGGTAACTACAACCCACATTACACCCAAAACCTCCCAAACTTTGCACATCGAATCTAATCAACAACATGAAGCTATATACGAATTTCCATGTCCAAGTCGTATAACCAATATCCAGAGTAGAAGTTCTGATCTAAGATCAGGTAGACAATGAATAAAAATTTACCAATTAAAACCAAATAAAAGGAAAGTCTCAAGATGGCATTTAAGCAGCCAACCAGCATTTAAAAGATGGCGGTCTAGGACTTATCTCATTCCAAAGCGCGCTTTATTTTCAACAGAAGCATAATCTAGGGGTAAATATTAACTAGTTTTTTAACCATGTAGAAATCAATAAGAGATATAATGTTGAGACAAAGACAAAATGACTTGAAATCTAGGAAATACACGTAGATAGGCTAGAGAAATAACTCTGAGAAGTTTCAACACAATTGGACCAAGAGTGAGAAGTCAGCACTGATCTCTTCATGTCGACAGTGACATCTCACACTCCCTCATCTCTTCACAAAACTTTGCATAAGCTCTTCTTTACCTATTTCATGTGTACCTAAACAATGTCAAAAAATGTTGATCGGTTGGATACAAGATTAAAGAATTAGCAGTCGAAACAACAGAATAAACTAAGAGATGAAGGAACCATCACCAACATCAACAATATATCCAAACAAACTACATAGAACATGTAATGACCCTAATTTTTACTCACATTGTTTAGGATATTTAATTAGAAAAATTATTTGAAATAATTTAAATGGTTAAGGGATTGAGATTTGAATAATTTAAGGTATTCATGCCTTAATTAACCTATAGCTAAAGTGAATTAAAATGAAATAAGTAAGAGGAATAAGATAAGGGCAAAATAGGAATAAACTAAGTTCTTAGTTCCTAAACCCTTCTTACTTTCACTCCTTCTATTATAAACATTTGCAAACAAAACTAAGAATGTTCAAAGCTTTGTTGGCCACCATTGATGGAAAACAAAAGGGAAGTTAAGTAGGAATTCAAGTAGGAAGCTTAATTAAAATAATTCAAGAGCAAATCTCAACCTTTTTAACAATAAGCTAAGGTAAATTATATATTACAACTCATTTTTATTGTCTTCAGTGTATAGATGTCCGAATTTATTTTGCAAGAAAAATGCCATGACTTCATTATTTAAGTGGATATATAAGCTTGTTGATGATTTATGTCGCTTCATATAGATTTTATGATAAGTTTTGATTTGAAAAACCTATTAAATGACATCCTATTGAATTGCATTTTTGATATAAGGTCAAAAACATTATTATAGAGATGGGTTTTAAGTTTCATAAATTTCTAAGTTAATATGAATTTATTATGAATCTTCTAGGAAAGAAAATGATTAAATTGGATTTAACTTATTTTGGCAAATATATAATAGCCTTGGGTTTGAAATTTAAATATGTTAGAAAACATATTGAAAATGGTTTATGGGAATTTTTGGAGAATTTTCCTAAGTATTTTATTATAAATATAAAATTATTTAAGGTATGGAACTTAAATGTTTTATATGCTTCTAAAAGGAGAATGAGCTAATTTGCAAAATGTTTTTTGTTGTTAATTACTGAATTCGGCAACACTTTTAGAAAAAGATTTTTGAAAAAGAATTGGAAACCAATTAAATATTGACAAATAAAGCAAGTTATTGGAAAGATATTACTTTAAAAGGCTAATAATCAGTTTTGCAAAGAACAACACCTACTCCACTTACAACAGCTACCTTTCGACCACATACTTCTGCCCTAACCAAGTCGAAACCAATACACATGGTATCAATGCCTTGATACATTGTGGATTGAATTTAGACGAAAGGTATAGAGTCGAAACATGCTTTCAAAGTGGTAGAAACTACTATTTTTGATTACGAATCACTTATGTTTATAGAAGAGGCTTTTGAAGGATTTATATTAGCTTTCGACTTAGTCAAATGTGCCTTTATTTTATCAAAAAGACTTTCGAAAGGGGTTGTCACCTTTTTATTTTAAAATGAATCTTTCAAAGGGTTTCGAAACCCATGTTGCCGCATTCAACCCTTCGAATCAATGCTTGTGAAAGGGTACTTTTGCCTTTAAACTTTGAAGCCGCTTCTCTTTGCTTTCGAAAGGGTTGGCTTCGAAACCATTCACTTAATTTTACTTAGGAATAATGCTTTCGAAAGCATGCTTTTGCCCCAGTTCTTTTAAGATCCTTTGTTTTGTTAAAAGATAAAGCTAAAGATTTCGAAAGGAATGGTTTTTTTAATGGTTTTGAAGCTATGTTCCACAAACTTTTACTTAGGCCCAATGCTTTCGAAAGGTTTGTTCTAAGTAAGGAATTTTAAACTTTCAAAAAGTATACAATGTAGGTCGAAGGGGAGGTACCCCAATATTTTTGAAAGTTTTACTTGAGTCTTTAAATGTAGGTTTCCAATGCTTTCTATTGGCAAGTTTAAAGTATTTTGAAAAGAGAGTATCTAAGGTTTTATAAAGCTTTCGAAGGGATACTTTCAATGATTTCGAATGGTCTAAAGATTTCAAAAGGTATGTTTTGGCCTTTCGACCTAGTGTTTCAAGGTAAAGTAGTTAACTTATTTTGAAAGGGGCACTTTCAATGGATTCGAAAGGTATTGTTTAAAGTTTTTAAACAAGGGTTTCGAAGGTGATATCTTGGATTTAAAAACCAATGTTTTCTAAGTTAATGAAGGGATTTAACTTGTTCTAAAGGTATAGATAGCCCTATTGATTTAGGTTTCGTCAACATTGTTTTGTATAAAACATATATCATGTCAAAGATAGTTGAGTAAAAAAATGATATATTTTCCTTGTTTAAGTATAATTTAAAGGGTTAAATCAATTTGAAAGAAATGTTTTCAGGGAAAATTTTATGGGTTAGATAACTTAAGTAAATTACTCAGATATTAGAATACAAATGGTACTGGTATAGGGTCGCACCCTATACTTTAGCTAGTAGCCCCAAGCCAATATAAATCCAAAATTCTAGTGTGCAGGGCTTTGTCATAGGTAAGACTAAATTGATGTTATACACAGAAAGGAATATACATAGAAAGATAGGTTATTAATGAGTTTGGAAAACCATTAGAATCGATTCCGGGAGAAGTAAGTTAAGGACAGACCATTCGGTTGTGTGTCTAATAGAAGTTAGATTATTTATTTTGTCTGGTAGGCCTGAGTCAGCCAATGGTTAGTAGTTAGCCAAACAAAACTATATTAATCGGGCGGGTAGTCTACTGGTTACCTAATTTACGTGCAAATATGATATTATTGCTTTAATCAGTTTGACTGCAGGATTCTAATTTGCAAAAGACATGGTTTTAAAGGGATATTAGTGAGTGGAAACCCATTCCACTAAGTGAAATGGTCTCACTTAATATCAGTAAACTGAAATGTAATAGTACTATTCACACCAGGCTTTATGTCTGACTTGAAGTTTATGTTTTCCCCATAAAACATTTGGGTGCTCAAAATTAATTTGAGTAGATTGAGAGTTATAGTTTTATAGGTTTAGTAGGTGGACAAATAAGCTTTCGAAGACGTGCATGAGGCAAATTTAGCCATACGGGGTTAATTAGTTTTATTTCCGCTATGATTTATCTAATACTTACGTGTCTATTGAGCACTCTGATCATCCAAGAGGGCATCTTCATGTGTCGCTTTTGACGTAAATTGTAATAATTATATTTAATCGAAATTTGGGAATCGTTTGGGATTGTGTAATGGAATATGAAACATGGATTTAATATGTAATCAGTAAGATTTTTTTTTGAGTCTATGATTTTGTTTTATATTCAGGTGCTTCTTATATTATGGATACCATTAACAATACCGTATTTTGTCACCAGAAGTTAATACCATAGATGACTGCAGCATCTGTGGCGCTTGGCTTTGGGCCTCAAGATAAAGGATGCTATAACTTGGTATCAGAGCATAGGTTTATGAAAAATATAAAAGAATTTTCGAACTTAAAATTATTTTTAAAACACAATTTAAAGAAACTAGAGAAAAGATTGGGGTATGGGACAATACTATAGTAATGTACTTGTATTTGCTATATATAAATATATGCCTTATCTCTATTCTCCTATTTCCCTTAGGCTATTCTTTTGTATCTTACAAAGACTCTAATGCATATTTTATTGATGTAAGTTATGGATGCTAAAAATTGGAAGAGTTAACATTGGTAGGGGATGCACCAAACACTAGAAGGAATCCAGGTCAAGCATAAGCTGCTAATGTGGGTGCGGGAATGTCGCAAGTAGATATGGAAGCTATGTATCATTTCTTCATTAACATGATGCAGGATGGATTTGATGTGGGTTAGTTGGAGGAAATGCTAAAGGAGGAAATCAGGGAGTCCTAGTGGTTAATAATTATGACGTGTTGAGTAGAGATTATTCCTAAATGGAAGGAAAACCATTCATCGAGACTGAGGATGCAATTGAAGTAAAGAATAGGTTACTTCATTGCGAGAGGATTTTTGCTGATTTGAGGCTCAATTATAAGTAGAAAAGGTGGCTTGCTTCTAGGAAATTACAAGGAGCAGCACTATACTGGTGGAACAGTGTTACGGTGGGAGTTAAAAAGGAGACCATGACCTAGGCTGAGTTCAGAAAGAGGTCCGAGGAGAGGTTTATGTCGGAGATTGCAAAGTCAACTCTGATCAGGAAGTTTGCTGAGTTAAAGCAAGGAGAAATCACAGTGCTTGAGTATGCAACCAGATTTGAGGAGCTATCAAGATACGAATATGTTATGGTTGATACAGTTATTAAAAGGAATGAGAAGTTCATTCGCTGGTTAAAGCCTGAGCTTGCTAAGGCCACATTATTGCATGTTAGAGATCCATGCGATGTAGTTGTTTAGATGGCTTTGAGGCAAGAAGAGATGCTTGCTTTTCTTGAGGGTAAAAAAGAGGGAGCTCAAGGAGGGTAGAAGTAGAAGCGGAAATTTTTCCATAAAAAGGGAGCTCAAAAGAGTGGAGATGCCAAGAAGGGAAAGGTAGAAGCTATCTCTTATAAGTGTGATAAGAAGAGATGTAAGGCTCATGGGTGCCGGACAGGTAAAGGGATGAAAGCCGTTGACAAGAAAGGAGTGAAATATTTTAACTGCGATCAAATTGGATATTATAAGAACCAGCGCAAGGATCTAGCCAAAGATAGGAAAGGGAAAGTGTTTGCATTGGAGCCAGCTAGCTTGAGACCAATAGCAATGGAAAAGGGAAAAGCAGTGTTGGGAGGCATGCTTTTGATTCATGGTGTATTAGTTAGAGTTCTATATGATACCGGTGCATCGCATTCTTTTATATCTCATTGTTTGGTAGATAAGCTCAACCTAGAATCATCATAACTAGTTACTTCCTTAAGAGCTACGAATCCGATAGGAGGATATGCGACACTTGGGAAGAAGTGTGACCAGTTAGAGTTTGTACTATTAGGTTATGTATTTTCTTATAGTTTACATGTGTTTGAATTTGTAGGGTTTAGAACTATTTTGGGAATGGATTGGTTAAGTAAATACAATGCTAGAATATTTTGTCATGATAGAAAAATATCATTTAGATACCCTGATTGTAGTGACCGGATTATATACTCCGTAGAAAACCCTAGTTTTGAGGTTGATGCTTTGTTGGGTGTTGTGGAGGCAGAAGACGAATTAAATCGAATTTTCATTATTAGATAATTTGCAGATGTCTTTGAGTCCATAGTGGGACTGCCATCGAAATGAGCTATTGAGTTTCAGATAGATTTAGTAATAGGACCAGAACCGGTGAGTACACCGCCAAGTAGAATGACACCTACCGAGATGAGGTAGTTAAAGGTGCAGTTGGTGGATTTGTAAAATAAGAACTTTATCAGACCAAGCAGTTCGCCATGGGGAACAGCCGTAATGTTTGCAAGGAAACCAAATGGATCATTAAGGTTATGTATCGATTATCGTAAGTTCAATGAGAAGGCGATAAAGAATCGATATTCGTTATCTAGAATTGATGAATTGTTCGACCAGTTGAGTGGAGCCAAAGTATTTTTCTAGTTGGATTTTGCAACACGATTCCATCAGCTTAAAGCAGTGGAGGATAGTATTCCTTTGACAACATTTAAAATCAGATATGGATCGTATGAAAGGTTAGTAATTCCATTCGGACTAACTAATGCGCTATCATCATTTGTAGATTTGATGAACCGATTTTTCCAGGAGTACTAGGACACGTTCATGTCAATACTCATAGATGACATTATGATATACTCTAAAGATGAAATAGAGCAAGAAGTTCATCTTTGAGTGATGCTTGAGACGTTGAGGCAGCATCAGCTGAAAGAAATTTTTTTGAAGTATCATTTTTGGAAGAAGAAAGTGAAGTTTCGTGGTCATGTAGTCATACAGTAAGGGTTATCTATAGATCCAACCAGGATCAAGGCGGTGAATAATTGGAAGAGACCCGAAACAGTGACTGTGATAAAAAATTTCTTGGATTAGCTAGTTATTTTCGGAGATTCACTAAGGATTTTTCACAGGTAGCGGCATCGATGACTAAGCTAACACAAAAGGATGTGAAGTTCATTTGGATCGATAAATGTGAGGAATCATTCTAGAGATTGAAACACTTATTAAATAATGCATTTGTGGTAGTTGTTTCCAAAGGGAATCATAACTTAGTAGTGTATACGAATGCATGTGGAATAGGATTAGGAGCTATGTTAATGCAAATGGGTAAAGTGATTGTCAATTCTTCTCGAAAGTTCCGACCGAATGAGGCTAGATATCCAACTCACGATTTGGAATTAGTAGCTGCAATTTTTGCATTGAAGGTATGTAGACATTACCTTTTGGAAGAAAGATTCGAGTTGTATACGAAGAATAAGTCGTTGAAGTATATATTCTCTCAGAAGGAGTTGAATATGATGCAAAAAAGTTGGTTAGAGTTGTTAGCCGCTTATGACTTTGATATTGAGTACACACCAAGAAAGGCAATAAAGTTACAGATGCACCTAGTAGGAAAATTCAGAATGAAGTATTGGAAATGATAATGGAGTGGAAGGATTTAGAAGCATTGACTATAAGCAGAATATAGGGGAGATCTAGGCTAGGTCTAATAAGGAAACTGCTATGTTGTCGTGTTTAGAGGTTCGACCGGCGGTGATCAAAAAATTCACTTCTAAGCAAGGGATGGAACAATGAACGATGACTTGAAAGATTTCAGTCTTGACTATATTGGGTGGTTAATAAAGAAAAGTATATTGTATATTCCGAATGTGGGAAACATTTGGAAAGAAGTTCTTGGTAATGCCATCGTCCAAAATTCATTATTCATACGGGAGGCACTAAGATGTATCGGTATTTGATAGAGAATTTTTTCTGGGACGACATGAGGAGAGATGCAGGCTTATGTGTGAAGCCATCTTTGAACTGTCAGTAGATAAAAGCTGAACATCTGAATGCAAGTTGGTTACTTCAGCCATTAGCTGTTGCATTATGGAAATGAGATTCTATCTCAATGGATTTTATAGATGGGTTGCCAAGGTCAAATTAAGTAAATGAAAATATATGTGTTATAGTGAACAATTGACAAAGAGTGCCCATTTTTGTTTCAATTAAGTCAACCAGGACGACAACTGTTTTGACTAAATTATTCATGAAGAATATAGTTAGACTGCATGGAATTCCTAATGGTATAGGTAGCGAGTTCTGGAGGAGTCTACAGGAGACTTTAAATACCAAGCTCAAAATGAGTATCGCTTACCATCCGCGGATAGATGGGAAAAATGAAAGAGTTAACAAAGTCTTAGAATATTTATTATGAGCTTGTGTGCTAGATTTAGGGGGATCATGGGAAGACCATCTACAATTGGTCTAGTTTTCGTATAAGAACAGTTATTGGGCTAGTTTAGGGATGGCACCGTTTGAAACATTATACGGAGGGCCGTGCAAATCTCATGTTTGTTGGTTAGAGACCGGAGATAGGTTAGTTCTTAGTCCAGATTTGGTTAGAGAGGCTGCAGAAAAGATTGAGCTCATTCGAGCCAGAATGAAGGAAGCTCGGTCTAGGCAGATAGACTATGCTGATAGAAGACAGAAAGACTTAGAGTTTTCTGTTGGAGGTCATGTTTTCATAAAGATATCATCGATGAAAGCTATAATTCATTTGAAAAATCAGGAAAATTGGCACCGAGGTTCGTTAACTTCGTTGGACCATTTCCAATGATACAAAGGATTGGGAAACTCGCATATAGAGTAGAATTAATAGGTAGTTTGGCAGGAGTCCATAATGTTTTTTCATATTTCTCATTTAAGAAAGTGTATTCTAGATTCAGAGATTACTAAAGCACCAACTGTGTTAGATGACTTAGTAGTGGAACCGAATTTGTCAATAGTTAGAAAACAAGCTCGTATAGTCGCGAGGGATGAGAAGAGGTTAAGGAATAGGACAGTCAGATTAGTCAAATTCCAGTAGAGTGAAGACGAGATAGACTGTACTTAGGAAACTGAGAGTAGGATTAGTGATACTTATCCTGACTTATTTCATGGTATGTTTTTACCTTTATGATTGATTGTTACGGGTACCTTATCGTGATTTCGAGGATGAAATTCTTTAAGGAGCGGAGTCTATAATGACCCTAATTTTGACTAACATTATTTAGGACATTAAATTAAATGAAATAATGTAAATGGTTAAGGGATTGAGATTTGAGTAATTTAAGGTAATTATGCCTTAATTAAACCTAAAGAGAACTAAAATGAGAAAAATTAGAGGAATAAGATAAGGGAAAAATATGAAAAACTAAGTTCTTATACACTAAACCCTTCTTTATTTCACTCCATATCCATACAAAATATTTGCAAACAAAACTAAGAACGTTCAAAGCTTGGCCGACCATCATTAAGGGAAAACAAAAGGGAAATAATTGTGAATTCAAGTAGGAAGCTTAATCAAATCAATTCAAGAGAAAATCTCAACCTCCTTAACAACAAGTTAAGTTAAATAATAGATTACATCTCATATTTATTATCAAAGATGAGATCTAAAATTATTTTGCAAGTAAAATGCCATGATTTGATAGTTTAAATGGATATATATGCTTGTTGATGATTTATGTTGCTTCACATAGACATTATGATAAGTTTTGATTTGATAAATATATTAAATAACATACTAATGACTTGTGTTTTTGATATACGGTCAAAAACATTATTTTAGAGATGGGTTTCAAGTTTCATAATTTTCTAAGTTATTGTGGATTTGCTATTAATTTTCCAAGAAAGAAAATGGTTAAGTTAGGTTTAAATTATTTTGGCAAATATATGTCAGTCTGAAATTTAAATATGTTAGAAAACATATTAAAAATGATTTATGGGAATTTTTAAAGAATTTTCTTTAGTAATTTATTATAGATATAAAATTATTTAAGGTACGGGACTTAAATGTTTTCAATGCTTCTAAAAGGAGAAGGGGCTAATTTTCTAAATGTTTTTAACCATTTATTACTAAATTCGACAGCATTTTTAGAAAAAGATTACTAAAAAAGAATTGGCAACCAATTATATGTTGACAAATAAGGCAAGTTAGTTGGAAAGATATTATTTAAAATGGCTAATAATCAGTCTTGCAAAGAATTACTGCTTCGCCACTTGTAGCAACTATCGTTCGATCCCATGCTTCCGCCCTAACTAATTTGAAACCAATAACATGGTCTCAATGCCTTGGTACATAGTGGATTGGAGTTAGGTGGAAGGTATAGAATCGAAACATGTTTTCGAAGGGGTAGAAACTACTACTTTTAACTATGAATCGCTTATTTCTATAAAGGAGGCTTTCGAAGGATTTATATTAGCTTTGACTTAGCCAAATGTTCCTTTGTTTTATCAAAAGACTTTCGAAAGGGGTTGCCACCTTTCTATTTTAAAACGAAGCTTTCGAAAGGGTTCGAAAAACATGCTGCCGCATTCAACCCTTCGAATAAATGCTTTTGAAAGGGTACTTTTGCCTTTAAACTTTGAAGCCTCTTCTCCATGATTTTGAAAGGGTTGCTTTCAAATCCATCCACTTTCTTTTACTTAGGAATTATGCTTCCGAAAGCATGCTAAGTGGCATGGTCTCAATTAATATCAGTAAACTGAGACATACTAGTATTATTCGCACCAGGCTTTGTGTTTGACTCGAAATTTATCTATTCCCCTTAAAACTCTCGGGTGCTCAAAATTAATTTGAATTGATTGAGAGTTGGGTTTTACAGGTTTAGTAGGTGGATGAATTAGCTTCCGAAGACGTGAAGGAGACAAAGTTAGCCATATAGGAGTAATTAGTTTTACTTCCACTGTGATTTATTTAATACCGACGTGTCTATTGAGTACTCTGATCATATAAGGGGGCACCTTCATATGTCGCTCTTGATGTAAATTGTAATAATTATATTTGATCGAAATCTGTGAATTATTTGGGATTGTGTAATGGAATATGAAACATGGATTTAAAATGTAATCGATATTTTTTTTGAATCTGTGATTTTGTTTCATATTTATGTGCTTCTGATGTTATGAATACCATTAACATTACCGTATTTTATCGTCGAAAGTTAATACTATAGATGACTGAAGCATCTATAGCACTTAGCTTCGGGCCTCAAGATAGGGGATGTTACAGAACAATACAAAATCAAGTGAGAAGTCAAAGTGCAAAAGAGTTCGACCTCCTTTGAGTTAACCACAGAGATCGGTACCGACATGAAAACTCGATACCGATATCTTTGGTTAATCCAGACAAGGTCGCAATTTCTCACACTCTTCTGGGCCAACTTCGAGACTTTGCTCCAACTCTCTGTTTGGCCCAATACAGACTTCTACCACTATAAATACAATTCATAAAAAATTAACAAAGAATCCGGATTCTGCTAATACTATGTCGAATCTCTATCAATTCTTCAACTCTTTCCTCTTCACAATAGTCACCAGGGAAACTCCTTTAGGCAACTCTAGGACTTAGAACTTGCCTAACCGATTTCTCCCCTCTCTAACCTATTTTAATCTCATAAAAACATGATCAAATCAATAGGCAAAGTTATTAAGTGGACGCCGGCTTAGTTAACAGTCGTACCACTATAAAACTCTCTTTGTTGATTTAGTTTTCCGCTACTTTGCTTCTATTGTCTCTGTTCTAACAGGGCCGGTGCTTTCACATCACACTTTAGGGTATTGATCCATTTTTTAGGTTAACAAAATCATTCATTAATTTTTATAATAAAGTTGCAAAAAGTAATAGCGAGTTAATGGCCGCTATGTGAGCACTTTGACATGCCTAATATTTGGTAATCTTTATAATTAATTCGAAAGATATACTTAGAGGTTTCTTTTCTTAGCTTTTAGGTAGACTATGTATTCTACTTATTGTAAAAATATTGGATCAAAAATCATTTGTTTCAGTGGATAAAACACCATAAAGATCACGCATTTTCATATTGTTCTTTGTTTAAATCTTTTGTAGCGTTTATAAACGCTATCTTTGGTCCACTACAGTAGTTCTAGGTTTATTGCATCATATTGTTATAATACGACATTGTGGCTAGTTTTTCGTAATTAAAATGGTTTATAATTTATTTTCTTTGTGAAATATTCTTAGGGAAGTCTAATAACATAGGCTGGAGTATGAAAAAAGATTAAAAGTGTAAATATATTTGAATAATTAAATATTAAATTTTAATGGAAAAAAATCCCTTTGGGGCATTTATAATAAAAGGTTTCTAACAAATTATAAATCAGTTATTTTTAAGTGATATTTTTTTTGATATTTAATACATATTTATAACTATTTTTAAAGTGTGCGTGTGCGTGTGCGTGTGTGTGTGTATATATGTTTGGAAAGGTTAAGATGAATATTTTATAACATAATAAAAGAAATTTTGGATTATAACACTTATTCCATAATAAATGGTTTTGAAAAGTTAATTTAAAGGTATATTATCTTATTTAATAAGTGTAGATATGCCTAGATCTTTACAAAGAATGTTTTAATGATAATGACAAGTATAGAATGGTTTTGGGTTTATAGTAAACAATGTTTAAGCAACCTTTGTTTTTAACCCTTTTTATTATAGTTAGTAATATAACTAGATCCCTAAAAAGAATGTTTTAAAGATAATTATAAGTAAAATTGTTTTGGATTATAGTAATGATGTTTAGAAATACTTGTTTTTAACCCATTTAACTATACTTTTGGAAATGTGAAATCTGGTTTAAGATTTGTGAATATTCCTGTACCATTTGGAATAAAAATATATATACATTTCCAAGTTCTGATAAAGTGGAAATGAGAAGTGAACGAGTATAAATTAATAGTGAAATTGTTGTATACATTTATATATATCTTTTGCAAAGGTATTTTAAATAGATATACAAGTCTTTACAAGAAATTTTTAATTAATAAAAGGATTAAATAAAAAAAGGGATTAGATGTCGCTTATGTGATTTAGTTGTGCTTTGTATGACAAAATCATGCATTGTGTGATTTAAATTGTCTATGTATTTACTAGTTTGTAGAAAGCAATTAATCCTATACTTAGCACTAAAAGCTGAAAAAGTTGATTTATTCTATTTATGAGAGTTAAGAAAGATAGGGTTTAAAAATAATATTGCTCTAACCTACCGGCTTCACTCTTGATGAAGGGATAATATGATATGAGAAACTCGAAAACATGGTGAGTACAAGAGACTTTTTTCCATATGCGATTGTTTCTATTTTATACTAGATAGTTGATTAATCGACTATCGAGTTCGACCACATTAACTTTGAAAGTATATGTAAGCATCACGTATTGATACGGTTTGAGATCCCTAGGGGAGGCCTTATTTGTCTCTTGTTTTGACAATGTGTACATACCAGATCCCCTAGGAAAGACTCCTTTATATTGTTTGCTTACTTCTGAAAGAACCGAAATTGAGTTAATCCAAAATTCGTCAATTTAGTTTTGGAGAGATCGAGATCTGATAAATGTACTACTTATCGAAACCACTTCAAAATTGATATATGAAATCTGTGTTTTAGAAGACGCTGTGAAGTGAAATGTTATAGATTTGAACACTCTATCCTAAGGTTAAGTCCAAGGGAGAGTTTAGTGTTAACGTTTAAAACGATATTATCGTGTACTGCCTATCTTAGGGTTGATTCCAAGAAATAGGACAAAGTTAGCATTCATCGGATAACTTATGCTGGGATTCATGGAGAGACTCATGAACTATTGAGATGTTGGAACCTAGAGATGGATTCGAGATCTATTAGAGTGATGAAGACTTGTGTGTTGAGATGCTGAACATGACTTCACGTTGGTAATGGCAGAAAACATAGTAAGGGCAGAGCCAAGGGGTTTAGAAGAACCTAAAGGGTACATCTTCTCTAAATATCTAAAGATGTTTTCGATTGAAGCGCACATGAGTTGTTGGTATACAGTATTGCATGTTCGGTTGTGGATGAGCTATGTTTTTCCTTTATTACATATTTTATCTAGAGATATACACGATTTCGAAAGGTAGTATTTGACCCTTGTGCAGGAGGCCATCTTTTAGTTTTTACCAAAGTGACCTCTAAGGAAAATCCATATGCATACATACCTTAGCTGTTTTAGTTGTACTTTTAATATTGTTATGTTGTGAGATGCAAGCAGCATATCTATTTTCTAATTCATAGTCTACACACCCTTAGATGTTATCTATTATATCAACTTATGTACTTGTTATTTGAGTTTGGTTCTTTTGAGGGAATAAATGTTAAGGTGATTCGAACAGTCTCAAAATAACTGTTATATGCTAGCTACAAATTTTTGAGTTTCTCATACCTTCATAGTTTTATATTTTCCTTGTTTCCGTGAGTGCACTTTCAAGTAGTCTAAAAAATGTAGGTTTTTCATTGATATTCTTTGGAGCTCGGGGAGATGAGTTGGATGCTTTCACCTACCGTAGTATTCTTATTTCCACTACACTGCTATATTGTATATATTATCATTGTAAGGATAGATTATTATAACTTCCCAGGGTGATAATAGCACTTAGGTTTGTAACTCCGAAATGTTATATATCTTATAGTAACAGTTTGTACTGTCTTTTGATATTATATGTAATCGTTCTGATGTGACATTTTGATGTTGTATTCTCTTCTTTTTGGTTCTTTTTCTTCTTTTTTACCTAACAATTTGTCTTTCTAGCACTTGAGAGCTCGGCGCGTAAATACAATGGATGTATTAATGTCGACGTTTAGGGATCAAAAAGATGGATCATTATCACTAATTTAGTTGGAAGCTCTACTCGTTACGCAAGTTCCCCACCCTGTCCAAAATCGGGAAAGACCCAACAAATCTCGGTGCCGAATTTCTTAATATTCCAAATTTAACATTCCTAAGAGGGGAAACCATAACAAATACCATGCCTCAAACCAATAATTCTAACTGTTTCCTTCGCCTTTCAGCATAGGACTTCTGTCGGTCCTGGGCAGCCTTCATTCACCACCTAATCACCTTAACCTTTTTCAGGCTCTAACGGATCAAATTTGTTCCAAGTAGAATTTTGTCAATATTCTCCCACCATCTATTGGGTGACTTACACGGCCTCCCGTATAAGGCTTCAAGGGGTGATATACTAGTCTTTACCTGGTAACAATTGTCGTATGTGAATTCTACTAAAGGTAAATGCTGCTCCCAATGTCCTCCAAAAACCATGATACAAGCATTCAATAAATCTTCTAAAATCATGTCCACTCTTTCCGCCTGTCCGTCAGTCTATGGGTGTCAAGTGGTCTTAAGATTCAACATCATTTCTAAAGTTGATTGCAAACTCCTTTAAAACTTACTAGTGAATAAGGGGTCTTTATCACTAACAATGCTAGGTGGAACTTCATAAAATCATACCATCTTTCATACAAATTTATGCTAGAGGTGTTGCCATCCTAATACTTCATACATGAATAAAGTAGGCATTTTTAGTGAGTCTATCCACTATAAACCAAATATCTTCATTACCTCTTTGACTTCTAATCAACCCATCTACAAAGTCCATCGATATATGCTCTCATTTTCAAGTCTATGCTTTTGACGGCAATAACAGACTTTCTAACCTCCCTTATTCTACTTTTAACCTTTGACACATAAAAATTTAGCGACATATTCCAGTACTCACATCTTCATCCTTGGCCAATAAAAAATATTCTCCATATCCATATATATTTTATTTCCCCAAGGGTGAACAATCATCCTAGAATGGTAAAACTTAGCCAGTACTTCCTCCAGAACATCGTCCACTATTGGAACATATAGCCATCCATCTCTTGTTATCCATCCTCTTTCATTGATCAGGTATCTATGAATGTAGGGGAAATGCTCTCCTCTACGCAATTTGCCTAAAATGTCGACGATCGCTGCATCCTTCTTCTGTTCTTGACCGTTGATGTCCATCAATGTTGTCTTATTTCCCTAACTACTAGATAACCTAGAGCGAATTCTGACAACGGTTGGAAACTGAAATTCGAAAGGAACCCCAACTTCCACCACTTATATATAGCACCAAGAGTAACATGCCTCCAACTAAAGGTATCAACAACAACATTCCCTTTTCCGGGGGTATGCTGTAATGACCCTAATTTTGACTAACATCAATTAGTATATTTAATTAGATAAATTAAATAAAAAAATGTAGATTGTCAAAAGATTGAGATATGTTGATTAAAAAGGAGCCGTGCCTTGATGAATGTATGAGGAAAAGAGAATTGAAAGTATGTAGAAGGAACATGGAAAGGGTAAAATAGGAATAGCCTTTGTTCTTATACCATAAACCCTTCTATTCTTCATTCCTCATTTATTTTTAACCCCATAAACAAAACTTAAACCTCAAAAAACTTGGCCGACCACCACTAAGGGGATTCAAGGAGAAGAAAAGCTAGGATTCAAGTTGAAAGCTTAAGCAAATCAATATAAGGGCAAATCTCAACCTTCTTAAAACAAAGCCAAAGTGAATAATTGGTTACATCTCTATATTTGGTGAATAGTTTTAGTTTAAATAGTAAACCCTTTTCTTTTGCAAGTATATGCTATATTATAGTGATTTAATGATTATATGCTTGATGATTTATATGGCTTCATATGGATTTTATGATATGTTTAGATTAGAAAATCTATTAAATGACATCCAAATGAGTTGTGTTTTTTATATATGGTCAAAAACATTATTTTAGTAGTGGTTTTTAAGTTTCATAATTTTATAAGTGATAGTGGATTTATTGTGTATTTTCTATGAGAGAAAATAGTTAACCCTGGGTTAAAATTATTTAAGGCAATTAAATATTGTTTTTGGGTCTGGAATATGTATATGTTAGAAAACAAATTCAAAGTGGATTATGGTGTTTTATGGGGATTTTTCCTAAGTACTTTACTAAGATTAATAAATTATTTAAGTTAGAGGACTTAAATGTTTTATTTGTTTCGTTAAGGGGAAGGACTTATTTGTTAAAATAATTTCAATTGTTAATTGTTGAATTCGGCAGCCTTTATAGAAAAAAAATTTGATAAAGAATTGGCAATTGATATATTTTTGACAAATTAGGCAAGTTAGGTGAAAAGGGATTACTTTGAAGGGCATAAAACCAATTTTGATTCGAATTACAACTTTGCCATTTCATTGCTTGCTTTCGCCACCATGCCCAGAAGTCCTTTCACACCCATTCAAAACCAACACACATAATATCAAGAAATTGATACATAATGTATTGGAGAAAGGTGAAAGGGACCGAGAAGGCATGCTTTTGAAGGTGTTGAAGCCAATTTTATTAGCTTTCGAATCAATCAACTTACATTTGTTTTTAAATAAGAAGCTTTCGAAAGAGTTGCCGCTTTTAATCCATTAGAAACCTAGCTGCTGCATTCGTACCTTTCGGATTGGTTTGAGGGTGCTTTTCTTATAACCTTCAAATAATGTATTCTAAAGGGGAGCTTTTGCCTTTTAAATTTTGATGATGCCTCCCCAGTGCTTTCGAAAGGGTCCTTTTAGCGCTTTTATCAATGGTTTCAAAGGCAATAGTTTCGAAAGGATGGTTTTGAAGCTATTCTCTACTCCAATTCTTTTTTGAAGATTAATGCTTTCGAAATCAAAGCTTTTACTTCTTTTCTCTTTGACCCTATAATTATACTAAATGATAAACCCAATGGTTTAGAAAGGGATACTTTTAAAGGGTTTCGAAGCTATGTTTCCACAAAATCTTACTTGAACCCAATTCCTTCGAAATGTATGTTTCACAAGGGATGTTTTTAGTGATTCAAAAGGGATTGTTTGATGTCTTAAGCAATGTTTTCAAAGGAAGGTTTTGGCTTTATACCTAAATTTCTTCTAAGTTAAAAAGGGCTTTAATTTATTTTAAAGGAATAGATAACCCTATGGATTTAGATTTTCATCAACATTGTTTTATGTAAAGCATATATCATGCAATAAGTATTTTGACTAGCAAAGGGTATAATTTCCTTGTTTTAAAAAATATGATTTCAAGGGTAAATTATTTGTAAAGAATATTTTCGAGGAAGTGAAATTTGAATAGAGTGGTCAGCCCGGATATTTGCTAAAATAATGACTTAGATATTAGAATACCAGATGGGATTGGTATAGGTTCGCGCCATATACTTTGGCTTGTAGTCCCTAGCTAATATAAGTCCAAAACTCTGGTGCGTTGAGCTTTGTCATTGGTAAAACTAAAATGATGTAACATATAGAAAGAAATACACAAAGTAGAGGTAGGTTATTGGTGAGCCTGCAAAACCATCAGGATCAGTTGACGCTAGGAGAAGTAGGTTAAGGACAGATTATCCATTATATCTAACAGTGGTTAGAATACTTGTTATGTCTGGTAGGCCTGAGTCAGCCAGTGTTAACAATCGTCTTGATAAAACTATATTATTAGGATAGACAGACCATTGATTACCCAATTTATATGCATGTATGTTATTGCTATGATTGTTATAACCAGTTTGATTGTAGGATTTTGATTTGCAAAAGATATGATTTTAAAAGGATATTAGTGAAGGGAAACCCGTTCCGCTAAGTGGCATGGTCTCATTTAGTACCAGTAAACCGAGATGTAATAGAATTATTTACACTGGGTTTTATGTTTGACTCGAAGTTTATGTTTTCCCTTTAAACTCCTAGGTGCTCAAAATTGGATTTGAGTAGATTGAGAGTTCAGGACTTTTTAGGTTTTATAGGTTGGACGAATAAGCTTCCGAAGACGTGCACGAGGCAAAGCTGGCTATGTAGGAGTTATTTAGAATTACTTCCATTATAATGTATTTATGACTGATATGTCTATCTATCTAGTACTCTGATCATCCAAGAGGGCATCTTCATATGTCGCCCTTGGCATAATTGGTAATAATTATATTTGGTCAAAACCTAGGAATCGTTTTGGGTTTATGTAGTTGAATATAGATCTGAAATGTAATCAGAAAAGAAGTTTGTAATCTGTGATGATTTTATTTCATATTCATATGCTTCTATATTATGGATACCATTAACATTACCGTATTTTTTCATTGAAAGTCAAACACTATATCGAGATAGGAGATTTTACATATACCGAATTTTAAAGTCAGATGATGCTATAAACTCCATCCACCTCTACTGCTTAAGATTCTAATCATCTTGAAAAAACAAGTATTTAAGGGACTTATGATCAGTAAATAGCTCAATCATTTCCATTAAAAGATAATGCCTCAACATTTTCAAGGTGAATACGATGGCGGCTACTCTAAGTCATGAGTGGGATATCCCTCTCATGGTGCATCAACTACTTTCTTGCATAGGCTATTACTTTGCCTGCTTTCATAAGAATAGCTCCTAACTATGTAACGCATGCATCGGTATAAATGGTGGAAGACTTCGACCAATCTAGAATGGTCAGTACTAGCGCACTTGTCAACAGCTTCTTCAGCTTCTCAAAGATTTCCATGCATTTCTCATCCCATGCAGAGACAAAGTTTTCCTTGGTTAGTAAAGTCAATGGTACTTCTATCTTTGCACAACTCTAATGAACTTTCTATAGTACCTCGCCAAACCAAGAAAACTCCTAACTTAAGTAGCGTTCCTTGGAATCTTCTAGTCTCGAATACTTGCTACCTTTGCAGGATCAATAGCTAACCCTTTATCAAAGATAATGTGATCGAGAAACCTTACCTCCTTCATCGACAATTGACAATTTGATAATTTGGCTTTTAGCCACTGTTTTCTTAAGGTCTTTAGTACCTCCTTTAAGTAATCTTCATGCTTACCCTCACTTTTGGAGAATACTAGAATATTATCTATAAACACTACAAGGAACTTGTTCAATTGCCTCTCCTAAAGACTCTACTCATCAAGTCTATAAAATATGCAGGGGAATTTGTCAGTCCAAAAGGCATTACTTCCCATTCTTACATTCCACTAGGAGTGCGAAAACTAATTTTATACTAGCTATCTTCAGTTATGCTTAATTGATGGAACTTGGAGGCTAAGTCTAATCCGAAAAAGACCTTGTCTCTGACAAGCTGATCAAAAAAGTTACATATTCCAGGTAAAGGATACATGTTCTTCTTAGCCAGCTTGTTGGGTACTTGATAATTAACACATAACCTTAATATACCATCTGGCTCAGTAGGAAAGACAATTGGCGTTCCCCACTCTAAAGTGCTACAATGAATAAGTTTGAACCATATTTATGATATTTTGACAATATCAACAATATGACAATGATACTAATGATTTTATCAAGTACTTTATAGGATTAGTAAGCATCAAGGACATAATCTAGTCTTTAATCAAAGCATGTATTAGAGAATTCTTTGCTTCAGAGTGATATTATAGGAGTACATAAGCTTCAAAAGATTTACAATGATGTTAAAAAATCTACCGAAACACATGAAAACTAAAGATATACTCGGTGAAAGATCAAAGACCTCATCACATACTGAGAAATATTTTGCGATTTTTTGGAGCTATATACAACCGTCAAAACCTGATTATTTTGGCATATTTAATATGCTAAAAACACAGCAACTAATTGATCTATTGTAGAGGACCAGTCAACGTGCTTTTTAGCACATAATGGTCATATTTTGAAAGGTTTTGCTTGCATTCCATCGCTCCAGAAATTGCTTTTCTTCATTAATAGCTAAATGAATCACACCCATATTTTAGCATCCCTACAACACCTATAAATACCCCTAATCATCCCTGGATCAACGTACAACTCAATGCTATGAAATGTAATCCTAATCTCTCAAACTCTAAAGCATTTAGCCTACTCTTCAAAAAATTCATTTGATTCAGATATTTTTGACTAGTTTTGCTTCGTTTCCACATCCTGTATTCTAATCGAATAAATTCCTTGCGCCTATACTCAATATCGTTGGTTTTGGTTATAAGAGACTTTATACCAAAAAGAGACAATCTATATATTAAAGATACATCGTGTCAGAAAGTAATTTTTTGTTACATTATTTATTGAGTTCCCATTCTTCTGCTTGGGCAAAGTGTTGAAGTCCTGTTCTACGGCTTTGATAAATGTCCTATTATATGGATTCTGGCAGTTGTTGTAAACCTGCTCCTTTGGGTAATAGGAGGGTTGATGGTGAAAAACTAGAAAAGGTTTTTGTGACGATGTAGAATTGGATATGCGAACCCATATAAAATCAACCGTGCGATTTTATTTCCATTGAAGTTATTTTCGTATTGTTGTTGTTGTGATTACTACACTTTAAAGCTATATTTATACTTAGCCATCATCTATCCTTAGCTCACTTTCACTTAGTATCCGAGCTTGGGAATTCTAGAGATAGCACCATCGTAGAAAAATAGCCGAAAGAAGGAAATCCAGATAGGGCTCAAAACCAGTGGAGGAAAAGTAATCTACAGAAAGCAAAGAACATTCATTGAAATCTTTGTACATATGCTGCATGGCAATTCTCAGATCAAAATCGATACACGCAGATTCTTTATATAATGATCTTTTAGCACCCATGATAAGTTATTAAAAAACTTTAGGATGCTACAAAAGGTTTATTTTGTTACTATAGAAAAGTTAGAAGAAAGTGGATACAGAAGTGGCGTTTTAAAGGAAGAAAATGATTTTCTAGTAAAACAAAGAATATTTGAAGAAACTTTGAAAGAAATAGTTTTACAAAAGATTTCCTATTAAAGAAAATGAACATATAAATAATAAAAACATCGATATTTTAAAGCAAATTGAAGTTTTTCAAAATAAAAATATTTTTTTAGAAAATTCTTTAAATGATTCTATTTCAAATCTTTTGTCTCTTGAAAAAGAGAATAGCACTTTAATTTTTAGAAATCTAGATTTATTTAATGAATGTGAGGTTTTAAAAGATAATAACATAATTTTGTAAAAGGAAAATTGTGATTCGAAGACAAATTTTGACAAATAAAAAAGGAAGTCTTAAATTTTAAAAGAAAAGACGATTAATCTTCCATTGTTATGAATACCAAAGCTTACAACGATAAAAGCGGTTTAGGCTTTATGTAAGTTAAATGTAAAAATAGTACTATGCATTCATGTATACTTGCTTTAATGATAGTGCTAAAAGTAGAAATAGTTTTGAACCCGCTTAATTTCACGTTGCACTCTGCTTAGAAACAAAAAATATTCTTGAAGAACAAATCAAATGGCATGTAAATATAGGTTCCTGCTAATCTGACTAGTCATGATAAACAATTATATATCAACAATTATTATAACACTATTATAAATAATAAAAACTATATTTTTAAGGGATCAACCACATCCAACTGGATATGGTTCCCAAAGTCTTGAACCTTATAGGTTAGAAATATGAGTATCATTCCATTAAACACTTGATATATCTTTTTGATACTTATCACTTATTTGAAAATTAATGCTAGGCACTAAAGTTAAAATTATTTTTATTGACTTATTTATGATACTTTCTATATCTTTTATAAAGGGGAAGAAATATAGAAAAAAAAAATACATGGACTTATTTTTTAAGAGAAATATAATATTTAGGGGGAGTTTTTGCCATATAATCTGCCTTGTTTTTTTTAATCTCTTTTTATTGATGACAAAGGGGAGAAGAACCTATACTTTACATTTCTTTATATTGGAATTATGTAAACTACTTAAATTGAGGGGAAATAAACTTACAACACTCACATATAGCATATGTTTAGGGGGAGCAATTATTTTATGTTATAAGTTTTACGACCGTCATCATCAAAAGGAGGAGAATGTTGGAACCATAATTATGATATTTTGATGATAACAACCATAATACAATGCTACTAATGATTTTATCGAGTATATTATAAGATTACTAAGCACTAAGGACATATTCTAGTCATTAATCAAAGCATATATCAAAGAATATTTTTTCTTTAGAATGATATTACATGAGTACATAAGCTTTAAAAGACTTAAAATACTGTTAATAAATCTACCGAAGCATATCAAAACTAAAGATACATTTGATGAAAGATCAAAGATCTCAAATGAGATTTATGTATTATCGAATCATCTAAGTAGAATATTGTTAAAACCAAGCAAACGAACTCTAAATCATTCCAAACTCCACTGCAATCCCTAAGACATCATCACATACTTTGAGAAATATTTTGGTATTTTTCGTATCTGTATATAGCCGTCAACATCGAGGTTTTCTGGCAAAATTATTGTGCTATAAATACAGTAACTGGTCGACCAGTTACAGAAGAACGGTCGATCGGCCATCGTTTTTTAGAAAAAAATAGCCATGTTCTAAAAGGTTTTGCTTGCATCCCTTCACTTCAGAAGTTGCTTCTCTTTATCAATGGAGAATTTGAAAGGTATCATCCCTATTTTAGCAATCCTACAACACCTATAATTACCCCTAACCATCCTTGGATCAACATATAACTCAATGCAATGAATCCTATGCCTAAAATCTCAAACCCTAAAGCATTACCCTATTCTTCAAAACATTCATTTGATTTAGATATTTTCGACTAGTGTGCTTCATTTCCATGTCCTATATTCTAGTTGAATAAAATCCTTAGCCTCTACAACTCCCATCAATATCACTTTTTTAGTTATAGTCTTTATACTGAAAAGAGACAATCTGTATATTAAAGATACATCATGTCAAGAGGTAACTTTTTGTTACATTGTTTATCAAATCTCGTTTTGCTGCTCGGAAAAGTGTTGAAGTCAAATTATATAGCTCTAGCAAAAGTCATGTTTCTATGACTTTAGGCATTAGTTGTAAACTTGTTCCTTCGAATAAAGTGAGGGTTGATAGTTAAAAACCAAAAAAAATATTCTAGGACTAGATGTGGGATTAGAGATCTGAAGCAGTATAAAATCGACCATGTCATTTTGTTTCCGATGTTGTTATATTTATGTTGCTGATGATGTCATTACTACACTCCAAATGTTTGTACTTGGCCATCATCGATCCTTAGCGCACTTTCAGAATGAACCCCTTCTAAAATAGCTCTTAAATTTGGTTACCCAGCTCTCACCTTTTTTTAGGAGCCATATGTCCCATTGGTAGCGCGATTGGTCTAGCATCCTTCTCCAAGCCTATTATAAACTCGATCTCCCTTCGAAGTAGGATAACGGATACCTCTTTGAAAGTGTTCGAAAAGTTTCAAACTGCAGACATTAATGTGAGCTCATCCTATGATAGGCTAAGAGAATACAGATAGATTAACTTGACTGAGCTTTAGGGGCATACAACGAACATCTATGCCTCGTCCTTTACAACTCCTTGATCACATAATCGTTCTATCACAAACTATGATAGCCTCATAGTAATACAACCAATCCATCCCTAAGGTAAGTCCATAACCCTCAAAAAACAGAACATACGCATTACATACAAAGTCAATATCACATATATCCACCATTGGGTCTCCGCAAATCATAGAAAGGTGTGTCGACCCCTTAGCAAGACTTGACATGACTATAGGTTGATGACAAATTAGGTTTGTAATCCCAAAGTGTTAACTGCATTTCTGGCTATGAATGAATATGATGCTCCTAAATCGAATAAGGTATGAACGGTATTTCATAAAATAATCGTTGTACCTTCCATCTCGTCTTTTCCTTTGTGCCTGGAAGGAGGTCTTCTTGAGATAGGTACGGCCTCAATGGCATAAGATTGCTTACCTTGTCCCTCCTTTACTTGTTTTGACCACTAGTTCTTATAGTGCCATTCTTCATGGAAGTTATGGCACCTCCCCTTAAACTCTTCTCTCGTCATACTCACTTTACAATCCTTAGTGGCATGCCCCTTCTTCTGACATCTACAGCATACCACACCTTCATTCTTAATTTCCCGCTGGCTTTCTTATTTGTCTAGAATCCTCCTTTCTTCACTCTACCTTAATTATGCGCCTACTATACTTTCTCATTTTCCTTAATATCAACTATCTAAAGTAGGGCCATGTAACGACCCAGAATTTATATTAAATTAAAATTTGTATATTTAATTAATTTTAAATATTAATAAGTGAAATTTAAAAGTCGAATAAATTTTATTTCGAATAATTTGATTTAATTGGATAATTAAATCGATAATTTAATATGTTAAATTTCAGAAAAAATTGAAAATCAAGTTTAATATGATTGAAAATGATTTATAAAATTTGATTTAATCATATTGGAGTTAGAATGATGTTATAGAACTTTTAAAATCGAATTAAAAGTTAATTGGTGAAAATTGAATATTTTAATATTTAATTATCGATTGAAAAATAGCCAATTTTCGAACAGTCTCAGAATTGGATAAAAACAGTTCCATTGGATCCGTAATAGTTTGTTATTACCGGATTTCATTTTTCGTAGCAATCGGAGTTGTCGTTTGACTGTGGCAGCTCGAAACGCATCGAAATTTGTTTTAATATTAATTCGGCGAGTTAAAATAGTCATTTTTCAAACAGTCTCGGATTTCGACGAAACCAGTTTCATCGGATCCGTAATGTGGTATTATTGTATGGTTTAAAATTTCATGTCAATCGGATTTACCGTTTGTCCGGTGCAAGCTAAAACGCCTAGAAAATCGTTTAATCGGTTTAATTTTAAATCGAACGTTTATTGCTATAACTCGCACAGATGACCGAATTAGCTCCCGAAACACATTCCATTGTGTTTGGAACGCAGGATAAACCTTAAAAACGCCAACCTGCACGCTTCGTTTGGAGTTCGGAAAATCCGGGATGAATAGTGTTTGCGAAATTTTCTACAAAAGCCCCCAAATATTTCATTTAGCAGAAAATTCTAAAACCCTAGGTCAAAACCATGAGCCGCCGGCCTCTTATATATTCAATGGCCGAAATTCTCTTTCGTTCTTCCCTCAATCTCTCATGATCCATTAACAATTAGAGAAAGTTGTCAACTACAATGTTGTAGAGATTCATGAGGGCTTTAATTCTGTACGGTGATGATCATTTTTGGTCAAGCGGATCAACGGAAAAATGGAGTTGAACGTGTGTCGTTCAAACACGTTTTTCGAGCTGCTAGGGGGACCGAGCTTCAAGGGGTTGCGGCCGAACGTGGCTCCCGTGTCGGCGCACGTGATGGATGTCTCCGATCGACTTCATGTCGCTTGTGGTGGGGGCCGAAATTGCTTGTTGGTGGCGGCTATTGGGTGGGAGGCGTGCGCATTTTACTGATGAAGGGGGAGATGAAAGGTGTGGCCGTGATTTGCAGCAGTGAAATGGATGGCAGCTGTTGATTTAGGTTTAGAAATTAAAAAAAAAATTGTTGTAAATTTATATATATAAATTCGTGAACGTTTAAAAATTCATATCTTTTTCATACGAGATCGAAAACGCGCGAAACCAGTTGCGTTGGAATCATATCGACGAGCACTACACGATGGAACTGGATTGGAGTCGTTTGGAGTTAGTTAGAATTTCGGGTAAAATTAAACGTTATTCGAAATAAATCGCTAAAACGAAATTGAAATCAAGGTGAGAACTTCTCACTCAATCGAATAGTTTCGATTTTTATTTTAAATAGTTAGATTTAAAATTCTTGGATGTATGTTTGAATGATGATTGTTATCTATTGATTGATAAATAGACATTATACGCCGTTAGTAAGCGGAGGTTATTTATTAAAAACATATACCGCGAATATTTCACAGTATAGTGAAATTGGTATTATATATGTACTTGGAGTTGATTTTCCCGCATTATATAACGGATGAGACCCTATTGCGCCGTCTATTAAGCGGATAATATTTTATAAATCCCATATACCGCGATAATTCCGTACTGCAACAGAATTGGTATTGTGGTAATGTTTTTGGATGCAGGGAAATAGGTTGGAGGGATCCAACTGGATTCCGCAACTGTATTGATTTATTTATAGATATTTTGATATTTGTTGATTATCATATCGATATATGATATTTGGATATCGTGATTGACTATTTGGTGCTGCTGCATCATCGGATCCATTTCTGAAGTTTTAAAATAATGATTTTTGGTTTTAAAAGGAATTTTAAAGTGATTTTCGAAAGTATTCGTTTTATTAAATTTTGAATTGTTAAAAATAAATAAACATTAAAATTTGAATGTTATAAAAGTATGACTTTTTGAAATGAAAGTGAAAAGTGATTTTTGAAATAAATAGTTAATAAATTTATGAAATGGTTTAAATTGGAATTTTTGGACTATTACAAACAATTTTTATAAAAGATTTATAAAGTGGATATTTATAAATTAAAAATATTGGAATTATAAAACGAAGTTTTTATAAGTGTTAAAATGAAGTATAATGGATTCATAAGTGAATAAGAATTTATAAGATTTATAATTTGTGAAGTTTAAAAGAACGATTTTGTAAATAAATGAATTATAAGTATTTAGCTTATAATAGGACTATTGATATATATTTGAGATATATAGATTGAATTGGATTAATAAAGGAGATTTATAAATCGAAGTTTATAAATAGAAATGGATTTTATAGACATTGTTTATAAATTCGAAATCAATGGAATTTGATAAATTGAATGTTGAAATTGGTTAAGGAAGTATATTCACGATTTTGGACAGTGAATATATTATCAAATAAAATGTATATGCTTGGGAAAATGAATATTTTAAATTGAAGTTAATCGTTTTGATGATGTTTTAAAAGGTGTAAACATCGAAAACATAGATTTCAACATTCATTGTTGAAATAGACGTTTTCGAGAAATAGAAGGAAATGGTGGACTATAACACTGTTGTTATAGTAAATGGTTTCCAAAACGAAATATTTTGTATAGTATTGGGATTTATATATCTATTTTAATTTTGAATCCCTATTTTAGTGATTTTGGGTCGTCGTAACGATGTTTTACGCAACATTTGTTTTGGCCCAAACAAATGTGTTTAAGAGAATGATTTCCTTAAAGAATGGAATATATACTTAACTATGGTTTAAGTATATCGAATATTTTCAAACGTTGAAAATAAATGGTTTTGTGAAATACTTATTATTTAATTAGTATATACTTATTATTTAATTAGTATGGAAATGTTTTTCCAATATGAAATAAAACATTTTGAGAATTATCTTTTCAAAGATAAGTTGAAAGTGAATATTTAAAATTGATTTCAAAATCGTATATCAGTAGATATTTGGAAATTAAAATTCACTATGGAATTTATAAAGGAAAGGGGAATTTGTTAAAAATAAATATTGATTTATTTTTTGAAGTGTGGAAATTTATATCTAGTAAAGATATTTTTGGAAAATAAATAATTTGGAAAATTATTTGAAATCTGATGATGTTGCGCATATCTATTGATAGTCAAATAACCGACTATCAGTATTTACCTTTAAATAGGTATTTGTTGTGATTTGCTTGAATTGAATGCTACACTTATTTTTAAAATAAGCGCTCGCTATTCGGTTTAGCCGGGAGAGGACCTTTGTGTCATATAACCCATTCCGAATATGTGATATGTCGAAATGGATAGCATTTGAAGACCGGTGTTGAAGACCGGGTATTTGTGAAAACGATAAGATAACCTATCGATTGTCTCCGCACCATTAGCTACGGTATGGAGATTTCTTTTGTGATGGGAAATTCGATCGGGTTTGTGAATACCCGACTGCAAGGACTTCTTTGGAAGTGCCTTCGGTTACGTTCGATCTCGGAACGTACTTGTATGGATGTGTGTCTTACATTACAATTTGAGATGCAAAGCTGGTTTCTATCAAATATATTTCTGTTGGTGGCGGAGAATTTATTCTTTTAGCTTAACACCCTTCTCTGAGACGTACGAGCTCAGAGGTTATGTAGTTGATGGTTACTAGTGATACATTCCCAAGTTGGTGATGTGGCATATAAGTGCTATTGAGCATTTGTGAATTAAAGCATAACTTTTATATAAAGCGTTGCTTTGTGAACGAGACTTCGTCAAGCCTCACAGATCGGTTATAGTCGAAACAGGAATCGTGGCAGCAAGGTTATTTGGGGGTCGCTCCTCCATAGGGTATGTCATTTCCTATCTGGATTATAAGTGGTATCATGGTATGGAGCCCAGATACTTACTTTGTGGACACACTATATTTATTTATTTCGGTGTGATGTTGGTTATCGAGCGCTCGGTTTAAGATTCCAAAGGACCGGGGGATGACATACTCGTGTCAGTAGTTACCTAGTTTGAAAGGTAACCCGGCCTTGTGTAGCAGAGATCTGGTTAGGATCCGGGAACGTTTCTCCAGAGGCATTATATTTTACTTGGGAAGTTCCTTTGCTCGACTGTTTGTTGGAAATCCAAACAAAACAATACGTGCCTTGTACGGTTTTAGTTGTAGAACCTGCCATTTAATATGGTAGCTATAGTAAGCATACTATAATGGTAACTATGCTGGTTAAGATTTATATTCTACTTTCAAAATTGTTTTCTACACTATGCACTAGTAATAATATCAAATATTTCTTTTTATTGCGTATCAAGCATCTTTGACTATCATAAGGAGAAATCTCCTCCAATTCTGCGTTTGCATTGTGTTCGGCTTGAAGCCTTATGGTAGTCTCATTTTTAAAAAGCATTGCGAATTGACTTTAAAAATATTCCTCTATTTAGATTTTAAAAATAAGAAAAATAAACTGTTTTAATTCTCACACCAGTCACATGACTAACTCGGAATTTATTGTTTTCCTTCCTAAACTCTGGGTGCCCACCAATTTCCGCACGGGCAGTCTAGAGTTTGGTTATCAGGTTATTCTGGATTTAGGAAAGCTATGGAGCTCAGGAGACGGGCTGCATATCGAGACGTACCACTTGTATATGATATTATACTATGTATTATTCTGTTGTGTATTCTGCATGAGAACAAGTTTATATAAATGTCCATTGATTTATTGACTCTGTTGTCTATTGTTGTTGTAAATTCTGATAATGATGTAATGTATAAAATGTACAGTTCTTTGTTTTAAAGATTATTCATTTATTTATTATATGTTGTTCCGCTGCGATTGTGAGATTCTGATGTTGTTCTGTTGTTCTTTCTGTTCTGTTCTATCTTTCTCTTTCCTCTTCTATCTTTTTCTTCTTCTTAAACCATAACGGTTCGGTTTTCGGCATTCGATTGCTCAGCAGTTGATACAATGTATGTATTGATGTCAATTTTCGAGCGACAAAAAATCGCAAACGTTACATTTGGTATCAGAGCATATGGTTAAGCGACAACCATGGCTCTATTGGGTATTACTCATTAGAGATAGAGTCAGTAGTACTCTAGAATGAGTGTGAGTGTAATAATACATACGAGCGCGTATTTATTAGTGAATATTAAATTGTTTTATATTGTGATGATTGGTTTGTTGAGTGGTATATGGATTTTGGTCAACACGAGTAATTAACGTTGTTGATAGGGATCTCTAAACACTTGTACAGAACAATTTGACGCGATATTATTTAAAATAGGGTAAATGAGATAATTTTACCTTGATTTTATTTTATATATAGAGGAATAATTTTTCAGAATTATTAAAGTGTATATGAATTGTTTGTTTGGTTGTTAAATAAAAACAATAGTTGACAAAAAAATGAGTTGTATAAACAAATAAATTATAAGTGTGAAATTATAATTAATGTGATTTACAATTATGAAATAATCTTATATATAAGAAGTGAAATTATATAAGGAAAAGATTTATAAATGTGATTTATAATCTGAAAATTTGATATTAAAGCTCTATTTTGGGAAAATTATTTTGAAGTGAAATAATCTTATATATAAGAAGTGAAATTATATAAGAAGTGTTTTGAAAAAATTTGATATTTTGGGAAAATTATTTTGGAGAAATTAAAGCTCTAAACTCTTTTCGGTCGCTGGAAAATAATTCCGATGATGATCATGACATCATCGGTGTTCATTTTCGGGTTTCCAAAAGAGGGATTGCTGCCAAATTATTTTAAATAAAAGTTGTTTGGATTTGGTTTTGGAAATTCAAAAGATAATTTGAATTGATTTCAAAAAAAATGGTTTTGGAGTATAAAAAAAAAAACCGGGTAATTGAATTCTGGAAACTTTATCTAGATAATGTGACAAGTTAAAATGAACCAACTATTGAACCTATCAAGTGATGTTGATATTAATAAAATAAACAAATGATGTTTTAAATGGAATATAGCTTAAATAATGTTGAATAAAGTTGATTTTGGTATCGAAGTAAATTAATAAGTGAATTAATGAAATGAAGTCACTAAGAATTTGAACTTGAGTTATATGAAAGAAATTCAACTTTATAGTGTTAAAGGAATTAGCAATTGAATTAAACTAATGAATTGAATGTAAATCAATTGAATGCAAATAAAATTGATATGGTACAATGGATGAAAGTGTTAATTCATTGAAAGCCAATGTAATTAGAAGTTGAATAATTGAATGAAAATCAATTTAATATAAACCAATTGGAATTAAAAGTGTTGGACCAAATTGAATGTAAATTGAATAATTTGGTTATGTTGAATGAACATTGGTTGTTATTTGATTGTTAATTGATTGTATATAAATTCATTAAGTGTTAATGAAAGCGAATTAATGAAATTGAAAGCTCCAAATCATTGAAATCAAATTGGAAGTTAAGTGAATCTTAAATAGAATTGAATTTGATTTGGAAATGAACCAACTTGAATGTAAATTAGTGAATGTAGACTAATTAAAAACGAATATTGATAAAACCCAATATTAATGAATCAAATGTGATTAAATTGAAAACCAATTCAATGAATATTAATGAGAATATTGATTTGGTTATGGATTTGTAGAATGATAGTTGCTTGATGATTGCATTTGTTGTTTTGTTGCATCACTATGTTGGCACATATGTGGTTGCTATGTTGCTATATGTTGTATATTGATACTATTTTCATATATGCATGATTCTCATTGTTTGATTTAGTTTTTAGTAGGTGCAGATCGCGTTTTCTTCGCATTTGGAGCTCACTTTCGCGCTATATTAGTCGTATATGCTCGCTAATAAAATATAAGGTACATATCTCGGATTAAATATCGTACTTTTACACTTTTTCCCCTGAGGGATGATGCCTCATCACTTGATGAGATGTATATTTGTGATATATATACTGTCATTTTTTTTCGGATCGAGCCGCGTAAAGGAGACTATGGCGAATTTTTCCGAAAATTTAAGGCGTTAGAAATTTTTTGAAAAAAATGGGAAAATTTGTGAAAACTATAATTTTGGTTTAGGAATTGAAAGTTAAACGATATAGTTTGGTTTTGAAAGATAACTAAGTATAGATTTGAAAACTTAGTGAAGTATGGTAAGAAGTTTAAATTTGTTTTGGAAAGTTAATGAATTCTGTAACTTTTTCTTACTTGGTAATTTCGAGGACGAAATTCTTTTAAGGGGGGAAGTCTGTAACGACCCAGAATTTATATTAAATTAAAATTTGTATATTTAATTAATTTTAGATATTAATAAGTGAAATTTAAAAGTCGAATAAATTTTATTTCGAATAATTTGATTTAATTGGATAATTAAATCGATAATCTAATATGTTAAATTTCAAAAAAAATTGAAAATCAAGTTTAATATGATTGAAAATGATTTGTAAAATTTTATTTAATCATATTGAAGTTAGAATGATGTTATAGAACTTTTAAAATCGAATTTAAAGTTAATTGGTGAAAATTGAATATTTTAATATTTAATTATCGATTGAAAAATAGCCAATTTTCGAACAGTCTCAGAATTGGACGAAACCAGTTCCATTGGATCCGTATAGTTTGTTATTACCGGATTTCAATTTTCGTAGCAATCGGAGTTGTCGTTTGACCGTGACAGCTCGAACGCATCGAAATTTGTTTTAATATTAATTCGGCGAGTTAAAATAGTCATTTTTCAAACAGTCTCGGATTTCGACAAAACCAGTTTCATCGGATCCATAATGTGATATTATTGTATGGTTTCAAATTTCATGTCAATCGGATTTATTGTTTGTCCGGTGCAAGCTAAAACGCCTAGAAAATCATTTAATCGGTTTAATTTTAAATCGAACGTTTATTGCCATAACTCGCACAGATGACCGAATTAGCTCCCAAAACACGTTCCATTGTGTTCGGAACGCAGGGTAAACCTTAGGAACGCCAACCGGCACGCTTCGTTTGGAATTCGGTAAATCCGGGATGAATAGTGTTTGCGAAATTTTCTATAAAAGCCCCCAAATATTTCATTTTGCAGAAAATTCTAAAACCCTAGGTCAAAACCATGAGCCGCCGGCCTCTTATATATTCAATGGCCGAAATTCTCTTTCGTTCTTCCCTCAATCTCTCATGATCCATTAACAATTAGAGAAAGTTGTCAACTACAATGTTGTAGAGATTCGTGAGGGCTTTAATTCTATACGGTGATGATCATTTTTGGTCAAGCGGATCAACGGCAAAATGGAGTTGAACGTGTGTCATTCAAACACGTTTTTCGAGCTGCTAGGGGGACCGAGCTTCAAGGGGTTGCGGCCGAACGTGGCTCTCGTGTCGGCGCACGTGATGGAGGTCTCCGATCGACTTCATGTCGCTTGGGGGGGGGGGGCGAAATTGCTTGTTGGTGGTGGCTATTGGGTGGGAGGCGTGCGCGTTTTACTGATGAAGGGGGAGATGAAAGGTGTGGCCGTAATTTACAGCAGTGAAATGGATGGCAGATGTTGATTTAGGTTTAGAAATAAAAAAAAAATTGTTGTAAATTTATATATATAAATTCGTGAATGTTTAAAAATTCATATCGTTTTCATACGAGGTCGAAAACGCGCGAAACTAGTTGCGTTGGAATCGTATCGACGAGCACCACACTATGGAACTGGATTGGAGTCGTTTGGAGTTAGTGAGAATTTCGGGTAAAATTAAACGTCCGTTTAATTTTATTTGAAATAAATCGCTAAAACGAAATTGAAATCAAGGTGAGAACTTCTCACTCAATCGAATAGTTTCGATTTTTATTTTAAATGGTTAGATTTAAAATTCTTGAATGTATGTTTGAATGATGATTGTTATCTATTGATTGATAAAATAGACATTATACGCCGTTAGTAAGCGGAGGTTATTTATTAAAAACATATACCGCGAATATTTCACAGTATGGTGAAATTGGTATTATATATGTACTTGGAGTTGATTTTCCCGCATTATATAGCGGATGAGACCCTATTGCGCCGTCTATTAAGCGGATAATATTTTATAAATCCCATATACCGCGATAATTCCGTACTAGAACGGAATTGTTGTGCTAATGTTTGTGGATGCAGGGAAACAGGTTGGAGGGATCCAACTGGATTCCTCAACTGTATTGATTTATTTACAGATATTTTGATATTTGTTGATTATCATATCGATATATGATATTTGGATGTCGTGATTGACTATTTAGTGCTGCTGCATCATCGGATCCATTTCTGAAGTTTTAAAATAATGATTTTAGGTTTTAAAAGGAATTTTAAAGTGATTTTCGAAAGTATTCGTTTTATTAAATTTTGAATTGTTAAAAATAAATAAACGTTAAAATTTTAATGTTATAAAAGTATGATTTTTATGAAATGAAAGTGAAAAGTGATTTTTGAAATAAATAGTTAATAAATTTATGAAATTGTTTAAATTGGAATTTTTGGACTATTACAAACAATTTTTATAAAAGATTTATAAAATGGATATTTATAAATTAAAAATATTGGAATTATAAAACGAAGTTTTTATAAGTGTTAAAATGAAGTATAATGGATTCATAAGTGAATGAGAATTTATAAGATTTATAATTTGTGAAGTTTAAAAATAAATGAATTATAAGTATTTAGCTTATAATATGGATTATTGGTATATATTTGAGATATATAGATTGAATTGGATTAATAAAGGAGATTTATAAATCGAAGTTTATAAATAGAAATGGAATTTATAGACATTGTTTATAAATTCGAAATCAATGGAATTTGATAAATTGAATGTTGAAATTGGTTAAGGAAGTATATTCACGATTTTGGACAGTGAATATATTATCAAATAAAATGTATATGCTTGGGAAAATGAATATTTTAAATTGAAGTTTTGTTTTAACGATGTTTTAAAAGGTGTGAACATCGAAAACATAGATTTCAACATTCATTGTCGAAATAAACGTTTTCAAGAAATAGAAGGAAATGGTGGACTATAACACTGTTGTTATAGTAAATGGTTTCCGAAAGGAAATATTTTGTATAGTATTGGGATTTATATATCTATTTTAATTTTGAATCCCTATACTAGTGATTTTGGGTCGTCATAACGATGTTTTACGCAACATTCGTTTTGGCCCAAACAAATGTGTTTAAGAGAATGATTTCCTTAAAGAATGGAATATATACTTAACTATGGTTTAAGTATATCGAATATTTTCAAATGTTGAAAATAAATGGGTTTGTGAAATACTTATTATTTAGTAAGTATGGAAATGTTTTTCCAATATGAAATGAAACGTTTTGAGAATTATCTTTTCAAAGATAAGTTGAAAATGAATATTTGAAATCGATTTGAAAATCGTATATCAGTAGATATTTGGAAATTTAAATTCACTATGGAATTTATAAAGGAAAGGGGAATTTGTTAAAAATAAATATTGATTTATTTTTTGAAGTATGGAAATTTATATCTAGTAAAGATGTTTTTGGAAAAAAATAATTTTGGAAATTATTTGAAATCTGATGTTGTTGCGCATATCTATTGATAGTCAAATAACTGAATATCAGTATTTACCTTTAAATAGGTATTTGTTGTGATTTGCTTGAATTGAATGCTACACTTAGTTTTAAAATGAGCGCTCGCTATTCGGTTTAGCCGGGAGAGGACCTTTGTGTCATATAACCCATTTCGAATATGTGATATGTCGAAATGGATAGCATTTGAAGACCGGTGTTGAAGACCGGGTATTTGTGAAAACGATAGGATGATCTATCGATTGTCTCCGCATCGTTAGCTACGGTATGGAGATTTCCTTTGGGATGGGAAATTCGATCGGGTTTGTGAATACCCGGATTGCAAGGACTTCTTTGGAAGTGCCTTCGGTTACGTTCGATCCCTGAGTCTACTTGTATGGATGTGTGTCTTAATTACAATTTGAGATGTAAAGCTGGTTTCTATCAAATATATTTCTGTTGGTGGCGGAGAATTCATTCTCTTAGCTTAACACCCTTCTCTGAGACGTACAAGCTCAGAGGTTATGTAGTTGATGGTTACTAGTGATACATTCCCAAGTTGGTGATGTGGCATATAAGTGCTATTGAGCATTTGTGAATTAAAGCATAGCTTTTATATAAAGCGTTGCTTTGTGAACGAGACTTCGTCAAGCCTCACAGACCGGTTATGGTCGAAACAAGAATCGTGGCAGCAAGGTTATTTGGGGGTCGCTCCTCCATAGGGTATATCATTTCCTATCTGGATTATAAGTGGTATCATGGTATGGAGCCCAGATACTTACTTTGTGGACACACTATATTTATTTATTATGGTGTGATGTTGGTTATCGAGCGCTCGGTTTAAGGTTCCAAAGGATCGGGGAATGACATACTCGTGTCAGTAGTTACCTAGTTTGGAAGGTAACCCGGCCTTGTGTAGCAGAGATCCGGTTAGGACCCGGGAATGTTTCTCCAGAGGCGTTCTATTTTAGTTGGGAAGTTCCTTTGCCCGACCATTTGTTGGAAATCCAAACAAAACAATACGTGCCTTGTACGGTTTTAGTTGTAGAACCTGCCATTTAATATGGTAGCTATAGTAAGCATACTATAATGGTAACTATGCTGGCCAAGATTTATATTCTACTTTCGAAATTGTTTTCTACACTATGCACCAGTAACAATATCAAATATTTCTTTTTATTGCTTATCAAGCATCTTTGACTATCATAAGGAGAAATCTCCTCCAATTCTGCATTTGCATTGTGTGTGTGGCGGGAGGCCTTATGGTAGTCTCATTTTTAAAAAGCATTGCGAATTGACTTTAAAAATATTCCTCTATTTAGATTTTAAAAATAAGAAAAATAAACTGTTTTAGTTCTCACACCAGTCACATGACTGACTCGGAGTTTATAGTTTTCCTTCCTAAACTCTGGGTGCCCACCAATTTCCACACGGGCAGTCTAGAGTTTGGTTATCAGGTTATTCTGGATTTAGGAGTGCTATGGAGCTCAGGAGACGAGCTTCATATCGAGACATACCACTTGTATATGATATTATACTATGTATTATTCCGCTGTGTATTCTGCATGAGAACAAGTTTATATAACTGTCCATTGATTTATTGACTCTGTTGTCTATTGTTGTTGTAAATTCTGATAATGATGTAATGTATAAAATGTACAGTTCTTTGTTTTAAAGATTATTCATTTATTTATTATATGTTGTTCCGCTGCGATTGTGAGATTCTGATGTTGTTCTGTTGTTCTTTCTGTTCTGTTCTATCTTTCTCTTTCCTCTTCTATCTTTTTCTTCTTCTTAAACCATAACGGTTCGGTTTTCGGCATTCGATTGCTCGGCAGTTGATACAGTGTATTTATTGATGTCGATTTTCGAGCGACAAAAAATCGCAAACGTTACAGGCCATTTCAATTAACATCTCATAGGTGGCGCCTACATAAATTTGAGTTGAAAGTAGCTCCCTAAGTGGAAATTTTGGCTTTTTACAAACTCCTTCGCCTTCTTCATTGGGATGCAAATCAAGCTAATTCCAAACTTAGTTACTTCTGTGGACTTATTGATGTACTCCTTCACCGTAGAGTCTCCTTGCCTTAGTTAAATAAACTTCACCAATTACGGACTTACTTCAGCTTTGGAAATGAATAGTAACTCGAAGCGATTATGAATTGAACCCAAGTAATTCCTTCCTTTTCATTCTCCTTAATGACTTTGGTCTACCAATCTAGCCCCTCTCCTCTTAAGCGCCTTGCGATTATCCTTCTCTTAACCTGATCTTCCCATCCAGACTTTCGGAATATGCAATCACTGTCGTTAATCCATGCCTTGGTTGCTATAAAATCTTCCACCATTAAAAATGCCTGCCCTCCCATATTATGGTAATCTTTATATAAAGTTTAGGAAAGTCTGGTGGGCAAGGTGCTGGCTCAACAGGCAAAGCAACTGGCACCACCGGTATCGCTTGCTGAGGAACGAGAACGTGCCCTCCATGAGCCTTAGATATTGTCGAGCCATGATGGCATACCCAGAATAGTGGGTATCTCATAGGTGGGTGGTTTTCGACTTCAGAGTTATTATTCTCAACCATTTCAAATACATATAGGTTAAAAATTTGGATTTGTCCCAACTTCCTGCGATAGTATAGTTTGCTAAATCAAAAGTTCGTTTAGTGTATTCGCATATGTTCATATGTGTATACTTATATATAGTAGAGTTTTGAAAAATATTTTCAAAAATAATATGTATCTCGCGTGTACCTCTTCCCGTTGATCGAGTAGCCTACACTCTCATACCATACATAACAACCCTCTCTACGACGGGCTAATTTTCGACCAAATAAAAGTCCATCAAAACTTAGTCCATTCCAGAGCTGGATAATTAAATCGACAATAAACCACACATGTTTGACCCAAAAAGCACCGACCGACAGAAAGTCAAGAGAAAGAAAAGAAGAGATAAGAAGCGAATAGAATGGAAGAAAGTGAGAAGAGAAAACTAATTGGAACAATATAGAATCTCGCATCGCAGTGGTAAAGATATAATATCATATCAATGATCTTTACAAAACCGAAACTGTAGATACATACATCAATCAGAGTTCAACAATCAATCACTAGTTATCTGGCTGGACAGTTATAATAATATGTCCTCACAATTTCTGATAATATAAACAACTAAGCATAACGGATAATCAAAACAGATACGTATATACGATATGAAGATCTCCAGCTCTCCTGCTGTAGCTCCAAAAGCACCAAATCTAAACCTGTAAACACACTACGTTTGACCCGAGCATTGAAAGGGAAGAACGCCCGGATCAGTCTGGTAAACCAGCATGAGAAACTCACTCAACTGAATTTATTAAATTACCAAACTTTTCCTTCATCAAAACAAAAGTATCTCGTAAGACACGCCTACGCATAAACACGGACATGTTTTTCCTCACGATAACTAAAACATTTCATATTAAAACATCTTATATTATAATAGTGTCTATTGCACAAATAATATTCAAAATAGTTGAAATTGTTACCATTATCAAATTCCAGCATACTAGGCACTACAAAAAAAAGGCAGGTACATAGTGGAGTTTGGATTTCCATACAAATGACCAGGTGAAGAGACTACCTTCCGATGGGTACACCTCTAGATGGATATCTCAAGGCATAGAACATCTTCCCTCTACCAAATGAAGACCGATCCACCTTTATAACTAGATGGTACCACGTATGTCATCTTCCTATCGTTACCGACCTTTATCGAGGGCCCTCATAACATACAAACCACAATAATCAGATACACGGTGTCATAGCATGTAAAGATATACCTAGAAGAGGATGATCATACCTAATTGGGAGCGACCACTTAGCCTTGCTTTATCTAACCCAGTTTTGGACATTTCAAGTTGATGAGGCCTGAGGTAACGATTACCTTTCACAAATCACAATCACATCACATTGAATGCCACAAGGCCATTTCCGTTGACTAATAAGTTCCTTCCAAAAATACAACCCTTGAGCTCATACGTTCAAGGAGGGTGTTAAGCTAAGAGAAGTTGCCTTCTCCGCCACCATTGATGTATGTTTGTAAAAACCAATATATGTAATCCATAGAAATGCAATGTCAGACAAACATCCATACAAGTTGTCCTGGAATAGGAAAAATCGAAGATAATTTCCTACCACATGCTGTCGGGAAATCCCTAGGATTAGTAGGAATAGTCCTTGCATTGGATATTTCAAAATGAAGAGACCACTGGTACTATATGTATATTGGAATTTTAACCCCAAATGATCAACAAGCAGTCCACCACTATGAAAATCCGAAATATAATCACAAGCAACCTGCACAATCGTCGCATATACATTGGTTTGAAGTGGTTTTAAGATAAATCTGATCCCAGTCTCTTCGCACCAACAACGCAAAAGCGTTTCTCAGCCTCACATAGAAACTAAATCTCATAGATTTATCACGTCTCCAACATTCAACTTGCTATCCTTCGGGCCAAGAAGGAAGCTCGATTGATTGGAGTAATACTCCGCGCTATACGAATCAACATCCTCGACATAAATGATAATCAAGCCTATACAGAAGTCTACGTACTAAGTGTACGACTAAATAGTTCCCACACCAAGTCAAGAAACTAAAATATGGCCAAATTTTATAGTCGGTTATTTAACTATCAAAGCAAACAAACAAATATTTGGCACCATAACAATCACTAGGCCCTTTTAATTGATCTTTTATTAACTAAACCATTTGCCAAATATTCACTTCAAATTATCTTTAAACAACTTTGATATTGGAAAACTTTTCCATATACTTATTTAATAATAAGTAATTCACAAATCAATTTATTTTGAACTCCTAGAAAAAATTTCATATACTTAAATCACGATTAAGTATATATTTTATTCTTTAAGGAAAACATTCTCTTTAAACACATTTATTTGAGTCAAAACGAATGTTGCGTAAAACATCATCACGACAACCCAAAATAAGTAATATAGGGATTCGAAAATTAGATAGATATATAAATCCCATATACTATACAAAACATCTCCTTTCGAAAATCATTTACTATAACAACAGTGTTATAGTCCATCATTTCCTTATTTCTCAAAAACGTCTATTTCAACAATGAATGTTGAAATCTATGGTTTCGATACTTAATACATTTAAAATCATCTTTAAACCATTTAAAACATCACTTTCCAAAAATATCCATTTAATTTCAAAAGGTTATTCACTATCCAAAATCATGAATATAATTCTCTTATCCAAATTCAATACTTCTACACATTTATAAAAGATTTATCCACTGCTCAAAATCATGGATATACTTCCTTTAATCAAATTCATTACTATTGCAATTTAAATAAAAGGATTATCCACCGTCCAAAATCGTGGATATATGTCCTTAATAAACTTCTATATTTAACTTATCCAATTCAATTAATTTCGAAATTATAAAAAAAAGTTTATAAATTCCTTTTATATTTTATAAAAACTACTGTATAAAAAATCCCTTTATTAACCAATTCCTTTTATATCCCATATACATGCCAAAACCAAATTACAAATAAATTCACTTATAATTCTCTTTATTTACAAATTCATTCATTTATAACTTCACAAATTATAAATCTTTAAATCTTATTTACTTGTAAAATCTATTTATAACTCCACTTTAACATTTACAAAAATTCTTTACAATTCCATCATTTTGATTTATAAAAATATCACTTTTAATAAACCTTATATAGCTGTTTATAATAACTCAAAATCTCAATTTAAACTATTTACAAAATAATCAACTTCATATTCCAAAAAATCACATTCTGATTATGTTTCACAAAAATCATAGTTTTTATAACATAAAAATTATAGCATTTCTTTATTACAATAAATTCATTTTCTTAACAATTCAAAATTGACAAAATATCTATTTTCAAATCACTTGAAAATAATTTTAAATTTGGAAATCACCATTTTAATATTTTTAAAATCTAAAGTAGGCCAATGCTGCAACAACTCTAAATACATCAATCACAATATCCAAAAACATGATAACAAAATATATCATTATATCTGTAAACAAATCAATACTGGTGAGGAATCCGGCTGGATCCCTCCAGCATGTCACCTGCAACAAATATACATATTAGAAATAAATGTACAATGTCCGCTTCGAGGCAGATGCGTATACAAAGCGTCATTCGCTCATACACGGGAACGTATAGGGTCTCATCTGCTCAAGTAGGAAGGAACATACCCAAATACCAATCAATATATAGATAATGTATCATATATCATCCAAAAAATCATCAATCAACATAAATAATATTACTTCTCACTTGTACAAAAATATCAGTGAGTCAGAAAAACGTGTTGTACTCACATTGATTCCAATAGCTGTTGCAGTGTTTTATTCCGAATAAAATTAAACAGCCGTTCAATTTTACTTAAAATCTACACTAGATCCAATCTACTCCAAACCGGCTCTCAAATGTAGTGCTCGTCAATACGCACCCAATGCAACTCATTTCGTCAAAAACGAACCTCATGTGACAAAGTTATGATGATACAAAGATTACACGATTTTTATATAAATTAAATTCACAATTTTTATTTTATTTTATTTTTAACCTTACTAATTTCTGGCCATGCGAAATCGCTCAAACATGATCTGTTCCGACCATTTCATCGTCCCCCTTACCTTAGAAACCCAATCAAAAAACCCGTCACTGCCGATTTCCCATAAATTTTCGCGACCTCGTCTCGTCGTTTGAAGACGATCAGCCACCTCCCTTTGAAAGCCCTTGCCCTCGACTACCATCGCCCACGAGCACGGCAAGCTCGATCATTCCATTACCTTGATAAACGCGCGTAAACATCGGCCGTTCAAACTGAAATTGTCATCATGGCGCTGCTTGAAAACTCATCATTACCGTATGGATTTGTCGATCTCTCTTAGCTCTACAACTCTCATGTTGAAGGTTTCTCGAATTGGTTGATGGAGAGATTAAAGGGAAAAGAATCGAACAATTTCGGCCTTCGAAATATAATGGCAGCTATGAAACCCTAGTTAGGGTTTTGATGAAAATAATGAAAATGTGTGGCCTTATATAGAAAATTTCACGACATTATTCACCCGAAATTTTTCCGAACTCCAAACGAAGCATGCCGCCTAGCGTTTATAATGTTTTACCCCTATTCCAAACACAATGAATACATATTGAGAGCTAATTCGATTGTGTTTGGAAGATAAGTTTTTGAATCGAGTTATTTAAATTTAAAATTCACTTAAACGAATTTCTATGCATTTCAGCTTGCCACGGACAAACCATAAATCTGATTGACACGAAATTTGAAATCTTACAATAATATAACATTATGGATCCTAAGAAACTGGTTTCATCAAAATCCGAGACTGTTTGAAAAATGACTATTTTCACACGTTAATTAAATATTAAAATATTCAATTTCTACAAATTAACTTTTAATTCAATTTTAAAAGTTCTCTAACATTATTCTAATTCAAATAAAATTTAATTCAATCTTTATAAATTATTTTCATTCTTATTAAATTCAAATTTCAACTATTTCAGCAATTTCAAATATTAAATTAACAATTTAATTATCCAGTTAAATGGAGATAATCGAAATATAATTCATTCAGCTTATAAAATATACTTGTGAATATTTAAAATAAATTAAATATACGAATTTAAAATGACTAAAATTCTAGGTGGTTACATTCTCTCCTACTTAAAAGAATTTCGTCCTCGAAATTACCAAGTAAGAAAGAGTCTCAAATTCCATTAGTTTTTCAAAAACAATTCGTTCAATCTAGATATCAAATTCGTTTAAACATTTTAACATTTCGAAAATCCATACATTAAACTTCTTATAGAAACATTTCTAAGTTTTCAAATCCATTTATAGTTATCTTTTCAAAACCAAGTTATTAACGTTTAACTTTTATAACTCAAAAATCAAAATTTTAGTTATCAAAAATTTATTTTCCAAAATTTTCTAACGCCTTTAATTTTCAAAAAAAATTGCCAGAGTCTCCTTTGCACGGTGCGATCGTAGTAGGATCACAACATATATGTATCACAAATATACATCTCATCTTCGAGGATGAGGCGTCCCGTAGGGAAAAAAATGTAAAAGTACGATTTGTAATCCGAGATATGTACATTATATATTATTAGCAAGCATGTACGGCTAATATAGCGTGAAAGCGAGCTCCAAATGCGAAGCAAGCGCCATACGCACCTATTAAACACTCAACAACAATGAGAAACATGTATATATGAAAAGTAATATCAATATGCAACATATACCATATATAACAACTATATATGCCAATAAAGCAAATGCAACTAAAGCAACAAATCCAACCATCAAGCAGCTATCATCCAACTATTATCCAACAAACCAATATCCATCCAATCAATCCATAACCAAATCAATATTCATTCACTTCTCATTAGTATTCATTGAATTGATTCTCAATTTATTCACTTTCAGTTTATTAACATTGGTTTTTATCTTCATTCATTCATTTTTATTCAATTAGTTTATATTCACTAATTTATATTCAAGTTTGTTCACTTCCAAATTAAGTCAATTCAATTCTATTTGTAACATCCAGCCTTTTCTCACGCTTCAAATCGACACACGTGCCAATTCAAACAATACAAAAAGGCGGATTGTTATGGGGTAAATAAGAAAAACAGAGAAGAGAAAAAACTAAATAGAATCTCACAGCGGAAGGATAAAATATAATAATAAATATACAATTCATAAAACTATTTACAAACATTTGATTCTTCTTTATACAATAAATACCAGAGTTCACATACCCATAAATATCAATGCAGCGGAACAATATGAGTGTAGTGGAATATAATATATTATAATAATAATAGAAATCTTCGTCTTCGTCCTCCAGAGCTAAAATCTTCGATTCTGAAACGCTCGGACTGACCGGAGCGAATTGAAAAGACAAAACATTCGAGTCAGAACTAAAAGATCTTATGTAAGTTAAATTAAAAGAAATAAATATGAGTGCAGTAACTTGAAAGATGCTCAGGATTCACATCTCTTAAGGATCCGTTAAAATATTTACTATGTAGTATATTTCGCTATTATAATAGTGTCTAATTGTAAAATAAACTTACTTTTAAATAGCGTTAAGGAGTTACCCAATCTGCCCCTTAACACAATAATAGTCCCAGTAGTCCATCCAATATCATAGTCCCTTCTGATCGGGAAGCCACCAGAGGATACCACACGGGTTACGGGAGAAAACCAAACTCGTACAAGGCACGATAGGGTAGGCGACACGGCACAACTAGGCAATGCCAGGGTAGATATACCAATTATGCTTCCGGGTCGGTGGTAACGCGTAGCGCGCAGCTACCGCCCACCTCGAACAAACTCCCCCAAATCAAAGAAATCAAAAGTGAAGGTGGCCACCGAATCAATCCAAAGTCAGAGTATAGTATCGAAGGGAAGTGTCCGATCAAAGGTGCTACCTTATTAACCCGTCAATCTCTCCTGTTTTAGCCACCTTATGCCAAATCACGGGAGTTGGGTCCACGTATTAACCTTACAGGAAACGCCGCCACCAACCTACTTCATTTTGGAATCTCCACCGCGTACACGGTTGTTAAAGTGGTTTTCGGAGTTGGCAGAGAGTATGACAACTTCCGATCCCGGTCTCTTCAACAACCAAACGTTATTATAACACCGCGGCCTTTAAAAATAGTTTATACTTTAAAACCAGAATATAATTATCCATTTCAAAACCCATAAGTACGATAGCATTTCCATTTCCAAAACAACTCATTTTAATATTATTTTTATAAAACCCAAATCAATAATATCATTTTATTTCAAATATATTTCTCTTCCAAAATCATACTGCTTTAAAATTTATAATATATGGAAACCAAACATTTGAACTATAGCTTTCAGAACATAATACTACGAAATTCATAGCTTTAAAACCATAACTTCTAAAATTTGAATGGTTTGGATATTCGAACGGTATATAGAATAAAATAGTTGAATTTAAAATTACCTTATAAAATAAAATAATTTCCCAGACTTTTAAATTATTTTCATAAAAAAATTAAGTCTAAATCCATAAATTTAAATTCACTTTCAGTTAAATCAACCACTTCAAATTCAATATATTTCTAACTTTGAGTATTTAACAATTTCAAAACTTAAGGATGGAATTTATATTTACCAATTCATTGTCCTATTATTTAGTTTTGAAACGTTTACATGATAAATCAAAATCATTTAAAATAAAACTCCAGTTACTAACAACTTAAATATTTCCTTCAATTTATTTATGCTAGAAATATTCGTATAATTTATCTTGAAATAAAAATCCAGTCATAAATCTCATACTTTACAATAACCAAGTTTACTAAATTTTAACTCAACTTTTAGAGCTTAAAATTTCCAAGTTTACTAAGCTCAATTCCAAATAAATTTCCAATTTATCTTCAAATCTTAATTGATTTGAACTATTTTAGACTTTATATATATACAATATCTTAAACCTGTACTAAATCATATAATAAAAGTTATCAAACTCCATTTTTCAACTTATTCATTTTTATTTAACAGATTTATGCATAGCTTAAATTCACAATTTAACTATATATGTAATATATAAAATAATATTCATAAAATATCAAAATTTAATATTTATTAAACCGTATCCTATCCGAACCATGGAAATTATTTCAAAATAATTTATATACATAGACCGCGGTGCTTGTATATACTTTTCTATCCTATGGTCAAGTGATACGGATATTTATCATTTCAATCCGTAATTTAAAATAAAATGCGATTGTATATCATTTCAAACCGCAATCCCGAATGAAATGAAATGCATGATAACTTGCAGATTATATAATACAGAACACATTATCCACTCACCAAACATCATTCATCAACCATTTATTTTAATCATCATCCAATTTGAACAAACATCAATAAATAGCATATAAAATATAACATGTATCAACGAACAGTTTATATTCACAAATAAATTAATAACTGTTTAATTGGAAGTTTATATGCAAAATAAATAAATTTAACTGTCAAATTATATGCAATAACAACATTAAATAACAATTTAATTTAAATAAATGCAATCTAACTGAGATGATGAATAAAATATGTCAAACAGACATAAATGAATTTCTACTCATATCATAAATCAATTAACAAACATAAGAAATTTTAGAAGTTGTGAGTGGGTTAAAACACTCACCGTTTGAATTTAAATCGAATTTAAATCCGATTTAAATCCAAAAATTTGACAGTCTCCAAATTCGTCCAAACCAACGTCAAAGTGTCCGAAATTTTATTACGATCCTAACAAAAAAATCCCGTGTGAAACGGAGTTCGTATGGAAAAGTTATAGCAATTTAATCGTTTGAAAACCAAATTAAATTTTTAAAACAAAACAAATACTAGCCACTTATTATTTGGCCACGTCACCTGTCTCCTTCACGTGAACTACAGGAAGAAACGCGTGAGAAAACCCTACGACCGCCTCTTAATCTCTCAGCCGCCACCAATTTCTGCCTTTGACCAAACCTTTCCGACCACACGAGCCCTTCCACCTAGATCTGAGGCCGCCACCCACTCCAACACTTCAGGCCGCACCCTACAGGCCAAGCGCGGCCATCTCCGGTCGCCTACACTACTCACACCGCCGCCGCTGTTCTTGGTCGAATTTGGCGAAATCGAGGCACTAACGGACCAGCGAATGACATGGATGACAACTGCTCGACGAGCTCTACGCGATGGCGCGTCCTGATCGTCGCCAAGACGAACATCCACCGTTGAATCTCACGCCCTAATATGAACGGTCGAAACTAATTTGCCCCGATCTGGACACACAGAAACTCCAATCGAAAAACGGATAGCGCCATTGAATTACGCTCGTCGAGTGCATTAACATATACTTTTTTGGAATTTTTCTGAGGACTTTAAATTTTAGGCTTTGGATTTGATTTTTGAATTGTATTTGGATCTAGTGTTTGCAGCCATTGGAAGAGGAGGAGATGTGCAAATGAACGCACAAATAAATGAGAGTAGATGGAGGCTAGGGTTTAGAACTAGGTTTATATAGATAAAGTTGAAAAATAGATGGAGCGGGTTGATAGATATGCGTGCTACCGCTAACGTGGCCCAAAAAGCCCGTTCTGACCCCGGAATGAAATTGGGTAAACCCATATATCTAAATAGGTGTTTTAAAATATTCTGAACTCGATGGAAAAAGTTTCACGTTCAAATTCCATCGTATGAAGAAGTTACGCTGAAATCAATATTTTCAAATTGATTTCAAATTGATTTCAATTTATCGATTTCAAGGCGTTTCACGTTCGTACGATCAAAAGACAAGTCCGATCGCTACGAAACTTGAAACCCAACAATAATTTACCGATACGGATTCGATGAAACTGGTTTCGTCGAAATCCGAGTCAGTGGCCAAAATGGCTATTTTTATATTAATTAAATAAATTTAAAATAAATTAATTAAATCAAATTTCGCGTTAAAAATTCTGAACTTTGCAATCTTTATCACTTTATAATTTTCAAACATTTACAATGATTTAACAATTTTTAAAAGTCAATTTATTAAAGATTAATCAATAGAAATATTCAATTTCATAAAATTCAAAATTATAGATAAATTTCCAAAATTTCCATTAAATTGAATTTACCCATAATTATTCCATTCATAATTTCAAGTAGAAGGGTTTACCCTTGGATTTAAAATTATCACATAAATAATTCCCGTTTTCAACTTAATTTTTAAATTAACGTAATAATTACATATTTGATTTCATTTATTTGCAATAAATCCAACTATTATAAATTAAATAAATTAACTCATTATTAAAATTCAAATTCTATAATTCATAAATTTTATCGTCTTGATTTACTTATAAATTTATAATTCTTTAAACTAATTCCCATCTCAATTTTAAAGTAACTTAATTCATCCATTATAGAATTTATTCTAATTTCTTAAAATAACCCCTTTATCATAAATTGAATCCCATTTTATTTTAATAAGTTTCAAATTTAACGGATTAGATTCAATTTCAACCTTTAACTTACACTTAAGTTTAGGTCATAATCAATTTATAACGTGCTACTTTCATAGTTATTTACATACTTCTCGTATTAATTTCTCAACTAATCATAATTATTAAAGTAACGCTTATAATCAATAACGACATTGTAATTACTCACATTTTAAATGATCATTATTTCAAATTGATTTATTGACCAATTAATTAAGGAATTTATAATAGTTGTTATCTACCTTTAAATTTACTTCCTATTAACGTACCACCTACTCTCCTTTAAGTGTAATTTGAATTCCAACCCTTCTTTAACATACTAAATAAAATAAATAACATATATGGATTGTAACCAATTTCCTTTACTTGCTTTTATAGGTTTATTACTTAACAATCACCGTTTAACATTTCGTATATACACAAAATTTAGAATTTCGTAATCACATTCAATCAATTAGGTATTACTTTCCAGCAAATAAAATGATTACTTAGAGAACATTGACTCTTATTCAATTATCATTTATTGTAATCCACATTAATTAATTTATTAAATGCCCATATTTATTTCTCTATATCCAAATTGTTTCAATATTATTTACATTAATACTTTTCCCTTAGTTTGGTTATTACTTATCAACTTGTTCTAATCTTATTTCCTAAATTTCCTTTATTATAAACCTTTATATTTTTTTTATTTAAATTAAATTTTAAATTCCAATTCAATCAACCATTTCAACATGCAACTTATAATAACTGCTTAGAAGTAGGAATGGAATTATGATTTATTCCAATAGTTTCTTAATTTACATTAACATATTAGTTAATTCCCTTTAAATGAAATTTATATCCAGGTATAATACTTACCCCATTTCATTTATTGAAATTTATTCAAATTGCTAGTAAATAGGTTTTTAGTCACTATTTATAAATTTTAATTTAGCTTTCATTTCAATAGTTGATTATAAAGTCTTTTATATTTTTTCTACTAAATTTAATTACAGAACTCATTAATTCAACCAATTTTAAATCCACGAAATTTACGGGTCGTTACACTCTCCCCCACTCAAAACTTTTCATCCCCAAAAAGGAAAAAGAAGGGAGAAGGAAGAATTGAATAAACAATACATCTTATTCAAAATATTAACTTATAAACAATAATTTACAAAATTTATTACTTTAAATAAAATATACCCATTTTATAATCATTATATCTTTTTATACATGAATAAATAAAGTTTGGAAAAACATTTCAAAATAATTTCTAAGTCCGAAATTTTACGAAAAATTTGGCAGAGTCTTCCTTGTACGGAGAGGCTCGGGAGAAAATATAATATCAAAATATAACAATTATTTTATATATATTATCCAAAATATAATATCCCAACCCGAGAAAATATATAAAATAGCGCTATAAACCGTAATCCGACACGTACATATTGTCGGGCAATTTACGCTTAATTTATCGAACTAAAAGTAGTAGCAATTGCTTCCATAACCTGCATTTCACTTATAAAATACAAAGGGTTAACAATTTATGTAAAGTGATATATTTAAGTGGTTTCAATCACTAACAACAAATCAATACAACAACCATCGATTTCAACAAACAACATACACAACAAATACAAAGCAACCATTCAATCAAACAAATAAATAGTTGTTCGGGTTCAAAAATTTTAAATTGTACGGAATGAAGAATAAACTACTAGCGCATCATTTACTTAACAGTCTTAGATAAAACTAAATAGATTATTCATTCACCCCAAATCCAATTTTAAAGTATCCTTGCCCAAACAACCATCACTAAACAACAACAAATCCAAACAACAATCAACTTAACTTATTATTAATTTCATTTCATACCTTTGTTGTTTGATTTCCTTTTTATTTATAGAGTGATTTATCTTTTTAATTTACTCATTAAATGCTTTCTTCATTTATTTTTACTTATTACTTACAATTATTCAATTCCATTAACTCAGGTCATGCCAGTTCCTTTTATTTCGTTATAATTATTCATTCATTTATTATTGCATGTCCTCATTTATTTATTAAAGTATTCCTTTTCCTACTAATTTTATTTATAAATAGCTTCAACTGTTTACTTAAGTTCATTATCATTCATTTATACTACTTCATTTCATTTATTTATCAAATTTTTTTTATTACTAAATTCCATTTACAATACTTACTTTTCTATTTTAATTTGTAGTCTTTTCAATTTAAACTTAGGTTTATAGCTCTATACCACCCATTCTAATAAATAAAAGCAATTTATTGAACGCTTTCATTACTTTTACTGTACAATTTCCATTACATTTCTTATTAAACATTTCAACTTTTAATATTTGGTAAGTTATATACATGCTTTTAAAGAATGTAATTGAAAGTTAGACAAGCTTTCTCATTTCTTTTTAATTAATTCATTGTTCAACAAATTTTTACCCTTTTTTCTTATAAGTTACAATTTCAATTTCCTTTTATTTCCTTTACAACTTGGCATTAAATCTCTTACCTAAATTAGAGGTTTCAATTATTAATTACTTACCTCTCATTTCACTACAATAATTGAAACAATTAATTAATGGAAATTTAAGAATCTAATACCGGGTTAAATTTCAAATTATTTTAGATAAATATATTCTTACAACTTATATATCTCTAATTATATTTAAAACAATTCAAAATTTATATATTTTTTTTAAAAATGAATCTGCAGTAAAACTACTACAGTGGCCTTCCCCTTTGAAACTCGAAAATGAAAGTCGATGATGCGGCCGCCATCACCGAAATTATTTTCCAACGACAGAGAGGAAAGCAGAAAACTTATTTTCTCCAAAATCTTCTTTAAAATAATTCCTCCGAATTATATTGAAATATTTATATCAGAAAATACTTATAAACAATATTGTTATATTCCAAAATTTATTCGAAAAAATTTCAAAACCCTGGATCTTAAGTTCTAAATTTCCAAATTTCATTTATTTTATTTTTCAAATCTTATTTCTATTATTATTTATACACTTTATTACCCAACAACCAATCTATTGCAACTAAATATAGATATTATTTGAAAATTTTATTTTATATATAGAAAATATAATAGGCAAAATTACTTCATTCACCTATATAAAACAAATATAATGTCGGTATGTCCTATTAAGTGTTTAGAAATCCCTATCGATGTCACAGCGTCCCATGCACCAACTAGAATTTATAAATATAAAATGGAACAGATTAACCCAATATAAAGCCTTTTTATAACACTAACAAATACGCTCTCTCATATATATACACTCAGCGATTCCCAAAGGGTATTACTACCCTATTAATAAAGAGTCAGACCCCACAAAGTTAAGGTTTATCGCTAAACCTTGCTCTGATACCAGATGTAACATCCAGCCTTTTCTCACGCTTTAAATCGACACACGTGTCAATTCAAACCATAAAAAAGGGCGGATTGTTATGGGGTAAATAAGAAAAACAGAGAAGAGAAAAAAACTAAACAGAATCTCATAGCGGAAGGATAAAATATAATAATAAATATACTGTTCATAAAATTATTTACAAACATTTGATTATTCTTTATACAATAAATATCAGAGTTCACATACCCATAAATATCAATGCAGCGGAACAATATGAGTGTAGTGGAATATAATATATAATAATAATAGAAATCTTCGTCTTCGTCCTCCAGAGCTAAGATCTTCGATCCTGAAACGCTCAGACTGACCCGAGCGAATTGAAAAGACAAAACACTCGAGTCAAAACTAAAAGATCTTATGTAAGTTAAATTAAAAGAAACAAATATGAGTGATGTAACTTAAAAGATGCTCGGAATTCACATCTCTTAAGGATCCGTTAAACTATTTACTATGTAGTATATTTCGCTATTATAATAGTGTCTAATTGTAAAATAAACTTACTTTTAAATAGCATTAAGGAGTTACCCAATCTTCCCCTTAACACAATAATAGTCCCAGTAGTCCATCCAATATCGTAGTCCCTCCTGATCGAGAAGCCACCAGAGGATACCACACGGGCTATGGGAGAAAACCAAACTCGTACAAGGCACGATAGGGTAGGTGACATTGCACAACTAGGCAATGCCAGGGTAGATATACCAATTACGCTTCCGGGTCAGTGGTAACACGTAGCGCGCAGCTACCACCCACCTCGAACAAACTCCCCCAAATCAAAGAAATCAAAAGTAAAGGTGGCCACCGAATCAATCCAAAGTCAGAGTATAGTATCGAAGGGAAGTGTCCGATCAAAGGTGCTACCTTATTAACCCGTCAATCGCTCTTGTTTTAGCCACCTTATGCCAAATCACGGGAGTTGGGTCCACATATTAACCTTACAGGAAACGCCGCCACCAACCTACTTCATTTTGGAATCTCCACCGCGTACACGGTTGTTAAAGTGGTTTTCGGAGTTGGCAGAGAGTATGACAACTTCCGATCTCGGTCTCTTCAACAACCAAACGTTATTATAACACCGCGGTCTTTAAAAGTAGTTTATACTTTAAAACCAGAATATAATTATCCATATCAATTCATCTACATTTGATTGATTAACATTCAATTCATTCATTAATTCAATTGCTAATACGTTTTACAACTAAAGTTGAATTTCATTATATAACTTTCATATTCATCACTTTACTTTATTAACTTCTTATTATTCAACTCTACTTTGCATATTCATTTTATTTATAAAAATCAACTTGATTCAACATTACTTAAGTAAAATTTCACTTCACTGTCACTTGCATTTACTTCCACTATACAACTTGAGTTCACTACTAATTTAATTCAAATTATATTTTATTTAACTTTACCTAAATCAAATTTCATATCACTTATTCAAATTCAAATTTTGTTTTGCTTAACAAAATTGTTTAACCATTTTAACAATTTGTTTTCCTTAAATTTTCCCATTTTCTAAGTTATACAACTTAATTATCTAAACTTTCAAATTCATATTACATAATCACTTACCCCTTACGTATAATTTTCATTCCATTAACTTATCAAATCTTGTTCAAATCAAATTCAATTTATTTAACTTTTCTGTAGTTAAATTTCAAATCATATATTTTACTATACAAACTCAAATTTATTTCCACTTTACCAAAGTTAACTTTTTTTCATATTATACGCCCAAAACTCATTTTACTTATATTTGTCAATTTCAACTAGGATTTGAAATTCAAATTGTTTATCAAAACAAAACTTAAATTTTCAATTTACTATTGGTAGCAAATCCATCACATAAAAACACGAAAATGATATGGATGATGTTGTAGTCGTCACACTTTTTATTACCCAACAACAATAACGAATTCAGTGCTTTTTATTCTTAAAGAAATCCTTTTAATTTATAAATCACGTTTTTAAACTCTTTTTACTTATATAATTTCACTATTTTACTTTACTTATATAATATCCTTCCAAATTTATTTATCTTATTTAGATTTATAATAATACAATCTCTTTAATTTTGAAAAACAACTTTCAAAATAAACGAAATTCAACATTTCCAAATTCTTTGTTAAATCCATTTTTATTTACAAGTCATATTTATAAATATACTCAGGTTGTTCCATTTCTTATATATAAGATTATTTCACATTTGTAAGTCATGTTAATTATAATTAAATACTTTATAATTCATTTGCTTATATAATTTCTTTCTTTTACAATTGTTGTTTTTATTTAGATTATTCAAACAGCTTTTATTAACTTGTATATATTCACATTTTCAAAAAACTAAAAAATCAATTAATATAGACTTTGATAATTTCTGAACAATGGTTTCTTTTATATATAAAATATAATCGAGGTAAAATTATTTCATTTACCCAATTTAAAATAAAACTACGTCGACTTGCCTCATTTAAGTGTTTGGAAATCCCTATCGATAACATGGCATCCCACATACCGACCAGAATTCACAAACAACTCAATGGATAAGTAAACACGATATAAAACATTTCATATCATTAATAAATACGCACTCATATATATGTGTGTGTATATATATAATACACTCAAACTCAATTAGGGTGCTACTGACCCTATCTATACAAAGTACACATCAAAGCTTAGGAATATACAAAATCTAAGCTTTGGTACTAAATGTGACGACCAGCAAATCCGTACCCGTTGAATCGACAATAAACCACACATGTCCGACCCAAAAAGCACCGACTGACGGAAAGTCAAGATAAAGAAAAGAAGAGAGAAGAAGAGAAGAGAAGAGAAGAAAGATAGAAGAGAAAACAAAACGAAATAATACAAAATCTCACATCGCAGTGGAAAACATATAATACCATATCAATGATCTTTACAAAACACAAACTGTATATACATTCATCAATCAAAGTTCAACAATCAATCTCTAGTTATCAGCCTGGACAGTTATAATAACATGTCCGCATACTTGCTGATAATATAAACAACTAAGCATAGCGGATAATAAAAAAAGATACGTATATACAAAATGAAGATCACCAACTCTCCTGTTGAAGCTCCAAAAGCACCAAATCTGAACCTGTAAATATACTTGGTCTAACCTAAGCGTTGAAAGGGAAGAACGTCCGGATCAGTCTGGTAAACTAGCATCAGAAACTCACTCAACTGAATTTATTAAATTACCAAACTTTCCTTTATCACGTGAGAAATGCGGATTACGGATCTTAAGGCTAGGATAAATACTAAGGGGGGTGAAGAGTGTTTTAAGGAATTACTAAATCTTTTTGAGTTTTTGTTAATTTGAACACAAATGTATGCAATATTTAGACACAGATATAATCACAGAATCAAATATAGATGCAGAAATAAAGTAAAAGCAGTAAAGGAAAGAACACCTTTAAGATCCTCTTCAATTTCAAAACAGAGTTCAATAATCTTACACAAAGATTCATTCATAGCTTTCAAACCATTTTCATTTCAAAACTTGAAATCCTTTCACAAAAACTAGAAATCCCTTCTTTATATGAAAGCTATTATTATTTGGAAACCAAGAGTTTTCATTTCGGGAAAATCCGATTACATTTGCTCAATTTAAAGCCTTTTAAATATAAATTTGGGTTGAATTTAAATTCTCAAAATAATACATTTAAAATACTTCAAGGATGGTTTAAAATTCATATATGCATTATATAATTTGTATAACCTTTCAAACCAAATTTCCAAAACAATTTCAAAACTTAAACAAGATACATTATATTCAAACTAAATTTCAATTTCAACTTCCTTTTTCAAAAGCTTTTCATATTCAACCCAATCCATTTCCAAAACCCTTAGGATTCAAAATTCATCTTTTAAAACCATTACATCATTTAAATAAAATAATATTAAATTTAAATTTCTGTGACCTAGCCAATTTCCTCGTGCAATCCATATTTGTGTGTGTAAGGTGTAGTCCAGGGGTTTTACACAACAGTGCGACATCATTAATCATCACAATCCAAACACAGCACTATTGATAAGCAGTATAATCCTATAACGCTTATCTTCATTCACAGATTCACAGATAAATAATATAAATTTATCACAGATAAATAAATTACATTCATCACAGCTCAAATCAAAATAATTCATATCACAAAGCATCATACATCAGGGATATCAAACAATTCAACATTCAATAGAATCCAAACGTCCATAAGTAAGACCAATTAAACATCTGATTAATTTTTAAATCAGCTTAATCACTTATGAATAAATCACTATACTTGGTTAATTAATTACTCACAAACCATATCAATTAATTAACTTCTGATCATTTATTAATTAACCTTTAATTAATAAATTGGTTAATCATTAATCAATCAACCTTAAATAATAAAATGTCAATCAACCATTAATCATTAAATAATTAATCTTTAATTATCCTTAATGACATTAATTAGCTAACCCTTAATTAATTATCCTTAATTAATCACAAATTAGTTAATCTTAATTAATTAATTATCCTCAAATTAATTACCTTAATTAACAAATAAAGAAATTATCCTTTAATCACTTGATAAATCAACTATTAATCATTAATTAACTACTTTTAATTAAGTAATTATCTTTAAGTAATTAATTACCCTTAATTACTTGTCATTCTTTAAATTAATTAACTAATCCCAAATTAATTACTTTACTTAATTAATCACATAAATTAATTATCCTTTAATCAATTATCCTTAATTAATTACATTAATTAAATTAACCTTAAGTTAATTGCATAATTAATTAACCCTTAATTAATTACCATTTAATTAATAAAATTACAATAAGTGATTATCCCTAATCACTTACATTAATTAATACATTTAATTAACTAATTACTTTCAAATCAATTACTTTAATTAATTAACCATATTAATTAATTATCCTTTAATTAATCATTTGATTAATCAACTTTAATCATTAATTAATTATCCTTAATTACTTTCATTAAATAATTAACCTTCAAATCTCCAGCGAAATCAAAATCAATGAGTTTGACCCAGATCAAGTAATTAACCTTCAAGTAATTGACGACCATCTATCGACCACTTTTTACCACCCAGATCATCAAATCTCCAACGAAATCAAAATTGAAGAGTTTGACCCAAAACTGGAACGAAGTTTGATCACCAAAACCCGATCGCCTTGCTGCCTCAGGCCACCAGAGGTCATGTCATCCATACTAGGGATGCGTCACGTCCTCCTTGCAACATTCCCCCTCCAACGATCGCCTTCGGTGATCAATTGACATCGTATGTGCCTCAACTACCGCGGCGTACAAAGCAGCCCCACAAACCCTAGATCACCATCGTATGGCCACTATGCCATTGAGAAATTACCTGGCCAATTTTCTTATGATCTACAACCTCCCATCTTTCTTCACCATAAACCACGATCCACAATTCATCGTCAATCACCAAAGATTGGCAAAAATGCAAAATCTCATTCAACATACAATTTCTCATGATTTACAGAACTAAAAATTATGAAATGATTATCTAAAATCATCATTTTCAAATTCGAACTTGGTTATGTAATCAAACTAAAAAAATTAAATGTTTGATTTTTCTATTGTTTCGTAAGTTACACTATAATGTATTATTTTTGAAATATCCACTTAATACTTTTATTTGCAATTATTTTTAAAAATGAGATTGCATAGTTACCATCATTTTCTTTTTAAAAATCTTAGCCTAATATTGATTGTACAAAGAGAATTTTGAATTTTTAGAACTTGATTTTCAACCTGAACTAGAGCCTATTTTCCTATATGCATACATATATACTCAGATATTTGGTATGTATACAGACATGCAAGAAAATCTACACATCATTCAAACATATTTCATATCACACTTCAAAGATCATTCAAATGTAACAAAGTCGAGTAGTTTGCTCACCTAGAATGATGTAAAACAGAGAAGACAGAGAAGCCTGCATAATTTTCTATGATCTGGATTCTTTGATTTGAGATGGCAATTGATCTGTAATTGTTGTTGTCCTTAATTTGTGCTTTGCTTTTTGAAATGATCCTTGCATTTGTTTGAGTTAAGTTTTTTTCTTTGGTTGCTGTTTGATTTCCAGATTTTCTTTTAAAGCTTCCAGGTTTTTAATTCTTGTTTTAACTACTTCAGTTTGATTCTGCTTTTCTTTTCTCAGGTTTTATTTTTCTTTTGTTTGCTTTAGTTTTCTTTTTTTGAATATGAAGAAGTTGAGAAGTGGAGAAAACATGGCCTGATTTCTTTCTATACACATATTTCATATATTTTAATTTTAAAAGAAATTTAATTGCCACTTGTATTATTTTGTTAACACTTGTTCATGTATATTATTACTTATTTTACAAGTGTCATTTTGTTATTTAAATTGTGTATAAACCCTCACTTTTGTAACGATCCCGATTTTCAAATCAAATTTAAAGTGATAATTAATTTAATTTTTGAAAATTAAATTGTGAATTAAATTGAGTATTTTTCAAAATAAAATAAAATATTAGTTGTTTGTATATATATATATATATATATATATATATATATATATATATATATTGATTTTTAATTAAAATATGAATTTGGAAACTCAAAAATAAATATATTGGAAATAAATTGGATTTAAAATTTTATTTTTAAGTTAATAAGAATTTGTTTCTAATTATATTAAATATGCATTTTGGTTTGAAAATGATATTTTGAATTCAATATAATAAATTTTTCAAAGGCTAATTAATAATAAAATTATAATATATTTATTCATGTGCAAATTGAATTTTAAAACCATTTTTCTTTAAAAGTTTATATAAATAATTAATAAAGAAAATGTATTTATTTAAATAGGAAATAAGAAATAAGTTATATTTAAAATATTATTTGTAGTGTTTAAAATATATTACGTAAGTTATAATAGCATGAAGGGTTAAAACACAATTTTTAAATTAATTAAAATAAAGGACTTAAACATAAATTATAAATTAATTAAAACAAAGGGCTAAATATAAATTTATGTGTTTTAAACAAGTGTACGCATTTTTATAAAGAAATTAACAAGTGTCATTCTAGTTTTTATTTTAGAGAAAATGAATAAAAGATCTAAAAATAAAGTTATTTAAAAATTTCATCCTCTCTTTCTCCCATTCTTTGTTCCTTATTTTCAAAACCATAAATCTAAAAAAAACTGAAACCAAAATAAAAATAATATATACAGATCAAAGAAAAAAAATCAAAACTTTAGAATCTTCAAATCAGGAAAAAAAGAAAAAAAATCAAAAGCATTCAAAGTTTAGTTCAAAACTGGTTGCAATTTCAAAGCAACAACCTTGTACATTTTAAATCTGAAACAACAAACAAAACCTGGGAGATATCAAAAGCCTGGAAAATCAAGTTTTCAGGCCTGAAGATCACCCGATTAAAAAGAAAAAATCAAAATCTGGACAGCAAACAAGCTTTAGGATTCAAATTTAGGTTGCAAATCAATTTACAAGCATGGGAACAAGAATCAAACAACAGACTAAATACAAAGATCAACTTCAACAACCATTAGTTTCAGATCAGATTTAAAGATTCCATATCAAGCAACAAAATTCAATATTATAAAATCAGGCATATGTTCTTCATACATGTGAGGAAACCCTTAAACCCTTATATACTTGAAGTTGTTTATATGTTTGTTAATGTGCATTGCATATCTTTGTGTATTTTTGTTTATATTTGCCTGTGCATCGCTAGAAACCAGGAGATTAAGCCTCTGTTCTTGATTCAATTTTCAAATAAAATTAGTTAGAATATTTTCTAAAATTTAGGAAAATACAGTAAGCTTGTAAGAATGTCAAAAATTTGAACTTCATAAATTCCAGATTCTTTTGCATCATGTTCGTATTGGAAAATCATAAATTTTAAAAGTAAATTTAAATTACTTCATGTTGTATCGATCGAAAAATATAGAGTTGAACATAACACTCGTTTTGTGTAAATTTCATCGATCGGCGACATTCCGTGGGTCAAGTTTTTCTATCAAAGCTAGCTGGTGAGTAGGGGATTCATGGGAAAATAGGGGAAGCATTTTTAGGTGAACGTGGCGACGGGCTCATGTCGAACTAGGGTTCGATTTACGTTTTGGGTTGGTTGAGTTTCTATGATTGCTGCATTGTCGATGGTGAATTCGAGGCCATTGGATCTGGGGGAACAAGACGAGGAGGTTCTGGCGAATCTTTGGACAAGGTTGCAGGGTCTACGACAGTCAGAGGAGATGACATTGGTTGTTTTTCAGTGACTGGGGTTGGTTTTAGATGGAGCTGGGAATACCCATTTTCGATTTTAAGCCAGTTTGATGATTCTAGATGCTCGGGTTAATCGATACGATCGTCGATGATGTGTGGATGGTAGGGAAATTGGTCGGAGGACCGACGATTAGCCGAGCATGTGCACGAGTATCTTCGTGTGTCTAGGTGGATTTGAGATCAAGGAAGAAGAGAAATGACCTAGGGTTTATTTCGTCATGATTTGTGTTAAACTCTAAAACGTACTCAGGTAGGCTATCGGGATTGGAGGGAGAATATGTTAGCAAGTTTAAAGTTTTAAAACAAAAACAGAAAATAAAAAGAAGAGCAGAAGAAAAGAGAGCGACTCAGGGAAAATTTGGGAAAGAATCGTAGTTAGGCTCGAAAACAGCCAGTTTTGGGTCGGGTTTCTTGGTTATATTAATAGTTTCAAAAATAAAAAGAAAGAAAAAGTTTAAAAATTTGAAACGTAATGAAGTTAAACAATTTATTTATCATTTCTCTTAAATAATTAATGATTATTTTAAAATTTGAATTGTAATTAAAAGTTTGAGGATATAATTGTTTTTGAGTTTAAAATATTTCAATACATATAACCTTTATTTTAAGTTTATTTTAAATAAACTTAATAATATAATTAAATTATTAATTAAGGAAGTAAAATGTGTTTTTAAAGGATAATTTAACTTAATAGTTTTAAGTAAAATTGGAAATTGATAATTTACTCAAAAGGTTATTAAATAAGGATTAAATAATAATTAATTAAAGGATAATTAGTTACGTGATCAATTAATTAAAGTAATTACTTTAAGGATAATTAATTAATTAAGGGTTAATTAATTAATTAATTAAGGGTAATTAATTTTAAAGGATAATTAAATAATTAAAGATTAATTATTTAATGAATAAAGGTTAATTGATTTATTAATTAAGGTTGATTAATTAATGGTTAGAGGATTAATTAGTTTATTAGTTGAGGTTAATTAATAAATGATTGAAGGGTAATTAATTAAATGATTTGTAATAAATTAATGATTAATTAACTAGGAATTAGTAATTTGTTCATAAGTAATTATCCGATTTAAATTAATCAGATGATTAATTAATTTGACTTATAGGTATTTGGATTCAATTGAATGTTGAATTGTTGATATCTCTGATGTGTAATGCTCTGTGATATGAATTGTTTTAATTCAAGCTGTGATGAATGTAAGTTATTTATCTATGATAAAATTATATTATTTATCTGTGAATATATGAATGAAGATAAGCGTTATAGGTTTATACCGCTTATCTATAATTGCTGTGTTTGGATTGTGATGATTGATGTTGTTGTACTATTGTGTAACACCCTGGACTATACCGTACACACACAAATATGGATTACACGAGGAAATTGGTTAAGTCATAGATATTTAAATTTAATAATATGAAATGATTTTAAAAGTTGAATTTTGAATTCCAATGGTTTGGAAATGGAATTGGGTTTAATATGAAAAGTTCTTGAAAATGAATTTTGAAGATAAAAGTTATTTTGAATAACTTGATAAAGTTTGAAATTTAAATAATTCGATTTGAATTTGAATTCAAGATTTGAATTATGGTATAACAAGTTATATAATGTATTTATATGGATTTTTAAACCATTTTAAAAGCATTGTTTTATGAATTTGAATTTAACCTAAGGCCTTCAACTTGTACAAATGTAATCGCATTTTTTCGAAACAAAAACTATTTGTTTTCAAATAATAATAGCTTTTATATAAAAAAGGATTTCCAATTTGTGTTGAAAAGATTTCAAGTTCGAAATGAAAATTGGTTTGGAAAGCTATTAATGAATCTTGGTTAAAGATTAGTGAACTTTGTTTTCCAAGTTGAACAGGATCTTAAAGGTGTCTCTTTTGTAAAAAAGATTTGGGATTGAACTAGTTTGAAAAATATGAACGAATCTTTGAGAAAGATTAGTGAACTTTGTGAAGTAAATCTTTTTGTTTAAAATTTGAAAATGGTAATTGGTTTAAACCATTTGAAAGAAAGGTTTTGGATAATAAGTTGTGACTTAACTTAGATCCATATATCCATATGTTTTTAAATATTGCGCTCATTATTCGGTTTAGCCGGGAGAGGACCTTGTGCCATATACCCATTCCGAATAATGATACGATGTTGTGGATGACATTTGAAGACCGGTGACGAAGACCGGGTATTTTCAAAAACGAAAGGATTACCTGTCGAATGACTCTACACTGAGTAGCCACGGTATAGAGATCTCTATATGTGATGGGGAGTCCGATCAGGATTGTGAATACCCGGATTTCAAGGGCTTCTTTGTGAAGTGCCTTCGGTTCTGTTCGAACCCGAAACAGACTTGTACGGTTGTATGTCGGACATTACACTTTGAGATGTAAAGTTGGTTTCTATCAAATACGTTTCAATTTGGTGGCAGAGAATCTATTCTCTTAGCTTAACACCCTTCTCTAAGACCTACGAGCTTAGAGGTTATGTAGTTGATGGTTACTGGTGATACATTCCCAATTTGGTAATGTGGCATATGAAGTGCTGCTGATCATTTGTTGATCAAAGCATGGCTTTGTGTAAAGCATAGCTTTGTGGACGAGACTGCATCGGGACCTCACAACCCGGAAATGGTCGAAACAGGAAAGATGCAGCAAGATTATCAGGGGTCGCGCCCCTAGAGTATGTCCATTTCTTCTGGAAAAGGGTGGTATCAAGGTATGGAGCCCAGATACTGTTTGCACAAAAAATGGGCAAACACCTCCAAGTCGTATGATTTTGTTGAATATATGTTGTTCTTAATGGTTTGGGTGATGTATACAGATATATGAAATAGATGGACTAAACTGTAAATGACACACATATTTATAGTGGTTCGGCCATAACGTGCCTACGTCCACTTTATATGTTATTCTCCTTTTCTATTCAGATTACAAGTACAAAGCTTTGATTACAAGTAACTGAAATTTGCTTGAAAGTTTTGTCCGTGCTTAAGCTCTCAAACTTATCTGTCATTGTTGTACCTCTGCCCTTCTATTTATAGAGTGAGGCTGAGGGTAGGGGTCCTGGATGTATATAGCTGCTGGTGGGCCTGGGCTGAAGCAATCTAGCCTGGCAAGGTTGGTCCGGTCGTGTCCTCCCTTGCTTCTGGTTTGGTAGTGAATGGCATGTGTGTTGGTCCGGTGGTGAGGGCATAGCTTGGACCGGTGATGAGTGGTTCGGGCCCTAGAGGTGAGGTGGTGTCTTGGTTCGGAGGTGGATGGTTCGGTGGTGAGTGGACCAGTAGTGCATGGAGATCGAGTTGGTTCGGCAGGGAGATGGAGAGTGGGTTGGTTCGGCAGGGAGGAGGACGTGGGTTGGTTCGGCTAGGTACCGAACCGGTGATGCTTCGGTCCGGTTGTGGATGGGTGAAGTTGGTTCGGTGGGTTGATGGCTCGGTAGTAGGCCGGTTCGGTGGATGAGGGGGAGCGTCTTTGGTTTGGCATGCATGAGAGGGAGTTGGCTCGGTCGAATCTCATCCAACACTTGCCCCCCAAAGTAGGGCAGGTGTATACACATGGCATGCTTTGTTTTAGTTAGGATATCTTCACTCGGCCCTGCGTGCCGAACCAACTGGTTCGGTCGTTCGTAATTGCCTATAAGTATGGGCTTCAGGCCTTCGTTCAACTTCCATCATACGAGACAGCCGAACCACATAAGTGCCGAATCACCTAGTGCCGAATAATCCTAGTGCCGAATCATCTTAGTGCCGAATAATCCTAGTGCCGAATCATCTTAGTACCGAATCAGGTGCGTTTCTTTCGCCGAATGAGGTTTCTTACGTGCCGAATGAACCTTATATTGAGAATGCCGAATGAACCCTGGTACTGGGAATGCCGAATGAACCATGGGGAGTTTGATTTGTCAAATGAATTCTCAGTGTAACGACCCGAAATTTTAGGCAATAACGATTTAATAGTCTGCAATAATAATTTAATTGGTTTGATAATTTTCTTTGTAATTTTAATTTAAATTTGGTAAATTTGATCTTTTTAAGGTTAATAAATTTTAATCCGACAATATTGATAAGAATTGTTTTTCAAAAGCTAATAAATTTTATTCTATTTATAATATATGTGTTTGATATATATTGTGAATATGAGATCTTTTGTTTCAAATTTAAGATGCATTTTCAAATTGTAATATATGTAAGCATATGTTATAATTTGATATTGTTTTGAAAATTTAGTTTAATCTATTAATAATTTGTGTATGAATGAATATTGCAATTTTAAAGTTTTGTTTTAAATTCAATAAGATTTTCAAAAGATAATTTAGTTTAATTCAATTGTTTCAAATATACGATTGTTATTTATTTTTAAATAAAATAGTTTCATAGGGATTCAAACAAGCTTTGTTTTGTTTTCTTTTATTAAAATTTTAAATGGTTATAAATGTATAAGTTTTAGATTTTTTTTAATACATGTATAAGATTTTATTTATATTATAATTAGTTTAGTATATTTTCTTTTAAAAGTAAACTTATTTATATACATATAAGTATTTATCAATTAAGAAAGTAAATATGTAAATTTATATTTGCATTTAAAATCAAATATTTTTTTTTTTAAAACACTTAAGACATGTGTAACCATGTTAGGTTTCTTGATAACACTTGTTAATCAATTGAGCAAATAAAATGACATTTGTAAGTTTTTGAACAAGTGTCTTTATTTTAATCTTATACTTTCTTTAATCTAGATAAACATAACTCTTTTATCCTCTATCTTCTTTACTAAAGATTCAAAACCAGAAATTAATATAAAAAAAAAATCTGACTATATCAAACCTGAGATTTTAAAATCAAAATCAAAGCTCTTCACTTCAACTAGAACCTGCAAATTTAAAACCCAAAACCAAATCAGAAAACTGCAAATTTAAAGTACTGAAATTGTAGCCTGCAAATTCAAATGGAATTCAATCTTCAACCTGTTTTGAAGATCAATCTGCAACTAAATCAAATTACAACCTGCAAATCAAAGATTATTGAAGCATGCAAAGAAATTCACTTCAACAGTAAATGCATTTTGAATTAGAGTTAAAGCCTGGAAAGTAAAAGTTTCTCTGCTTTGCCTTCTTAAAATGGTGAGTAAATTATTTTTTAAAAACAGATTTACTAATTTGAAGTTAGTTGTGTATGCGTGCAATAAAATTAGGCTTGGATTATGAATATTAGTTACAAGAAAATGTGTTTGTTTGAATGCCTGAACATTTAAACATAGGTTCTGTTATTTTGATCTTACCTCTCTGTAATTTCAATAAATCATTCTTATGCATTGATAATATGTAATTTGCAAGCTGGAGATGATTGAAATCATAAAGTTTCATTACTAAATCTTTCTTCGAGTTTAAAATAAATATTCAAGCTGAATTTTCTGTAAAATGGCAGTGAAAACTAAATTTGGATAAAATCAATTATTCTAATTTCTATCTTGGATTACATGTCTGTAATCACGAAGAGAAGTCGTGAATTTTGATAGAAATATCATAATTTTTAGTTGAGGGATTATCATGAATTTTGGGTTTGAACCTTTCTTGAGTTTTTGTTGATTTCAGATGAATCACTCGATGATTTGAGTTGATATTTGGTTCTAAGATAGCATTTGAGGTGTAGAATTTGGGAAAAATGCAAGTTAATTTTTCTATTGAGTGGATTGAAGGAATTTTGAGGAAGTAGGGTTTTTGTTTGCTGTTGCTTTCGGCATGATCAATGAGACATGGCCGCGGGAATGTTGAACCGAGTTCGCTCATTTTTGGGGTGGACGATGTGCTTGGGTGTGGCGTTCGTTGGTGAAAAGGGCGAGGTTCAAGAGTGTGTGATGATCAGCGTTTGGGTGATTTTGTGGCCGCGATGGGTCGCATTGTTCTTTGGGTTCGATTCGAAATGGTGAAATTTTGATTCGCTTGCGTTTGGTTCGATCTGAGTATGGTTTGGAGCTCGCGAGGAAGGGAGTGATGATCGTCGTTGGTTGTGATGAGCAACGCCGGCCGGAGATCATGGTGCAAGTGCACGAGTGTACATGCTGTACACTGGCTGTTGGATTTTGGGAAAGAAGGATTTTTACTCGGTGGGTGATCGAGTTGTACTCGGGTATGACTCGAAGAAGATGGGAGGGGCAAGTCGCTTCGGGGTTGACGCGAGAGCTGCCTGGGTTTGTACCCGGGGTTTCTAGGTGGATAGCTCGAGTATTGAGGATGGTGGAATCTGGTCTAAGTACAGTAAAAAAAAAAAAAAAAGGGGTACAGGTTTTTATATCAAGTTCAAATTATAAAAACGAGATTATTAAAGTTAAACTTAATCCTTGATGAAAGATTAATGCTATTCAAGCTTATAAAAAGTGTTAATTGAATTTTAGATTTCAAGTTTAAATTATTTCAAGATGTTTTTTTTAATTATCTAATTAAATTTCGAAGTTCAATTTGAAAGGAATGTTTTGAATTTAAATATTAAATCAAATTTTAGGTAAAGTATAAAACAATGTTTTATTAACAAGTTTTCAAATTTATATTGAAAAATAATAAGTTTAAATTAGATAATTAAAGTATTTTAAAGTTTTCAAATTTGAATTCTCAATGCTTTATTTCAAATGAAGTTTAAGATATAATTATTGAATAAATTTGTCATTAAGGTTAATAAAACTTGATTAATTTCAAATGATTTATTTATGAAGATAAATAAGGTTAATTTATTTTTGTTATGAATGTAAGGATACATATTTAAATGATTCATTAATAAGTAAAAGTTAATTAGGAACGATGTTTTCTTAATTAATTAAATATTTTGGAATATATTAGAAGTAATTAATTAATTGTTTAATTTATTTCAAATAATTATTTAATTGTTTATCTAATTTTAAATAATCACTTAATTATGGATTAATTAAGTGTAATTACTTAATGAAGTAATCAATGGTTAATTTTTGAATGTGATTAGAATGTTAATTACTTAGGGAAGTAATTAGGGAAGTTACTCATGATAGTAATTAATGAAAGTGATAAATGGAATCACTTAATATTATCAATTGAAGAATTGATTAATATAATTGTTTTAAGTTAATTAATTATGGATTAATTAATTAATTAATTAATAATTATTTAATAATGTAATTAATTATTTGTTAAGTAATTAATTAAGAAAGTAATTAAGATTTATTAAAGGAAATAATTAGAGATAATTACTTATGTAAGTAATTAAGAGTTAATTACTTAATTTATTTTAATTAATTAATTAATATGATTAATTAATTAAAGAATGAGATTAATTTTAATTACTAAGTGTAATTAATTAAAATGGAATTAATTAGTAAAGTAATTAATTAAGATTAATTATTGATTAATAATTACTTAATGAAGTAATTAAAGATTAATTAATTTGATTAATTAATCAAGGATTAATATAATTGATTTTGAAAAGAAATTACTTAAGAAGTTAATTAATTATGGTAAGTAATTACATAAATTGTAAATTACTAGTTATGATAAATGAGATGATTTATTACAAGTTAATTATTTAATAAAGGATTATTAATTAATAAAGATTATTAATTAATATAATTAATGAAGTAATTAACTAAAGTAATTAATTTAAGTGTGATTAATTAATTGTAATTAATTAAGGATTAATGAAATTAATTATAGTTAATTAATTTATAAAGGATCATTAATTTGTAATTAATGATAGCAATTAGAAGTTAATTACTGAATATGGTTTAGGATAATTACTTGGATGTAATTAAAGGATAATTAATCGAAGAAGATTAGTTAAGGAAGATCATTAGGAGATGATTAATGAATTTGATTTGTAATAAATCAATGAAGCAGGAGTTAGGATAATCCAAATGATTAAAGAATAGTAATTAATTTAACTAGAGGTTAATTAAATTGATTAAGAATTAATCAATTCTGCTATGGGTGATTGATTAATATTGAATGGTTGATATTGAATGATTGATATTGGTTATTGAATGATATTGGATGTTTGATATTGGATGATTGGTTGACACTGGATGATTTGGATGATTTGGATGACTATGATATTTGTGATATACTGCTTTGTGAGATGAATGTTGATATGAATTATCTATTGTGATAATATTATTCATCTATCTGTTTATATCATCTTGAATAAGTTAAACTGTTTAAATCCCTTAAGTACAACTTGTACATTAAAATGGCGTTTGGTTTCGGTGAGACCGGGATCGGGTTTCCATATTTGGATATCCGAAAACCACATCGATTCCAATTAAACGTTAGGTCGTTAATCCAAGTGGAGCAAGTGAAGACTCGAGGTGTAAGGGGCTATACGTCAGTATAACTCTGTGGGTGATTCCGTAATGAGTTTGACGGAATAGAACTTATAGATTCGAGATGGAGATTTAGAGTGCAAGGGCTATGGTCGTTGACTCTGAGGGTGATTCCAATATGGGTGCAACGAGATAGTGCCTTCGGTTTCGTTCGAACCCGAACGAACTTGTATGGATTGAATGCTTTCAGCGCATCGTCCGATGGATGATGAGCATTCTAAGATAGATGTGTTCTATAAAGGTAATCGCAGCCTCAAGCCTCATCAACCGGGAATGACTAAAACAGGGGAGGTGCAGCAAGGCTTCGTGGGTAGCTCCAACTGGAGAGCAAGATTAATCCCTGTCTAGAGGTCCCTTTTTATTCGGCTGTGTGGGGCGGTTGAATTCCGAACAACCGCCGGGGTTGTCTCGTTCGGGATTGTTCAGTAAGGAATGGTCCCGGACTTGTGTTGCAGGGGATGAAGGGAGTAATCCTCGGTACTGTGATCTAGACCACGTACTGTGACGGGCGGTACCCTAGTAGCCCTGCCATTGTTGGAAACCCATTTTCCCTACGAGACCCTACGATTTTGTTTGTATTACCCACTTTTGTGGCTAGTAGCTGGAATTTAATAGATGCAACAATTTCGGCTATTTCTTATTTACTTGAAAACCCTAGACACTATTATAATATCACTGGATTTCCTATCAAATGTTTTGGTTAGCGTAAGGTAAAAACTTTTCCATGTTTATGTGTGGGAAGTCTTACGTGATACCTTTTCTTTTCAAAAGATTTTCTAAAGTTAAGAAATCTTTAAACCGTTTACTCACACCAGACCTCTGTCTGACCCGAGTGTTTATTTTCTGTTTTATTAAACTCTTGGGTACTCATATTATGTATGAGTAGTCAAGTGATTCAGGTTTGCTTGACGAATTCTGGAGGAGTAATGGAGCAGGAGGCTTCCACATGTAGATATATTATGTTTCCGCTGTGTTGGTGATATCTGTATCTTGTATAGTTGAGTTGTATGAATTAGACAGATGTTTATAACTGTCTAATATGTGTTGTACAGTTGTGTACTTTGATGTATTATGATACTATGTATTAATTTATTTGATATATTATATTTTATTCGTTCCGCTGTGAGTTCTCTGATGTTGTTCACTTTCTTCTTTCTCTTTCTTTTCTTTTTCTATCCCTTTCTTTCTTCACTAGTGATGCGATTTTCCGGGAGTAGAAAGTCGGGTCGCTACAGTTGGTATCAGAGCGTTAGGCTGAGTGAATACCTAAGCTCTGATGTTTGTCTTTCTTTAGGGAGCATTAGGTTGAGTGAATACCTAGGCTCTGTAGTGGTGTCTTTCTTGAGAGAGCGTATTTGTAATTTTTATATAACTATATATATATATATTTATATCTACCTGATCTGTTGGGTTATCTGTTCGGATTTTCCAACATAAGTTTTAGAGGTAGATGGAGTAGTGGTTTGTGTGTGTAACACGATTACCACTAATGGATGAGGTTCATATGTTGAGGTTGGAAGTATTTGTCGAGACTGTAAACCTAATACCGTCTCGAGTGAGATTTGTAGTTTGGAATAAGGATTTCTCTGATATCCGAAGGAAATTCTTTTAAAGATTCGGAGTTTATCTTTGAAGTATAAGTTTGGATTTCTCTCGGGTGAGCGAATTATTCTTGAGTTTGGATTTGATGGAAGTGCAGAAGTAAGTGATGGTATCTTGGTAACTGCGTGGAGAAATGCAGTATTCTTGGATATTTTCTGAAGATGTTTTCTCTTGAAGCAGTTTTAGAGGTTGTTGAGGAGCAATCTTTACCTACCACAGGGAAGACTTATTTGAGTAGTAGTTATCTGGATCATCAGTATGGAGGTTGGCTGTTCTGGAATATGGGACTAAGGTCTATGAGTTGCCTCGCTTCGGCATGGTCTCATTTTTATTCCTTTAAGAAGAGTAAGGTGTTGATGCTTGATTTGGAGCCCGAGTTTCTTGGGAAGTTTTCTGCCATCTTCGAGTCAGTTATGTGGTTTGTTGAAGGTTTTGGAGTTGAGCATTTGGATTAGAAGTCTGTGGATAGCTGTGGTAGCAGTTCAGCTCGAAGTGTTCGGTGTGCTAACGAGAAAGTCTTTTAGCTTTACAGTATCATCAAGTAGAGTTCAGAAGCAGCAGTGTGGTTGTTTCTCCGATGGTTCTGGAATCTTATTGGTTCTTCGTATAACTGTCCGAGCAGATGGAGGAAGTTTTCTTGAAAAGTTAACCTTGTTTGGAAAAGCTTTAAGCTGTTCTAATTGGTAAAGAGAGGACAGTTTCTTTGGAATCCGAATTAGGTTGAATCGCAAAAGTGACTTGCGATTGGTTTGGAATTTTCTTGAGCATTCTTTTGTTTGAGACTTAGGGTTCTCATGAGGAAGTAGGAGCTGCTGATGTAATCAGAAGGATTGTCTGCATCTGAAATTGAGTTCCATATTGTTTTGGTAGATAGCCCGGTTATAGGATGGTTCTTGGAGAAGTAGAGATTGGTGTAGCAGCTCAAGAAATTATTTTTGGAATTTGGATTTGGTTAGATCTTGTTTTTGAATTGGATTCCGTAATAAGGTTGTGTGACCGAGTCGGATGTGTCACCAAGATTATATGGATTTGATGAACAAAGTTTCGAGTATATATATTGGATAAGTTTGTATTCGTGTTCATCAACAGTATTCTCCTCTATTTCAAAATCAGAGTTGTGCAGCGGAAGCGGGGTAGCAGCTGGGCAAGGAAGGAAGTAAGTTCTGGTTGCTATTGTTTGAGTAGTAAAATTTGTGTTCTGGATTTCAACAGGATTATGGAAGACTTTTCTGTTGAATAGAATCCTGAAGCTAGTTTGCTTTGGTCTAGTTGTTTCTGGAATTATCAGCATAGGTTGAGCTGATCAGGAAGAGATTGTCAGCCCTGGATTGTCTATTGAGTTATGCAGATATGAGATAAGGAGTTTTGGAATTCGAAGTTGGAGACTTCATTTGTTGTTAAGATTTCCCTGGTTAAGAGAGCAGAAATTGAGTAAGATTGGTTGGGTAGTTCTGAGGCATTTGAGATTTCTTATCTGTGTTATGATAAGATAAGATTTGTTGTCTATGAAATTGAATTGCCAGTTTGGATAACTGGAGTTCATTATATTTCACGTATCTCTGAGGGAGTATGTGTATGATTTATTGTTGGTTGTTGAATCTGTAGTTCAATTGGAGTTGGATGTTGAGCTGGATTTGAGTATAGTCTGGTGTTCTGTTCAGGATTGGTGGATCTAGAGAAGAGAGGAGCTCTGGTTTTTGGTAGAGTAGTTGGTTTGTTAGCTTCTGTAGAGCGAGTCTCCCGGTTATTTTTACTTGGGAAACTCGAACTAGTATTAGAATTTTATTCTGACGCATGTCAGGATAATTAGTTAAGTTTATTTGTATGATTGATTGCTTTGGTTGTTAGTTACTGGTTGTTAGGAATGCTTTGCTAATTGAAATTAAAATCTTTACTGGATTATTAAATTACCTTTGCTTTTAAATTTCGGGGACGAAATTCTTTTAAGGGGGAAGGATTGTAACGACCCGGAATTTTGGGCAATAACGATTTAATAGTCTGCAATAATAATTTAATTGGTTTGATAATTTTCTTTGAAATTTTAATTTAAATTTGGTAAATTTGATCTTTTCAAGGTTAATAAATTTTAATCCGACAATATTGATAAGAATTGTTTTTCAAAAGCTAATAAATTTTATTCTATTTATAATATATATGTTTGATATATATTGTGAATATGAGATCTTTTGTTTCAAATTTAAGATGCATTTTCAAATTGTAATATATGTAAGCATATGTTATAATTTGATATTGTTTTGAAAATTTAGTTTAATCTATTAATAATTTATGTATGAATGAATATTGCAATTTTAAAGTTTTGTTTTAAATTCAATAAGATTTTCAAAAGATAATTTAGTTTAATTCAATTGTTTCAAATATAAGATTGTTATTTATTTTTAAATAAAATAGTTTCATAGGGATTCAAACAAGCTTTGTTTTGTTTTCTTTTATTAAAATTTTAAATGGTTATAAAAGTATAAGTTTTAGATTTTTTAATACATGTATAAGATTTTATTTATATTATAATTAGTTTAGTATATTTTCTTTTAAAAGTAAACTTATTTATATACATATAAGTATTTATCAATTAAGAAAGTAAATATGTAAATTTATATTTTCATTTGAAATCAAATAATTTTTTTTAAAACACTTAAGTCATGTGTAACCATGTTAGGTTTCTTAATAACACTTGTTAATCAATTGAGCAAATAAAATGACATTTGTAAGTTTTTGAACAAGTGTCTTTATTTTAATCTTATACTTTCTTTAATCTAGATAAACATAACTCTTTTATCCTTTATCTTCTCTACTAAAGATTCAAAACCAGAAATTAATAATATAAAAAAAATCAGACTATATCAAACCTGAGATTTTAAAATCAAACTCAAAGCTCTTCACTTCAACTAGAACCTGCAAATTTAAAACCCAAAACCAAATCAGAAAACTGCAAATTTAAAGTACTGAAATTGTAGCCTGCAAATTCAAATGGAATTCAATCTTCAACTTGTTTTGAAGATCAATCTGCAACTAAATCAAATTACAACCTGCAAATCAAAGATTATTGAAGCATGCAAAGAAATTCACTTCAACAGTAAATGCATTTTTAATTAGAGTTAAAGCCTGGGAAGTAAAAGTTTCTCTGCTCTGCCTTCTTAAAATGGTGAGTAAATTATTTTTTTAAAAACAGATTTACTAATTTGAAGTTAGTTGTGTATGCATGCAATAAAATTAGGCTTGGATTATGAATATTAGTTATAGGAAAATGTGTTTGCTTGAATGCCTGAACATTTAAACATAGGTTCTGTTATTTTGGTCTTACCTCTCTGTAATTTCAATAACTCATTCTTATGCATTGATAATATGTAATTTGCAAGCTGGAGATGATTGAAATCATAAAGTTTCATTACTAAATCTTTCTTCGAGTTTAAAATAAATATTCAAGCTGAATTTTCTGTAAAAAGGCAGTGAAAACTAAATTTGGATAAAATCAATTATTCTAATTTCTATCTTGGATTACATGTCTGTAATCACGAAGAGAAGTCATGAATTTTGATAGAAATATCATAATTTTTAGTTGAGGGATTATCATGAATTTCGGTTTTGAACCTTTCTTGAGTTTTTGTTGATTTCAGATGAATCACTCGATGATTTGAGTTGATATTTGGTTCTAAGATAGCATTTGAGGTGTAGAATTTGGGAAAAATGCAAGTTAATTTTTCTATTGAGTGGATTGAAGGAATTTTGAGGAAGTAGGGTTTTTGTTTGATGTTGCTTTCGGCATGATCAATGAGACATGGCCGCGGGAATGTTGAACCGAGTTCGCTCATTTTTGGGGTGGACGATGTGCTTGGGTGTGGCGTTCGTTGGTGAAAAGGGCGGGGTTCAAGAGTGTGTGATGATCGGCGTTTGGGTGATTTTGTGGCCGCGATGGGTCGCGTTGTTCTTTGGGTTCGATTCGAAATGGTGAAATTTTGATTCGCTTGCGTTTGGTTCGATCTGAGTATGGTTTGGAGCTCGCGAGGAAGGGAGTGATGATCGTTGTTGGTTGTGATGAGCGACGCTGGTCGGAGATCATGGTGCAAGTGCACGAGTGTACATGCTGTACACTGGCTGTTGGATTTTGGGAAAGAAGGATTTTTACTTGTTGGGTGATCGAGTTGTACTCGGGTATGACTCGAAGAAGATGGGAGGGGCAAGTCGCTTCGGGGTTGACGCGAGAGCTGCCTGGGTTTGTACTCGGGGTTTCTAGGTGGATAGCTCGAGTATTGAGGATGGTGGAATCTGGTCTAAGTTCAGTAAAACATAAAAAAAAAGGGGGGGGGGGTACAGGTTTTTATATCAAGTTCAAATTATAAAAACGAGATTATTAAAATAAACTTAATCCTTGATGAAAGATTAATGCTATTCAAGCTTATAAAAAGTGTTAATTGAATTTTAGATTTCAAGTTTAAATTATTTTAAGATGTTTGTTTTTTTTAATTATCTAACTAAATTTCGAAGTTCAATTTAAAAGGAATGTTTTGAATTTAAATATTAAATCAAAGTTTAAGTAAAGTATAAAACAATGTTTTATTAACAAGTTTTCAAATTTATATTGAAAAATAATAAGTAAATTAGATAATTAAAGTATTTTAAAGTTTTCAAATTTGAATTCTCAATGCTTTATTTCAAATGAAGTTTAAGATATAATTATTGAATAAATTTGTCATTAAGGTTAATAAAATTTGATTAATTTCAAATGATTTATTTATGAAGATAAATAAGGTTAATTTATTTTTGTTATGAATGTAAAGATACATATTTAAATGATTCATTAATAAGTAAAAGTTAATTAGGAACGATGTTTTCTTAATTAATTAAAGATTTTGGAATATATTAGAAGTAATTAATTAATTGTTTAATTTATTTCAAATAATTAATTAATTGTTTATCTAATTTTAAATAATCACTTAATTATGGATTAATTAAGTGTAATTACTTAATGAAGTAATCAATGGTTAATTTTTGAATGTGATTAGAATGTTAATTACTTAGGGAAGTAATTAGGGAAGTTACTCATGATAGTAATTAATGAAAGTGATAAATGGAATCACTTAATATTATCAATTGAAGAATTGATTAATATGATTGTTTTAAGTTAATTAATTATGGATTAATTAATTAATTAATGAATTAAGAATTATTTAATAATGTAATTAATTATTTTTAAGTAATTAATTAAGAAAGTAATTAAGATTTATTAAAGGAAATAATTAGAGATAATTACTTATGTAAGTACTTAAGAGTTAATTACTTAATTTATTTTAATTAATTAATTAATATGATTAACTAAATAAAGAATGATATTAATTTTAATTACTAAGTGTAATTAATTAAAATGGAATTAATTAGTAAAGTAATTAATTAAGGATTAATTATTGATTAATAATTACTTAATGAAGTAATTAAAGATTAATTAATTTGATTAATTAATCAAGGATTAATATAATTAATTTTGAAAAGAAATTACTTAAGAAGTTAATTAATTATGATAAGTAATTACACAAATTGTAAATTACTAGTTGTGATAAATGAGATGATTTATTACAAGTTAATTATTTAATAAAGGATTATTAATTAATAAAGATTATTAATTAATATAATTAATGAAGTAATTAATTAAAGTAATTAATTTAAGTGTGATTAATTATTTGTAATTAATTATGGATTAATGAAATTAATGAAATTAATTATGGTTAATTAATTTATGAAGGATCATTAATTTGTAATTAATGATAGCAATTAGAAGTTAATTACTGAATATGGTTAAGGATAATTACTTGGATGTAATTAAAGGATAATTAATCGAAGAAGATTAGTTAAGGAAGATCATTAGGAGATGATTAATGAATTTGATTTGTAATAAATCAATGAAGCAGGAGTTAGGATAATCCAAATGATTAAAGGATAGTAATTAATTTAATTAGAGGTTAATTAAATTGATTAAGAATTAATCAATTCTGCTATGGATGATTGATTAATATTGAATAGTTGATATTGAATGATTGATATTGGTTATTCAATGATATTGGATGTTTGATATTGGGTGATTGGTTGACACTGGATGATTTGGATGACTATGATATTTGTGATATACTGCTTTGTAAGATGAATGTTGATATGAATTATCTATTGTGATAATATTATTCATCTATCTGTTTATATCATCTTGAATAAGTTAAACTGTTTAAATCCCTTAAGTACAACTTGGACATTAAAATGGCGTTTGGTTTCAGTGAGACCGGGATCGGGTTTCCATATTTGGATATCCGAAAACCACATCGATTCCAATTAAACGTTAGGTCGTTAATCCAAGTGGAGCAAGTGAAGACTCGAGGTGTAAGGGCTATACGTCAGTATAACTCTGTGGGTGATTCCGTAATGAGTTTGACGGAATAGAACTTATAGATTCGAGATGGAGATTTAGAGTGCAAGGGCTATGGTCGTTGACTCTGAGGGTGATTCCAATATGAGTGCAACGAGATAGTGCCTTCGGTTTCGTTCGAACCCGAACGAACCTGTATGGATTGAATGCTTTCAGCACATCATCAGGTGGACGATGAGCATTCTAAGATAGATGTGTTCTATAAAGGTAATCGCAGCCTCAAGCCTCATCAACCGGGAATGGCTAAAACAGGGGAGGTGCAGCAAGGCTTCGTGGGTAGCTCCCACTGGAGAGCAAGATTAATCCCTGTCTAGAGGTCCCTTTTTATTCGGCTGTGTGGGGCGGTTGAATTCCGGACAACCGTCGGAGTTGTCTTGTTCGGGACTTTTCAGTAAGGAATGGTCCCGGCCTTGTGTTGCAGGGGATGAAGGGAGTAATCCTCGGTACTGTGATCTAGACCACGTACTGTGACGGACGGTACCCCAGTAGCCCTGCCATTGTTGGAAACCCATTTTCCCTACGAGACCCTACGATTTGGTTTGTATTACCCACTTTTGTGGCTAGTAGCTGGAATTTAATAGATGTAACAATTTCGGCTATTTCTTATTTACTTAAAAACCCTAGACACTATTATAATATCACTGGATTTCCTATCAAATGTTTTGGTTAGCGTAAGGTAAAAACTTTTCCATGTTTATGTGTGGGAAGTCTTACGTGATACCTTTTCTTTTCAAAGGATTTTCTAAAGTTAAGCAATCTTTAAACCGTTTACTCACACCAGACCCCTGTCTGACCCGAGTGTTTATTTTCTGTTTTATTAAACTCTTGGGTACTCATATTATGTATGAGTAGTCAAGTGATTTAGGTTTGCTTGACGAATTCTAGAGGAGTAATGGAGCAGGAGGCTTCCATGTGTAGATATATTATGTTTCTGCTGTGTTGGTGATATCTGTATCTTGTATAGTTGAGTTGTATGAATTAGACAGATGTTTATAACTGTCTAATATGTGTTGTATAGTTGTGTACTCTGATGTATTATGATACTATGTATTAATTTATTTGATATATTATAATTTATTCGTTCCGCTGTGAGTTCTCTGATGTTGTTCAGTTTCTTCTTTCTCTTTCTTTTCTTTTTCTATCCCTTTCTTTCTTCACTAGTGATGCGATTTTCCGGGAGTAGAAAGTCGGGTCGCTACACTCAGGCCTTTCGTACTTTTTAAATCATAAACGAAAACCCTGGACTGTACGTACTTGCTTGTTTGTATCTCTGCACCTCCTTGTTCTAATAACGTGCTTTTCTTTTGTATTTGCAGGTAAATGTCTCACAAAGTGGAAACCCGATCAGAAAAGAAAAAAATCTACGGACAGAAGTGAGTCTTCCGCCGTGCCCCCAGTCCAGCCGGGACCAACGCGACACGGACCTGCCCCGAGGTCATTAGCGGACGGATATGGCCCTCAGGAGCTTCTGAACTCTCCTCCCGATTGCTTTCCGAGCTCAAAGAAGGGCAACTTGATGCCATCGCTCGCTCTTTTGGGATTGACAGGGTGAGTATGCTGTTGCCGGGAGATGATGTGATGCCGTATGATCCTCCTGAAGGATTTTTGCTTACAGCCGATACCATTGTATGTGCGGGGCCATTCCCCCAATCAATGCCTGGATAGTCAGCTTTCTTACCTATTTGAAGGTGGCTCCATTCCAACTTCAGCCCAATTCCTATGCTATCCTGGTGTGTTTGTTCATCATTTTCTAGAGTAAGTACGGGCGCCCCCTTCCAACCGGGAGATTCGGTACTTATATAATTTGAGAGGTTAGAAGAAGGGGTCCCATACATCAGTTTGGAATCGGCCGTGTCCTTCAAGCCGGTCTTGGACTTATACTCGAAGTTCACCATGTTTAAGAAGGAATGGTTCTTCGTCAAGGACGACTCTGTTTCTTTTCGCCTTTTCACTTCTGGCTGTAAGTTGAATTTCATTTGTGATTTCTCTGTCCCAACTGCAATGCTTCTTCTTATATGCTTCTGTTTCTTGCTAGCAACAGGTGGCTTTGCGGCCGCGGAGAATGATCGCCTGGTACAGATGGCTGCGGAAATAAAGGCCATTTCGGGACGGGATAGGTCGGCTTCTTACCTGATCAGGAACGCCACTCTCCTGTAGTACAACTTAATTCTGCCACGTCAATCTGTGGTTAAGCAGAGAGATACAGCCGAGGAGAGGGCTGCTAAAGCTAAAGACGGGGCTACTGCGAAGAGTAGCAAGAGGAGACCTTTCTCGGTACCTCCAGTCGTCAGGGGAAAGAAGCTTAAGAAATCTGTTGGACCCTCTCACAGCACATGCCCAGATGTTCCGGAGGAGGAAAGTGGAGAGGAAGAACGAGGCGAGGAGGAGAGCGGAGGTGATGGAGAAGGTGATGGTGGTAACGGTGGCGCAGGGCAGAGCGGTAGTGGCGTTGTTGCCTTGACTTCTGGGCAAGCGGGTGAGATTCAAGAGTGGACGAATGATGCCTTCCGTCAAGCCTTCGAGGGGTTGGGGGAAGGTCCGGCCTTGGTGGAGAAATCGAAGAAGTCTGATAAGGCCGGGACGGGTGCCAGTCTATCTTCTGAGAGTATTTCAGCTAAAGCAACTCCGGCGGTTCAAGGTGAATTCTTAACTTCCGCAGACTTCCTTTATGATAAGGACTTAGTAATATTTTATGGCCAGCTCCCATCCTGGAATGAGATTCAGGACTTATTGCAGTATCCCACTCCCCCTCAGGGTTTGTAAAATAAATGCGTTTTCCTACTCCGTTTAACTTAACATATCTCTCGGATTATAGTTTCATGCATGCTTGTAACACTTGGTTTTTATTCCAGGAACGGGTAAGGCGGCCAAGACATTAGATATTCGGCACCGCCTTGAACAATACAAGCTACTCAAAGCTTCCGCCAAACCAAAGTCGTCAACTAGCTGTCCCGGAGATGTGGTTGGCTATCGCCCTCTTCTCGGAGTTATTGAAGAAGATATGCAAAAGAGGAAGAGGGGCCGATCTTTGTTTGAACCTTCACCTGGCCCTCAGCCTCCAGTCCAGCCTATCCATGATATTACTGAGGAAGATATTGAGTTTATGCCTTCCCCACATCCGTCCGAAAATCCAACCGTCACCCCGATAGACCACCCTGGTTTGGTTCGCAACCCATTTGCCGGCCACCCGGATCTGGACTTGAGTTTTCAGGACATTTCTTTTGACGAGGCCACGGGTGAGCATCTTCTCCCCCGCAATCCCATGGTATGGGTGCTTGATGAGGCTAAGTCCTTAGACCTCGATTTGCTTACTACTCGGATTGTGACCAGGGGAATGAGGCCAAGGCAAACATCGATCGTCTGGCTGAAGAGACCAAGAGGCTAATGGAGCATCATGGTCGACTGGCCAAGGATGGAGAGGAAATCGGAAGTGCTAACATTCGGTTGCGGCTAAGGGTTTCTGATCAGGCCAAACAGCTTGCCGATCAGGCTATCCAGATATCCCAGCATGTGGCGGCCTCCAGACGACTAAAGAACACCATGGAAGAGGCTAGCAAGGCTGAGTTGCGAAAAATGGAGGCTGTTTGCAAAGAACGAATTGACATGGCCATCGCAACGGTGGATGAGGTTCGGAGAGCGGATCTTGAGCAGGTAGAGGAGTTATCTGGGAGGCTTGAGGCCGCAGATCTTGCTCAGGCCAAGCTGAAGGAGGAGATGGAAGTGATGCGGAAATCCCTTCAGGCTGACTGGTCGAGATACCGATTGGAGAGAGATGCTGCCGTCGCACGGCTGTCGACTTCTGAGGCCCGGATGAAAGAGTTTGAGGAGAAGGAGGGGATGATGGATGAGATGCTCTAGGACATGTATTTCCGAACTTGGAAGCAGGGCAACCTGTCTTGGATGGACGACTATCCCCGGGTCATGGCTAGGATATATCTTCGGGCTTTGGAGGAGGCTAAGGTCGATGCGGATAAGGAAGGTCGTGCGACTTTCAGGATGGGTGTGGTTACGGCCTAATTTACTAAGGAAGAGAAGGTAGCGGTTAAGGATGGCATGCGGCTGCTCGCTGCGGATGAGGTAGGCGTGCAGCTAGATGATGATGATTAGGGAGCAGATGCTGGTAAGTCTTCCCTCTCAATCTTTCCTTAAGTTTATTGCGTATAATTTATCTGATGGATTCTTTTCCCGAATCGGACAGGTGGGACCCCTGGCCAGCATGCTGGGAGTTCTGACCCTGCGGTCAAGTAGATCCCGGAGAGCGAGCAGGATAGAGGCGGAGCCCTGCTGCAGCTTATTATTTTTTGGCCTACTTGGCATTCCTGTATATACTAGTCCCAAAACATTAATGTACTTTTGGGTTGTAATTATATCATTTGTAATGAACGGCTTTATTTTTTGACATGTAATTTCATAACATAGACTCATTCTGCTATATTTGAATGCTTTTGTTACTTTGATGTGTTGCATAAGAAATATAGTTGTGCATGTGCTAGTGATTCAATTGTGTTTAATGCTAATGTCTTGCTTAACCTATAACTTATGTTTGGTAATGTTAGTGTGATGTGCGCATAAATTATAGCTACGTATTTATATACAAGAGAAGAAAGTACCGCCCTTCAAGTTTTAGCTGTATATGGTAGCTTTGAATGTCTTGTGTAGCTGAGTATGGAATGCAGTTGAGTGTCATGTCATCTAGTTGTGAGTTCCTATTTCCATCGGCGGGCATCTCCTATTCGGTGTCCTGTACTTTAGGGATCGTTGTAGAGGATAGGAGGAAAGTTTTTATAAATAAAATGGAAATACAAGAAATAGTAAAACTTCCAATCACGGAAGGCCGTCGATATGTTTAAGTTCGTGGCAAACGGGTTTTGTAGTCACTTCCCCTAGCTGTGGGTCTTGGAGACATTTGTCACCCATCTTACGCCTCCACGGGGAGTTTATCTTTTTTACCACAGCCGCACTGAAGACATATCAAAACCGAGATCGCGCACAGTAACTACCCGAGCCATTATGGCCCGCAATCGTGGGTATTATTCGATTTACTGTGACCGGCTAGCGTGGATGCCGATCGTCAACCGTGAACTACCCCTGGCTGGCCACACCTTATGTTAGGGCTTAAAGTAGGTTCACAGTTGCCGGCAAGCCAAACGCCGTAATGAGCTACCATCGGCTATAGCAAGCCTTCTTGATGGCTTATAATCGGCTCATTACAGTTGGATTTGAGGGTAGTCGCGAGCAATGAGTTAACCCGCAGCAGAGGGATGCCGGAGCAAAAGTGTTTCATTGGCGAGTGCATAGATTCGTATAGTACCTGTTAGGTCTTGTCCAGGTGAAGCCGCGCTATGATGCGTCTTGAATGGAAATGCAGGATTTTGTTCAACAGAAAAGGATAAAACTCAACAAGTAGCCAAGACATAGAGGAACGAGTTAACATGAGACAAGATTTTTAAAGTGGTTCGGCACGAAAATGCCTACGTCCACTGATTGTCTTTGTTAATTCACTTCATATGGACAGTACAAGTTAAGAAAAGTATCGACGAAGGTGTTGGATGTTCCATGCCCTCTAGAACACCTCTCCGTCCACTGTTGACAAAATATAGGCTCCGTTGTGGAGATCTTTTGTGAATTACATAGGGTCCCTCCCAGACTGGATCTAGCGCCCCGGGGCGCGGAAGACCCGTTTGAGGACAAGATCTCCTTCTTGTAAGCTGCGGTGTTTGACTTTGGAGTTGTATTGTGCTGCTACGTTTTGCTTGTGAGCTGCTGCTTTGAGTGCTGCATCATTTCTTCTCTCCTCAATTAGATCCAAAGACATGTGGAGGAGTTATTCGTTCTCTTCTGGGTTGTAGTGGATCCTACGGTGAGAAGGCACAACAGTTTCAACTGGGAGCATGGCCTCCGATCCGTATGCTAAAGAGAAAGGAGTATGCCCTGTTGATGTTCTGTAAGATATGCGGTACGCCTAAAGTGCCGTAGGAAGTTCATCCACCCATGCGCCTTTTGACTTTTCAAGTTTCTTCTTGATTAGGGGTTTGAGGATTTTGTTGACAGCTTCGACTTGTCCGTTTGCCTGGGGGTAAGCCACAGATGAGAAGCTTTTGTGAATTCCGTGCTCTTGGCACCAGTCGCTGAATTCCTCGCTGTCAAATTGAAGTCCATTGTCCGATATGATTTTGAGTGGAATCCCGTACCTGCATAAAACATTTTTGATCAAGAAGTTAATAACTTTTGCCGAAGATATTTTATTTAGAGGCTCTGCTTCGGCCCGTCGGCAATTTGCAAATCAAATCAATTCCCCATACTGCAAAAGGCCAAGGGTTGGTCATTTGAGTAATCTCGTTTGTTGGTAGTTGAGGAATTTTAGCAAATTTCTAACATCTGTCACATCTCTTGACGAAGTCTAGGGCGTCTTTGTTTAAGGTGGGCCAGTAATATCCGTATCGGAGTATTTTCTTTGTTAGAGTCTGCCCTCCGGTGTGATCTCCGCAACTTCCTTGATGGATGTTGGACAAGACTTCCCCAGCTTCCCTTCCAGCGATACACCTTAATAAGGGATTAGAGAAGCCGCGCCAATAGAGGATGCCTTCTTGTAATGTGTAGCGGGAAGCTTTCCTTAAGATTTTCTTGTAATGTGTATGCTAGCTTTTCAAGCTTAGGGTATCTAGTTTCTGCCCCTGTAAATCTCTTGCTTACAAAGTATACGGGCCGCTGTGCGCGATTGTCTTCTCTCACCAAAGCGGCGCTTAAAGCATGGGACGATACAGCAAGGTATAGGTATAGTTCTTCGGCTTCATTTGGAGTTGAGAGTACTAGTGGTCTCTGAAGGTGTTCGATCAGGTTAAGGAAGGCTGTCGAGCATTCGTCGGTCCATTCGAACTTTCCTTTGTCTTTCTTTAGAGCTTCGAAGAAAGGGATGCATTTGTCGGTCGGTTTAGAGATGAACCTTCTTAGGGAGGCCACTTTCCCGTTTAGGCTTTGCATCTCTCTTCGAGTGGATGGTATCTTAATATCTTGCAAAGCCCGAACTTGTTCGGGGTTTGCTTCAATCCCCCGGCATGGACGATGAATCCCAAGAACTTTCCCGACGTTGCTCCGAAGGAGCACTTTAGAGGGTTCAGCTTCATTCCATATTGGCGAAGTACTTGAAACATCTCGTCCAGGTGGTTTATTTGATCGTGGGCTTTCCTCGATTTTACCAGCATGTCATCCACATAAACTTCCATAGTTCGTCCTATTAGTTCCGCAAACATCTTGTTGACGAGGCGCTGATAAGTAGCTCCGGTGTTTTTAAGTCCAAAAGGCATTACTCTGTAGCAGTACAATTCCCGGTCAGTGATGAAACTAGTGTGGTCTTGGTCGGGGGCATGCATAGGGATCTGCTTATATCCTGAGTATGCGTCCATAAAGGATAAGAGCTCGTGTCCGGCTGTGCTGTCCACGAGCTGATCGATTCGGGGGAGCGGGAAGCAGTCCTTCGGGCAAGCGTCATTTAAGTTGGAGAAGTCGATGCATGTTTGCGACTTCCCATTAGCCTTCTTTACCAGCACCGAGTTGGCGATCCATTCTGGGTAGATGGCTTCTCGTATGAAGTTATTGACAAGTAGGTTCTTTACTTCCTCCTCGAGGGCTGTTGATCGTTCTGCCCCCATGCTTCTCTTTTTCTGCTTTACTGGCACCTTGGTGGGATCGATGTTCAGTATGTGGCATGCTACGTCTGGGGAGATTCTTGTCATGTCAGCTTGCGTCCATGCAAATACATCCATGTTGTGGCGAAGAAAATAAATGAGTTGATCCTTTAATTCTTCTTTTAGTTGAGATCCGATTTTCAATAGTCTACTTGAGTCATGTTTGTCTACAGCTACGAATTCCATAGCCTCTGCAGGCTCGGCGGTGGCCTCCTCCTCTTTGTCCCTGGGATCTAATTCATTGAAAGGATCACTGGTATATCGAAGAGGAGGGGCTTTCTTTAGTTGCTATGCTTCCAAGCTTTTCATGCAGAGAGTAGTCTCTGCATTTTTCCCTTTATCTTTTCTGCGGTTATTGCGAAGTTCAGTTACATAGCAGTCTCGAGCAGCGTCTTGATCTCCCTCTACTTCTCCTATTCCGTTATCTGTTGGAAATTTCATCTTCAGCCACCATGGGGCTAGGACAATTTGAAAGTCAGACAAGGCTGGTCTTCCCAAAAAGGCGTTGTAGGCCGAGTGGTTCTCTATTAGTACAAATGTTTGTTTTCGTACAACAGAGCGGGGATGACTTCATATTTCAACAAAGAGGTCCAGTTGCCGGAGGGGCATCTTTGCATCTCCAGTGAAGCCATGCAGCGGTTTGCTACAGGGAGACACATCCTTCATTGACAGCTTCATTTTGTCGAAAGCATGCTTGAATAGGATATTTACTGAACTTCCAGTGTCTACTAGAATCCAGAAAACTTTGGCTGGACCGAACCAGGCAGAGATGACCATAGGATCCATGTGTGGGTACTGCCTTCCCTCTAGATCACGCCTACTGAATGTGATGTCGTCATTCTCTTTCCGTTTTGGGTGGCGTTCTTCCATAACAGAATTAACGTAGCCTTCATCGTTTCTAAGTGACTTACCGTATCTTTCCATCTCTGCCCAGCTTCCGTCGGCGATGTGTGGTCCTCCTGATATGGTATGACCACTATCTTCTCTTGACTAGAGCCGTTGGTGTTGCGATTTCCTCCGCCTACTTCCGGGAGGGGTAGTCCTGGATTCTCATCGGTAGGAGTCGAAGTCTTGTTCTGACCTTTGACATAGCTCTCTAGTCTTTTCCTTCTGATGTGTTCTTCAATCAAGTCCCGGAGATGGTGGCATTCATTGGTGTCATGTCCATGGGATTCGTGGAAGCGGCAGAACTTTCCAGACTTGAGTGCGTTATCTGATTCCTTCTTGTGCGGGGCGCGCTTGTATCTAACTTCGTCTTGGGTTGCTAGGAAGATGTTTTCGATTGTTTCATTCAAAGGAGTGTAAGAGTCAAATCTTGGTCCTGGTCGATATAAGCGCTTTTCTCCCTTCTTGCCCCCAGCATTGTCTCTAGAGTCATTTCTCTGAATATTCTTTGCTGCAGCGGGAACCCTGTCTGGACTTGCCTTAGCCTATTGTCCTGACTGCCTCTCAGTGGAAGCGTCTTCAAGTCTCATATATTTTCCAGCTTCATGGAAGAAATCGGGTAAAGTAGCTGGTTTTTCTTTCGTTAGTCTTCTAGCAAATTTAGTATCCGGGTGCATGCCACTTCAGAGGGCCATTAGGATAAGTTTCTCATCGGCATCTTGAACTGCAGCCGCTACGGCGTTGAATCGGGTTAAATATTGCTGCACTGTCTCTCCAGGCTTTTGTTTGATATTAGATAAGGAATAAGCGTCCTTGGGTTGTTCCACATGAATGCGAAACTGGCTGATGAACTTTTCTTTCAACATTTCCCACGAGCTGATGGACCCTTGGGGTAGGTGGCAGAACCAGGAGGTAGCTAGATCTGCCAAGAATAGTGGGAAGCATTTACACAATACTCCCTCTATTGCTCCGCTCATGAGCATATGCTATGTGTATCTTTGTAGGTGTACGACGGGGTCAGAGGTTCCCTTGTAAGGTTCCATTGTTGGCATTTTCCATTCTCGGGGGGTGATGGCAATTTCGATATATGGGTGAAAGGGCTGGTTACCCTAGCGCCTATCCCTCTATCTCTTTGGTCCCGTTGGACGCACTCTCTGAACAATCACGCCAACCTTTCATCAGAACTTGGAGCGGATAGAAATGAGTTTGGTTCTTCCCGGCGGGATTGATTCCATCCAGATAACCTGTAGGGATGGTATCGTCTATCACTCCTAGCATTCTCCAATGGCCGCCTCTGGTCTTCCGGGGGCGTGCTGGGATCAGCCACAGTTGGCTCTTGCCTTGATCTTTCCCTGCTGGGTTCTCTTCTCAGCACTTCCTCGGGTCCAACTTCGGGCTGGACTCCATCTCGGCCCCGTTCCTTGGTGTTTCTATGGTTAGGTAGCATGGCAGGCTCAGCTACATCCGACTCTTACTTGGTACCTCCCCTGTTGGGTTCGGTTCCAAGCGTTTCCTCGGGTCGTAATTCGGGCTGAGTCCGAGCTCGGCTCCAATCATAGCTGTTTCTGTTGTTAACCTCTTCGAAGAAGAAAGACCCTTGTCATCTCCTAGATCCTCCAGACTGGGACTCACCGCATGATTCAGTGTTGCGGTTGGTTTCTTCGACATCCCTTAAGCGTGACATGAGTTGATCCACTAAGGCTTCTTGTTGAGATGCGAAGCGGTTAGTTACTTCAGCCACAACCCTGTCCAGATCCGCCCTAGTAATTGGTTGTTCCGTAGCAGGGGCTGCCGGATCTGCCTGATTTAAGTTTGCTGTTGGAACTAGACGATTGTCTTGGTCTCTGATCACTGGATCTGGAATACTGGCAGTTGCGATGTTCTTTCCTTTGTTAGCATCTTTCTTCCGTCCGGGAGGCATGTTTTCCAGGCAATGAACGATGCTGATAGAAAAAGGGTTAAGTGGGGGAAGCTGAAGCTTCGAGCTCCTGTTCTCAGTGAAAGCACCAAAAATGTTTGCACAAAAAATAGGCAAACACCTCCAAGTCGTATGATTTTGTTGATGGTTACTGGTGATACATTCCCAATTTGGTAATGTGGCATATGAAGTGCTGCTGATCATTTGTTGATCAAAGCATGGCTTTGTGTAAAGCATAGCTTTGTGGACGAGACTGCATCGGGACCTCACAACCCGGAAATGGTCGAAACAGGAAAGATGCAGCAAGATTATCAGGGGTCGCGCCCCTAGAGTATGTCCATTTCTTCTGAAAAAGGGTGGTATCAAGGTATGGAGCCCAGATACTGTTTGCACAAAAAATGGCAAACACCTCCAAGTCGTATGATTTTGTTGAATATATGTTGTTCTTAATGGTTTGGGTGATGTATACAGATATATGAAATAGATGGACTAAACTGTAAATGACACACAGATTTATAGTGGTTCGGCCAGAACGTGCCTACGTCCACTTTATATGTTATTCTCCTTTTCTATTCAGATTACAAGTAGAAAGCCTTGATTACAAGTAACTGAAAGTTGCTTGAAAGTTTTGTTCGTGCTTGAGCTCTCAAACTTATCTGTCATTGTTGTACCTCTGCCCCTCTATTTATAGAGTGAGGCTGAGGGTAGGGTCCTGGATGTATATAGCTTCTGGTGGGCCTGGGCTGAAGCAATCTGGCCTGGCAAGGTTGGTCCAGTCGTATCCTCCCTTGCTTCTGGTTTGGTAGTGAATGGCATGTGTGTTGGTCCGGTGGTGAGGGAATAGCTTGGACCGGTGATGAGTGGTTCGGGCCCTAGAGGTGAGGTGGTGTCTTGGTTCGGAGGTGGATGGTTCGGTGGTGAGTGGACCGGTAGTGCATGGAGATGGAGTTGGTTCGGTAGGGAGATGGAGAGTGGGTTGGTTCGGTAGGGAGGAGGACGTGGGTTGGTTCGACTAGGTACCGAACCGGTGATGCTTCGGTCCGGTTGTGGATAGGTGAAGTTGGTTCGGTGGGTTGATGACTCGGCAGTAGGCTGATTCGGTGGATGAGGGGGAGCGTCTTTGGTTTGGCATGCATGAGAGGGAGTTGGTTCGGTCGAATCTCATCCAACAGATACTTGACTCATGCAGACACTGCAAATTTATTACTTTGTGGTTGCTTTATGGTTAAGGATCCTTAGATAAAGGTCGCTAACGACTGAGGATGGCATGCTTGTAGGTATTACTTCCGGGCAGGGGTAACCCGGCCTTGTGTTGGCACAACCGGGAAGGTTCTCGGGGTGTCCCTCCAGAGGTGTGCCCATGTAGCAATAGGAAGTTCCTTAGCCTGACCATTTGTTGGAAATCCAATCATCAATACGAGCTCTTTACGATTGTAGTTGTATAACCTGCCACCTCAGGTGGTAGCTATAGCAGGCATAATATAATGGTACCTATGCTGGCTAAGAGTAATATTATACTTTTGAAAATGTTTTCCACTATGCACTAATAATAATATCAAAAAGGATTTTACGTAGTAAGCATGTTTGACTATCATAAGGAGAAATCTACCCCAAGTGTGCGATTACATGGTGTGCGTGCCGGGAGGCCTTATGATAGTTTCATTTTTCAAAAAGCATTGCGGATTTCAAATTTAAATTCTTTTTGTTGTTTGTTTTAAAGATAAACTATTTTTATTTGCTCATACTAGTCCCATGACTGACCCAGAGTTTATTATTCCCTTTCTAAACTCTGGGTGCCCACAATTTTCCACACGGGCAGTCTAGAGTCAGGTCAACCATAGACTTTGAAGCTTAGTAGAATCTCGATCTAGAAGTTAATGGTTTTGGAAGCTTTTGGAAGTCTTTGAAGTTTTTTGAAGTTTTGATATGTCAATCGCGTTTGGGATCGCATTTGCTACAAGTTCAGCTTGATGGTGGTTCGAGTTTGAAGTTTAGAGCATTGGCTTTGGAATTTTGGTTTGGAGTTGCAGATTATGGATTCACTCTCTAACAAATATCATATTGGAGTTATCTCTTTCGTTGTTATCTTTTCTGCTGCTTTTTATGGTCTCTGATATTTATGGATATGTTGTATCATGATGTAACTGACGTTGTATCTATGTTGTATATCAATGCAATCATCCTTTGTTTCCACTGTGTTGTTTATCATCTAATGTTGTTATAAGCTCTGGCGATACGGATTTCGATGTCAATTGTCGGGCATCGAGTTCGGGTCGTAATAAGTGGTATCAGAGCTAAAGGTTGAGTAAGAAGTTTAGCTACGGAGTGTAACACATTAGATGGCTCATTAGAGATAGGGTGAAGTATACCCTAGAATGAGTACAACCCGTGAAACCAAAAATCCAAATTACCCAGTCTATTTTCTTTAACCGTTGTTATTCCCTAAGATATCTCGTCCGAATGCCTAAATCGGTATTCTTAATATTTACAGATAGTAAGAATGAGTGGAAGAAGAGGATGAGGTAGGGGATGGGGAAGTGCCACTTCAATTGGTCAAGGCCCTACAACAACGGAAACAACTATTCCCACTCAACCTCAGCCGAATATGGCTAATTTATATAGAAGTTTTTCCAGACTTGGTGGAAAACCATTCACAGGCAAGGAAACCATTATCGAAGCCGAAGCCTGGATTCGATCGTGCAAAGGATTTTCAAAGGACTAAAATTGGAAGATGATCAGATGCGATTGATAGCTTCGTGGCAGTTCCAGGAAGAGGCTTTAGCTTGGTGGGAGAATGTTACATTGGATGAGTCGGCGGATGACTTCACTTGGTGTCGTTTCAAAGTAGTGTTTGAGCAGCGATATATGCCGTCTGCTAGTATCTCCAGAATGTACCAGGAGTTCATTGATTTGATGTGGGGAAGCTTATCGTCTGAGGAATACTTGAATAAATCAACAAATTATCTCGATTTGGTCTAGAGTTGGTGAATACACCTTTGAAAAAGAATGAAAGGTTTATCGAAGAATGAATAAGAAATTCCACGAAAGAATGACTGTTCACGTAAAGGAATCTTTTGCTGACCTAATAGATACGAGCTATCGATACGCCACTCTTGATAAACAAGAAGTTTTAGAGGAAAAGGGAAATGCAAGCAATCTGAATTGAAGGAAAAGGAAGTTCGGCCGAAAGAAACTGTGGCAAGGCAAAAGAAAGAAGAATACACACGATAGCAAGGTGAAAGACGTTACTTGTGACAATTGCTTGAAGAAAGGCCATTACTCGAATAGTTACAAGAATCCCAGGAAGTAAGGAAAGAGGGAGCAATTTATGAAGCCAGAACAAGAATCTAGGGAATGCTATTACTGCCACAAGGAAGGACATAGGATCAAGGATTGCCCAGCATTGAAGCAAGCTCAAGTAGCGAAGATGTAAGCAATCGAAGATGATCCTTCAACCTTAAAGGATGATAAAGGAAAAGGAATTTTAGAAGGTAACCTTCTCATTTACGATAAAAATTGTTCGAATTATGTTCGACACAGGAACTACACATAGTTTTATTTCTCAGCAAATCGTAAATGAGTTAAATCTTGAATCTGAGATCGTAGTCGAACCTATTTTTGTTCGTTTCATTGGGTTTCGATATATTCTACGAACGATTAGTTATCCCTTCGAACTAATCAATGCCCTGCATATTTCGTAGATCTGATGACCCGAGTATCTTGTGAGATATGGAATGAGTTCATTCTTGTATCTATTATCGACATTCTGATTTGGTAAGCCAAATGCAGAATAGATATTCAATCTGATCTGAAAAGATATTTCTCTACCTTTCATCTGTTCTTGGTTGTCTCTCTGGCAAATTTCGAGGACGAAATTTTCTTAAGGGGGGAATCTGTAACGATCCCGATTTTCAAATCAAATTTAAATTGATAATTAATTTAATTTTTGAAAACTAAATTATGAATTAAATTGAGTTTTTCCAAAATAAAATAAAATATTAGTTGTTTATATATATATACATTGATTTTTAATTAAATTTGAATTTAGGAACTCAAAAATAAATATATTGGAAATAAATTGGATTGAAAATTTTATTTTTAAGTTGATAAGAATTTGTTTCTAATTATATTAAATATGCATTTTGGTTTGAAAATGATATTTTGAATTCAATATAATAAATTTTTCAAAGGCTAATTAATAATAAAATTCTAATATATTTATACATGTGTAATTAAATTTTAAAACAATTTTCCTTTAAAGTTTATATAAATGATTAATAAAGAAAATGTATTTATTTAAATAGGAAATATGACATAAAGTTATATTTAAAATACTATTTGTAGTGTCTAAAATATATTACATAAGTTATAATAGCATAAAGGGTTAAAACACAATTTTTAAATTAATTACAATAAAGACTTAGACATAAGTTATAAATTAATTAAAACAAAGGGCTAAACATAAATTTATGTGTTTTAAACAAGTGTAAGAATTTTTATAAAGAAATTAACAAGTGTTAAGTTCATGTGATAACAATTCTATTCTAGTTTTTATTTTAGAGAAAATGAATAGAAGATGTGAAAATAAAGTTGTATAAACATTTCATCCACTCTTTCTCCCATTCTTTGTTCCTTATTTTCAAAACCACAAATCTAAAAAAACTTGAAACCAAAAGAAAAAAAATACAGATCAAAGAAAAAAAATTAAAACTTTAGAATCTTCAAATTAGGAAAAAAAGAAAAAAAATCAAAAGCATTCAAGTTTTAGTTCAAAACTGGTTTTGTTTAAAAGCAACAACCTTGTACATTTTAAATCTGAAAAAACAAACAAAACCCGTGAGAGATCAAAAGCCTGGAAAATCAAGTTTTCAGGACTGAAGATCACCATATTAAAAAGAAAAAAAGAAATCAAAACCTGGATAGCAAACAAGCTTCAAGATTCAAATTTAGGTTCCAAATCAATTTACAAGCCTGGGAACAAGAATCAAACAACAGACCAAATACAAAGATCAATTTCAACAATCATCAGTTTCAGAACAGATTTAAAGATTCCAGATCAAGCAACAAAATTCATTATTATAAAATCAGGCCTCTATTCTTTATACATGTGAGCAAATCCTTAAACCCTTATATACTTGAAGTTGTTAGTACGTTTGATAATGTACATTGCATGTTTGTGTGTATATTTGCTTATATTTGCCTGTGCATGGATGGAAACCAGGAGACAAAGCCTCTGTTCTTGATTCAGTTTTCAAAATCATTTCAAAAAAAATTCAAACTATCTTCCTCTGATTATTGTTAGGTCTAAGGATCTAAACAGAACTTACTTACATAATCAAGATTTAAATTGTAAAAATATTTTCAAATAAAATTAGTTAGAATATTTTTTGAAATTTAGTAGAATACAGTAAGCTTGTAAGAATGTGAAAAATTTAAACTTCATAAGGTCCAGATTATTTTACATCATCTTGTTCATTTTGTAAAATCATAAATTTTAAAAGTAAATTTAAAAATTTTCATGTTGTATCGATCGAGAAATACAGAGTTGAACAGAAAACTCGTTTTGTGTAAATTCCGTCGATCGACGACATCCCATGGGTCAAGCTTTCTGTCAAAGCTAGCAGGTGAGTAGGGGATTCATGGAAAAATAGGGGAAGCATTTTTAGGTGAACGTGGCGACGGGCTGATGTCAAACTAGGGTTCGATTTATGTTTTGGGTTGGTTGAGTTTCTGTGGTTGCTGCATCGTCGATGGTGAATTCGAGGCCAACAGATCTGGGGGAACAAGACGAGGAGGTTCTGGAGAATCTTTGGACATGGTCGCAGGGTATGCGACGGTCATAGGAGATGGCATAGGGTGTTTTTCAGTGACTGGTTTGGTTTCAGTTGGAGCTGGGTATACCCGATTTCGATTTCAGGCAAGTCTGGTGATTCTGGATGCTCGGGTTAATCGATACGATCGTCGATGATGTGTGGGTGGTCGGGAAGTTGGTTGGAGGACCGACGATTAGCCATGCATGTGCACGAGTATCTTCATGTGTTCGGGTGGATTTGAGATTGGGGAAGAAGAGAAATGATCCGGGGTTTTGTTCGTGATGATTTGTGTTAAACTCGAAGACATACTCAAGTAGGCTATCGGGATCGGAGCGAGAATATGTTAGCAAGTTTAAAGTTTAAAAAAAAACAGAAAATAAAAAGAAGAGCAGAAGAAAAGGGAGTGACTCAGGGAAAATTTGGGTAAGAATCGAAGTTAGGCTCGAAAACAGCAAGTTTTGGCTCAGGTTTCTAGGTTATAATAATAGTTTCAAACATAAAAGGAAAGAAAAAGTTTAAAGTTTTGAAACTTAATCAAGTTAAACAATTTATTAATCATTTCTCTTAAATTATTAATGATTATTTTAAAATTGGAATTGTAATTTGTAACGATCTCGATTTTTAAGCTAAATTTAGATTGGTAATTAATTTAATTTTTGAAATTATATTGTGAAAAAATTTGATATTCTCCAAATTTTAATAGATATTCATTTTTTTATTAATATAAATGTATATAAATATGATTTTTTTAGAATTTCTAATTGAAAATTCAGAAATAAATGTTTTGAATAATATATTAATTTTAAACTTGATTGTGGATTACTTTGGAGATTTTGAAAATTCAAAATTTAGATGTTTATAAATAAATTGGATTTATTATAGAAATAAAGTTTGAAAACATTTTCTTTAAAAAGTTATATTTTGAAATTAATATAGTAATTTTCCAAAAGACTAAATTTGAAAATTTTCAATACTAATATTATTTACATAAATTTGAGTATAATAACTTAAGTTTAATTTTAAATTTATACATGACTAAATGTAATTTGTATGTATGTATAAATATATATGTATACATTTAAAAGTATAGTAAACTAAGTTTAAAAATAGTATTGGTTATGAAGATCTGTAAATTTAAAAAAAAATTGTAAACATATAAAACATAAATACTTAATTAAAACAAATGTTAAAAACATAATTTATAAATTAAATTAAGAAAATGGAGCGATGCAAATTACAAATGGCATTAGGATTTTATTTTTTGATTTATTTTCAAAAAGAAAAACAAGCAATCCACTTCCTTTTCTCAAAACTTAAAATCAAAGAAATCTGGAAACAAGATCTAGATCAAATGAGCAAACCTAGAAAGATTTAAAAATCTAAAACAAATCAGAAAAACAGAAAATAGAATCAAACAATCTTCAAGCTTAAAGCATATTCAAATCAAGTATCAAAGCAAGGCAATAACAGCAACTTCAGTTCCAAAACTGAAGCTAAGTTAAAGCTCAAACCAGAAATGAAAAAAACAGAGCAATTAAAAGGTTTAGAGATCAAAAGAAAAACCTGGAAAAGAAATTTCTACCTGGAAGCCTGATCAAGAACAAGTAAGATCAGAGCAATCAAAGCAAAGTTTAAAAGCTTTCAGTATGGAAACAAAAGCAAGATCATCTTAGTATAAGCAACAAACATGCAGATTTAAGTTTCAACCTGACATCAACCAAGCTTCAAGACCAAATTAAAAAAAAATCCAGACTTTTGTCCTCTGTTTCAACACACACAGGCGGGCAAACTCCTTAAACCACACACACACATATATATATATGATTTAGTTTGCATGTGATCAATATTGAGTAAAAATATGTATGTCTATGCATGTATATGATACTGTGCGCATACAAGGACATGTCTCTGTTATTTATTAACAGTATTTGAAAAACTTGTTCAAAAAGAAAAAAAATCAATCAAATCATCATATCTAGATGATTTCAGGTTTTGTTTTCTAAATGAAAAGAGATTATAACTATGAAAAGCCAATTTTAAAAATAGTTTCGAAAATTTATATTAAGTGATCGATTCGAAAATAGGAAAATACCGTAGAGTATCAAATATAAGTTAAAAATTGGTGATCATGATTTTAAGTTTGGATTTCACCATCAGATTAGTTGTGGAAAATTATTAATTTTGGTAGCAAATTCAGGGTTTTTAGTTGCGCGATTGCCGAGATATTGTGAGGTGAACAAAAATCGTTAATTCGTCGATTTCTGATGATCAGGGAAATGATGAGTTTCGAAATTTTCATGGAAGGTAGCTTGTGTGTTGGATATTGTTGGAAAAATACTGGAATATTTTTTTGTCGATCAGAGGGATGGGTCGACATGGAATTAGGGTTTAATAACCCAGTTTTGCCGATGAAGTTTATGGAGGAGATTCGTCGTTGTCAAGGAAATTATGGTGATCAGACCAGGGGGATCAGGAGGGGGAGGCTTTGGCGAAGGTGTGGACGCGATGGCGTGGATGCAGATGATTGGGATCGTCGGCGATGGAGGTTTGTACGATGAAGTTTGGGTTTCAGGTTGAGTTCGACAGCACGATTTTGAATTCATCAAGATATCGTGGAACTGGGTGTTTGGGAGGGTAGCAGGTGACGTCGATGACTCGTGGAGAGAATCAACGATGGTCGGAGGTCGGCAGGCTAGTCATGCACGTGCAGATGGTGGAATGGTGTCAGTGGCGTGCCAATATTGGACTTGGCTTCGGAGGAGAAGCTTTGTGCTCGGGTTCGCGTGCGAGCAATAGATGGTTTGGCTCGAATAGATTTAAGAATGAGTTTGCATGGGGAAAATATTCAGTTGACTCGGTTTGTTGCTCGAGAGAAATTGGGTTTCAGGCTCGAGGAAATCAAGGGGGAAGCTCGGAAAGGTATATTAGCTGTTTAAAAAACTATAAAACAAAAATCAAAGGTTTCAAATTAAATGTGAATTAATTCTTTGAATAATTGTTTTTGTTTAGTTTTGGAACTAGTTGAAGGTTTAAAATAAATTTATTTCAAATTAATTAAGTTTGTAGTGTTTTAAATCCATATAACCTTTGTTTTAAAATTTATTTTAAATAGAATTAATTTTTTTTTTAATTAAGTAAATAGTTGTGAAATTGAAATGTTTTCTAATCATTCATTCAACTTAAAGGTTTTAAGTTAAATTTTATATTAACGATGTTTTCTTAAAGGTTATAAAATAAAGATTTAATGATAATTAAAATAATAAAGGTAAATGGTTTATCTTTTAATTGATTTAAATTCTTAAGTAATTAAATATTAATTACTTAATAAAGGAAGGTTAATGGTTTCATAATTAAAGGATAATCAATTAATGTGATTAATTAAGTAAGATGATTAATTTGAGGATAATAAATTAAAGGTTAATTAAGTAATAAATTAATATGATTAAATTAAAAGTGAATTAATTAATTACAGATGAATTAAGTAATGATTAGAGATTAATCAATTAAGGATTAAAGGTGTATTGATGAATGATTAATAATTAATTAATGATTAAGAGATAATCACTTAATAATTAAAGTGGATTTATCAAGTGATTAAAGGATAATTACTCGACAATTAATTCACGGTTAATTTATTAATTGAGGATAATTAGTTAAATAATAATTAATTAAGGGATATTTAATTATGTAATTAACTTAAAGGTTAATTTAATTAATGTGATTAATTAAGGACTAATTAATTAAGGGTAATTAATTAAGGGTAATTAATTAAGATGGATAATTAAGGATTAATTTATTAATAAATTAATTAATACTGAATGATTTTAATTAATTAATCAGGATTGAGTAATTAATTCATGAGTAATTAATTTAATTGAAAATTAAGTTGAATTAGTTTAGGATTAAACAATTAATTAATCCTGTTTATAAATGATTATTTAATGCTTGGATTGCTTATGAATGTTTGTATTGTATGAAATGCCTTGAATTTATTGTTATCTCTGGACTGTAATATTCTGTTCTGTGAATTGAGCTGTGTGTAATTTATTTATTTATTCATTTTATCTGCGATACATTTATTTGTGAATCTGTGAATAAAGGTAAGCGTTATAGGAATATACCACGTATCGATATTGATATGATTGAATCTGTGATGATTGATGTTGTTGCACTATTGTGTAAAACCCCTGGACTATATTATACACACACAAATATGGATTGCACGAGGAAATAGGTTAAGTCATAGATTTTTGAAATAGTTTTAAAATTGAGTTTTAAATCAAAACGGTTTTGGAAATGGAATTGGATTAATATGAAAAACGTTTGAAAAGAAGTTTTAAAGGTAAAATATCTTGGATAACTTGATAAGGTTTTGAAATTTGAATAGTTTAATTTGAATTCAAATTCAAAATTTGAAATTGAATTCTATATTTGGAAATTATGGTTTAAAAAGGTTACATAAGTTATACATGTGTTTATATGGGTTTTTAAACCATTTTAAAAAGCAGTGTTTTGGGAATTTGAATTTAATCCAAGTAATATACCTGAAGGGCTTTAACTTTTATAAATGTAATCGGATTTTTGCAAAACAAAAATTATTTGTTTTCAAATAATGATAGCTTTCGCATAACGAAAGAACTTCCAGTCTGTGTTATAAAGATTTCAAATTTGAAAGTGAATTCTTTTGGAAGCTATGAATGAATCTTTGTGAAAGATGGTTGAACCTCGTTTTGAAATTGAAGAGGAATTTAAATGGTGTATCTTTTATATAAAAGATTTGAATAAGAATTGTTTTTTGAAGGCTATGAATTAAGTCTTTGATTTAATGATTGGATTAGTTAATCCAATCTGAAAGGGAATTGTTTTGAAAAGACGTGAAGGAATCTTTATGTACTTTGTGAAGTGAATCTTCTTTTAAAGATATGGAATGGTAATTTGTTTTAACCATTTTTTTGGGCTTTAAGTTGTGACTTAACTGACATATCCATATGCTTTTAAAATATTGCGCTCATTATTCTGTTTAGCCAGGAGAGGACCTTGTGTCATATAACCCATTTCGAATAATGATACGATGATATGGATAGCATTTGAAGGCCGATGGTGAAGACCGGATATTTCCGAAAAAGAAAGGATAACTCGTCGAATGTCTCTGCACCAGCTGATCTCCGATATAGAGATCTCCATATGTGATGGGAAGTCCGGACGTGATTAGGGACTACCCAGATTTGCAAGGGCTTCTTTTGAAGTGCCTTCGTTTCTGTTCGAACCCGGAACAGACTTGTATGGATGTGTGTCTGACATTACACTTTGAGATGTAAAGCTGGTTTCTATCAAATACATTTCTGTTTGGTGGCGGAGATTTATTCTCTTAGCTTAGCAGCCTTCTCTGAGACGTACGAGCTCAGAGGTAATGTAGTTGATGGTTACTAGTGATACATTCCCAATTTGGTAATGTGGCATACGAAGTGTTGCTGATCATTTGTCGATCAAAGCATGGCTTTGTGAAATAGCATAGCTTTGTGGATGAGACAGCATCAGGACCTCACACCTCGGAAATGTTCGAAACATGAAAGATGCGGTAAGGTTGCAGGGGTCGCGCCCCTAGGGTATGTCCATTCCTTCTGGAAAAGGGTGGTATAATGGTATGGAGCCCAGATACTTAACTCATGTGGACACTGTAAATTTATTACTGTGTGATGTTGCTTTGTGGTTAAGGATTCTCGGATAAAGGTCGCAAACGAATGGGGGTGGCATATCCTAGGTGTTAGTCCCGGGAAGGGAGTACATCGGCCTTGTGTTAGCAGAGATCCGAGTAGGTTCTCGGGCCGTCCCTCCAGAGGCGTACCAATGTGGCAATGGGAAGTTCCTTGGCCAGACCATTTGTTGAAAAATCCAAAGAAACAATACGCGTCCCGTACGGTTTTAGTTATATAACCTTCCATGGAATGTGGTGGTAACCTGCTATTGAACATGGTAGCTATAGTAGGCATACGATGAAATGTTGTATGCTGGCTAAGATTAATATTATACTTTCGAAAGGTTTTCTGCACTATGCACTAATAATAATATCAAATGGTTTTCAAGTATCAAGCATTTTCGACTATCATAAGGATAAATCTCCTCTAATTCTGCGTTTGCATGGTGTATGCGGCGGGAGGCCTTATGGTAGTTTCATTTTCCAAAAAGCATTGCGGATTTCAACTTTAAAATCTTATGTTGTTTGTTTTAAAGATAAACTATTTTTGTTTGCTCATACCAGTCCCATGACTGACCCAGAGTTTATTGTTCTCTTCCTAAACTCTGGGTGCCCACAATTTTCCACACGGGCAGTCTAGAGTTGGGTCTTCCAGATAATCAAGTAGTAGAGATATATTCGTTAGCATCCAGCTTTCTATTTTGAATCCTTTTCAATCTTGGGATTTTGCTAATCACGTTTGGATAGAGTTGCTTCACTTCAGCATCGTTGTTGGATCAAGCTTGTTGGATTGGAGTTCTTTAAGCTTTCGGTTTTCGATATGTAAGTCTTTGAGTATTTGGAGTTTTTGGAGTTTGGCGTTGAAGATATTGTCTTTCCGCTGCTATTGCCTTGTATCTATCTTTGATATATTGATAGTCATTTGTATTTGATATTCAGTTGTATCTGATGTTGTATCAATTGTGTATCAATGATATATGATATTATCTTTTTCTTCCGCTATGTTATTGTACTTAATGTGTTATAAGCTCCGGCAAACCAGATTCGGCGTTTGAATCCGCGGCATTTAAATACTGGCGAAGTATTCGGTGCCGATTTTGGAAGGTCGAGTCAGGGTCGTTAGATAATTAAAGGTTTGAGGATATAATTGTTTTTGAGTTTAAAATATTTTAATACATATAACCTTTATTTTAAGTTTTTTTAAATAAACTTAACCATATAATTAAACGGTTGATTAAGGAAGTAAAATGTGTTTTTAAAGGGTAATTTAACTTATTAGTTTTAAGTAAAACTGGAAATTGATAATTAACTCAAAAGGTTATTAAACAAGGATTAACCAATAATTAATTAAAGGATAATTAGTTATGTGATTAATTAATTAAAGTAATTACTTTGAGGATAATTAATTAATTAAGGGTTAATTAATTTATTAAATAATTAATTAAGGGTAATTAATTTTAAAGGATAATTAAATAATTAAAGATTAATTATTAATGAATAAAGGTTAATTAATTTATTAATTAATGTTGAAAATCCATAGTTAAAGGATTAATTAGTTTATCAATTGAGGTTAATTAATAAATGATTAAAGGGTAATTAATTAAATGATTTGTAATAAATTTATGATTAATTAACCAGGAATTAGTAATTTATTCATAAGTAATTATCGCATTTAAATTAATCAGATGATTAATTAATCCGACTTATAGGTGTTTGGATTCAATTGAATGTTGAATTGTTGATATCTCTGATGTGTAATGCTTTGTGATATAAATTGTTTTGATTCAAGCTCTGATGAATGTAATTTATTTATCCATGATGAAATTATATTATTTATCTGTGAATCTGTGAATGAAGATAAGTGTTATAGGTTTATACCGCTTATCTATAATTGCTGTGTTTGGATTGCGATGATTGATGTTATTGCACTATTGTGCAAACCCCTGGACTACACCATACACACACAAATATGGATTGCACGAGGAAATTGGTTAAGTCACGGATATTTACATTCAATATTATTAAATGATTTTAAAAGTTTAATTTTGAATTCTAATGGTTTGGAAATGGAATTGGGTTTAATATGAATAGTTCTTGAAAAGGAATTTTGAAGATAAAATTTATTTTGGATAACCTAATAAAGTTTGAAATTTAAATAATTCGATTTGAATTTGAATTCAAGATTTGAATTATGATTTAACAAGTTATATAATGTATTCATATGGGTTTTTAAACCATTTTAAAAGTATTGTTTTAGGAATTTGAATTTAACCTAAGGCCTTTAACTTGTACAAATGTAATCGGATTTTTCCGAAACGAAAACTATTTGTTTTCAAATAATAATAGCTTTCATATAAAAAAAGGTTTTTCAGTTTGTGTTGAAAAGATTTCAAGTTTGAAATGAAAATTGGTTTGGAAAGCTATTAACGAATCTTGGTTAAAGATTAGTGAACTTTGTTTTCCAAATCGAAGAGGATCTTAAAGTTGTATTTTTTATAAAAAATTTGGGATTGAACTAGTTTGAAAAATATGAATGAATCTTTGTGAAAGATTGGTGAACTTTGTGAAGTAAATCATTTTATTTAAAATTAGAAAATGGTAATTGGTTTAAACCATTTGAAAGAAAGGTTTTGGATAATAAGTTGTGACTTAACTGAGATCCATATATCCATATGTTTTTAAATATTGCGCTCATTATTCGGTTTAGCCAGGAGAGGACCTTGTGCCATATAACCCATTTCGAATAATGATACGACGTCCATCAAACGAATATAGTTGGGTCGAGTTGATGCATTGGAAGTGAAAAACAATCCAATATAAAATTCATCTCCTTATTTATATGAGGTTAGTATCACAGTCACTAAAGTCAACTCAAAATCAAAGTCTTGGCCAAAGCAATTCAGATAGTAAAAATTGTTATTATTGAATCAAGGGCTTTGTGTTTGGACTATACAAGTTAAATAAGTCCTAATGTGATATAGTTTTAACGAAGAGAATTAGTGTAAATAATTGTCACTACTGGGGATCATTTGAAATAAGCAAAATTAGATTTTTACCAAAACTATATAGGCAAAGAATTCGACCATAATGTTACTCCACTAGCTAAGGTGACATGTGAACATTAATATTCTAATTGTTCGAATCAGTTGGTGACCAAATTACGACTAAGAGTCACAAAACTGAAATGTTTAACACTCTGACAACCTTTTGGTTTAATTAAATTATAATTATTACAAAATAATTAAATATTTTTTAGAAAAATGAGTGATCCTCACAAGGGGAGAGCACTCATCTAATTTATTCTACACTATGGAGGAGCTTCCAATAAGCTTAGAAGATAGCAAAATCCCCCATGCAAATAAAAGAAGAAAAAAACCCACCCAATAACCTATACAGCTAAGGTCCAAAATAAAGTAGAAAAAAATTAAAAAACAAAAATTCAAGTCTTCTATATCAACAGTAACTCGCTAGTCCAATTCCAACACCTGTTGCTGCTAAGAATAACTAAACAATGATTGGGAATTAAATATAAATATATATACAATGTATGTATATATATTAACCTTATATATATATATATATATATATGCAAAGTAAAGTATAAAATATAATAAAAAAAGAAGCTATAACTAATGTGTATAGATGCTTAAGTACTAATGCCTGTCAAATAGAAACTACTGTAAAAAAAAGATTACATTAAAAACATTAAATATACAAAAGTATATATGATTAATGCATGCTCATACAAACTAAAATAAATAAGTAAAACAACTACCATAAACGTGCATGAATCGTTCGCCATTATTCCACTAATAAATTTTGAATTTAAAAAGCCACGACAAAAACTATATCTCTAACGGTATAACATTATATAAGTAAACTAAAGGCCTGCAAACCAAAATAGATTCAAGACAAAACTAAACAATCGACGAAGATGATGGAGTTATAATAATAGCATACAAAGAAAATAAAGAATACTAGTGGTTGACCAATATTAAAACACAATAGAAACAGAATCACATAAACAACCGTTAAATATACAAAAAATATAAACGATCTACACATGCTTATACAATTTAACATAAACAAATAAACAATTACCACCAACTTGTAAGAATCACATACCATTATTCTATTGAATATTCTAGTATATGATTTTTGTTTGATGATAATAAATATAAGTACATATAAATATATACATATACATATACATATACATACATACATATATATATATATATTCACTTAAATGTATTTGTTATTTTACTATTTTATTTTCCACATAATCAAACAAATATTTGCTGAATAAAATAAATAACACAAATTTAAATTCAAACAAATATTTTATTGCAATAGTACAAACTTGTGCTCTCACTATATATACAAAATTTCAATTACAATACATTTCAATTTACACAACTGTCCTCAATACATATCACTCAATCACTCGTATTTTATCTTCAACTTTGCTCCAGCCTGAATCTAGCATTTGAGGTATCTGCAAAATAAATACCAACGTAGTAATATTGAAGAAGAAATATTTTATGCAGTGTAAAATAAAATGATTTTTGAAAATATATTTTGCCTCGGTTATTTGGCTTGTTCGTCATCATTTAATTTTGAATTTATCAAACACGAACAACTTGTGACATGCGCAATATATCGCTGTACATGCCATAAGGCCGTGCACATCGATATATACTTAATAAAACTGCAGGGACAGGTGAGCACAAGGTCAAACCCAATAAAAAGCTAGATTCAACTAAAGTACAAATATTCAAGTGCAATACGAATAAAGTCACGATATAAGCACAAGATCAAACCTGAGGCAACAATAGGTTTAACTCAGGTGCAAAACAAAACAATGGAGCATATAGATGAATCAGATCAAAATCAAGGTGATGAAATAGTGTGAACAGCATAAAAACGAGGCATGTACAAGACAACAACTCACCACACAATACACACACATTTACACACGCACACATATATGCAGACTAGACAGACTCAAGCGTATCAATCCAAATTCAACTTCAAAACAAAATATGCAAGTGTACACATAAGTGACACACATTCGAGTTAAAAAAAAATACCAAAGCTAGCATATCAAATTGCAACACTATAGACATGAAGCATGGTCAGATTTCAAACCAAGACCAGTAGCCTCAATAGTTAATGATCATAGTAGAGACTCAAATGAACATAACCAAAACCAAGGCAAAATGAAGATAACAAGCTTACATGGCTCGAAGTATTGAAATCATGCCAGAAGATCAAGTGCAGACAAAAATGTACAAAACTTAACTGGAACTAAATATGCACAAGAGTAAAAGCTGTAGTGTAACTCAAAGACCAACTCGAGCAAGTATATCAGGCCCATACACATAAGACACAAATATACAAAACCAAGTGCAAGCTCAACTGAATATAAGAGAAGACCATATGAACGCAGAAGCAACTCATCACAAAATGTAAACTGTAATAAAGTGACTCAAACCAGAGCAGTCGAGATAGAGCAAATAATCAAACATGTAAAAAGTGTCAACATGAAGTGCAGAACACAATAGAATGCACACCTTAAATGTTACATGAAACAAGACTGCATCAAGAAACCAAACAAATTACAAAATCACAAGCATACACATATACATGCATGAACACACACACACACACACACATCTGCAGTGGAAACCAAACTTCAATACAACATATGATCAAGTGACAGTATGTGGCAGTAGGCATGATTCAAAGTAAAGCAACCACACTCCAAGAAACACAATGCATATATGTATATGTTAGAATATATGTGCAGCATGAACCAGATAAAGAAGTAGACACAAAGGCTACAGTTTCAAGATTTAATCAAGGTATCACCAATACTGCACACATACATGGAGTAATGAAACAAGTAAGTCAGATGAACTAAAACTCATGCAAAAGATGTCAAACCAAAAAAGAATCGAACTTCTATCTGACAATATCAAATAACAAAGTCAAAGTCGTGGGTGTCAAAGTGATAACAGGAATTGATCAAGCCAAAGAAGTCAACAAAAAAAAATTATAATGGCTTCATGTAACAACAGTTTCAAATCAAGTCAGAGTCGTGGTGGCCAAGGAATCGAACAAGTCAAAAACCAAAGCCATGATAACAAGCAATCAAAAAATATACGTATTGAAAAGGTCGTGATCGATCACAAGCAATCAATTGAAAACCAGTGGCCAAAGCATAGCAAGTAAAGAATTCAAATAAATATATTCCAATGACAATTAAGCGAATTGAACCCTATAAAAACACAAGTCATCGTCGGTGTTTAAATCATTCGAGTTCAAGCAACAACAGAGAGGAAAATATCATTCAACATGAATCAAAGTCGAGAATAATCAATAAACAGTAAAAGGCATTTACGTACCAATTCACCCAATAATCGAGCTCGACTTGATTGAAGCAGCCGTGAACAGATTAATCCATCGAAGAAAAAATTCAAAGCATCAGCAATCAATACGACCAAGCAGCGGCTTCAAAGATTTACAAAAGCCCTATTTTTTCACAGAGGAATGAACAAGGGATTTTTCACAAAGAAGAATACAAGGCCGAAATAAATAAAAAGAGAAAAAGGGGGAGAATCTATTTACATTGTGTTTTTGTTTTCTTTGGGTCGGCAATATTATTCTTTGGGCTTCAAATTTTAAAATTAGGGTTTATTGTTTTGAAATTGTTTTTTACTTTATATTTCTTTTTAATTTTCGAATTTACTAATCGTGTGATTAGTGGACGAACTACAGTGGTGTAGTTCGGGAATTCGCAACTCAGTGGCTGAGTTGTGGTAGGGTTTTGAGCGTAGAGTTAGGTTAGCTGATAGCGGGTGTCATGATTTAACATGTGTAAGCATCTGACTACTCAATTTCTAGTAGAAACTTTATGGGCAGCACGTAGATAGGGTTTTGCCGAAGCTAGGTAGATCTGTGTTGTTTTATTTCTCCTTGATATATTCTACTATTATCTGTGTTGCTACAATTCGACTGATATCTGTGCTACAATTATTTTATATACTTTCACATTAAAATTTTATAATTATTAGTATCACCCTATTCACCCTCCTAGAGTGAAATTAATCCTACAAGTAGTATCGAAGCTTGGATTAGAAGTTAATTTTTTTTTAAATTTGATTTTTCAAAGGCTGAATTTTGATTTTAAATTTTAATTTTTTTTTCAAAAAAAATTGTTGTTTTAAAATTTTTAAATGGGTTCATTTAATAATGCTTTTGCTGAGGGCCAGTCCATAGTTAGACCACCAATGTTAAATAGTGAATATGCTTACTGGACAGATAGAATGAATTTTTTTTGAAAACCATTGATGCTTGGAATATTGTTGAGATGGGTTACAGAGCGCCAACTATAGTTGTAGATAATCAAGAAATAAATAAATCGATGGATCAATGGGCAGATCTTGAAAATAGACTACAGAATGCTAATGCTAAAGCTATGAATTCTGTTATTTGTTCATTGGATCAAATTGAATTTAACCGTGTCTCGCATTGTCTAACTGCGCAGGAAATCTGGTACACACTTGAAGTAACGCACGAAGGAACATCTCTAATCAAAGAATCTCGCCTTGCCATGCTGAGTAGTGAATACAAGAATTTCATAATGGCCAAGGAAGAAAATGTCAAACAGATGTATGGACGACTTTACAATCTCATATACAAATCAAAAGTTCTCCAAAATTCATTACACAGAGTTGGAAATAGTTCAAAAAATCCTCAGAGTCCTTCCATGAACTTTTGAAGCGGAAGTTACAGCCATTCAAGAATCAAAGGATTTGAAACAAATCAAAGTTGAAGAACTCATCGAAAATCTCACCACTTATGTGCTTGAAATGAAATTCAAGGAAGAACGTGAAGGAGGTGATGCTCGAAAGAAATCAATAGCTCTTAAAGGAATAACGAAAAGTGATGATGATGATGATGATGGAGCAGTTGAGTTGACACTATTAATAAAGAAATTGAAAAGGTGGAACCGTAAATATGGAATCCAGCTCTAAATCAAAAACTGAAAAGAAAAATAGTCAAAGCACCAGACAACTCAGAAGAACGGGAGATCATTTTCCACAAGTGCAACAAAACCAGTCATATCAAGACCAATTGTCCACAAAATCGATTCAGCCATGGAAAGAAACTGAAAAGGAGAAGTTTTGCAGCCACTTGGATTGAAATTGATGATGATAATAAAAGCACTAACAGTGAGCGTGAAAAGCAGATCTGTGTCTTCATAGTGATATAACTGATAGTGATGATGACGAGCTAAGTGAGGTATCAAAACTTGCTCATTTGGAATTATTTATATATTTTCACTAAGTAAATGGCTGTTTCAAAAGACTTAGGGATAAATATGCTAAAATTGAATCACAAAGAAATATTTCGATAGATTTAAATAAATAGCTTGATTAATTGGTTAAAAACTATCAAAACAAGTGCTCTAAGTGTGAAAAGTGTCCAACATTCGAAGAAGAAATTAAAAAATCGAAAATCAAAAATAAATCGCTTGAAAATGAAATTCGGATTTTAAAAGAAAGTGAAAATACTAGAAGAGAAAATTCTGTTAAAAAGTGCACACAATTGTTAAATGAAAATGATCTCTCAAAATACAAGTCCAACATTTTTCTACGACTTTAGAAAAATTTTCAAAGAGTGAAAGATCGTTAAATATGCAATTAGAAAACGAACTGTTAATACCGTTAGACAAGGACTTGGATATAATCAATCTGAATGTGTTAGAAATGAAATTGATCAAATCAATTCAAAGTGCATGATTTGTAGAAAAGCTGGACACAATCATAATAATTGCTGGTATAACCCAAACATGTAAAACTGTTCCAATTTGGGTTCCAATCGGCACAAACATAAAAATCCTTAAAATCAAACAAATCTAGCTGCCAAAAGGAACAAATATAGATTTTTTTGGGTCTACTCAAACATATTTTTCAAAATCTTTTTCCACTAACAACCATTGACATATAAAAATAAATAGGTCATAAAAATCTTTTCTCGTGTAGGTGTAGCGGCGGGCTAAGGAACTACAACGGTGTTACCTGGATTCTGGCTGCTCCAGGCATACGACGGGCGACAAATCAAAGTTCCTTAGCCTAGTATAAAGGTGGAAGAATCACAATGGGAAACAACGAAAAATTATCATAAAGGTAAAATAGGTAACGGTACATAATCAGCAACATAATCAAAATTAAATCAGCCAGTTATGTAATAATGAATGTTGATTTTGATTCTGACTTTTTCAAAATTGTTGACCAACTATCTTTTTATGCCGAGAACACTATAAGTATTTCTAGAGACTTTGAATTAGTTCATATAGATGTGTTTGGACTAATAATGGTGTTTACTTGATGATTACTCATAACACACGTGGATTTTTTTTTCTGGATCTGACACTATGTTCACTATCTGTATATTTGCACAGCTTCGATTCATTTTCATCTAAAAGCTGTTAAAAATGATTTTAATATATTTTGTTGCACACACCATGGTTTGGTATATGATATAATAATCTTTAGTCAAAAGGGAAATTCGGATGCAGATAACACTGGTAATCTAGTTGATAAAAATATTACTAGTGGAACGTGATTTACGTTGAGGCATTCAATAGTTGCATCGTTTTCAAAGAAAATATCTGCATATTTTTCATTTCAACTGATTTTCAAATTAGCAAACATTTTTTAAAAAAAGCCCCTTTAGAAAAAAAGTAGACCTTGTTTAAGATTAGTCATTTTAAAAAATTAGCCTATATAATTATTTTTGGATTTTATTTTAAATGACTACATTAACTAATCTGACTCCCTACTAATTATCAAAAAGATAAATAGTGATTGAAAAAGTGATGTATGTTGATATTGAACATATATTATAACTTGAGACAGTATACTTAGTAAATTTCTTTAGAAATTTAAACAAGAGTTATAAAAACTTTTTGTTGATAAAAATTTCATGATCATTTCTATTTCTATCATATTTCTATCGACCATCACTTATCAATATCCAATATTGTATGTCAACAGGTGGTATTTTAAACAGGAAATTATTCATTTTACAATTTATTATATTTTTAGCAATAAAACATCCAAAGTATTCACTCTCATTTAGAAGTCCTCATGGTTATGCACGGTGAATTACTTGGAATTATTGATTATTTGCTTTCATGCTCATTTGAAAATCCTCACGGTTATGCTTGTATGGAACACATATCAAATTTGATTGATTAAAAAGACAAGTTGATTCTAATCCCATTTAAAAGTCCTTACGATTATGCGTGATTAGAATATACTTAAATTCATTTAAAAAATATATTTGAAATACTACTAATATCCTTTAAAAGTCCTAACGGTTATAAATGGTTAGTAGATATTCAAATTCCTGATATAAATATACCACAAATAGACGCAACTATATTGTTTCATATGATGACATCATCCCTATCATTCTAAAGTGGAATATGCACCTAACAGAGTATTTATGATTTTTGTTTGATTTTTTATTGAAACTAAATATTTACACTTGTTTGGGTATTAATGTTGTATTAATATCTATCACTTTATCTCTATTTTTCTAACAGTATTAGTTTTTTGCTAATAACAAAAGGGGGAGAGAAAAGTTAAGATTTTGGCAAATAAATGTCAAATGTTTTATTTTGTATTTTCTATTTGCGTCCAGGCTCATTTGCATATTTTCATACATATATGAAGAGGGAATTTGTATAGAGAGGGAGCAAATTGAATTGCCAAATACATTTAATAAACTCAAAATCTTAAATATATGTTTGCTATCATCAAAAGGGGGAGATTATTGAATATGCTAGTATATGATTTTTGTATGATAATAATAAACATACATATATTCACTTAAATGTATTTGTTGTTGTACTATTTTATTTTTCACATAATTAAATAAATATTTGCTGAATAAAATAAGTGATACAGAATTTAAATTCAAACAAATATTTTATTCAAACAAATGTTTTATTATAATAGTATAAATTTGTGCTCTCACTATGTACAAAAATTTCAATTACAATACATTTCAATTTACACAACTGTCCTCACTACATATCGCTCATTCACTCATATTTTATCTTCGACTTTGCTCCAGCCTGAATCTAGAAACTGAGGTATCTGCAAAATAAACTTTGACATAGTAATATTGAAAAAGAAATATTTTTTGCAATGTAAACTAAAATGATTTTTGAAAATATTATTTGCCTCAATTATTTGGGTTGTTCGTAATCATTTAATTTTGAATTCATCAAAAATGAACAATTTGTGACATGCACAGTGTATCACTATACATGCCACAATGCCGTGCACACTAATATACACTTGATAAAACTGCAGGGATAGGTGAGCACAAAGGTCAAACCCAATAAAAAGCTAGATTTAACTCAAGTACAAATATTCAAGTGCAATACGAATAAAGTCACGATACGAGCACAAGGTCAAACCCGAGCTAATGCTAGGTTCAACTCAGGTGCAAAACAAAACAAGACAATGGAGCATATAGATGAACCAGATCAAAATCAAGGCGATGCAACAGTGGTGAATAGCATATAAACGAGGCATGTACAAGACAGCATCTCACCACACAATGCATACATATTAACACACATACACACAGATATATATGTGTGTGTGTGTGTGTGTGCGTATGCAGACCAGACAAACTCAAGTGTATCAATCCAGATTCAACTTCAAAACAAAATATGCAAGTGTACACATAAGTGATACACATTCGAGTTAAAACAGATACCAGAGCTAGCATATCAGACTGCAACACTACAGACATGAAGCATGGTCAGATTTCGAACCAAAACAAGTAGCCTCAGCAGTAAATGATCATAGTAGAGACTTAAATGAACATAACTAGAACCAAGGCAAAATGAAGACAACAAGCTTACATGACTCGAAGCAATGAAATCAGGCTAGAGGATCAAGTGCAGACAAAAATGTACAAAACTCAACTGGACCAAAATAGGCACTAGCGTAAAAGCTGTAGTGTAATTCAAAGACCAACTTAAATGTATTTGTTATTGTACTATTTTATTTTTCACATAATTAAACAAATATTTGCTTAATAAAATAATTAATACAGAATTTAAATTCAAACAAATATTTATTACAATAGTACCAATTTGTGCTCTCACTATATATACAAAATTTCAATTACAATACATTTCAATTTACACAACTGTCCTCACTACATATCACTCATTCACTCGTATTTATCTTCAACTTTGCTCCAGCTTGATTCTAGCATTTGAGGTATCTACAAAATAAACACTGACGTAGTAATATTGAAAAAGAAATATTTTGTGCAGTGTAAAATAAAATGATTTTTGAAAATATTATTTGCCTCAGTTATTTGGGTTGTTCGTCATCATTTAATTTTGAATTCATCAAACATAAACAAATAGTGACATGCGCAGTGTATCACTGTACATGCCACAAGGTCGTGCACATCGATATATACTTGATAAAACTACAGGATAGGTGAGCACAAGGTCAAACCTAATAAAAAGCTGGATTTAAACTCAAGTACAAATATTCAAGTGCAATACGAATAAAGTCACGATACGAGCACATGGTCAAATCGAGCCAACACTAGGTTCAACTCAAGCGCAAAACAAAACAATGGAGCATATAGATGAAGCAGATCGAAATCAAGGCGATGCAACAGTGATGAACATCATATAAACGAGGCATGTATAAGACAACAACTCACCACACAATACACACACACACATAAGTGTATCAATCTAGATTCAACTTCAAAACAAAATATGCAAGTGTACACATAAGTGATACACATTCGAGTTAAAATAAATACCAGAGCTAGCATATCAGATTGCAACACTACAGACATGAAGCATGGTCAGATTTCAAACCAAAACCAGTAGCCTCAACAGTAAATGATCAAAGTAGAGACTCAAATGAACATAACCAGAACCAAGGCAAAATGAAGACAACAAGCTTACATGACTCGAAATAATGAAATCAGGCCAGAAGATCAAGTGTAGACACAAATGTACAAAACTTAACTGGACCAAAACATGCACAAGAGTAAAAGCTGTAGTGTAACTCGAAGACCAACTCGAGCTAGTATATCAGGTCCATAAACATAATGACACATATGTACAAAACCAAGTACAAGCTCAATTGAATACAAGAGTAGACCATATGAACACAGAAGCAACTCATCACAAAATGCAAACTGCAATAAAGTGACTCAACCCAGAGATGCCGAGACAGACCACATAATCAAAAATGTAAAAAGTGTCAACATGAAGTGCAGACCACAACTGAATGCACACCTTAAATGCTACATGAAAGAAGACTGCATCAAGAAACTAAACAATTGCAAAATCACAAACATACGTATATATATGCGTGAACACACACACATATATATGTAGTGGAAACCAAACTTCAATACATCATATGATCAAGTGATAGTATGTGACAGCGGACATGATTCAATGTAATGCAACCACACTCCAAGAAACATAATGCAGATATGTATATGTTAGCATATATATAAAGCATGAAGCGGATAAAGCGGTAGACACAAAGGCTATAGTTTCAAGATTAAATCAAGGTATCACCAACACTGCACACATACATGGAGTAATGCAATAAGTAAATCAGATGAACTAAAACTCAAGTAGCAGATGTCAAACCAGAAAAGAATCAAACTTCTATCTGACAATATCAAATAACAATGTCAAAGCTGTGGGAGTCAAAGTGATAACAGAAATTAATCAAGCCGGAGAAGTCAATAAAAAAAATTCTAACAGTGTCATGTAACAGCAGTTTCAAATCATGTTAGAGCCATGGTGGCCAAGGAATCGAACAAGTCAGAAACCAAAGCCATGATAACCAAGCAATCATATTGAAAAGGTCAGGATCAATCACAAGCAATCAATTGAAAATCAGTGGCCAAAGCATAACAAGTGACGAATTCAAACAAATATATTCGAAGGGCAATTAAAGGAATTGAACCCTATAAAAACCCAAGTCACGATCGATGTTTAAATCATTCAATTCAAGCAACAACAGAGAGTAAAATATCATTCAACTTGAATCAAAGTCGAGAATAATCAATAAATAGAAATAGGCATTCATGTACCAACTCACGCAATAATCGAACTCAATTTGATTGAAGCAGTCGCGAATAGATTAATCTATCGAAGAAAGAATTCGAAGCATCGGCAATCAATATGACCAAGCGACGGCTTTAAAGAATTACATAAGCCTAATTTTTCACAAAGGAACAAACAAGTGATTTTTCACAAAGAAGAATACAAGGATGAAATAAATAAAAAGAGAAAAATGGGGACAATCAATTTACACAGTGTTTTTGTTTTTTTTGGGTCGGTTATATTATTCTTTGGGCTTCAAATTTTAAAATTAGGGTTTATTGTTTAAAATTATTTTTGCTTTGTATTTATTTTTAAACTTTTGTAATTTACTAGTCACGTGACTAGGGGACGAAATACGGTGGTGTAGTTCATGAATTCGCAACTTAGTGGCTATGTTGTGGCAGGGTTTTGAGCGTAGAATTAGGTTATTCGATAGCGGGTGTCATGAGTTTATGTGTGTAAGCATCTGACTACTTAATTTCTAGTAGAAACCTTGAGGGCAGCATAGAGGCAGGATTTTGCCGAAGCTGGATAAATCTGTGTTGTTCTATTTCTCCTTTTCATATTCTTCTATTATCTATGCTGCTATTATTCGACTGATATCTATGCTGCAATTATTTTATATACTTCTGCATTAAAATTTTATAATTATTAGTATTACCCTATTAATCCCCCCTCTAAAGTGTAATCGATCCTACATATTCCACTATTTCATTTTGAGTAAAAATGTCACAACAAACATTAAACCTCTGAGAGTATAACATTATATAATTATTCGGCAATATAAACTAAAATCCTGCAAACCAAAAATGATTCAAGACAAAACAAAATAACAACGAAGATGATAAGGTTATATTAATAGCATATTAAGAATACAAAGAGTAGCTTATTAACATCCTTATCTATCACACACCTTAACGTCCTTATCTATCACACATGTTAACAATGAAATGGTGCTAAATTAAACTTTGATTGCTAGGTAGATAAATAATTATAGCACTATGCATATAGACATTATGGAAACAAGAATATTGCTCTGTATTTTTAGCCCACAATTTTATGACTAAAGGAGCGATCTGATATAAGCTAGAAAACTAAATATTACATTTAACCCAAAATTTAATGTCTAGAAGAATAGTCAGATATTAGCTAAAAAACTAAAATTACTCTTCACCACTGACCGTGATCAAGAAAGTCGCAAACCATTATCATACTCCCAAAACATATCTTCCTCCCAAAAAACACAACATGCAACATAAAAAGACTTGCAACCAACCAAAAACACTCAAAAAACAAAAACAATGCAAAACAAAATTAAATTCTGCGAAAATTCTATCCATAGGTCACTATTAACCCACTTATGCAAACCTTTTCTACAAAACTAACTTGCAAAATTTACAATGACAACACATATATCTAATAAAGAGAACAGTGTCACATCATACAGTAGAAATAGGAATTCATAAGAAAAATACAAATAGTGCAAGTCCCTGCTTTCCACAACCTCTATGCAATTCAGAATCAATTAGATATATACACATATACTTAAACTTCCTACAACAAAAAGAATTAGTTTAAAACCAAAGTATGGTCCTAATTTTTTATGCATATGTACGAAAAGTAGATATTAATCATTTAAGAAGAGTTGCCAAATCTCCGTCGGTAGAGAAAGATTCAATCAAAAACTTAATAGTTAATAAAATAACACATGCAGGTACCCTTTTCAGGATAAACACACAACAATATGCAAAAGTTTGAAGCTTTAAGTTTTAACATTTTTCATCATAGTCCTGCAATGTTCCTTAAATATCAAAAATATACTTAATAAAGTTTTAAGTTTTGTAAATTCATGTTTTCTTCTTCGTATTTCTATAAGCTTGATCCATAATTTCTTCAAAAATGACAGCTAAGAGCTATTAGCATACTAATGAATGTTAACTAAAAATCAATAAAAAAAAAACCTGTAAAGTTTGAACTGAAATAAAAAATATATCAAATAACCATAAGTTAAAGAGTTATACAACATAAAATGTGATAGATCTTTTAAAATAAGCATGAACTTCAAAATAATATAAAACCTTCTACCATGTAATAAGATATTAAAAATAATTACAGAAATTGTCTCACAAATCTGATAAAAACCATAAGTTTCTAACATGAAAAACCAAATAGAAATATAAATACTATATTATAATCACCAAGAAGTCTAAAAACAACAAAATATATTATTACAATATATACGGAAATTTCCCACTCATATAAAGGAACATCCCTATCAAACTTTAGATCTAATTTCATATACTTATATACCATATGCTAAAATCTACAAAGTATGATGCTTAAAAGATAAAATATATATGCATTGGAGAATATAATAAACAAGGCACTAAAAATAAAATGTATGTAACAAAGTATACAAACTTAATATTCTAATAAAGGCAAAAATATTAAAAGAATTCCTAGAATGAATATCTAAGTCATCTAAATTTAGACTTATATTATTATTATTAGAAAAAATGGATTTCCTAAAAGAATCTATACGCAATTTTGTTTTTCTAAGAAACTTCTTAAATTTTATATTTTCATTTAATTTATAACTAGGATTTGAAATCCAATTTAAATTAAATATAGAAATAGCATATACTACTTGATTCAAACTTAAATTAGAATTATTAAAAATATGTTGATTTCTATCAAACCAAATGTACCAACAAATAATGGTGAAAATATTGTCTAGTAAAATCTATTCAAACCCATGTAAAGAAATCTAATGTATTCCAATATAACTCACTATTTATATAAGTAAAATATTTATTAGACTTGAATAAATTTAAATTTTTACAAGAATATATTCAGTGTTATTACATTTAAAATATAAATGCAAAATATGCTCTTTTTATTATTAAAAAATAACATTTTTATCATTAAAAATATTTTTCTTTCTTAACATTTCAATAGTATTCAACTTTTTATGTAAAATTAACTACGTATGCACCTTGGCTTTAGGTGGAGCATTAGTTTGCCAAATATCTTTAAATATATTAATTTAATTGCTGAAAAATTAATAAATTTGAAAAAGAATTAGATGTGTATTTTTTTTACTAATATCCAAACACCAGGTTATAATATCTTTAGCATTATTAATATTATATAATTCTAATTTAGCACACAAAAGTGCAAATTAAACAAAAGCACTACCAATTAGCGCACGATTAAAATTAAATTTCCAAGAAAAATTTAACTCGGGTCTATAAATATCAAAAATTAGAACATATTTAAAATAACAAATTTCATATAATTCATCAAATTCCACTTTAAGAGGAATATTCGATAACCAACAATCATGCTAAAACGAGATATTATTACCAAAATATATAATATTATTAATTCCTAGTTTATATGTGTTCAAATTTAAAATGACTGATTTTCAAAAATGAGATGCATTATTTATGTTACTTATACGCAAACGAGACAAATTAAAGATACTGTAACGACCCGATATTTTCAACCATTCGCATCCGCACATGTCAGACTTGAATTGCTCAAAATACCGCGTTGTAAATAAAATTTGGCAAATCTCAGAATATACAGTAAATACATAATCACAGACCACAGACACAGAGTATTTAATAATGCAGCGGAATTTAAAAGAAATAGTAGTTCATGAAGCTACTATATAAAAATAAGATACATCAGTGTTAAACATGATACAACAAAAAGTAACAAGATACATCAGGTACAAATCAGAATACATCACCGAAATCACTGGATAAAGAAAGCAAAATGGATGGCTGGATCTTCAAGGAAAGCTCCAACTCCGAAGGTGAATCTTGAATGCTAACTCACTCAATCTGACTCGAGCGTAAAGCAAAACACAAAACACTCGAGTCAGGACATAAATACTTATGAACAATAAATCAACTCAAATGAACAGTAACAAAAAAGCATCAGTAACTTAAAGGATGCTTGAGATCGCCCATCCTTTGAGGATCCGTTAAACTATGTACTATGTAGTAATATTGCGCTATTATAATAATGTCTACAGTAAAATAAACATTCTTCTAAATAGCGTTCCGGGCTACCCATATCACCCTTCACACATAATAGTCCCAGTAGTCCATCCAATATCATGCTATCTCCACTCCGGGTGACTGTCAGAGGATACCACACGGGCTACGGGAGAAAAACAAACTCGTAGTAAAGGCTCGGTATGGTAGGTGACACGGCACACAAGGCAATGCCAGGGTAGATATACCAATTACGAACACGGGCTAGTGGTAACGCAGCAGCCACATACGCCCACCTCGGAACACACTCCCATATCAAAATCGGAGGATGGCCATCTAATCAATCACCAGTAAGAGTATAGTATCGAAGGAATGTGTCCGATAGGAGGAATGACCTCACTTGGCCCGAGATCGCTCCTGTTTTAGCCACCTTATGCCAACTCACGGGAGTTGGGTCCACGTAATAAACCTCAAGAACGTCGCCACCATCCTACTTCATTCTGGAATCTCCACCGCGTACACGGTTGTTAAAGTGGTTTTCGGAGTTGGCAGAGAGTATGACAACTTCCGATCCCGGTCTCTTTAACAACCAAACGTTATTATAACGCCGTGGTCATTTCAAAATAGTTTATACTTTAAAAAGATCAAATCATTTCATTTCAAACTATATTTCTTTCAAAATAGTTTATACTTCGAAACCAAAACCATTTTTATTTCAAAACTATTTATTCAATCAAAATAGTTTATACTTCAAAACCAAAACATTTCAAACATATATTCATTTCAAAATCATAATATTTTCAAAGTATAACTCTTTCGAAACCAAAAATACTTGAAACAATTACACTTTGAAAATCATAACATTTCAAAATCATACATTTGAAATCATCGGATATTCATTTAATTCTTTACATTTTACAATTCATTCAATTAATCCCAAATTTTCAATTTCCAACTTAATTCAATTCAAACCATCAGTTTCAATTAAATTTCCCAATAACCATTTCAAATCATATCATTTTCAAATATAGATTTGATCCACAAATTAAACTATTCAATTTTCAATAAATTTCAAAGCTTTAATATCCCGCATTTCAAAACTAAATTTTATAATTTCATATATCTCAAATCTAGTTTCATTAGTACTTAGTTTTGAAATATTCATTTCATAAATCCAATACTATTTAAATAAACTCAATTTACAATTAAACTAAATATCCTTTCATACCAATATAAACTTCAAATATTCATTTATCAAAAGTACATATCATTCTAATTCATATTCTTTATCAAAATAAAGATCAAATCATTTCCAAACCTTATTATCAAATCATTATTTGAATTCAAATTCAAATACTCAAATTTAAATATCATTTTTAAATCAAATAAGTCATTTATTTTTTATTTCAAGTATCATTACAAAATACATTAAAAATTCTATTCAAAATTCATTTATCTCATTACATTTCATTCCATTTAACACATAACCAATTAAACCTTACTTAAATTCAAATTCAAATTTAAATTCCTTAAAAATTCAAATTTAAATATTAAAATATATTCAAAACTTCTTAAATTTCACAATTAATCAATTTCCAAAATTTAAATCATTTAACACTTTAAAATATAACTCAAACAGTGTTAAAACTATAACATTTCAAACATTGTCAAATTATAGCAACGACAGCATTTATAAAGTGCTATCGTAGCTTACAACTTCCAAAAATGGTTTAGTTCAAGAATAACGGCATTTATAAAATGTCGTAACAGATATTTAGTTATTTCAAACATTGTTAGATTCAAAACAATAGCATTTAAAAATGCTGTCAAAAGACTACAACATTTTGAAAATGCTATGAATTCCAGATTTCATTTTTGCTTTTCAAAAAAATAATAAAACTCCAAATTTTATTATAACTCAAAAATCATATTTCTAGACTTCAAAATTTCACATTTAAAATCATTTTAACATATGATTTAACACAACAAAATTTTTAGATCAAATATTCAATTTAAAACTCCATTCATTTATTAAGTCAAAATTCACTGTTTATTAACATATAAATTAAATAAAACTTAAAATTTTACTTCAAATATAATTTTAAAACTTTAAATTTAATTTCCATTATTTATTTACATTTTAAAATAAAATTTAAAGTCTAAAATCTCAATTATTTCACATTTACGTACTCAAATTCACAATTTCAAGACTTAATATTTAATTTTCTTAAAACCATAAAATATATATTTTTAAATCAAAATTTCATACTTTTAAAAATACATATTTTAATAAATATCATTTAAAAATATACCGCAGGGTCTGTATATAATTTTGTAACCTAGGTCAAGTGATACGGATATATACCATTTCAATCCGCAGTTTACAAAGAAAACCCGGGTTCTATCATTTCGAACCCGCAATTCCAAGTCAAATAAAATACAATAAAAATCGCTCAGGCCTATCATTTCAGCCCATAACGATTTTTCCCTAATCTAAAGTCCGTTTGGGTATGTATCATTTCAACCCATAGCGATTCTATTCTAACAGGGAACTTGCAGTGTGAATATATGCATAAACAATATAAACAATGCCAGTGTCACAATATAATCTCATATATCACATGTCGGGTGATAATTAACAGCTTTAACATGGTAATAACATGGCATAGAATATCATATGATCATCATTAACTTGCATAACATTTTATATTACTAAACACTTGTCATCAATTCACTATTTCATAAGTATAAATGTCAGAGTGAGAAAGACTCACCTTTTACGAAGCTAGAGACAAACAACACACACAAGAGCGATTCCAAAGGCACGACAAGCACGATTTGATTTGAATTGATGGAGACCCTTGTAAACAACACAAAATATAACATACATAAGCACAAACATAGATATCGACATACGAATATAATCAACAACTTTAGTTTGCAGAACAGTTGCAAAACAAGAGAGATGACCAAACCTTAGAAGCAAAAGACTTGCACACGACAACATAAGCTTGTCACATGATCAAATGGGCTTTCTCTCATCATACTAGGCTCAGCCTAGATGCCAACATGGCTCAGGTTTGGGTCAATATGGGTTCATATGGCTCGGCCTAACTTGGATATGAAGGAGTGGAAGTTGTGACATGAGAAATACAAAAGTCAAGGCAATTAAGTGGATTTTTGGTGCAACTATAGGTTCGGCCTACCATGGCTTGGGCTTGGTCATGCAAGGGGATGGTCAGGTGGTGGATGGAGTGGCGGCCAGAGGTGGTGGAGGGACTGGTGGTGGCGGCCATGGAGGTGGTTTAGGTTAAAAATGAAGGCTATGGCCTTAAGGGTTTGGCTAGGCTAGTTTGGTGGAACTTTTGTGCAAATTTTGTGGTGCAACATCAACGGATGGTCATGGCTACTGTCTTGGTCAGAGGAGAGGCTTATGAGATGCTGGAGATGATGGTGGAGAGGATGGTAGTGGTGGTGGTAGAGGCTAGGCCAAGCAAAACACAAGAAGGATCAATGCAAAAATCAATAGGAAAATCATAAAAACAAGAAGAAAGATGATAGAATTTACCACATTTTTGTAAAACAAATGGCCATGAGTTTTTTCCTCAAGAAAGATGATAAAATTTTCCTGAGAAAGAGTGAGGAATGTGGCTGAAAGATGGAGTAGGGTACGGCCAAAGCATTGATGAATGGAGTTTGGAAAGTGAAAGGTCGGAATGCAAAAGGACTAAGCATACAAAAGATCTCAAACTCTTCATATATTCATTATTTCTTTTTAAATTTTTATATAACTGAAAAACATATATAAATTCAGTTAAAATACGAAAATATAGTAAATAAACAAAAATAAATAAATTAATTATTAATTATATATAGTTTAATTAAATAAAACAGCAAAATTTGCAACTAGTCTTGAAAATATGAAAAATAAGTGCAATGAACTTGGGAAAATTTTTATGTACTTAAAAATATTTATAAATAAAGATAAGAACACAAAATAAAAAGGAAATCAAAAAAATAAATAAATAAATTTTAATTTAAATATAGTTTAGATGAAGAAAATAGCAGAAAAAGGAAAACAGCCTTTTAAAAATAGGAAATCATCATAGTAAATTTTAGAAAAATTCTATTATCATTTCAAAAATATTTAAAAGTCAAAATATACATAATATAACATATTAAAACATATTAAAATAAAATATGACAAAGAAAAATAAAATTTATACAATTTACAATAACAAAATTGCAAAATAAACAATTTATACTCAAAATTGAAATGTACATATCTTTTGCAGTTTAACTCCGTTTTCCACGAAACAAAAAGCAATGTTCAAGTTATTAAATCTATTTTCATAATAAAAGATAAAATTTAAAATTTCAAACTTTTAAATTTTTAAGTTAAAAGTCAAAGTTTGACTATTTTGACCAAAATCAACATTTTCTGGAAATATTCAATTTATGCATGTTTGAAATTCTAATCCACATCAAAATCAACATTTATATTTCAATTAACAAAATGTATTCATTTTAATAAATAAAATAAAGTTTTTAAACTAGGAATTTAAATTAAAATAATTAAAATATACAATTACAATAATCAGAAAATACAGGGTTGTTACACTCTCCCCCACTCAAAACTTTTCGTCCCCGAAAAGGAATGAGGTACGGGAAAGCACAAAAAAAGATAGAATGAAATAGTATTAAGACAAGATGACAAGAAGATTAAAATTATACCTGATAACTGTTGTTATAGGTAAGTTTAGCAAGGTGGAGATGACCTTTCCAACATCCTCCAGAATCAAGAACACAAGCATGGAAAAAAATCTTTTAGAATCTGATTCACCCTTCCCGTTTAACCGACGGTATGTGGATGGCAAGCAGTGCTTAGATTCAAAGATGAGTACCAAAGATTATTAAAGATTATAGAAAGATTTCTAAACAGACTGGTATAAGCAATAACCTCTCATTCTGTAGCAAGACATGGGAAATTAGGACAACCAAAAGATAGTTTGAAAAACAAAATAAGATAATAAATTTGAAACCATAAAATTTCAACTTAAACTGAAAATTAATTTTACATAAGTCAAATAAATCTTAGGCATCTCTAATTTCATTATCTTATCATCCAATTATCTTAAATTAACAAATCCCTAAAATCATGTATTTGAAAAATCTTTTATTATACTCAAAATGTACCAAATAACATTTAATTCTTCCTCATTTCTAATTAAAATTATGTTTATTTCTCTCAATATATCTTATCACCCATGTTAAATATATTTATACTAATTATAACTGCTTTAATTTATTCTCAATTTCTTTAACATCATTTTATATTGTAAATTCTTCCATTACCCTTTTCTTTATTTACCTATGTTAATCCTTTTATAACTTAAATTTAAGTATATAACATTTATAATAACCACTCAAATTTTATTTATAAAATCTTTTTTTTATATTGTATATTATCCAATTACATATTCAACTTTTGAAAATTAAGGTAAGTTATATTAGAATGAAATTGTGTATTATACAAATAAACTTTCCAATTCAATCATTTCAAACTTGAATATTTATCCAAATCGTGAAATTATACTTAGAAATTATCTTTGAAGAAAAAAAATTTAGGAATTAAATTTTCGATAAATTCCAAACTATTTAGAGATAAATAAATGCTCATATACTATATATATATATCCATTCAAATTTAAATCATATATCAGCATATGTTATAAATCCATTCTTATTTTAGAAATTAAAATCAATTAAATTTTCCCAAAACAAAACTGTAGCAAGACTACAGAATGGTCTCTTCACTTCGAAACTCGAAAATGAACGTCGATGATGCTGCAGTCATTACCGAAATTATTTTCCAACGACAAAGAGAAGACCACTAAATTTAAATTTAAAATTCTTTGGAAACAAATTTCTATTCGAAAATACTTTAAATAATATATCCTTTAAAACTTTAAACACAAAGTTTGAAATCCATCGGAAATTAAATTCTCAAATTCTTGTTTTACATTCATTTTAAATTTCCAAATAAATTTATAACCATGTTTTATAGTTAAATTAGATATATGAAACAATAACAATGATATATAAAATCAAATATTATTTCTTAACAACCAATTCAAATAAAATCCAGATAAAGATTTATAATATAGTTACAAAATCTATTTCATAAAATTTATTTCATTACTAATTTTAAAAACATATTGTGTCAGTTTGCTCTGTCAAGTGTTTTGAAAATCTTATCGATAACGTTGATCAGACGAATCGATTAGAAACCCAAATCAACATCAACAACTCAAACAACACAATATATAAAACATTATAAATATTTGTTTACAAATACACTTCAAGAACGATTTGAAGATAAGTTGGAAACAAAGATGAGATGGTTAAATAGCAGAATAGGGAGATGAATGAGTTTATATAAATCGCGGGCAACCTTAACCGGGTCAACCGTGACTTAAAGAATAAGATCGATGTGGATTTCTTGGGTAAATCGACATTCGATCTCAAGATGTAGAGTTCGAAGTTATAAGAGATACTAGCATCTAAACCGAGGATATAGAATCTCTGGTGAATCGAAGTTGTTGTAAAGGAGTTTTCCCCCTTTACAAATAAATTTGAGGTTGGCGAGACCGCCGACTCATTATGAAGATCTTTTGAAGTGGAGTTATGGGATACTCCAGAAACAAAAGAAGATAAATAGTGAGGGACACGAATGGATTTTGGAACCACAGGGAATGTTCCAAAATTCAAAGGAATCGAGTCAAAAAGGAAGAGGTTTAAACTCGAATGAAAGTGATTCTGTAAATACATTTACCCTATATACTGAGTTTTGCCTAGAGCAACCTGGCTCTGATACCAACTGTAACGACCCGATATTTTCAACCATTCGCATCCGTACATGTCGGACTTGAATTGCTCAAAATACCGCGTTGTAAATAAAATTTGGCGAATCTCAGAATATACAGTAAATACATAATCACAGATCACAGACACAGAGTATTTAATAATGCAGCGGAATTTAAAAGAAATAGTAGTTCATGAAGCTACTATATAAAAATAAGATACATCAGTGTTAAACATGATACAACAAAAAGTAACAAGATACATCAAGTACAAATCAGAATACATCACTGAAATCACTGGATACATAAAGCAAAATGGATGGCTGGATCTTCAAGGAAAGCTCCAACTCCGAAGGTGAATCTTGAATGCTAACTCACTCAATCTGACTCGAGCGTAAAGCAAAACACAAAACACTCGAGTCAGGACATAAATACTTATGAACTATAAATCAACTCAAATGAACAGTAACAAAAATGCATCAGTAACTTAAAGGATGCTTGGGATCGCCCATCCTTTAAGGATCCGTTAAACTATTTACTATGTAGTAATATTGCGCTATTACAATAATGTCTACAGTAAAATAAACATTCTTTTAAATAGCGTTCCGGGCTACCCATATCACCCTTCACACATAATAGTCCCAGTAGTCCATCCAATATCATGCCATCTCCACTCCGGGTGACTGTCAGAGGATACCACACGGGCTACGGGAGAAAAACAAACTCGTAGTAAAGGCTCGGTATGGTAGGTGACACGGCACACAAGGCAATGCCAGGGTAGATATACCAATTACGCACACGGGCTGGTGGTAACGCAGCAGCCACATACGCCCACCTCGGAACACACTCCCATATCAAAATCGGAGGATGGTCATCTAATCAATCACCAGTAAGAGTATAATATCGAAGGAATGTGTCCGATAGGAGGAACGACCTCACTTGGCCCGAGATCGCTCCTGTTTTAGCCACCTTATGCCAACTCACGGGAGTTGGGTCCACGTAATATACCTCAAGAACGTGGCCACCATCCTACTTCATTCTGGAATCTCCACCGCGTACACGGTTGTTAAAGTGGTTTTCGGAGTTGGCAGAGAGTATGACAACTTCCGATCCCGGTCTCTTTAACAACCAAACGTTATTATAACGCCTTGGTCATTTCAAAATAGTTTATACTTTAAAAAGATCAAATCATTTCATTTCAAACTATATTTCTTTCAAAATAGTTTATACTTCGAAACCAAAACCATTTTTATTTCAAAACTATTTATTCAATCAAAATAGTTTATACTTCAAAACCAAAACATTTCAAACATATATTCATTTCAAAATCATAATATTTTCAAAGTATAACTCTTTCGAAACCAAAAATACTTGAAACAATTACACTTTGAAAATCATAACATTTCAAAATCATACATTTGAAATCATCGGATATTCATTTAATTCTTTACATTTTACAATTCATTCAATTAATCCCAAATTTTCAATTTCCAACTTAATTCAATTCAAACCATCAGTTTCAATTAAATTTCCCAATAACCATTTCAAATCATATCATTTTCAAATATAGATTTGATCCACAAATTAAACTATTCAATTTTTAATAAATTCCAAAGCTTTAATATCCCGCATTTCAAAACTAAATTTTATAATTTCATATATCTCAAATCTAGTTTCATTAGTACTTAGTTTTGAAATATTCGTTTCATAAATCCAATACTATTTAAATAAACTCAATTTACAATTAAACTAAATATCCTTTCATACCAATATAAACTTCAAATATTCATTTATCAAAAGTACGTATCATTCTAATTCATATTCTTTATCAAAATAAAGATCAAATCATTTCCAAACCTTATTATCAAATCATTATTTGAATTCAAATTCAAATACTCAAATTTAAATATCATTTTTAAATCAAATAAGTCATTCATTTTTTATTTCAAGTATCATTACAAAATACATTAAAAATTCCATTCAAAATTCATTTATCTCATTACATTTCATTCCATTTAACACATAACCAAGTAAACCTTACTTAAATTCAAATTCAAATTTAAATTCCTTAAAAATTCAAATTTAAATATTAAAATATATTCAAAACTTCTTGAATTTCACAATTAATCAATTTTCAAAATTTAAATCATTTAACACTTTAAAATATAACTCAAACAGTGTTAAAACTATAACATTTCAAACATTGTCAAACTATAGCAACGACAGCATTTATAAAGTGCTATCGTAGCTTATAGCTTCCAAAAATGGTTTAGTTCAAGAATAACGGCATTTATAAAATGTCGTAATAGATATTTAGTTATTTCAAACATTGTTAGATTCAAAACAATAGCATTTAAAAATGCTGTCAAAAGACTACAACATTTTGAAAATGCTATGAATTCCAGATTTCATTTTTGCTTTTCAAAAAAATAATAAAACTCCAAATTTTATTATAACTCAAAAATCATATTTCTAGACTTCAAAATTTCACATTTAAAATCATTTTAACATATGATTTAACACAACAAAATTTTTAGATCAAATATTCAATTTAAAACTCCATTCATTTATTAAGTCAAAATTCACTGTTTATTAACATATAAATTAAATAAAACTTAAAATTTTACTTCAAATATAATTTTAAAACTTTAAATTTAATTTCCATTATTTATTTACATTTTAAAATAAAATTTAAAGTCTAAAATCTCAATTATTTCACATTTACGTACTCAAATTCACAATTTCAAGACTTAATATTTAATTTTCTTAAAACCATAAAATATATATTTTTAAATCAAAATTTCATACTTTTAAAAATACATATTTTAATAAATATCATTTAAAAATATACCACAGGGTCTGTATATAATTTTGTAACCTAGGTCAAGTGATACGGATATATATCATTTCAATCCGCAGTTTACAAAGAAAACCCGGGTTCTATCATTTCGAACCCGCAATCCCAAGTCAAATAAAATACAATAAAAATCGCTCAGGCCTATCATTTCAGCCCATAACGATTTTTCCCTAATCTAAAGTCCGTTTGGGTATGTATCATTTCAACCCATAGTGATTCTATTCTAACAGGGAACTTGCAGTGTGAATATATGCATAAACAATATAAACAATGCCAGTGTCACAATATAATGTCATATATCACATGTCGGGTGATAATTAACAGTTTTAACATGGTAATAACATGGCATAGCATATCATATGATCATCATTAACTTGCATAACATTTTATATTACTAAACACTTGTCATCAATTCACTATTTCATAAGTATAAATGTCAGAGTGAGAAAGACTCACCTTTTACGAAGCTAGAGACAAACAACACACACAAGAGCGATTCCAAAGGCACGACAAGCACGATTTGATTTGAATTGATGGAGACCCTTGTAAACAACACAAAATATAACATACATAAGCACAAACATATATATCGACATACGAATATAATCAACAACTTTAGTTTGCAGAACAGTTGCAAAACAAGAGAGATGACCAAACCTTAGAAGCAAAAGACTTGCACACGACAACATAAGCTTGTCACATGATCAAATGGGCTTGCTCTCATCATACTAGGCTCAGCCTAGATGCCAACATGGCTCAGGTTTGGGTCAATATGGGTTCATATGGCTCGGCCTAACTTGGATATGAAGGAGTGGAAGTTGTGACATGAGAAATACAAAAGTCAAGGCAATTAAGTGGATTTTTGGTGCAACTATAAGTTCGGCCTACCATGGCTTGGGCTTGGTCATGCAAGGGGATGGTCAGGTGGTGGATGGAGTGGAGGCCAGAGGTGGTGGAGGGACTGGTGGTGGCGGCCATGGAGGTGGTTTAGGTTAAAAATGAAGGCTATGGCCTTAAGGGTTTGGCTAGGCTAGTTTGGTGGAACTTTTGTGCAAATTTTGTGGTGCAACATCAACGGATGGTCATGGCTACTGGCTTGGTCAGAGGAGAGACTTATGAGATGCTGGAGATGATGGTGGAGAGGATGGTAGTGGTGGTGGTAGAGGCTAGGCCTAGCAAAACACAAGAAGGATCAATGCAAAAATCAATAGGAAAATCATAAAAACAAGAAGAAAGATGATAGAATTTACCAAATTTTTGTAAAACAAATGGCCATGAGTTTTTTTCTTAAGAAGGATGATAAAATTTTCGTGATAAAGAGTGAGGAATGTGGCTGAAAGATGGAGTACGGTACGGCCAAAGCATTGATGAATGGAGTTTGGAAAGTGAAAGGTCGGAATGCAAAAGGACTAAGCATACAAAAGTTCTCAAACTCTTCATATATTCATTATTTCTTTTTAAATTTTTATATAACTGCAAAACATATATAAATTCAGTTAAAATACGAAAATATAGTAAATAAACAAAAATAAATTAATTAATTATTAATTATATATAGTTTAATTAAATAAAACAGCAAAATTTGCAACTAGTCTTGAAAATATGAAAAATAAGTGCAATGAACTTGGGAAAATTTTTATGTACTTAAAAATATTTATAAATAAAGATAAGAACACAAAATAAAAAAGAAATCACAAAAATAAATAAATAAATTTTAATTTAAATATAGTTTAGATGAAGAAAATAGCAGAAAAAGGAAAACAGCCTTTTAAAAATAGGAAATCATCATAGTAAATTTTAGAAAAATTCTATTATCATTTCAAAAATATTTAAAAGTCAAAATATACATAATATAACATATTAAAACATATTAAAATAAAATATGACAAAGAAAAATAAAATTTATACAATTTACAATAACAAAATTGCAAAATAAACAATTTATACTCAAAATTGAAATGTACATATCTTTTGCAGTTTAACTCCGTTTTCCACGAAACAAAAAGCAATGTTCAAGTTATTAAATCTATTTTCATAATAAAAGATAAAATTTCAAACTTTTAAATTTTTAAGTTAAAAGTCAAAGTTTGACTATTTTGACCAAAATCAACATTTTCTGGAAATATTCAATTTATGCATGTTTGAAATTCTAATCCACATCAAAATCAACATTTATATTTCAATTAACAAAATGTATTCATTTTAATAAATAAAATAAAGTTTTTAAACTAGGAATTTAAATTAAAATAATTAAAATATACAATTACAATAATCAGAAAATACAGGGTTGTTACACTCTCCCCCACTCAAAACTTTTCGTCCCCGAAAAGGAATGAGGTACGGGAAAGCACAAAAAAAGATAGAATGAAATAGTATTAAGACAAGATGACAAGAAGATTAAAATTATACCTGATAACTATTGTTATAGGTAAGTTTAGCAAGGTGGAGATGACCTTTCCAACATCCTCCAGAATCAAGAACACAAGCATGGAAAAAAATCTTTTAGAATCTGATTCACCCTTCCCGTTTAACCGACGGTATGTGGATGGCAAGCAGTGCTTAGATTCAAAGATGAGTACCAAAGATTATTAAAGATTATAGAAAGATTTCTAAACAGACTGGTATAAGCAATAACCTCTCATTCTGTAGCAAGACATGGGAAATTAGGACAACCAAAAGATAGTTTGAAAAACAAAATAAGATAATAAATTTGAAACCATAAAATTTCAACTTAAACTGAAAATTAATTTTACATAAGTCAAATAAATCTTAGGCATCTCTAATTTCATTATCTTATCATCCAATTATCTTAAATTAACAAATCCCTAAAATCATGTATTTGAACAATCTTTTATTATACTCAAAATGTACCAAATAACATTTAATTCTTCCTCATTTCTAATTAAAATTAAGTTTATTTCTCTCAATATATCTTATCACCCATGTTAAATATATTTATACTAATTATAACTGCTTTAATTTATTCTCAATTTCTTTAACATCATTTTATATTGTAAATTCTTCCATTACCCTTTTCTTTATTTACCTATGTTAATCCTTTTATAACTTAAATTTAAGTATATAACATTTATAATAACCACTCAAATTTTATTTATAAAATCTTTTTTTTTATATTGTATATTATCCAATTACATATTCAACTTTTGAAAATTAAGATAAGTTATATTAGAATGAAATTGTGTATTATACAAATAAACTTTCCAATTCAATCATTTCAAACTTGAATATTTATCCAAATCTTGAAATTATACTTAGAAATTATCTTTGAAGAAAAAAAATTTAGGAATTAAATTTCCGATAAATTCCAAACTATTTAGAGATAAATAAATGCTCATATACTATATATATATATATATATCCATTCAAATTTAAATCATATATCAGCATATGTTATAAATCCATTCTTATTTTAGAAATTAAAATCAATTAAATTTTCCCAAAACAAAACTGTAGCAAGACTACAGAATGGTCTCTTCACTTCGAAACTCGAAAATGAACGTCGATGATGCTGCAGTCATCACCGAAATTATTTTCCAGCGACAAAGAGAAGACCACTAAATTTAAATTTAAAATTCTTTGGAAACAAATTTCTATTCGAAAATACTTTAAATAATATATCCTTTAAAACTTTAAACACAAAGTTTGAAATCCATCGGAAATTAAATTCTCAAATTCTTGTTTTACATTCATTTTAAATTTCCAAATAAATTTATAACCATGTTTTATAGTTAAATTAGATATATGAAACAATAACAATGATATATAAAATCAAATATTATTTCTTAACAACCAATTCAAATAAAATCCAGATAAAGATTTATAATATAGTTACAAAATCTATTTCATAAAATTTATTTCATTACTAATTTTAAAAACATATTGTGTCAGTTTGCTCTGTCAAGTGTTTTGAAAATCTTATCGATAACGTTGATCAGACGAATCGATTAGAAACCCAAATCAACATCAACAACTCAAACAACACAATATATAAAACATTATAAATATTTGTTTACAAATACACTTCAAGAACGATTTGAAGATAAGTTGGAAACAAAGATGAGATGGTTAAATAACAGAATAGGGAGATGAATGAGTTTATATAAATCGCGGGCAACCTTAACCGGGTCAACCGTGACTTAAAGAATAAGATCGATGTGGATTTCTTGGGTAAATCGACATTCGATCTCAAGATGTAGAGTTCGAAGTTATAAGAGATACTAGCATCTAAACCGAGGATATAGAATCTCTGGTGAATCGAAGTTGTTGTAAAGGAGTTTTCCCCCTTTACAAATAAATTTGAGGTTGGCGAGACCGCCGACTCATTATGAAGATCTTTTGAAGTGGAGTTATGGGATACTCCAGAAACAAAAGAAGATAAATAGTGAGGGACACGAATGGATTTTGGAACTACAGGGAATGTTCCAAAATTCAAAGGAATCGAGTCAAAAAGGAAGAGGTTTAAACTCGAATGAAAGTGATTCTGTAAATACATTTACCCTACATATTGAGTTTTGCCTAGAGCAACCTGGCTCTGATACCAACTGTAACGACCCGATATTTTCAACCATTCGCATCCGCACATGTCAGACTTGAATTGCTCAAAATACCGCGTTGTAAATAAAATTTGGCAAATCCCAGAATATACAGTAAATACATAATCACAGATCACAGACACAGAGTATTTAATAATGCAGCGGAATTTAAAAGAAATAGTAGTTCATGAAGCTACTATATAAAAATAAGATACATCAGTGTTAAACATGATACAACAAAAAGTAACAAGATACATCAGGTACAAATCAGAATACATCACTGAAATCACTGGATACAGAAAGCAAAATGGATGGCTGGATCTTCAAGGAAAGCTCCAACTCCGAAGGTGAATCTTGAATGCTAACTCACTCAATCTGACTCGAGCGTAAAGCAAAACACAAAACACTCGAGTCAGGACATAAATACTTATGAACAATAAATCAACTCAAATGAACAGTAACAAAAATGCATCAGTAACTTAAAGGATGCTTGGGATCGCCCATCCTTTAAGGATCCGTTAAACTATTTACTATGTAGTAATATTGCGCTATTATAATAATGTCTACAGTAAAATAAACATTCTTTTAAATAGTGTTCCGGGCTACCCATATCACCCTTCACACATAATAGTCCCAGTAGTCCATCCAATATCATGCCATCTCCACTCCGGGTGACTGTCAGAGGATACCACACGGGCTACGGGAGAAAAACAAACTCGTAATAAAGGCTCGGTATGGTAGGTGACACGGCACACAAGGCAATGCCAGGGTAGATATACCAATTACGCACACGGGCTGGTGGTAACGCAGCAGCCATATATGCCCACCTCGGAACACACTCCCATATCAAAATCGGAGGATGGCCATCTAATCAATCACCAGTAAGAGTATAGTATCGAAGGAATGTGTCCGATAGGAGGAATGACCTCACTTGGCCCGAGATCGCTCCTGTTTTAGCCACCTTATGCCAACTCACGGGAGTTGGGTCCACGTAATATACCTCAAGAACGTCGCCACCATCCTACTTCATTCTGGAATCTCCACCGCGTACACGGTTGTTAAAGTGGTTTTCGGAGTTGGCAGAGAGTATGACAACTTCCGATCCCGGTCTCTTTAACAACCAAACGTTATTATAACGCCGTGGTCATTTCAAAATAGTTTATACTTTAAAAAGATTAAATCATTTCATTTCAAACTATATTTCTTTCAAAATAGTTTATACTTCGAAACCAAAACCATTTTTATTTCAAAACTATTTATTCAATCAAAATAGTTTATACTTCAAAACCAAAACATTTCAAACATATATTCATTTCAAAATCATAATATTTTCAAAGTATAACTCTTTCGAAACCAAAAATACTTGAAACAATTACACTTTGAAAATCATAACATTTCAAAATCATACATTTGAAATCATCGGATATTCATTTAATTCTTTACATTTTACAATCCATTCAATTAATCCCAAATTTTCAATTTCCAACTTAATTCAATTCAAACCATCAGTTTCAATTAAATTTCCCAATAACCATTTCAAATCATATCATTTTCAAATATAGATTTGATCCACAAATTAAACTATTCAATTTTTAATAAATTTCAAAGCTTTAATATCCCGCATTTCAAAACTAAATTTTATAATTTCATATATCTCAAATCTAGTTTCATTAGTACTTAGTTTTGAAATATTCGTTTCATAAATCCAATACTATTTAAATAAACTCAATTTACAATTAAACTAAATATCCTTTCATACCAATATAAACTTCAAATATTCATTTATCAAAAGTACATATCATTCTAATTCATATTCTTTATCAAAATAAAGATCAAATCATTTCCAAACCTTATTATCAAATCATTATTTGAATTCAAATTCAAATACTCAAATTTAAATATCATTTTTAAATCAAATAAGTCATTCATTTTTTATTTCAAGTATCATTACAAAATACATTAAAAATTCCATTCAAAATTCATTTATCTCATTACATTTCATTCCATTTAACACATAACCAAGTAAACCTTACTTAAATTCAAATTCAAATTTAAATTCCTTAAAAATTCAAATTTAAATATTAAAATATATTCAAAACTTTTTAAATTTCACAATTAATCAATTTCCAAAATTTAAATCATTTAACACTTTAAAATATAACTCAAACAGTGTTAAAACTATAACATTTCAAACATTGTCAAATTATAGCAACGACAGCATTTATAAAGTGCTATCGTAGCTTATAGCTTCCAAAAATGGCTTCGTTCAAGAATAACGGCATTTATAAAATGTTGTAATAGATATTTAGTTATTTCAAACATTGTTAGATTCAAAACAATAGCATTTAAAAATGCTGTCAAAAGACTACAACATTTTGAAAATGCTATGAATTCCAGATTTCATTTTTGCTTTTCAAAAAAATAATAAAACTCCAAATTTTATTATAACTCAAAAATCATATTTCTAGACTTCAAAATTTCACATTTAAAATCATTTTAACATATGATTTAACACAACAAAATTTTTAGATCAAATATTCAATTTAAAACTCCATTCATTTATTAAGTCAAAATTCACTGTTTATTTACATATAAATTAAATAAAACTTAAAATTTTACTTCAAATATAATTTTAAAACTTTAAATTTAATTTCCATTATTTATTTACATTTTAAAATAAAATTTAAAGTCTAAAATCTCAATTATTTCACATTTACGTACTCAAATTCACAATTTCAAGACTTAATATTTAATTTTCTTAAAACCATAAAATATATATTTTTAAATCAAAATTTCATACTTTTAAAAATACATATTTTAATAAATATCATTTAAAAATATACCACGGGGTCTGTATATAATTTTATAACCTAGGTCAAGTGATACGGATATATATCATTTCAATCCGTAGTTTACAAAGAAAACCCGGGTTCTATCATTTCGAACCCGCAATCCCAAGTCAAATAAAATAAAATAAAAATCGCTCAGGCCTATCATTTCAGCCCATAACGATTTTTCCCTAATCTAAAGTCCGTTTGGGTATGTATCATTTCAACCCATAGCGATTCTATTCTAACAGGGAACTTGCAGTGTGAATATATGCATAAACAATATAAACAATGCCAGTGTCACAATATAATCTCATATATCACATGTCGGGTGATAATTAACAGCTTTAACATGGTAATAACATGGCATAGAATATCATATGATCATCATTAACTTGCATAACATTTTATATTACTAAACACTTGTCATCAATTCACTATTTCATAAGTATAAATGTCAGAGTGAGAAAGACTCACCTTTTACGAAGCTAGAGACAAACAACACACACAAGAGCGATTCCAAAGGCACGACAAGCACGATTTGATTTGAATTGATGGAGACCCTTGTAAACAACACAAAATATAACATACATAAGCACAAACATAGATATCGACATACGAATATAATCAACAACTTTAGTTTGCAGAACAGTTGCAAAACAAGAGAGATGACCAAACCTTAGAAGCAAAAGACTTGCACACGACAACATAAGCTTGTCACATGATCAAATGGGCTTGCTCTCATCATACTAGGCTCAGCCTAGATGCCAACATGGCTCAGGTTTGAGTCAATATGGGTTCATATGGCTCGGCCTAACTTGGATATGAAGGAGTGGAAGTTGTGACATGAGAAATACAAAAGTCAAGGCAATTAAGTGGATTTTTGGTGCAACTATAGGTTCGGCCTACCATGGCTTGGGCTTGGTCATGCAAGGGGATGGTCAGGTGGTGGATGGAGTGGCGGCCAAAGGTGGTGGAGGGACTGGTGGTGGCGGCCATGGAGGTGGTTTAGGTTAAAAATGAAGGCTATGGCCTTAAGGGTTTGGCTAGGCTAGTTTGGTGGAACTTTTGTGCAAATTTTGTGGTGCAACATCAACGGATGGTCATGGCTACTGTCTTGGTCAGAAGAGAGGCTTATGAGATGCTGGAGATGATGGTGGAGAGGATGGTAGTGGTGGTGGTAGAGGCTTGGCCTAGCAAAACACAAGAAGGATCAATGCAAAAATCAATAGGAAAATCATAAAAACAAGAAGAAAGATGATAGAATTTACCAAATTTTTGTAAAACAAATGGCCATGAGTTTTTTCTCAAGAAAGATGATAAAATTTTCGTGAGAAAGAGTGAGGAATGTGGCTGAAAGATGGAGTAGGGTACGGCCAAAGCATTGATGAATGGAGTTTGGAAAGTGAAAGGTCGGAATGCAAAAGGACTAAGCATACAAAAGATCTCAAACTCTTCATATATTCATTATTTCTTTTTAAATTTTTATATAACTGAAAAACATATATAAATTCAGTTAAAATACGAAAATATAGTAAATAAATTAATTAATTATTAATTATATATAGTTTAATTAAATAAAACAGCAAAATTTGCAACTAGTGTTGAAAATATGAAAAATAAGTGCAATGAACTTGGGAAATTTTTTATGTACTTAGAAATATTTATAAATAAAGATAAGAACACAAAATAAAAAGGAAATCACAAAAATAAATAAATAAATTTTAATTTAAATATAGTTTAGATGAAGAAAATAGCAGAAAAAGGAAAACAGCCTTTTAAAAATAGGAAATCATCATAGTAAATTTTAGAAAAATTCTATTATCATTTCAAAAATATTTAAAAGTCAAAATATACATAATATAACATATTAAAACATATTAAAATAAAATATGACAAAGAAAAATAAAATTTATACAATTTACAATAACAAAATTGCAAAATAAACAATTTATACTCAAAATTAAAATGTACATATCTTTTGCAGTTTAACTCCGTTTTCCACGAAAAAAAAGCAATGTTCAAGTTATTAAATCTATTTTCACAATAAAAGATAAAATTTAAAATTTCAAACTTTTAAATTTTTAAGTTAAAAGTCAAAGTTTGACTATTTTGACCAAAATCAACATTTTCTGGAAATATTCAATTTATGCATGTTTGAAATTCTAATCCACATCAAAATCAACATTTATATTTCAATTAACAAAATATATTCATTTTAATAAATAAAATAAAGTTTTTAACCTAGGAATTTAAATTAAAATAATTAAAATATACAATTACAATAATCAGAAAATACAGGGTTGTTACAGATACCTCCATACCATTGGTTCATCGTAAAGAAATTTCACTATTATCCCTAAATTTCCAAATCCATTATCCTAAAAGAGAAATATTTAAATTATGCAAATTTATAATCCCTAGACGTCCTTCATTTTTAGATTTACAAACCATTTCCTAGTTTACAAGACATTTAGTGTTACTATTTAAATTATCACCACTCCATAAAAGTCTCTTCTCAATTTATCAATTTTATTTATTACCCAATTAGGAAAGCAATACAACGACATCCAATAAATGGGTGACGTAGATAAAACTAAATTAATAAGAACAACTCTACCCACTCTCGATAAGAATTTAGCATTTCAATTAGATAGTCTTTTATTAATTTTATCAATAATGGTTTTCCAATCATTATGTTTGAGCTTTGGTCTAATTAAGAAACCTAAATACTCAATAGGAAATTACATTGCATTACAATTTAAAGTGAGTGTGATTTGACATTCAAAATTATCTATATCATTTAATACTAAAACTGAAATTTTGTCAAAATTAATCTTTAAGCCCGAAAGAAGTTCAAAACTATATAAAATAAATTTAAGCGCAATACTATGTTAGGTAAATGAGACGTAAAAATCATGGTATCATTTGCAAATTGTAAAACAGAAAGTCCATTGCTAGTAATCTCATTATCAATACAATCTAATAATCTATTATTAGAAGCTAATTTAATGATTCTAGAAAAAACATCAGCAACTAGATTAAATAATAACGGCGAAAGAGGACCCTTTGCCTGAGTCCACGTCTAGATTGAATCTTATCTCCAAGTATTCAATTAAACATAATACTGGAGTTATTCGTATAAAGCAATGACATAATCCAATTAACCCATCTAGTAATAAATCCCTTAGATATTAAAACCTCTTTAAGAAAAACCCAATCAATAGAATCAAGTGCTTTAGCGAAATCCAGTTACAAAAGGAACAAGTGATATTATTTTTGCAACAGTAATTAATATATTCTTGGACTACTATTATACCATTCGTCATATTTCTACCTTTTATGAAGGCAGTTTGAGAGCTGTCTATTATTTCATTCATTTTAGTATTTAATCTATGAGCTAGAACCTTAGATATAATTTTAAAAGAAAAGTTTAATAAAGAAATAGGTCGGAAATCTTTTAATTGATTGGCATCTAATTTTTTACGTAATAAAATAACATTTGTGTAATTAAATCTCCCTAACTATAAGGAACCTACGTAAAAATCATTAAACATTTTAATTATATCATCTTTAAGCACATTCCAAAAATTTCTGTAAAATAAAATAGAAAAACCATTTGGTCCAGGAGCTTTATCATTTGGAATATCTTTAATAGCCTTTATAATTTCCTCCTCCTTAGAAGGGTCATTTAAGCCTACTAAATCTACCCTAGAGCCATCATTGTAAAGCATATCCAAATTAGCTTTAATCCTCTGCCAATTTTTTGTACCAAAAATGTTTCTATAATAATTAGTAAATTCCTTATTAAGTTCTACTTGATAAAAAAAATCTCTACATTATTAATAAGAATGGAATTAGTATGTTTTCTATCATTAGCTGTTTTATGAAAAAAATTAGTATTCATATCTCCTTCATCCATCCATTGAATTCTAGATCTTTGCTTCCACATTATTTCTTCTTAAACAAAAATTATATTTAGTTCTTCTTTTAAATTATAAAGAACATTTTTCTGAAATATTTAAATTTCTCATTTCTTCTGTTTTATCTAATTTGAAAATATCATTCATTAGTTTTTTCTTTTTGATTCTAATGCTACCAAAAACTTCTTTATTCCATTTTTTAAGATAAAAAATCTTAATCTCTAAATTTTCTAACCCAAACTTTATCCATATTACCTTGGAATTTGGTATTATAATTATTCATAGAAAGCCATTTATTTACCACTAAATCATTAAAGTTATTTTCCAATAACCACTTTTTTTTCAAATCTAAAAATTTTATTACCAAAATTCGCATTGGAACAAAATAAGGCAATTAGACAATGGTCGGAAAAAATATATGGGAGCCCTACAACCTTACAAGAAGGAAATTTTTCCTTAATTTCATCGCTAATAAAAATCATGTCTAACAAAGCCATAGAGGGAATTTCTCTATTATTCGACCAAGTAAATTATCTATCACTTAATTTGATTTCAATTAGATTACAATTAATAATAAAACTATAAAATTCTTCCATTGCCTCTAAATCACCTTCCTTAAGGGATCCCTCACCTAAAAATCTAGTTACATTGGAATCTCCTCCTATAATCCATGGACCAAGATCCAATCTTCTAAAATCTAAACAAACACTCAATCTAAAGTACCCTACGACCTATTTTTGAGTTAGGCCCGTACACATTAGCAATATTAAGGATAGAGTCATCATTAATGTCAAAAGTATTAAATGCGACGAATGTTCTTTAATTATAGATTGTAAAAGTCTAACACAATTATCTTTCCAACCTATTATAAGACCTCCTACACTACATCTAGCAGGAAGATAAGCCCACTGATAAAAAAATGACACCCTAGGCTTTTAAAAATACGATTGTCAAGAATCTTTATATTAGTTTCTTGAAGTAAAACTATGTCAATATTATTATCTATGAATACGGATTTGATTTTTCTACACTTCCCTAAATCATGTAATCCTCTAATATTCCAACTAATCAATTTTGTTAATCTAGTGATTTAACCCGTTCTAATTCTTTATTTTTGATATATTCAATATCTAATTGACTATCATCAAAAATTAAACTTGAATTCTTAGGTAGGAAATGCATTTCATTAGTATACAAGTTATTCAATGCACATGCACAATAAGTACCGCCCATAGGAAAATTCCTACCTGAGCTAGAGCTATCTGTAGCTCTAGAATCCACTCTTACAAGACGCACACTTTTTCTAATTTTTTTGGTTTGAGCGAACAAGAAACTGTACTGCTCTTATGGATAGTCCTTTTCACCCTTTTATTAACCTTGATTCTATCCCCTGAATGTGAATAAGTACGATCAGAACTCGATACTACGACAACCTCAGCCGTCTTCAATTCATTTATGCCACCAAAGTTATTTGAACAAGATGAAGTTGAATCTTTAGCCCAAGAAGTAATATTATCCAGCCACATTTTAAAATCAGTAAACAAAATAATTTGATTATTATCTGTATCCTCTAGATTTCTTACATCTCTACCAGCTTCAACAGAAAAATCCCCATCTATGAACCTAATTTCTACCTCATCCACAGCTTTGAAATTTGTGATATCGATGTTTATATTATTTCTATTACATCCAATATCAGTTAATCCCATTAAAAAACCGAATATCAACATGGCAACCATCACCTTGAGCCTTAAGCACACAATCAAGATCATTCTTGGTTTTTTCCATAATACCCCTAGACAAACTAACAGTCCTATCCGTTGCATCTTCAACCACAACTTCACCTGAATCTATATCAGACTCCTCAACAAGATTATCAACAACTACACAACCCTTCACTTTAACCCTCTTACATCCAACCAAGACCCCACCATCATTAACAAAACTTGAGATAGATCAGAATTCTCTCCTGTATCATCTAAATCCTTTGAACAATCAAAGCAGTTAGAGGTATCAATCCCAAAACTTTTCCTCTAACAAATTTTTCCTTTGAGTTTTCTGTTGTGATTGATAACTAAATTATTATCCAGTTTTTGCAATTGTTTAGTAGAAACATTTCTTAATCTTGATGCAACCATTGTATCTTCCTCAACAGACCTTCTTCTTGAAGCATACACTTTCAAAATATTGCCTAAATTACTGCCAACAGCGAGACCAACCCCATCCAATACCACAACAACACCACGATTAAACTTTCGATCTTTGAATTTCGAGTTAATATGGCTACCATCCAAATTACCAGAATTTCCAAGTTTCTTATGAAAATTTCGACCAATATTAACTGAATTAATCATATCAAAATGCTTAAATAAGTCCACTAAAAATTCAATACCTTCCTTTCTTTGGATCCATAAATGATCCAGAAGAATTCTCTTTAGCTTCATGCACTTCAACCACAAACAAGAAATCATGGTCTGTAATCGAATTCTTCTTTGACTCTATATCCGATTTCCAACATTTATCCCTTTTATGACCAAAGCTCCACACTTGAAACACCTAATAGGGTCTCTACAGTTATTAACCAGTGCATATAATCTCCATTGTAAAACAAGTCTTCTTTCCCTTTCTAATATCAACCCTATTTCTCTGATTCACAAAGCATAAAGAAGGCGAGACCGTAGCTTCTTTTACCACTTGAGCGTACGTATGCTTTCTTGAGGGAAGGGCGGAAAAAGACGATGTTGTCGATTTGGGATAAGAAAATTGAATAAAGGAAGGCAAAATGTAAGGGGTAAATCATCGGTAGACAAAATTTAAGACAAGCAAGAGTACGGATGAAGATTGAACGAGTGCGAATTTGAGAAAGAAGAAGACACCATTGTTATGATGCAGAGAGAAGGAAAAAAATTAATTAATATATGTGAATTATTAAATATGAAATTTTATTTGATTTGTGTTGATCGATATTGAAAATAGTGCATGTACAAAAGTGGTATATACATATACTTTTAGATTTGATCTAAAAAGGAATTATCTGATCGAGCTTGAATTGAAATAGAGGCCCATATAGGGACATGTATAGCCGGTTGTGGAGTGTAGGGAGGAGGGGTTGAATTTGATTTTAGTGGGGTTTGAATTTGCAGAGGAAATAGTGGATCCAGATCCACTACTAGCTCCTTTATTTCTCTCCTATTTAAACTCCTTTAACACATCACTTTATTTATCACTTTTACCACTCCCTCTTTTCATTTCTGGACACAAGCACCCCTTAGACTACCTCCATCAGTTCAAGGTTCAAACATGAATTCAAATAAAACAGTGTGAAGGCGCATAGGTCTTTCAATCAGGTAACATTTTCTAGAAGGGATTGGATTCAGATCCAAAAGGAGTCATACGGATTCAACACTCATGGTGTAATCTTTAGGCTATAGAAAAGGTAAAACCCTTATTTACATTATATATGCATATTTATCCATTTTTATGATCATATGTAGATAGATCAAATACATTTATCACGAATCCTTATAAATGTGTGTTGTCAATTTGGAATATATATTCAACGACCGTTTTTTCATACCCTTTGAATCGACAATAAACCACACATGTCCAAATCAAATTGCACGAAAAGACGAAATATGAAGGATGATAAAGAAAATAGATACAATAGAATCTCACACGAATGGAATAATATATAATATTGAACAATATCTTTACAGCATAAAACATTTAAAATACATATATCAGAGTCTAACCTAAATTCAGCTTGGACAGTTTAAACATCTTTCCTCACTATTGCTGACAAACATCAAACAAAGACAAACAGACAGCAGCAGATAATAGAATATGTCACACGTAGATACATATCTCCATCTCTTCTTTGGAAACTCCAATGCCCTTCGACTAAACCTGAAACTACTCGGATCTGTCCCGAGTATTGAAAATAATCGGACCAGGCTTGATAAACCAACGTGAAAAAAAATCAATAATAAATGAAAGTGTCATATGTCAACCTCTAAATAAAATCCCTTGAAAAGAAAGAGTATCTCATAAGACCACGCCCACACATAAACATGGATAAGTTTTTGCCTTATGATAACTAAAACAATTTTATATCAAAACATTTGATATTATTTCTAATGACATTCTTTGAAAATATTTGCAAATAGACTTATTAATCTTAGCCGAAATCATTACATTGGTTAAATTCCAACATATTAGGTTTACAAGAAAGTCCGAAGGAACTTATTGGAGAGTGGATTCCATATAAATGACTAGGTAAAGGGACTACCTTTCGATAGGTACACCTCTAGATGGATGTCCCGAGGCATAAAACATCTGCCCTTTACGAACACAAGACCGGCCTACCTCTTTAACTAGGTACTACTGAATATGTCATCCACCTATCGTTACTGGCCTTTAACCGAGCGCTCGTTTTCCATATACCACATTAATTTACATCCCGAACGTCATAACAGGAAGAAATATATCTAGAAGGGATGATCATACCGTAATTAGGAATAACTCACTTAGCCTTACTGCATCTAACCCTATTTCATCATTTTCGGTTGATGAGGTTCAAGGCTATGATTATCTTTTCACATAGCACATCTTCTTTCACCTTGAATGCCACATTGCCATCCACGTTCACCCGACTAATTTCTACAAACGTATAACTTCCTGAGCTCGTATGTCTCGAGAAAGGGTGTTAAGTTAAGAGAAGGTGTCTTCTCCACCACCAACTGATATACTTTTATAGAGATCACTCATTATGATTTGAAATGCAAGGTCAGACATTCTTCTATACAAGTTTGTTCTGGGACCGAACGAAACCAAAGGTACTTTCCTCAGCCATTACTAGATGAGAAGTCCTTGTGGTTTTGAGGTTTTTCATAACAAAGATACCACTACTACAATATAGCGAATTAAGAGTTTATCCCCAATTAATCAACAAGTAGTCCCTCGTTATTATTCGTCTCAATATCTCCATCTTCAAACATCTTCATATTTTGAACACGTAAACTGGTTCGAAGTGGTTTTCAGATAGGAATCACCCAAATCCGACCCTGGTTCCTTCGAAATCCAATTATCTGTAAAAAGTGAATATGAGTATACAAGATTTACTATGTCTCTTTTCACTTTAATTATTTTTGGATGATTACAATTTCTTTTATCTTTGATTAATTCTTAGCAATTCATTCCTTTATTTTGGATAATATTTCAAATTTCCTCACTTATAACTCGATCCAAATTCCTTAACTTTTTGGAAGGTCAGAAAACAATGTTATTTAAGACATCATTTATGATAAACCCTAAGTCAATTCTAGCAAACATTTTTGAGTAAATAGTATCGTAGAAATCATTCTAATTTTACTCCATATCAATTTCTGTATTCAACAAGTCCTATGGGTGGAATAATGGTGAAATCATCTTTTGAATTCCACGAATAGGACGAGTTTCCTCTTTGGATTTTTATACCAAGTATAAGAAGATTATCTCTACGCAATCCAAGTTGTATTTTATTCATTTGGGAGATTAATCTTTTTATACTTAAATTGCTTAACTTTTGGAAATAGTAATTCTCTTTTATTTTGGAAAAACTTAACACGATCTTTTAAAGCATCCAAGCTTTCCTGTTGATCTGTTCCACCCCTCATCTAAAAAGAGATAACGTAGACCGGGTAAGTTCAGGGCACTGGTTGCTCTATCCCTAAACTTAGTTGAACACCTTGTTTTATCTTCCCAAATCTCACAGGTGGGACAAATATGCTAGTTGTTTCCGCATAGTAAGTTACTAGCTTTTATTTTAGAATTGATTATAAAGATTCCAAATTATATTTTAAACACTTAATTTTCCTTTTAAAAACATTCATAATTGATTCTAGAAAAATTGTTACATTTAAACTCATATTCCAAAAGTTATAGAATTCACAGCATAAAAGTGTTGCGGAAAGTGCTATATAAGCGTATTTGATTTAAACAACTTTTCAATAATTGAAAATTCATATTTTCAATTTCAAATCTCTTTTAAAATATTTAAATAGATTTATCAAATTTATTCTACATTTTCTTTAATTAAAAACGTTCATTTAAATGGATTTTCCGTTATGGTCACTTCACTGCACTGGACTGATTTTTATGGAAAATTGATTTGGATATATTTTAAAATCTACTCAACGAATTTTTGATTTTCTTTCTTTGTTTATAGGATATGGAAATAATATCTCGAAATATTCCTATCTTGAATAATTCAGAGCTATATTCCACTCTACACGCTCATTTGAACTTTTCGGCATAAAATCTCGAACTACCGTTGCGCAACGCGCCTAACTTTAATTATTTCTCAATATTTGAAATAATTTATTCAAATTAAATTTACTTACTTATAAAACCATTACAAATCATTTTAAATCAACAATTTCTCTTTTTAAAGTATTTAAAAAGTATTCTCTCTATTTTCATATTATAATATTTTTTTATTTCTATTATTTTAATATAAAATTTTAAATTCGAATTTCAACTCAATTTCAGTTCTAACTTCAAATTAAACTAAATTAAAACTTAGATTTTGAATCTAATTTGAACTCTAATTGAAATTTCAACCTTTATCTCAATTTCAGTTTTCAAAATCGATTTCAATTTCACTTTTACTATTCGTTTCAATTTCACTTTTCATTTCAAATCCAGTTTCACTTTTAATTTGAAATTTTCCCCATTAATTTCAATTCCAGACTTATTATTCCAAAGTATATCAGATCACCAAAATTGGGTCTATTTAAAAAAGGGATCACTAAATCAATAATGAGCATAATCGAGTTAACATTTATCACTAAAAAATTATGGTCCATACATAAGCTAACATGATAAATAAACACAACCATAAGCACTTGCAACTATTCAAACATAACACAAACATATCCAATCATCTAAAACAACAGTTCAAAGGGGTGTATACTTGCATGTAATAAGATGATTATTATAACAAATTCAAAATCCAATCTTTTAAAAGCGATGAGAATTTTCTCACCTTAATAGTCACTCCGTCAATCTTTTTACAACCTAACATGCTTCACGAATCAACACGCTCTTTTCTTTCCTAACTTGTCGCTTCGAATTTCTTTCTCATTTTTTTTCTTTTTCTTTTTCTTTTTCTTTTCTTCTTTTTTTCTCTTTTTTTATTGGGCCATGGGTATTTGGAGGGTCATGGAGGATACGACCTTGGAGTGGAGTGTGGAGGAGGGTGTGCATGGGTATTGGGCTTGGGTGTGGGGCTTTGGGTGCGTGTGTGGTATTTAGGGGCTCGGGCGGGTGGATGTATGGCTTTTGATGGTGGGTAGGGTTGTGGCGCGGTGTTTTGGAGGTGGGTAGGTGATTTTGGAGGGGGTGCGTGTGTTATTTGAGGCGGGTAGGTGATTTTGGAGACGTGTAGGGTGGTTTAGGCGTGGGTAGGAGGATTTAAGGTGGTAGAAGGTGAGTGGCTTGGAGGAGAAGGAAGAATGGAAGAAGGTGAGCGGCTTGGAGGAGAAGGAAGAATGTAAGAAGATAGTGGAGTATGGAATTTTGTAGAACGAAAATGAAATGAAGAATGAAAGGGTTCGGGCTTGTATTTATAGGTGGAGAATTGAATGGAAAACAACCTTACTAACCTCTTCATATTTACATTTAAATATACATTTTTCTTTTACATGATAGGAGAGGTTGGATAGGCATTAAATGTGATGTTAAGAAGAGAAATGATTACTTGTTATTGTTTAATTTAAATATACAAAAGGAAGGAAGACTTTACATTGATTAGATATGCATTTATGAGTTTTCGGAAGTGTATAAGCTTGCTAATATGAGGTGTCACCATTTCTATGCTTACAAATACTTTAAACATATAACTTAGCTCCTTTGCTATTCATATATATATATATATACACACCATCTCATTAATGGGATATGATATATAAGCAATGATGTGGTTTTATAAAGTTTTAATTAAATTTAAATTTGTTAAATATGTTTTTTAATTAATTAATTTATTTTAACTTTTCAAAAGTAAACCTCTTTTTCTTTTAGTGCTAGATGTAATGTGTTTTATAGTTCTGTATTTATGCATATGTGCATGCTAGGAAATGTATCATGTTGCAACAATGTGACTACAACTTTTTTTATTGAAAACGGTGTTTTTTATTGACAAATTTTACGGTCAAAATTTGACCTTTTTGTTAAGCTATATATTAAAACAAACCAAACCTAAAAATGAAATTTTTTTACTTCTTTAAATAAATTAACGTATTTCTATTCATATTTCAAAATTATAGTTAAATATTATCAAAATCTCTATTTTTACAGTGTATGTTAAACTAACAAAATGCGATAAAATTTGATTATTTTCGTAAAGCGATTATCAATACACTTTTAAATGTTCTAATATACTTTTATTATTTTTATTAGATATTTTAAATAATATATAACTTATCAATTAAATATTTAAACCTATTTATTTAGGCATTTATTTATTTTTAACAAAACTTAACTTTTGCTAATTTGCTCTAAAATCCAAATTTATACTTTTTAATTATTATCTATAAGAATAAATATTTTCTCTATTATTATTTATTATATATAAATTATTTATTTAAGTTTTAAATTCATTTTAAATTTAAAATTAATGAAATCTTGCATTTTTGAATTAGCGAAATTGCGGGTTGTTACATTCTTCCCTACTTAAAAGCAGTTCATCCTCGAAATGAAATCAAAACATGTAATTATAAAGGTCAATAATATATGAAAAGGAAATGTTACTAAATACTGATCATGAAATATAGACATCAATCCCAAACTCCTAACCAGAGTGCATACTACACACTTGATGTAAATACATGATCACAAGTCAACTATCTACATTAGTCAATCAAAATATTATACTAAAGGACTAAACCCCATATCTTAGCGCGTACTACGTGCATAAGATAATAACAGCTGTTATAACATAAACCCAAAATATCTCAAAATATCCCTAAGTGCGTAACACTACTCATCGGATGAACCCTTCGATGGCTCCTCAAGGTCATCTTTACCGGCTGCTCTACTACCTCCCCATCTTCTACTAGCTCCTCATCATCTATCATCATCTCTGGAGCTAAATCCCAACCAGACCGCTGCCATTATAGGCCTTTCGAAATCCACGGCAAATGTTCCTCCACAACAATATCCTCTAAACTGAGATCCTACCACCTGAATAGGCGTACCCATCTCCCAAATGATCTGCTCACCACTCTCTGAATCATCATCCTCAGATAACCATGTATCATAAATCCTCGAGTCCTCTGTCTCCACTACCATGCATTCCGCTATCAGTGGCTCGATTTCCTCCAGCTCTTTCATGGGCTTCTCTTCCTCGGGATCCTCTATAGGCTCTTCTTCCTTAGGCTCCCCATCCTCACTCAATGGATCCAACATCCAATCATCTACCTCAGCGTCGGCCTTTTACCCTACATCAATATATGTGCCCATGGGCAACACATCCTCATCATCTGAAATATATATCGAATCGTTGAATGATCCCAGTACTACTCACAAGAGCCCTCCTACTATAACAACTCTGTGTTTTGTTATTATTTTAATTGTACATTTTAATTTATTTTACTTCATTTTATTTATTAAAATGAATAAATTTTGTTATTTTAAATATAAATTTTGATTTTTATGTGAATTATAATTCCAAAATGAATAAATAGAACATTTTCAAAAATGTGAATTTTGGTCAATTTGGTCAAACTTTGACTATTAAATTTAAAATTTAAATAATTTAATATTTGAATTTTATCTTTTATTTTGAAAAAATTAAATTTCAAGAATACTGCCTTTTGTTTCGTTGAAATCTGATTAAGACTGTGGAAGTTATGCTTTTTACAATATTGTGTGTAAATTGATTTATTTAACAAAATTGTTATTTTAATTTATATAAATAATATTTTTTTTGTCATATCATGTTCTAATATGTGTAATATGACATGTTATGTATTTTATTTAATTTTAAAACATTTGTAAAGTGTTGTTATAATTTTCCAATGTTTATTGTATATTGTTTATATTTTTAAATTCTAGTTTCAATTATTAAGCTATTTTCTTATTTATTTTCTATTTTTCCTCAAATTATTTATTTATTTTCTTTTTCACTTTATTTTTTTCATCTTTTTATTTTTATTTACTGATTTATTTTTGTTTATTTTGATGAAAAGGAAATGGAAAATCCAAAGGACAAAACCCTTTCATTTGCATGTGACTTTTCACTTACCTTTGGCTTTACACCTTCTTTTGACCTTTCATTTGTTTGACCGACCATTTCTTTGCATTTCCGTGTGTTCCCTCTTAATTTTTCACGTGAAATTTTCTTTCCCGCCTTCAAAAAAATCACAGACATCTTTTGAGAAAGTTTTCTAATGGCTTCACTTTCTTATCTCTTCTCCTCTTCAATTTTCTATTAAATTTTGCTTGCTTCTTCTTATGAATAGCTCGGCCCCACTTCTCCACCTCTTCACCACCGACCACCACCACCATCATCTATAGCTGCTCCTCCTCCTCCTCTGGTCTAGCCAGGTCATGCCATCCAAATGAAGCCATCACCACAAAACAATGCAAAAAAACTCCACCGAATTTGCCTAGCCAAGCCATATTTTCCACTATCCCCTTCATATGCACTTCGGCCACCCCCTTAGCCACCACCACCAGCAGCTACTTCACCTCTGGCCACCCCTTCACCACTATCCAGATTTGACCTAACATGATTCCCCTATGGCCGAGCCAAGCAATGACCAAGCCGAGCCAAAATGTGCATCCAAGTTTGCCTTTTTGCCTTGTTTCTTTTGTATGCTCCATGTTGCAACCCTTCACCTTCATACCCTTGTTGTCGTGCCTACATGATGCTATAACTCGAGTCTATGTCCAGCCATGGCCGAGCATATGGTCCCCTTGGTCGAGCTCTTGAATGGTTAAAGAAAGGTCAAATCATTTTTGTCCTTTGTTAATTTCAATTTCAAATTGTTTCAATATTGCTTTGTGTTGTTTATTTATGTTATTTTGTCTTATCTACTATTTGTGCACAAGATCATTATCTTGGCTCTCTCTTCCCGCTTGAATCAAGAGTCGTGCTATGTGGTGCTATTGTGCTTTTTGGATCTATTTAGTGTGTTTTGATTTGCTATCTCCAGCTTAAAAAGGTGAGTATTCACACTTGACATTTATACTAATATAACTGTGAATTGATCGCAAGTGAATATGTAGAACATATTATATCATGTTATATCTGCCTGTAATATGAATTATATGATGTTAACCCTATTTATAAACCCGTCATATCATCTTTTACTGCTATATATTGCTATACTGTTTATTTATATCTGTTTCTCACACAGCAATTCCCCGTAGAATAGAATCACTATGGGTTGAAATGTTACACACCCGAACGGACTTTAGAATAAGGAAAAATCATTATGGGCTGAAATGATAGGCCTGAACGATTTTTATTTACTTTAATTTACTTGGGATTGCAGGTTTGAAGTGATAGAACCCATATTTTTCTTTGTAAATTACGGATCGAAATGATATATTATCCGTATCACTTGACCTAGGTTAGAAAATATTATACAGACCCGTGGTTATTTTATATATATTTTCCTGGAAATTTTTAAGTATTTTTAAAAATGTAAATATTATGATATTTTGGTTTAATTTCAATTAAAAATGATCTTTATAAAGTGTTAGTGATTTTTCTAAAAGTTAAATAAGTTAAATAAATGAATGGTTAAGTTGAAATTTGAATATAAAGTTATTTTGAAATTTGTGATTTTTGTTTCGAAATGGAGGTTAAGTTAAGTAAGTAAATAAAATATGATAATTGAATTTAAATTGAATTAATAAAGTGTTATTGATTTTTCTATGAATTAAAATGGTTAAATAAATGAATGTTTAAAAGTGTAATTTGAATATAACTTAAATATTTAAATTGAAATTTGGTTTAAAGATAAAAGTTAATGTCACGGTCCAAATTCCAGCGTTCGAAAATCGACATCCGTACTCCACTGGTACTTGAATACCGCAGATTCAAATGTTGAAATTCGAGTCATGCCAGAGCTTATGACACATTAAGTACAACAACACAGCGGAAGAAAAAGAATATATCAATATACAACATTGATACAATATCTGATACAACAGATGATACAATGAATATCAATATACATCAGAGATATGATACAAGATAATAGCAGCGGAAAGGAAAGATAACACCAACAGCGGAACAAGAATCTCCAAGATGGTCTTCAAGAAAGAACTCCAGTATCGGCAATCTCCGTCTCCAAAGCACCAATGCAGAAATAGCTCGTACACCCAATCAAGGTGAATTGAAGCAACTCGATCCAAATGCGATTGCCAAATCCTAAGCTGAAAGGTATCGAATCTACACCTACTATTGATTATCTTAAAAACCCAACTCTAGACTGCCCGTGTGGGGAAATAGTGGGCACCCAGAGTTTAGGAAAGGAACAATAAACTCTAGGTCAGTCATAGGACTGGTATGAGCAAACAAAACATTTGGTCTTTAAAAACAGACAACAAGAGACCTTTAAATAAATCCGCAATGCTTTTGAGAAAATGAAACTACCATAAGGCCTCCCGCCACACACACAATGCAAATGCAGAATTGGAGGAGATTTCTCCTTATGATAGTTAAATATGCTTGATACGAAAAATTTCTTTGATATTATTACTATAAGTGCAAAGTGTGGAAAACAATTTTCGAAAGTATAATATAAATCCTAGCCAGCATAGACATTCCGAACTATGCCTACTATAGCTACCATCCAAACAGTGGGGCACCACCATAAGTAGATAGCAGGTAATACAACTTAAACCGTACAAGGCGCGTATTGAAGAATGGATTTCCAACAAATGGTCAGGCTAAGGAACTTCTTACTGCCACATGGGTACGCCTCTGGCGGGACGTCCCGAGAACCTAACCGGATCACCGCCAACACAAAGCCGGGTTACCTCTGTAACTAGGTAACTTCTACTCGAGCGTGCCATCCCCCGGTCCTTTGGGACCTTTATCCGAGGTACCTCTAATCCAACAACCACAAAGCAATCACAAGGTAATAGATCTAGTGTAAAGGCCCGCAAATCCGTACCACTTTGAGCTGACAAAAACAGCCACACTTCAGCCCAAAATGACACAAAAGTACGAGTCTTCGGTAAAAAGAAGAAAGAGGTAGAAGAAGAAGAAAAGAAAACAACATCAGAATCTCACATTGCAGCGGAATAAAATATAATATATAGAATACATCTTTTAAACACAAAGAAATCTATACCATATACATATACATACATACCATATCATAGTACATCAATCAATCATACTTGTCCATACACAGCGGAAATAATAGACAAATACGGAAATACGCTCTGTCATCAGCTCGTCTCCTGAGCTCCAGTATATAACCTGAACCTGTTTAACTCGGTCTGACCCGAGCATCATATAAAACAACACCCGAGTCAGTCTGGAATACCAGGTGAGAAAATCACACTCAATTGGATTATTAAAGTTTCAAAAATCTTTTGAAAACAAAAGCATCTCGTAAGACCATGCCACAAATAAACATGTCGCGTTTTCATAATTACTTTTTTCTTCCTTTCGATTTATAAACCATGTTTATAAATTTGATAAACTTCCCTGAGTTTCTATTTGTTTATAAAATAGTTCTATTCAAAAATTTAATCTTTAATAATTTTATTTCTCAATAAAAATTTATATCATTCCTTAGTAATTCATTCCTTAATAAAATTCCTTTTTATTCCATAATAGAATTCCCTTTATCTCTTAATAAATTTTCATTTTTATTTCCTTAATTATAATTTCACTTTTATTCCTTAGAGGTATTAATATATAAGTTAAATTGTCTAAACTTAGCTTTAACCAATTATAAGTATAACCAATGTAATAAATATTCTTTTAATTTAAGATTCATTTAACTTCCTTTAATTAAATTATTTATGGTATTTAAAAATTACCAAATTCCAATTTCCATGTTATTTAACACTAAATAATTTAATTCACATGCAATTCCATATTATTCCATCCAAACTGTCATATAACACATATATATGATTAATAAATACTTTGAGGAATCCTGTTGGATCCCTCCAACCTGTTTTCCTTGCATCCACAGATGTTAGCACAATAACAGATCAATTCCACTTCAGGTGGGTATTACAGTATATGTGTTATGGTATTAACCAGTGAATAAATTATTATCAATCAACCAAACACATCCAATAATTTAAATTTAACATCTAAATTTAATTTAGGGCATCCAAATGAGTGAGAAAATCTCACCTTTGCTTTTAAGTTGCAACTCTTTCAATCTCGACTCGTTTCCATATTTTTGACCTTAAATAACAATTATATGATTTTATTAATATTAGAACAAGTTGCACAATTAATTTCTGCTTAAATAAATTTATTTAACTCTAATAATTTAATTTTAACTAATGGTTTATTTCAACAGAATTTGAATTTAATTAATTCCCCTAAAAAAATTTTAGTAATTAAATAAGTAAATTTAAACAAACTAATCATTCTAATTAAATTATTTTAAAATGAACTAACAATATTTAAAACGTAGAGATATATCTATTTTAGTTTCTTCTTTGTAATTACTTATACCAAAAAGACTTACATTTATTTTAAAAATCTAATCTTTATGTTGTTTTCAAAGTCCCATATATATATATAAATCTTCTGTTTTGCCTAACTATATATATATATATATATATATATATTTATTCTAAAGAAATAAATTTATTTCCTAACACATAATTTAAATTTTAAAAGAAAAGATATTTACTTTACTGTAAAAAAAAAGTTGTACTTTTTGTTTTCTACATATATAAAAATCTGCATATTTACTCTGACTGCAAAAATCCTATTATTATACTTTACTGCTTTGTTTTGTTTTATTTTAAATACAAATATATTTGTAAAATAAACAAAATATGAATTTAAATTCTGTATGTATAAAGATCCCTTCTCTGTTAACTATATTTTAAAATATTTTTTTAAAAAATAGGTTGATAATAATACCTTACAGCAACAAGCTCGAGACCACTGCACGAAACCCTAAACAGCGTCGCCTCCAAATACTGATGAACCCCGGCCTCGAAAACGGCTTCCACCACCCGCCAGTGCTGCTCCTCGATCGAAACACATGTCGCGAGTTCCTGAGTCGCGCACAACTCCCCAATGCGATGCTGCCTCACGCTTGAACCACGCCGACGCGACCCTCAACTTCAATCGCGATCCCTATACCATGCCACCCCCTCGAGTTCGAACTCCTCCAGATCTTCCATATCCGCTCCTTGCATACGCGCTTCTAGACACACCCGCAACCCACGCCAAAAGCACGAACGCGAAATAAATTCGCTTGACCCCCAATTCGATTCGATTAAGGGTTCTTCTCTTTTTTTTTAAAGCTTGCCGTGAATCGGCTTGAGGGAAGAATAGGGGAAATGGAAAGGATTTCGAAAATAAAATACGAGGAAGGGTTTGGGTTTCGCGACTAAAAAGAAAAAGAAAACAGCCGTGAATTAAAAATTTAGTTTTCTGATCCAAGCAAGAAATAGAAAATATCGCGATTAAAAAGAATATGGGAAGCGTACGAAGGAAAACGAGCTACAGCGTTTAGATGGAACAGCTGCGTATAGAGGAAGCTAGGTTAATTATTTTATTTTAAATTTAAAAATTTAAAAATCTTCTCAAATTTCAATTAAATTATAGCGAGTTTGCTGATCGTACAGTCACACGGTGGCTCCGAAAATTACGAAAATTGAAATCTGACAATAATTCAATATTACGGATCCAACGGAACAGGTTTCGTCAAAATCCGAGACTATGCCTCGGAAGGCTATTTTTAAATGTCAATTCACGCGATGCAAATTTAAAATTGAACAAATGGCTGTTAAATTTAATTTTAATCATTCTATTACATCCATTGTTATCAATATAAAGTTATAAGCCGTTGAAATATTTTTAACAAGCTTACAACTCTAGATTTTAAATTTTACCCAATATCCAATTATTACTTTAATAATTAATTTATTCTATAGATTTTTAAATTCTGAATCCATTCTATCATATAAAACCAAATGGTTCATATTATATTCAAATTAGAGTTCAAATTAAATATTTAAATCCAATTTAAATATTGCAAATTAGCCGTCAAAAATCCGGGTCGTTACATTCCTCCCCCCATAAAAGAATTTCGTTCCCGAAATTACTAGTTAGGAAGAATGGTCCAATACCCGTTACTATTTTTCAAAACCAACAATTCAACATCCTACCAAACTATCTTTTAATAAAAGACGCATTATTTTTCTTATTAACTTTCCAAACTTTTCCCTCGTTTCAAACTATACTATTTGTTTAACCATTCCAGTTTCAATTTAAAACTAAATTTATCAAAATTTTCTCAAATTTTTTTAACACCCTAAATTCCCGAAATTTTTTGCCAGCATCTCCTTTGCGTGGCTAGCTCGGTACAACTACAAAATGGCTCTACGGCCTCCCAAATTCCAAAAGAAAACAAAAAGCCAAGTGGCTCGATCAAAATCCCAATCAATTTCATATAGAAATTTTAGCACATACCTTTTTGTCGAGCATTTCTAATATATCTTCTGAATCCAAAATCAATTCTCTTTACCTTTATATTACCTGCATAGCTTACACAGCAATATGTCCAATCACAATATTCAAAATATTTTATCGACTTTCTTACAAATGTCAATATATATTCATTCAAATATTATTTTAGATTATATTTGAAATATCAATTCCCGATTAAGAATGCATCATTCCTTACTTAAGTTAGTATAAGCATTTATGTGTTTCTTATATTTATTTCCATCTTACTACTTTAGTTTGTATTTATTCCTATTCAAGATGGTTCTTCCATATCCATATGAATTCAATTTACTTTTAATTCTGAATATTTAAATTCTATTTTTCATTTATAACAGATTCATGTCATCATTTTAAATTAGTTTCATTCACTAATTTATTTCAATTTTCAATTCGAAAACGTTTGTCGTTGACAGAATTTTCAAAAACTTCAAAAAAATTCTAACTCTCCAAAATTTCCGAAACTTTTTGGCAGAGTCCCCTTTGTACGGAGGAGCTTTTGCAATTTGACAATAATATAAATATATATATATATATACACATCGACCCACACGGTCAGAAAACCAAAAACAGTTCATATTTCCTAGTTTGTATTGCGTAGGCGTACCTTATTTAGCATTTTAAGCAAGCGGCATATTTTATTTTAGCATTTACGTGCCCAAAATCCCGCTATACAGTCTTCTGGTACCTTTACTTACTCAATTTAAACATATAAATATCATATTTATGAAATTCACAACATTTCATTCATTTAAGCAGCTACAACACAATTATAACATAAGAAATGCATTCAATACAACTTACATAAGCAAGTTACAGGGTTTTCAATATAATTCAATTGGCTTCTAGCCCAATTCATATACCATTTGCATTTAACACAAGTGAGTTTCAACTCATTTACTTAGCTCTAATTTCATTTTCAAGTCTAGTCAAACCCATTTCCGTTTACTTGATTTCAAAATCAATTCTGCTACTTATCAATTCAAAGTCATATTCTATAAACAATGTATACAAGCAGTATGTATAAACAATTGATAAGGTTCCAATTAAATCCAATTGCTTTTACTCAATTTATAACATCATATCCGATTCAGAATGATTTTCAATATCATTCTTTTTATATTCAATTTATTTTTAATTCAATCTATTTTATATTCATGGCAATTGATGAAAAATAAGTTTATATACTCCTATCATTCCATAGAACTTTATTTAATCATGTTTACGACAACAGCAATTATTTCCATGCAAATTCGACAATATCCATTCAAACAACAGTTTCTTAAGTTTTATAACTATTTTAAAATTGATTCCCACTCATTTTATATCTAAATCCGTTCCATTCCAATTTCTTTAACATCCATATATTTGCATTTACTTTATTTTTTTTACATTGAGTTTTATTCAAACCCATTTTATAAAGCTTGACAACTTCCATGCTTATGATTAATAACCATTTTCCCAATTTATACAAGCCATGCTTCATCAATTTTATATTTAAGTCGATTCACTTTAAATCATCTAAATGTCATAACTTAAGTCATTTCATTTTCCCAAAAATTCTTTTCCAATTTAATTTGCTTCTATTTAAAGCTAATCTCTTTCATTTACTACTTAGCTCAGTTAATTTATTTACTCAATTCATTTAAAAATTTCAGTTTCCATGTTCGATTCATTCTCGAACTTATTTAATTAATTTCCAGACCATCTCCACTTTATTTATATCATTTGGATTTTATTCGCACTTCAAGCCAATTCATTTATAGTCCAATTTTTATTAATCCTCAATTCAACTTCTATTTGACCAATTCAAATCTCATTTACATATTCAACTTTGGATTTCCATTACATTTCTAAAGTTCAAAACAATTCTATTTTGGCTTATTTATTTCCCTTCAAACTCCAGATCATACCTGTATTAAGCAAGCATACATTTTATTTCAATCATTAAATCCTTTTGATAAGCCACCGGAGTTTATTTATACAAATTAAATTTTTATTACCCAACTATTTCCATTCGAATAAAGATTTTATTTCATTCAACTTAAATTATTCAAGCTTTATTAAATAAACTTTCACTTTCCTCGAAGCTACGCTTCTATAAAGTTTAATCTTAAGTTAATTTACTTATTTCAATTTCATGCTTAAATCCATTTCCGATTTATTTGATACTCACCTAGATCAAATTCCATTCATACTTGAATTGGATTTCATTTGCACATTCAAATTATCTCTATGTTAATTCCATTATTACCTCACAATCCAACTTCTATTTAACCCAATTTAAATCTCATTAACCTTTTCAATTAATCAATTTATTCCAAATTAGTTCACTTTCACTTCCAATTCTACATTGGATTTTTATCATCAAAAATCATCTTGTTATTTCATATGTGTTCAATTTTATTTTATAATTCAAGTTTGGATTTTTATTTCATTCTCCAAATACAAAATACTTTTATTTTGGCTTACTATTTTACTTCTTCATACTTTCCTCTTATAAGTCACACATTTATATTTTCCACATTACTACCCATTTGAAGCTTGAATAATATTCATATTTCATTTTAACTCAAGATTGAACACTCATTTGCAGCTAAATATATTCTTAATCAATGTGTTTCCAATTTACTTTATAAGATATCAGAATATATTCATTCCAATTCAATTTCATTTCGATTTACCTTTATTTATTTGAGTAAGAATTTAATTTAGTTAACATCATTTATAACTCAACTGAATTTTATTTCAATTCAATTTATTTAACTTAACTTCTGTTAAATCAAGCATCATACCATACTCTGCAATCCACCAATCCACTTGGATTTAATTAAGAACGAACATCATTTCATTTCAATCTTAAATTTAAATCCAATTATTAAGCTTAAGTTAATCTCAACCAAAAGTTATTTCTATTAAATTCCCAATCCAATTCATTAACATTTTAAATTTTATTTACTACATCAATGTATTTATATCATTATTATTATTTCCCATCATTAGTTAAATTTCAAAAGTTAAACTTTTAACTTAATTCAAGGCCATTTTAAATCTTTATAATTTTATTTGTCTATAATACTATCATCCAACATTCAAGTTATATAGTAAGTTCAAAAAATATTTCTTTTTATATCAAAATATATTTTGGATGAAATTATATAATTCACCCGCCTTTGAAAACAATATTGTGTCGAATTGCTCTATTCAAGTGTTTAGAAACCCCTTCGATCCAGTTGTCTAGACTGTGGCGACGAAGGTTCATATGCCACTCAATAAATTAATCAACACAACATAAAACCATTATATATTCACTAATAAATACGCGCTCATATCTATTAATACGCTCAAACTCATTCTAGAGTACTAATGACTCTATCTCTAATGAGTAATCCCCACCAGAGCCAAGGTTCTCAGTTAACCTTTTTTCTCTGATACCAAGTGTAAAAGCCCGCAAATCCGTACCACTTTGAGCTGACAAAAACAACCACACTTCAGCCCAAAATGACACAAAAGTATGAGTCTTCGGGTAAAAAGAAGAAAGAGGCAGAAGAAGAAGAAAAGAAAACAACATCAGAATCTCACATCGCAGCGGAATAAAATATAATATATAGAATACAGCTTTTAAATACAAAGAAATCTGTACCGTATACATATACATACATACTATATCAGAGTACTTCAATCAATCACACATGTCCATACACAGAAAAAATAATAGACAAATACGGAAATACGCTCTATCATTAGCTCGTCTCCTGAGCTCCAGTATATAACCTGAACCAGTTTAACTCGGTCTGACCCGAGCATCATATAAAACAACACTCGAGTCAGTCTGGAATACCAGCGTGAGAAAATCACACTCAATTGGATTATTAAAGTTTCAAAAATCTTTTGAAAACAAAAGCATCTCGTAAGACCACGCCACAAGTAAACATGTCGGGTTTTTACCTTACGATAGCTAAAACATTTTTATTAAAGTTCTCTGATATTATTATAGTGTCTATAGAAAGTAAAATAGAATCTACCTGAAATGCTTGCATCTCACGCTTCAGCAATAGTTGGGCACAATCAAAACCGTACAGGCGCTTATTGGAGATTGGATTCCATACAATGGCAGGGCTACCGGGGTACCGTCCGTCACAGTACCTGGTCTAGATCAGAGTACCGAGGAGCCACCCTAACTCCCCTGCAACACAAGACCGAAACAATCCCTTACTGGACAGTCCCAAGCAAGATCACCCCGCAGTTGGCACGACCAACCGCCCACTAAGCCGAAAAAAAGGGGCATCTAGACAGGGGAAACCTCACTCTCCAGTGGGGGCTACCCACGAAGCCTTGCTGCACCTCCTTTGTTTTAGCCATTCCCGGTTGATGAGGCTTGAGGTTAAGCGTTAATTTTTAAGAACGAGTTCCACTTAGAATGCTCATCGTCCACCTGACGATGTTCTGAAAGCATTCAATCCATACAAGTTGCCCTAGGTCTGGACAAACCGAATCACCGTCTTTAACTCTTCACGGTCTTCATTCGTTATCGTTCAAATCGGATCGAAGTGGTTTTCGGATAATTAAATCTGATCCCGGACTCTTCGAAACGATCAGCGCATTGTCCAATATTGATAGTCGGTGATTTAACTATCAATTAATCACTCACAAGCAACCATCAAATAATTTCCATAAATTATTTATCTCAAATATCATTCAGATATTATTTCCATTTTAACCCGTTTGAAATAAATTTCAAAGTCCTTTATTTCCATGAAATCATTTAACTGATTTCTTATACTCATCCACATTTTGATTTACCCTTTGAAAATATCCTTTATTTTCTCATTCATTTCTCAAAAATTCAATTTTCACTTCTGCTTATAAATTTTCAAACTCGGTTTCTCCACTTTATAAGATTTCTCCTAAATCTTATCTCATTTAAATAAATTTTGCTTACCATCACAAGAGGATTTTAATTGGATTTTAAAAACATTTTGAAAACATATAGATTTATAAAATAAGTAATATTAAAATTTATATCTAGTTATTTATAAGTTTCAAAACTGGTTTTAGAAAAATTAGAGTTTATTACAAATAATTGCTAAGCCTTCAAAAATAATTAATTTGAAATATTTTAAATTCAAAAATGATTTATAAAACCTATATAGTATAGTAATTTAAAAATATTCCTTTTAAAATAACTTTATAATTTTAGGAAATCCAATATCCATCTATAAATACCTCTTGTCCACGATTCACTTCTTACTTTCGGAAATAGTCTTCTATTTCCATTACAAACAAATTTGTAACTCAATATAAGATTTCTCCTTGACTTATCTCTTCCCATAATTACTTTTTTCTTCCTTTCCATTTATAAATTTGATAAACTTCCCTGAGTTTCTATTTGTTTATAAAATAGTTTTATTCAAAAATTTAATCTTTGATAATTTTATTTCTCAATAAAATTTTATATCATTCCTTAGTAATTCATTCCTTAATAAAATTCCTTTTTATTCCATAATAGAATTCCCTTTTATCTCTTAATAAATTTTCATTTTTATTTCCTTAATTAGAATTTCACTTTTATTCCTTAGAGATATTAATATATAAGTTAAATTGTCCAAACTTAGCTTTAACCAATTATAAGTATAACCAATGTAATAAATATTGTTTTAATTTAAGATTCATTTAAATTCCTTTAATTAAATTATTTATGGTATTTAAAAATTACCAAATTCCAATTTCCATGTTATTTAACAATTAATAATTTAATTCACATGCAATTCCATATTATTCCATCCAAACTGTCATATAACACATATATATATATAATTAATAAATACTTTGAGGAATCCTGTTGGATCCCTCCAACCTGTTTTCCCTGCATCCACAGATGTTAGCACAATAATAGATCAATTCCACTTCAGGTCGGTATTACAGTATATGTGTTATGGTATTAACCAGTGAATAAATTATTATCAATCAACCAAACACATCCAATAATTTAAATTTAACATCTAAATTTAATTTAGGCATCCAAATGAGTGAGAAAATCTCACATTTGCTTTTAAGTTGCAACTCTTTCAATCTCGACTCGTTTCCATATGTTTGACCTTGAATAACCATTATATGATTTTATATATATTAGAACAAGTCGAACAATTAATTTTTGCTTAAATAAATTTATTTAACTCTAATAATTTAATTTTAACTAATGGTTTATTTCAACAGAATTTGAATTTTAATTAATTCCCCTAAAAAAAACTTTTAGTAATTAAATAAGTAAATTTAAACAAACTAATCATTCTAATTAAATTATTTTAAAATGAATTAACAATATTTAAAATGTAGAGATATATTTATTTTAGTGTCTTCTTTGTAATTACTTATACAAAAAAGACTTACATTTATTTTAAAAATCTAATCTTTATGTTGTTTTCACAGTCCCATATATATAAAACTTCTGTTTTGCCTAACTATATATATATTTTTATTCTAAAGAAATAAATTATTTCCTAACACATAATTTAAATTTTAAAACAGGAAAGATATTCACTTTACTGTAAAAAAAAATATTTATCCTTTCTGTTTTCTGCATATATAAAAATCTGCATATTTACTCTGACTGCAAAAATCTTGTTATTATACTTTACTGCTTTGTTTTGTTTTATTTTAAATATAAATATATTTGTAAAATAAACAAAATATGAATTTAAATTCTGTATGTATACAGATCCCTTCTCGGTTAGCTATATTTTAATTTTTTTTTAAAAAATAGGTTGATAATAATATCTTACAGCAACAAGCTCGAGACCACTGCACGAAACCCTAAACAGCGTCGCCTCCAAATACTGATGAACCCCAGCCTCGAAAACGACTTCCACCACCAGCCAGTGCCGCTCCTCGATCGAAACACATGTCGCGAGTTCCTGAGTCGTGCACAACTCCCCAACGCGATGCTGCCTCGCGTTTGAACCACGCCGCCGCAACCCACGAATCGATGCGACCCTCAACTTCAATCGCGAGCCCTATACCATGCCACCCCCTCGAGTTCGAACTCCTCTAGATCTTCCATCTCCACTCCTTGCGTACGCGCTTCTAGACGCACCCGCAACCCACGCCTAAAGCTCCAACGCGACATAAATTCGCTTGACTCCCAATTCGATTCGATTAAGGGTTCTTCTCTTTTTTTTTCTTTTTTTTAAAGCATGTCGTGAATCGGCTTGAGGGAAGAATAGGGGAAATGAGAAGGATTTCGAAAATAAAATACGAGGAAGGGTTTGGGTTTCGCGACTAAAAAGAAAACGAAGACAGCCATGAATTAAAATTTTAGTTTTCTGATCCAAGCAAGAAACAGAAAATATCGCGATTAAAAAGAGGATGGGAAGCGTACGAAGGAAAACGAGCTACAGCGTTTAGATGGAACAGCTGCGTATAGAGGAAGCTAGGTTAATTATTTTATTTTAAATTTAAAAATTTAAAAATCCTCTCGAATTTCAATTAAATTATAGCGCGTTTTCTTATCGTACAATCACACGGTGGCTCCGAAAATTACGAAAATTAAAATCTGGCAATAATTCAATATTACGGATCCAACAGAACAGGTTTCGTCGAAATCCGAGACTATGCCTCAGAAGGCTATTTTTAAATGTCAATTCACATGATGCAAATTTAAAATTGAACAAATGGCTGTTAAATTTAATTTTAATCCATCTATTACATCCAGTGTTATCAATATAAAGTTTATAAGCCGTCGAAATATTTTTAACAAGCTTACAACTCTAGATTTTAAATTTTACCCAATATCCAATTATTACTTTAATAATTAATTTATTCTATAGATTGTTAAATTCTGAATCCATTCTATCATATAAAACCAAACGGTTCATATTATATTCAAATTAGAGTTCAAATTAAATATTTAAATCCAATTTAAATATTGCAAATTAGCTGTCAAAAATGCGGGTCGTTACATCTGCAGTATCCATATGAGTGAAATATCTGGGCTCCATATCATGATACCACCCTTTTCCAAAAGGGAATAACAAACCATAAAGGGCGCGACCCTCGTAACCTTGCCGCATCTTTCCTGTTTCGACCATTTCCGAGGTGCGAGGTCCTGATGCAGTCTCGTCCACAAAGCTACGCTTTATACAAAAGCCATGCTTTGATCAACAAATGATACACATCAGCACTCAGCATGCCACACTACCAAATTGGGAGTATATCATAGATAAATATCAACTACGTAACCTCTGAGCTCGTACGTCTCAGAGAAGGGTGAGAAGCTAAGAGAATAAATCCTCCGCCACCAAGCAGAAATGTATTTGATAGAGATCAGATTAATATCTCAAAGTGTAGTTTCAGACATACAATCATACAAGTCTGTCCCAGATTCGAACAGAACCGAAGGCACTTCCGAAGAAGCCCTTGCAAATCCGGGTATCCACAATCCCGATCGGACTTCCCATCACTTAGGGAATCTCTATACTGTAGCTACTCAGTGCAGAGACAATCGATAGGTTATCCTAACGTTCTCGAAGACACTCGGTCTTCAACACCGGTCTTCAAATGCAACCCATAACGTCGTATCACTATTCGCAATGGGTTATATGACACAAGGTCCTCTCCCGGCTAAACCGAATAATGAGCTCAATTTTTAAAAGCATATGGATATGGGATTTTGGTTAATTCACAACTTATAACCCAAACTTTCTTTTAAATGGTTAAACAAATTACCATTCTAAATCTTTAAACAAAAAGATTTATTTCACAAAGTTTCACCCAGTTCACAAAGATCTATTTATAGATTCCCAAACAATTTCCATTTCAATTTGGATTAACTCAATCAAATCTTTAAATTAAAGATTTAATTTATAGTTTTCAAACCTATTTCCAAAGATTTATTCATACTTGGAAAACTATTCTCATTTTAACTTGAAGTCCTTTTAACACAAATTGGACGTTCATTCCTTATGTGAAAGCTTTTATTATTAGGAAACAAATAGTTTTCGTTTCGGAAAAATCCAATTTTATTTATACAAGTTAAATTTTTGGGTTAATTTAAATTCCCAAAACATCACTTTTAAAATGGTTTAAAACCCATATAAACCCATTCTCAAGTTGAATAACCTTTTTAAACCCTAGTTCCTAAATCATAGAGTTCGATTTCAAATATCGAATTCAAATTTAAATTATTTAAATTTCAAAACTCGATCAAGTTATTTAAAATAACCTTTATTTTTTAAATTCATTTTCAAAAGCTTTTAATTCTAATTCCAAAACTATTTTTATTCAAAAATTCAATCTTTAAAATTATTTCAAAATCTGTGACTTAACGCATTTTCACGTGCAATCCATATTTGTGTGTGTATAAGTGTGATCTGGGGTTTTACACAATGAAAGTGCCACATCATCAATCAGCACAGATTCAAATACAGCAATATATTTCATAAGCGGTATCAACTATAACGCTTATACTTGATAAGCGGTACAAACTGTAACGCTTATCTTTTATTCATAGAACACAGATATATATCACAGAAAATAGATAACATCAAACACAACTCAAATCAAAACGGGGCATCACAATCAGGGATAAAAAACAGTTCAATCATCCAATAGAATCCAAACATCCATAAGTAAGATCAGTAATTATCTGATTAATTCAAATCAGATTATCTACTTATGACTTACTAATCCTAGTTAATTAACGTTAATGAATTATAAATCATTTTGATTAATTATCCTTTAATCATTAATTAATTAACCACTTATAAATAATTTAATTAATCTTTAATTAGAATTAATAAACCTTTAATTTTTAAATAACTAACCTTTAACTACTTAATTAACCATTTAATTAATTTTCTTTAATTGATTAATTAACCCTTAATTAATTACCATTAAATTAATTATCCTTAATTAATTACGATAAGTAACTATCCCTAATCTTAAATCAATGCTAATTACTTGATTAGCCCACCTTTAATTATTAATTAATTACTTTTAATTAAGCAATTATCTTTAAGCAATTAATTACCTGTAATTGTTCTCATTAATTTAATCTTCATTTATTAATTATATTAATCAATAAATCCTTAATTATAAATTAATTAACCTTATATTAACAATTAATTATCTTTAATTTGTTACAATGAGAAATTAATTAATCCTAAGTTGATAATCATTCCTTAATTACTTTCATTAATTAATTAACAGTTGATTATTTAATTAACCCGATCCGTGTAATTATTTTACCTTAATTCTTAATGGATTAGTACAAATAACCCTTTAATTAATTATATTGATAATTAATCACCTAACCCAATAATTAATCATTAGATTCTATTTGAAAGCATTAAAAATAAGATACATAGTGTGTGTGTGTGTGTGTGTGTATGTATACATATTTTTAAAAAAACAATCAACTTTTAATGTTTAACTTAAAATTTAAATTTGGTAACTTTGTTAAAAACTCATTTAATTTTCTTTTTAACTTCTAAAATATGATTAATAAATTTGAAAACTTGATTAATTTCATCATTACCCAAACTTGTTTTAAACATTTAATATTTTAAACCTTGTCGAATATTTAACTAAAAAAATTAAAAAAAGAAACTTGCAGTATTCACACTTCCCCAGCCACACGTTCCTCTACCCGAGCCAAACCCTCAAACGCACGAAGTCGACTTCGAGTTCATCCCAGAACAACCCGAGTAGAATCAAATTTTTCAAAACTTAAGTTTTTTAACTGTTAACCTAGTATATCAAAAACTTACTCGAGTTGAAACTCGAGCCATCTTCACGTTTTCTTGAGAGTAACCCCGAGCCATAGTTACCTTCGTCCCCACCTTTCTTCTTCCTCCTCCTAAATTTCCTGATACACGAAACAAACGCATGCACGATGCACACAATTTTGGCCATCTTTGGTTGCCGCCAAGGCCATCCCCACCTCACCGTCGACCGCCTTTGCCAAACTCGATCACCCATCTCCGGTGACTACGTCAGAAACAAAATTTTGTAACTCGACCCCCCTTCCTGGATTTGAAACACCATTAGAAAAAATCGTCTACACACCATGTCAAGCCACCAAAATCGGCGCAAGCTTGGCCGCAGCTTCGCCACATGCCAAATCTTCCTCCCCCCATGACCGGTCGCCCGAAACACTTCGACGGCGACGCGACGCCAACTCGACCAAATTAACAGTTAAAACCCTAAATCCATATCATTCCAATGCCCTGATCATTAATAAATTCAATTTGTATTTTTTTGTTGATCCTTGATGCTCCAGCTAACTTTACCAATGATCACGATCTTCACTTCATCGTGGATCATCGGGGGTTGATAGAAATAGGTTTTATGATCATCATACAATTTCTTGCAATTTACTCATTTTAAAAACAAGATTTAGTTATCAAAATTCATCAATTCGTAACCCTTATCAGATTTCAAAGTCCATTTATAAATTAAAAACATTGATTTTTCTGAAATCAATGGATTTAACTATATATCCGTTCTTTTTAAATATCTGCTAATTATTGTTACTTTGGACCATTTTTGAAATGTTCATTTTGATGTTATGATCAATTTACTTCTAATGATCCAAGCTAATGCTTACTGGAAAGGAAGATAAATTTTTATTTTTGTTTAGTAACCGGATCCCTAACAGAGAGATACCTCTGTATAAATATTCATACAGATATTCAATCAACAGTATATGTATATAGTCAAACATACATGCATGTTAACATTCATGCAAACAACTTCAACATCATATCAGAATCAAATTCAAGAGGGGTAGTTTGCTCACCTTTTTTTTGAAGGCAGAAGGTTTCAGAAAGACAGAGCTTTGCCTGTAAAAAAATATCCTTTAATTTCTTTGATCTGCAAAAGTTTATTAATACAAAACTTTGTTTAATTTTCTGTTGTATTTGTTTACTTACTAAATAATAACAAACAAAAGAATCTATTTACTTACAGTTTTGAATTTGTTTAAAGCTTCAAACTTATTTTATTTCCCAAGCTGCAGACTTCAATTTACATTTGCTTTCCAGTTGAATCTGCATTTTGATTTTGTTTCAATTGTTTTAAACTTATGCTTTATCACTGATTAACAACACTAAATTCAAAGCTTTAAGAAAATTTACTTACCTTTATTTAATTCCAGAGAGAACTGCACTGCTCTCATCTATTTCAGGTTGAAGCTTTTGCATCCTTGAATTTTTTGTTAACTGCAATTTTATTTTCTGGTTTCCTTCTGTTTTCCAGATCTTTGAAATGCTTTAGTTTGTTTGTGATCTGATCTTCTTTTTTGATTTTATTTCTCATATTCTTGTTGTTGAAGATTTTTTTTTAGGTTTTTACTTTTAACCTGAATTGAAGATGATGATCAGCCTTTTGCTGATTTCTTTTTTTTCTGTTTATTTTTTTCTTTGGGTTTTGAGATTTTAGGTACCCAAATCTTTGTTTACTGTATATACAGATTTGGTTGAGATGTTTAATAATGGCATATGGGGAACTGAAAAGTTTTTGTAATTTTTTAAATTTCATTTTTTATTCAATTTAAATAAGATGAATGCCATTTGTAAAAACAAATGATTTTGAGATCTAATGCATGTTTACTTGTTTATCATTTGCAACTTTACAACACAAAGGATTTTTTATAAATTTTTATATCGTATTTATTTTATATTTTCCTTATATTTATATTTATATTTACATAACAAAATTTTATTCCAATTATTTTCTTACATTTAATTTTTGTTCAACATGTTTATACACTAATATATTTATACAATTTACATTCATACATCTTTTTTATTTATTATTGTACAATTTTGTAAAAAATAATAATTTAAAAACTTTGATTTCATATTAACAATAGTTACACTTATTCATATATGAAAATTTAACTTAAAAATAACATTTTGAAAATGAGTATACTATTTTTTTTCTTTTTATTTATAACTTCCAAATATTATTTAAATTTGAGAAACAAACTATCATTAATTTTTTATTGATCTCAAGCTTTTAATTTCTATTTTATTTTTAATACATTTTATTTTGAAACCCAATATTTGTTTATAAATCACTTATCCTTATATTTAAAAAATCAAATTTCTATTTATCCCCATACATTTTTTTCCTAAATCCAATATGTATTTGTTAGATGCTTATGCTTAATTTCAAATTAAATTTCTATTTATAATCAAAATTATTTATTTATTCTAGAAATTTTCTAATTAATTCACAATTTATTTTCAAAAATAAAATTAATTACCAAATTAAACTTGATAAATTTCCAGGAATGTTACAGATCCCCCCTTAAAAGAAATTTCGTCCCCGAAATTTGCTAAGGAGACGAGAAAGAATAGATGGTAGATAAAGAAATGATTGATCGAATTAGATCGAAATATTTATTCTGCATTCGGTTTACCAAATCAGAATATCAATAATATGAGAACAAACTCATACAATATTACACAAGATATTTGGGTCATCCGATCTACGAATATGCAAGGGCATTGATTAGTTCGAAGGGATAACTAATCATTCATAGAATATATCGGATCCTAAAGAATATATAGATGGATTTAATCTTCCATAATCCTCAAATACTAGATATGGATTCCAAATTCAGGTCGAAATATCCCAAAATATATACCAACTTGTCCCTTTTCGGACTTCGATACACACCAGAAATAGAATTTCAAATTTGGTTTTAACCGATATCATATTATTGATACAATTCAAATTTAGCTTCATATATTTGTTAACCAATTTAACTTGATTTAAAATTTCCAATATATTTAAAATTTCCATTTCAAATTCATTAATGTTTAGATGGAAAAGCCGATAAGAAATCGATGAAGATACGAAGTAAGGATTTTTCTACAACGATTCTTAGCGCCACCATCACACCGAAACTTCTTTCTGGAGCTGTCACAAAGCAATCAAAAGAATTTCGAATCGAATCAAAGGAGATTGATAGAGAAAGTTGCTTCTGCTATTGCAGGGTATTGACCATTTATAGTGGTACTCCCTTGTCCCCTATCTCGTCCTCTTCTTGCACTCATACTTACTATCAGTGGATAGTAAGAGAATTTACTGAGGCATTCGAACGAATATCTTAGGGATATACTCATTCTAGGGTATACTTCACCCTATCTCTAATGAGCTACTTAATGTGTTATACTCCAGAGCTAAAGTTTTAACCCTCGTCCCTGATACCAAAATGTCACGGTCCAAATTTCAGCGTTCGAAAATCGACATCCGTACTCCTCTAGTACTTGAATGCGGTAGATTCAAACGTTGAAATTCGAGTCGTGCCGGAGCTTATAACACATTAAGTACAACAACGTAGCAGAAGAAAAAGAATATATCAATATACAACAGAGATACAATATCTGATACAACAGATGATACAATGAATATCAATATACATCAGAGATATGATACAAGATAATAGCAGCGGAAAGGAAAGATAACACCAATAGAGGAACAAGAATCTCCAAGATGGTCTTCAAGAAAGAACGCCAATATCGACAATCTCTATCTCCAAAGCACCAATCCAGAAATAGCTCGAACGCCCAATCAAGGTGAATTGAAGCAACTCGATCCAAATGTGATTGCCAAATCCTAAGCTGAAAGCTATCGAATCTACACCTACTATTGATTATCTGAAAAACCCAACTCTGGACTGCCCATGTGGGGAAATAGTGAGCACCTAGAGTTTAGGAAAGGAACAATAAACTCCAGGTCAGTCATGGGACTGGTATGAGCAAACAAAACATTTGGTCTTTAAAAACAGACAACAAGAGAATTTAAAATAAATCAGCAATGCTTTTGAGAAAATGAAACTACCATAAGGCCTCCCACCACACAGACAATGCAAACGCAGAATTGGAGGACATTTCTCCTTTTGATAGTCAAATATGCTTGATACGAGAAATTTGTTTGATATTATTACTATAAGTGAAAAGTGTGGAAAACCATTTTCGAAAGTATAATATAAATCCTAGCCAGCATAGACATTCCAAACTATGCCTATTATAGCTACCATCCAAACAGTGGGGCGCCACCATAAGTAGATGGCAGGTAATACAACTAAAACCGTACAAGGTGCGTATTGAAGAATGGATTTCCAACAAATGGTCAGGCTAAGAAACTTCCTACTTTCACATGGGTACGCCTCTGGTGGGACGTCCCGAGAGCCTCATCGGATCTTTGCCAACACAAGGCTGGGTTACCTCTATAACTAGGTAACTACTACTCGAGCGTGCCATCCCTCGGTCCTTTGGGACCTTTATCCGAGGTACCTCTAATCCAACAACCATAAAGCAATCACAAAGTAATAGATCTGCACTATCCACATGAGTGAAATATCTGGGCTCCATACCATGATACCCCACTTTTCCAGAAGGGAATAACAAACCCTAAAGGGCACAACCCTCATAACCTTGCCGCATCTTTCCTGTTTCGACCATTTCCAAGGTGTGAGGTCTTGATGCAGTCTCGTCCACAAAGCTACACTTTATACAAAAGCCATGCTTTGATCAACAAATGATACACAGCAGGACTCAGCATGCCACACTACCAAATTGGGAGTATATCACTGATAAATATCAACTACATAACTTCTGAGCTCGTACGTCTCAGAGAAGGGTGTGAAGCTAAGAGAATAAATCCTCCGCCACCAAGAAGAAATGTATTTGATAGAGATCAGTTTAATATCTCAAAGTGTAGTGTTCGACATACAATCATACAAGTCTGTCCCGGGTTCGAACATAACCGAGGGCACTTCCGAAGAAGCCCTTGCAAATCCGGGTATCCATAATCTCGATCGGACTTTCCATCACTTAGGGAATCTCTATACCATAGCTACTCCATGTAGAGACAATCGATAGGTTATCCTAACATTCTCGAAGACACCAGGTCTTCAACACCGGTCCTCAAATGCAATCCATAACGTCGTATCACTATTTGGAATGGGTTATATGACACAAGGTCCTCTCCTGGCTAAACTGAATAATGAGCGCAATTTTTAAAAACATATGGATATGGGATTTTGGTTATGTCACAACTTATAACCCAAACTTTCTTTTAAATGGTTAAACAAATTACCATTCTAAATCTTTAACAAAAAGATTTATTTCACAAAGTTTCACTCAGTCCACAAAGATCTATTTATAGATTCCAAAACAATTTCCATTACAATTTGGATTAACTCAATCAAATCTTTAAATTAATGATTTAATTTATAGTTTTCAAACCCAATTCGAAAGATTTATTCATACTTGGAAAACTATTCTCATTTTAACTTGAAGTCCTTTTAACACAAATTGGACGTTCATTCCTTATGTGAAAGCTTTTATTATTAGAAAACAAATAGTTTTTGTTTCGAAAAAATCCAATTTTATTTATACAAGTTAAATCTTTGGGTTAATTTAACACTTTTAAAATGGTTTAAAACCTACATAAACCCATTCTCAAGTTGAATAACCTTTTTAAACCCTAGTTCCCAAATCATAGAGTTCAATTTCAAATATCGAATTCAAATTTAGATTAAATTATTTAAATTTCAAAACTCGATCAAGTTATTCAAAATAACCTTTATTTTTTAAATTCATTTTCAAAAGCTTTCAATTCTAATTCCAAAATTATTTTGGATTCAAAAATTCAATCTTTAAAATTATTTCAAAATCTGTGACTTAACCCATTTCCACGTGCAATCCAGATTTGTGTGTATAAGTGTGGTCCGGGGTTTTACACAATAAAAGTGCCACATCATCAATCAGCACAGATTTAAATACAGCAATATATTTGATAAGCGGTATCAACTACAACGCTTATATTTGATAAGCGGTACGAACTGTAACGCTTATCTTTTATTCACAAAACACAGATATATATCGTAGAAAATAGATAACATCAAACACAACTCAAATCAAAACAGGGAAACACAATCAGGGGTAAAAATAGTTCAATCATCCAATAGAATCCAAACATCCATAAGCAAGATCAGTAATTGTCTGATTAATTCAAATCAGATTATCTACTTATGACTTAGTAATCCAGTTAATTAACGTTAATGAATTACAAATCATTTTGATTAATTATCCTTTAATCATTTATTAATTAACCACTTATTAATAATTTAATTAGTCTTTAATTAAAATTAATCAACCTTTAAGTTTTAAATAACTAACCTTTAATTACTTAATTAACCATTTAATTAATTTTCTTTAATTGATTAATTAACCCTTAATTAATTAATAACCATTTAATTAATTATCTTTCATAATTACGATAAGTAACTATCCCTAATCTTAAATCAATGTTAATTACTTGATTAGCCCACCTTTAATTATTAATTAATTACTTTTAATTAAGTAATTATCTTTAAGTAATTAATTACCTGTAATTGTTCTCATTAATTTGATCTTCATTTATTAATTATATTAATCAATAAATCCTTAATTATAAATTAATTAACCTTATATTAATAATTAATTATCTTTAATTTGTTACAATGATGAATTAATTAATCCTAAGTTGATAATCATTCCTTAATTACTTTCATTAATTAATTAACAGTTGATTATTTAATTAACCCGATCCATGTAATTATTTTACCTTAATTCTTAATGGATTAGTAAAATTTAACAAGTCACTTTGATTAAAAAAATAACCCTTCAATTAATTATATTGATAATTAATCACCTATCCCAATAGTTAATCATTAGATTCTATTTGAAAGCATTAAAAATACGATACATAGTGTGTGTATATATATTAAAAAAACAATCAACTTTTAATGTTTAACATAAAAATTAAATTTGGTAACTTTGTTAAAAACTCATTTAATTTTCTTTTTAACTTCTAAAATATGATTAATAAATTTGAAAACTTGATTAATTTCATCATTACCCAAACTTTCTTTAAACATTTAATAGTTTAAACCTTGTTGAATATTTAACTAAAAAAATTAAAAAAAGAAACTTGCTGCATTCACACTTCCCCAGCCACACGTTCCTCTACCTGAGCCAAACCCTCAAACGCACGAACTCGACTTCGAGTTCATCCCAGAACAACCCGAGTAGAATCAAATTTTTCAAAACTAATGTTTTCTAACTATTAACCTAGTATATCAAAAACTTACTCGAGTTGAAACTCAAGCCATCTTCATGTTTTCTCGAGAGTAACCCCGAGCCATAATTACCTTCGTCCCCACCTTTCTTCTTCCTCCTCCTAAATTTCCTGATACACGAAATACACGCGTGCATGATGCACACAATTCTGGCCATCTTTGGTTGCCGCCGAGGCCATCCCCACCTCACCGTCGACCGCCTCTACCAACCTCGACCATCCATCTCTGGTAACTACGTCAGAAACGAAATTTTGTAACTCGACTCCCCTTCCTGGATTTGAACCACCATTAGAAAAACCCATCTTCACACCACGTCAAGCCACCAGAATCGGCGCGAGCCTGGCCGCAGCTTTGCCACACGCCAAATCTTCCATCCTCCATGATCGATCGCCCGAAACACTTTGACGGCGACGCGACGACATGATTTCCCAACTTGACCAAATTAACAGTTAAAACCCTAAATCCATATCATTCCAACGCCCTTATCATTAATAAATTCGATTTTTTTTTATTGATCCTTGATGCTCCAGCTAACTTTACCAATGATCACGATCTTCACTTCATCGTGGATCATCGGGGGTTGACAGAAATAGGTTTTCTGATCATCATACAATTGCTTGCAATTTACTCATGTAACGACCCAGAATTTATATAATTTGAAATTTGTATATTTAATTGATTTTAAATATTAACAAGTAAAATCTGTACGTCGAATAAATTATATTTCGAATATCTAGATTTAATTGGATAATTAAATCGATAATTTAATATTTGAAATTACTGAATTAGTTGGAAATTGGGTTTAATGTGATTAAAATTTGATTTGTAAAGTTGTATTAAATCATATTAGAGTTAGAATGATGTTATAGAACTTTTAAAATTTAATTAAAAGTTAATTTGCAGAAATTGAATATTTTAATATTTAATTGACGAGTAAAAATAGTCATTTTTCAAACAGTCTTGGATTTCGACGAAACCAGCTTCATTGTATCCGTAATGTTAAATTATTGTATGGTTTCAAATTTCATGTCAATCGGATTTACGGTTAAGTTTTCTAATTAATTCACAATTTATTTTCAAAAATAAATTTAATTACCAAATTAAACTTGATAAATTTCCAGGAATGTTACAGTTAAGTTAACTAAATAAAATGGAAATTTAAGTTTATATTCTTAAATGATAACTAAAACTTAAGTGATAAGTTAATTTTTAAATTGCATAGAAATAGAAATTTGTACACTTGAATTAATAAGTGAAGCATTGAAAATTTGATATTTATGTGTGAAATTTACTTTATAAAATCATAAGTTAAAGGGTATTTAAATAAATATTTTTGAGTGTCAAAAATTTATTTATAAGTTAATATGGTTTAAATTAAAGTTTAATTGTTTTCGAAATTGTATTGAAAGCTGGAAATTTAATTAACAGCATTCAGAAATGCTATCATTTCTGAAGTTAACTTAAAATCTATTGTAAAAGATACTACAGCACTTTGTAAGTGTTGCGGTTAATACAAATGAACAATGGCTAAAATTTAACTAAGAGCTACTATAGCACTTGGTAAGTGCGGTAGTTGCAGAATTAAAACTAAAACCTGAAATTAATAAAAGAGCTATTGTAGCACTTGTTAAGTGCTGCAGTTGGCTGAAATGAGATTTTGAATATAATTGAAATATTACAGCAGTTTTAAATGCTATCTTTGTTGAAGTAAATTGTTTTCAACTGTAACTCAGCATTTTCTAAATGCCGTGGAAAGCTGAAATTACACCGTTTTAATGTTTTAATGTATTTAAGTAAATAAATAAACTTAGAAAAGAGTAAATTTTGGGAATTGAATATTTGATTTATAAGCGTAACGACTTCACTTTTAAATGGTTTAAATGGAGTATTTTGATTTGAAATTAAACAATTTTTGAATGTGATTTGGAATGGTAGTTATTTGAAATAAAATGAATGATATTACAAAAGGATATGATATTTGAATTTTGAAATAGTTTGTTGGGAAACTGAACTGAATTGAAACTGATGGTTTTAATTGAATTGAATTGGAAATTCTAAATTTGGGTTTAATTGAATAAAATTGTCAAATTAAAGGAATGTAACATGATTTCAAATGTATGATTTCAAAATGTTATGATTTTCAAAGTGTAATGATTTCAAGTATTTTGGTTTCGAAAAGTTATAACTTTGAAAGCATTATGATTTTTGAAAGGTGAATATATATTTGAAATGGAAATGATAAACTATTTGATTTGAATATAGTTTTGAGATAAAAATGGTTTTGGTTTTTTTGAAAGATAGACTATTTTTGAAATTTATAACCACCTATTATAATATCGAATGGTTGTTAAAAAGACCAGGATCGAATATGGACATACTCTCTATCGATACTGAAAACCGCTTTAACAACTGTATATGCAATGGATATTCCAGAATGAAGTAGGATGGTGGCGATGATCCTATTGAGGTATGAACGTGGACCCGACTCCCGTGAGTTCGCTTAAGGTGGCTAAAACAGGGGCGATCGACGGGCCAAGTGAGGTAGCTCCTCCTATCGGACACACTTCTTCGATACCATTATCTTACTTGTGATTGATTTGATGGCCATCCTCCTATTTTGATTTGGGAGTGTGTTCTGAGGTGGGCGGTAGTGGCTGCTATGCGTTACCACTAGCTCCGAAGCGTTGTTGGTATATCTGCCATGGCATTGCCTATTTTTGCCGTGTCACCTACTATATCGAGCCTTACTACGAGTTTGTTTTTCTCCCGTAGCCCATGGAGTATTTAGGATAGTCTCCCGATCTGGAGATATGCTGATACTGGATGGACTACTGGGACTATTACGTGTTGGGGGCTATATGGGTAACCCTTCAAAGCTATTTTAAAGTAAGTTTATTTTACTATAGACATTATTATAATAGCGCAATATTACTACATAATAAATAGTTTAAAGGATCCTTAGAGGATGGGTGGTCTTAAGCATCCTTTAAGTTACTTGTACTTTTACTGCAGTTCACTCGAGTTGGTTTACATTGTATAAGTATGTATGTCCTGACTCGAGTGTTTTGTGTTTTGCTTTACGCTCTGGTCAGCCTGAGTATTCACAGCTTAGCTTTGGATTTCTCTTTCTGGAGCTAGGAATCACTGGAGATTCTGCTTATCTTGTTATCTATCTATTTCAGTTTCAGTTGTTATATTTCAGCTCTTGTATTAGTGAACTTCTATGTATATGGGATTTCTATTGTATTTGTTTTCAGACTGTTATTATGTATTTGTTTTGAGACTTTGTAATAGTAGCTTCATGAACTGCTATGGTATTTTAATTTCCGCTGCGAGTTATTCTAATATTTCTATGTCTATGATTCTGTGTGATTGATTTTATTTGCTCCAAATTTATTACAATGCGGTATGTTGAGCAATTTAAGTCCGACATGTGCGGATGCGAGCTGAAAATATCGAGCTGTTCCAGTGGGTATCAGAGCTTTGGTTTTAGGCAAACCTTAGCCTACGGAGCAAAAACTCATTAGAGATAGGGTAGAAATACCCTAGATTGAGTGAAATCAACCTCAAAATCATTTCTTTGTGAGAGAATGTATTTTCAAAGTATAAACTGATTTTAAAATAATTTTTAAAATAATTTTTCAAAGGATTTTCAAAGATTATTTTGATATAAATTTTTTCTTGTTTCAAAGGAATTTTTTTCTAAACTTCCTTTCTTTCGTATCTACCTTGTTAGTATTTTCTTTCATTTGGATATTCATCCAAGTGAATTTATCTATCTTCAGCCTGGTCATTTAAGTAAGGCTTATCCTTCTACTGGGTAGGGCAATCCTTTTGAGCCTTCTGGTATATGTGCTATCACCTTCTGAGCATCTTCTTTTCTCCTGAGTATGCTTTTGTCCTTTATGTGTTTCAAATCCAATTGAGGGTCCCTCAAAACTTAATCGGATTTGTATGCAAGTGAAACTTCTCTATTCTGGTCATCGCTTTAGTGGTAATTTCTTTGTTCTTGGCTTCGATGTTTTTGATCTATTGCTTTTGATTTATAACTTGGAACAGATTGGTTTGGTGGGCATGATACCCATATTTCTTGTAAAGCCTAGTCTGTTTATCTTGTTGATGATCAAGGGAATCCTTGATTATTCAGTGCCGCCTCAGGATTTTGCTGGCACTTTTATTTGTTCTCTGGATTCTTCTCCTGGTGATCTTCATTCGACCCGTGTGGTCAGATTCTATCCCGATGTATTTGGTGAAGTCCCTTCTTTACCTCCTTAGCGGGTAATTGATTTCCGTATTGATCTTATTCCTAGAGCTCGACCTGTTGTTCTTGTTCTTATAAGAATGACACCCGCGAGAAGTTGAGTTGGGAAAGCAAATTTGTGGACTTGTTCTCTAAAGGTCTGATCAGACGTAGTCATCCAGAATGGGGAGCAGCGGTTTCATCACCAAGTCCGATGGTTCTTTGAGGATGTTTGTTGATTATAGGGAGCTGCACAAGCTCACTATGAAAACTGATATCCAATGCCTTGTATCAATGCTTTGTTTGATCAGCTCTTTGGTGTCCCTATTTTCTCTCAGCTTGATCTTATCGCATGTTTCCACCATCTCAGTGTTGTGGAGGAAAGTATTACCAAGACTGCTTTTTGTACTGAGAATGGGTTCTGTGGATGGTTAGTCATGCCTTTTAGTTTGACTAATGCTCCTGCTTTCTTTGTTGATTTGATGAATCGTGTTTTTTCGTGCTGTGCTTAATAATTTGTTCTAGTCTTAGTTGATGATATCCTTGTCTTTTCTAAGACCAAGAAAGAACATGATTCGCATTTGAAATCTGTTCTGGAAATTCTTAGAAATCATCAACTGGAAGCTAAATTTTCTAAATGCCATTTCTGGAAGGATGATGTCTGATTCCTTGGACATATTTTTTCTAGTAATGGAGTTTCTATTGATCCAGTCATGATTGCTGCAATCAATGTAAGTCTTTCTTTCTTTCTCCTTTCCTTCGTCATTCTATCTTTTCTGTTGTTCTTATTTCTTCCTATTCTGTTACAAAATTGGGAAACTCCTAAGACTCCTTCTGAGATTCGTTGTTTTTGAGCCTTGCCGGTTATTATTGGAGATTCATTGATAATTTTGCTCAGATTGCTGCACCTTTCACTGATGAGTTTATCTGGGTTATTGTGGATAGATTGACCAAGTCCTCTCATTTCATTCCGGTCAAGTCTACCCGTTCTGCTTCTAGCTTATCTAAGATCTACATGTGAGAGATTGATCGTCTCCATGGTGTTCTTCTCAGTATTGTTTGTGATTTTGATCCTATCTTTACCAGTCAGTTTTGGAAAGCTTTTCAAGAATCTTTGGGTACTCATCTAAATCTGAGCACTGCTTACCATCCACAGACCAACAGTCAAACAGAAAGAGTGAGTTAGATTTCTCAAGGATCTTCTTGTGTTTGTGATCATCTCCACCTTGTCGAACTTACCAATAACAGCAGTTATCAGGTATAATTTCAATCTTCTTGTCATCTTGTCTTAATCCTATTTCATTCTATTTTTTTCTGTGTTTTCCCGTACTTCATTCTCTTTAGGGGACGAAAAGTTTTGACTAGGGGAGAGTATAATAACCCTGTATTTTATGATTATTTTAATTATATATTTTAATTTATTTACTTCATTTTATTTATTAAAATGAATAAATTTTGTTATTTTAAATATAAATTTTGATTTTTATGTGAATTATAATTCCAAACATGAATAAATAGAATATTTTTCAAAAATGTGAATTTTAGTCAATTTGGTCAAACTTTGAATTTTAAATTAAAAATTTGAATATTTTAATATATGAATTTTATCTTTTATTTTAAAAAAAAATTAAATTTCAAGAATACTGCTTTTCATTTCATTGAAATCCGATTAATATTGTGGAAGTTATGCTTTTCACAATATTGTGTGTAAATTGATTTATTTAACAAAATTGTTTATTTTAATTTATATAAATAATATTTTTGTCATATCATGTTCTAATATGTGTAATATGACATTTTATGTATTTATTTTATTTTTAAAACATTTTTAAAGTGTTGTTATAATTTTCCAATGATTATTGTATATTGTTTATATTTTTAAATTCTAGTTTAAATCATTAAGCTATTTTCTTGTTTATTTTCTATTTTTCCGTAATTTATTTATTTATTTTATTTTTCACTTTATTTTGTTCAGATTTTATTTTTATTTACAGAATTATTTTTGTTTATTTTGATTAAAAGGAAATGTAAATTCCAAAGGACAAAACCCTTTCATTTGCATGTGGCTTTTCACTTACCTTTGGCTTTAACACCTTCTTTTGACCTTTCATTTGTTTGACCGACCATTTCTTTGCATTGCCATGTGTTCCCTCTTAATTTTTCACATGAAATTTTCTTTTTCAACTTTAGAAAACTCATTGCCATTTTTTGAGAAAGTTTTCTAATGGATTCACTTTCTTATCTCTTCTCCTCTTCAATTTTCTATTAAGTTTTGTTTGCTTCTTCTTATGCATAGCTCGGCCCTACTTCTCCACCTCTTCACTACTAACCACTACCACCATCTACAGCTGCTCCTCCTCCTCCTCTTGTCTAGCAAGGCTGTTCCATCCAAATGAAGCCATCACCACAAACAATGCAAAGAAACTCCACCGAATTTGCCTAGCCAAGCCATATTTTCCACTTTCCCCTTCATATGCACTTCAGCCACCACCACCAGCAGCTACTTCATCTCTGGCTGCCCCTTCACCACTATCCAGATCTGACCTTACATGGTTCCCCTATGGCCGAGCCAAGCAATGACCAAGCCGAGCCAAAATGTGCATCCAAGTTTGCCTTTTTGCCTTATTTCTTTTGTATGCTCTATGTTGCAACCCTTCACCTTCATACCCTTATTGTCGTGCCTACATGATGCCATAACCCGAGCCTATGTCCAGCCATGGCCGAGCATATGGTTCCCTTGGTCGAGCTCTTGAATGGTTAATGAAGGGTCAAATCATTTTTGTCCTTTGTTAATTTCAATTTCCAATTGTTTCTATATTGCTTTGTGATGTATATCTATGTTATTTTGTCTTGTTTATTGGTTGTGTGCAAGATCATTATCTTGCTCTCTCTTCTGACTTGAATCAAGAGTCGTGTTGTATGGTGCTATCGTGCTTTCTGAACCTATTCGGTGTGTTTTGATTTGCTATCTCCAGCGTAAAAAGGTGAGTATTCACACTTGACATTCATACTTATATGACTGTGAATTGATCGCAAGTGAATCTGTAGAAAATATTATATCATTTTATATCTGCCTGTGATATGAATTATATGATGTTAACCCTGTTTATAAACCTATCATATCATCTATTACTGCTATATATTGCTATATTGTTTATTTATATTTGTTTCTCAAACTACAAGTTCCCTGAAGAATAGAATCACTATGGGTTGAAATGATACATAACCGAACGGACTTTAGAATAAGGAAAAATCGTTATGGGCTAAAATTATAGGCCTGAACGATTTTTATTTACTTTCGTTTACTTGGGATTGAGGGTTTGAAATAATAGAACCCCGATTTTTCTTTGTATATTACGGATTGAAATGATATATTATATGTATCACTTGACCTAGGTTAGAAAATATTATACAGACCCGTGGTTATTATATATATATTTTTATGAAATTTTTAAGTATTTTTAAAATGTAAATATTATGATCTTTTGATTTAAATTGAATTAAAAATGATCTTTATAAAGTGTTAGTGATTTTACTACAAGTTAAATAAGTGAAATAAATGAATGGTTAAGTTGAAATTTGAATATAAAGTTATTTTGAAATTTTTTATTTTTGTTTTAAAATGGAGTTTAAGTTAAGTAAGTAAATAAAATATGATAATTGGATTTAAATTTGAATTTAAATTGAATTAATAAAGTGTTATTGATTTTTCTATGAATTAAAATGGTTAAATAAATGAATGTTTAAAAGTGCAATTTAAATATAACTTAAATATTTAAATTTGAAATTTGGTTTAAATATAAAAGTTAAGTAAATAAAATGAAAATTTAAGTTTATATTCTTAAATGGTAACTAAAACTTAAGTGATAAGTTAATTTTTAAATTGCAAAGAAATAGAAATATGTACACTTGAATTAATAAGTGAAGCATTGAAAATTTGATATTTAAGTGTGAAATTTACTTTATAAAATCATAAGTTAAAGGGTATTTAAATAAATATTTTTGAGTGTAAAAAATTTGATTTTTATAAGTTGATATGGTTTAAATTAAAGTTTAATTGTTTCTGAAATTGTATTAAAAGCTGGAAATTTAATTAACAGCATTCAGAAATGCTATCATTTCTGAAGTTAACTTAAAATCTGTTGTAAAGGATACTACAGCACTTTGTAAGTGTTGTGGTTGATACAAATGAACTATGGCTAAAATTTAACTAAGAGCTACTATAGCACTTGGTAAGTGTTGTAGTTGTAGAATTAAAACTAAAATCTGAAATTAATAAAAGAGCAATTGTAGCACTTGTTAAGTGTTGTAGTTGGCTGAAATGAGATTTTGAATATAATTGAAATATTACAGAAGTTTTAAATGCTGTCTTTGTTGAGTTAAATTGTTTTCAAATGTAACTTATCGCAGCATTTTATAAATGCCATGGAAAGCTGAAATTTCACTGTTTAAATGTATTTAAGTAAATAAATAAACTTAGAAAAGAGTAAATTTTGGGAATTGAATATTTTATTTATAAGTATAATGACTTTACTTTTATATGGTTTAAATGGAGTATTTTGATTTGAAATTTACACCATTTTTGAAATGTGTTTGGAATGGTATTTATTTAAAATAAAATGAATGATATTTTGAAAGGATATGATATTTGAATTTTGAAATGGTTTGTTGGGAAACTGAATGGATTTGAAACTGATGGTTTTAATTGAATTAAATTGGAAATTTGAAAATTTGGGTTTAATCGAATAAATTTATCAAATTAAAGGAATGTAACATGATTTCAAATGTATGATTCCAAAATGTTATGATTTTCAAAGTGTAATGATTTCAAGTATTTTGGTTTCGAAAAATTATAACTTTGAAAGCGTTATTATTTTCAAAAGGTGAATATATGTTTGAAGTGGAAATGATAAACTATTTGATTTGAATATAGTTTTGAGATAAAAATGGTTTTGGTTTTTTTGAAATATAAACTATTTTTGAAATTTATAACCACCTATTATAATAACGAATGTTTGTTAAAGAGACCGGGATTGGATATGGACATACTCTCTGTCGATACCGAAAACCACTTTAACAACTGTGTATGCGGTGGAGATTCCATAATGAAGTAGGATGGTGGCGGCGATCCTATTGAGGTATGAACGTGGACCCGACTCCTGTAAGTTGGCTTAAGGTGGCTAAAACAGGGGCGATCGACGGGCCAAGTGAGGTAGCTCCTCCTATCGGACACTCTTCTTCGGTACCATTCTCTTACTTGTGATTGATTTGATGGCCATCCTTCGATTTTGATTTGGGAGTGTGTTCTGAGGTGGGCGGTAGTGGCTGCTATGCGTTACCACCAGCTCGGAAGCTTAATTGGTATATCTAACCTGGCATTGCCTAGTTGTTCTGTGCCACCTACTATATCGAGCCTTACTACAAGTTTGTTTTTCTTACGTAGCCCATGGAGTATTTAGAGTAGTCTTCCGATTTGGAGATACGCTGATACTGGATGGACTACTGGGACATTACGTGTTGGGGGCTATATGGGTTACCCTTCAACGCTATTTTAAAGTAAGTTTATTTTACTGTAGACATTATTATAATAGCGCAATATTACTACATAGTAAATAGTTTAACGGATCCTTAGAGGATGGGCGGTCCCAAGCATCCTTTAAGTTACTTGTGCTTTACTGCAGTTCACTTGAGTTGGTTTACATTGTATAAGTATGTATGTCCTGACTCGAGTGTTTTGTGTTTTGCTTTACGCTCTGGTCAGCCTGAGTATTCACAGCTTAGCTTTTGATTTTTCTTTCTGGAGCTAGGAATCACTGGGGATTATGCTTATCTTGTTATCTTTCTATTTCAGTATCAGTTGTTCTATTTTAGCTCTTGTATTAGTGAACTTCTATGTATATGGGATTTCTATTGTATTTGTCTTCAGACTAATATTATGTATTTGTTTTGAGACTTTGTAATAGTAGCTTCATGAACTATTATGGTATTTTAATTTCCGCTGTGAGTTATTCTGATATTCCTGTGTCTATGATTCTGTGTGATTGATTTTATTTGCTCCAAATTTTATTACAATGCGGTATTTTGAGCAATTGAAGTCCGAATTTGCGGATGTGTAACGACCTGGAATTTTCGATCCAGAAAATTCCTGATAATTAGAGAAAAGAAGAATAGAGATAGAAGAAAACGAAGAGACAGAAATACCAACATCTCACATATCGCAGTGGATAAAATATAATAACAAATAATAATAGTTATACAAAGGATAACTGTATCAGTACAATTACATTTTTATGCATCAGAGTTACAACATTTACACAACACTGGACAGTTTAAAACAACATGTCCTAGAATACAACCATATATCACAGCGGAAACACTTCGTACGTTCCTATCATCCAGCTCGCCTCCTGAGTTGCATAACGTCCTTACCTGAAAAGCTGTAATACTCGGCCTGACCCGAGCATTACATCAAAGTAACACCCGGATCAAGCTGGAAAACAGCGTGAGTAAACCCATCTAACATGGAATACAATAGCACAAAACTACATAAAACCCGGGTAGCTCGTATCAATTTACAAATTCACAATTTGTTATAGACATCACTTATTTCACACATCAATTTCTAAGTACCAAAACTTAGATTAAATGGTCTAGTTCACTTAAATCATTCCATACCAGCCTATTGATTTCACATATCAAATTTGTATAGAATTATTATAGATTATAAATCGAAGTGGTTTCGGGTATTTACTAATACCCGACTCAGGTCTCTTCGAATTCAATGCCATCTTAACCCACACTATTCAAGTGAGACACAATTCAACCTTCAATCACAAGATGTCACTCTTCTACACAACAATTCATCATCGACAAATAACCACATAATCACAATTAAAGACAAACTTATCATATCTCAAACATTTCATATCAGAAATATCAAGCAATCATTTATAAGCAAGATTAATTAGTCATCCATTCCTAATTAAATCAAATCAATTTCTTTATTCACTTTTAATCTTGCTTACTTAACAATAATTAATCACAAACCAATTAATTAATCATCATCTTAATTAATCACCCTAAATTAATTATCCTTTAATTACATTAAGTAATTATCCCTTAACTAATTACATAAATTAATTATTCCTAACCATTCACAGTAATTAACCTTTAGTTACCTTCATTAATTAATTATTCTTCTAATTACATTTAATACTTAATCTTTAACTTAGTTACATTCATTAATCAACCTTGATTTATCACATTAGCAATTAACTTCCTTTATTACTTATATTGATTAAATCAACCCCTTAATTAATTTCATTAGTTAATCCTTTTATTTACACTGAGTAATCACCACTTAATTACTTCCCTCAAGTAATTATCCTTAGTTACTTCTATTAAGTAATTTCATTGGTTAATTAACCTCAATTAATCAACCTCTAATTATTAATTAATTAATCTATAATTAATTAACTTATAACCCTAAATTATTTGTTTAATGCTTACAATTAATTACTTGAGAAATTCATTGATTAATGCTTAATACGTCTAATTAAGCACTTACTAAATTTCATCATTAATTTATTTGGAAAGATTAAGGATTCAACTCAATTAATTAACTTGATATAGAATCTTCAAATCAAGCCAAATTAAATTTTAAAACATTCTATTTTTATAAAAAAAATAAATTTGAAACTTATAAAAGATTTACTTTGAACTTGTTATTATAAACTTAAATTTAATCAGGTTAACAAAATTAATTTCTGCTTCAAAACCTGATTACCTTATTTTCTTAGTTTAGAAAACTTGTTAAAAGTTTACGTTCATCAAGGTTTGAAAAACCCGAGCCCAAAGCCAGAATACACGAACCAAACCCGAGCAAAAATCACGAACCCAAAATTTCGAGTCAAATCCCAATCTACTCGAGCTCTCTCCCGTGCAATCCCTTTCTCTCCCAAGGTCTCACAACCCAGACACACTGACAACACCGTGTACGTGCATACATGGTCGGCGTGCCTCTGACCATCACCGCTAACTTCGGCAAGTCAAAGACGTCACTCTCATGCGATTCGACCACCAGAAACATCGGAACAATCTCCAGAACCAAAATCGAACAGAGACGAGAACCCTCAGAAACAAACCCAATCCAAAGTTTCGCCAAACACCATCACCGCAGACCATCTAAAAACTCGCCATCGAGCCCTAAAATTCGCCAGAATCCCTCGCTCAATTTCCCCTCACTCCGATCGAGCACGATGCCGCCATTCTAGAGAAATCGACTCGGACACATCAACTAACAGCTTCAACCCTAAACCCTACTATGGTTTCGCCTCGCCGCCGTGGTGAACGGAAAAATGTGTCGCCATTTTCCACAGTCTGCTTGCCCAATATCTCCCTCTGACCATAATTCCGAGGATAAAATCCTCATCGATCACCAACATTCGAAGAAATATTAACTTTCGTTCATCTTCCAATTTCACCATGAATACGAGCTAAAAATTTACGATTCCACTTCTAAAAATCATTGTTTTTGATATTAAACAAGATGATATAATTCAAACACTTAACCCCGAGGCTTGATTTTCTAACATACTTTGAGATTTCCTATATTTCCTATTTCCAGAGAATGTTGTTAACTTATTCCACTTAAAACTATTTGCTAAACTTGAATCATGTTAATCTAAACAAAACTTGTTTTAAATTAAAGCCTGTAAGAGAATGGGTAAAAGATTTGGGGTTTTGAATTTGTTTAAAACACTGTAAACCTGAACAGAGTAATGTTCTTGTTTTCCAGACATGCATACCTCATTTTCACATATTCATGTTCATGCAAGCAAAAAAATTTTTTACATTGACTTCAGTGATCATCACAAGAAAATCAATATTCAGATGGTTTTTGAAATGTTAAAGGGTAGTCTACTCACCTCTATGTCGAATAGAAAAACATAGATGCTTTAAAGTTGAAACTGTACTTTGAATTCTTGATCTGCTACTTAGTTGAGTTGAATCTTGGATTGCTTAACAACTTGCTGAAGTTTGTGTTGGATTCATATTGAATATGCTTGATCCTTGCTCAGGCTATTAAGGTCTGAGATGATCTTTGAATTGTTTGGTACTGGTTATTTTGAATATTATTTTCCTCTGTTTAGCTTTCTTCACTGGTTTTAAGTTACAGATCTTTGTATTTATGGCTTTGTTTCTTTGTTTTGATTATGAAAATAGTAAAAGAGATAGAAGAAAGTAGATGGGTGTTTATATAGATTAAATCAGGATTTCTTTAAAATAAAATAAAAGGAAAACAAAATGGTGACACTTTTTTAAACATTAACACTTGTCTTTTGCCACATTAAATCAATTTACACTTGTTATTAAATATATTTCTTTACTTACAATTGTAATTATGCATGAGTTAAATTTTTTTTATAAAGCTTTTGTATTTATTTACTAATTAATAAATACTTTTCTAAATATATATATATATATATATATAATTCTTTTAAAGAAAATAAAATAAAATCCAATTATATTCAAGATAAGATCATATATAATATATGTTTAAACCAAAATATATTTAAGATATACTTCCTTTAAATTTTCAAATTTAAATTCAAATAAAAATCAATTCAAACAGTAAATTTATATTTTGAATAAACCCTGACCCAATTTGTAAAAAAAACTATTTTTTATATATAAAAATAACACATTATTATTGTTATTGTTTTAAAACAATAAATTTTATCAATTTTGAATAATTATAAAGGAGATTATCACATTTAGTTGTTCAATTTATAAATTAGTATTTCTACTAATTAAATTCAGTTAATTTATCAATTTATAGATATTCAAAAATTCGGGTTATCACGTCCCTCCCCCTTTGAATCTTTTCGTCCTAAAAAAGGAATGAAGCCAGAATTTATTAAAATTATCCTTTAAACCCTTTTAACTATAAACTTTTTTTAATTCAAAACTTGAAAACACTTTAAAATCTATATAATATTGCCAAAATAGTTTTATAAAATGCTTTTATAACTCGATGTATTAACAAGTCCGTCATCGTTCTCACAGAAATTCGGTCATACGTTGATCAGGCGTAAGACTGAAAATCTATAAGTACTCAGCAGACCCGATTTCAACACCTAGTGAATATACTTGGAAAATAATTTTATTGAAAATATAGAAAACATTTTTGAAATCGAGGAAATATCTTTGGTGAGAATGCTCTGGAAATCATCACCCCCATCGATGGTCCCAGTTACATCCTGGGTTACGTTGCCATCGCATCAAAAGTCCATGTAACTGTAGGCACTCTGCGCCCCTCGATTATGCCATGGAACCCACAACAGATCGCAGTTACATTCCAAGGTTACGTCGCCATCACAGAAAAAGTCCACGTAACTGTAATCATCAATGCCCTTGATTTTCACTGCCAAAAATGAAACTTCTACACTCCCACATAGGTCGCAGTCTACCAATGTAAAATCAAACGTAGACTATTGGCTCTCAACGGCACACACAACTTTCGCTATGTTACCATAGGTCGTAGTCTACCAATATAAAATCAAACGTAGACTGTTGGCTCTCAGCGGCACACACAACTTTCGCTATGGTATGCAGTAGATCGCAGTGACATCGAGTTACACTGTCGTCACAGCATAACCCAAATGCCTCTGTAGGCATCAGCGCCCCCGACTTCTGCTACACAATACACAAAATCCTCAGGAACTAGTTTTGTCCGGACTCCTCGCAGGATCAACTTTAGAACCTCCCCCTTTGAGGCTCAAGGCAGTACCAACCTATGGTACTCCTGAGAAGTTCATTTCAATGGAGCTCCTTTTTCTCCAGAGCCATGTTCAAAATAATTTATACTATACACATATAGTATGTTCCAAATAATACACCTAGTATGAATTCCATATAAACCTTCTTTCTCAAAATCGATTATCCTAAAATGGATAATTCTCAAGCTAGGCTTTCCAAATCTAATATTGATTTTACCCAAAAATCAAAAGCCTTTCGAAATCCAAAGATTCCAAAAACCTTTTCCCAAAATCCTCATAAGATCCTTTATATATATATAAATATAATTTTTTTAAAAACTTTGGATCATTTCAAACTTGTATCAAACTCCTTTTATACTTCAATTATTTTCAAAACCCTTTCTTCTGGCTTTAGATTCAACAAGGGAAGATTTACCTTATATAACAAAGAAGTATAACTTTGTTTATTTCAAATCAAATATTCAAATTTGATTTCTCATTTCTTTTCTGTATAAATTGAACCTTTAATCATAGAAATATCCAATTTCCATTTTACTTCATTGTGTATTTCATAAAATATATTTTCATCTCAAAAACCATTTCACAATTATTATCCACAAATTCCCAGTAACAATATCATTCAAACCTGTACGATGTACATATATCATCCGTACGCTATACCAATCTGATCGCTCACTCAATCACACAATTTCGCTTTCGAACTAGTATCGCCCACCTGACTTCCTAGTGCGGACTCAAATCTGGTTTCTTGATCAGAAACCGTCATTCTCCTTGCATAGCCATAACTATGATAGAGAATATCCAAAACCAATCAACAATCCATATCTAGGCTCGCCGTTGAAAATCGAATGAAAAATCCCAACTCGGATCGATATAACTATCTCTAAATTCTGTGCTCGAATCTTGATCAAATCATTATTCGAATAGAATAATATGCGTACATCCTACGTATTTACTTTATTGATTATTAGCCAAATCAATTCTCTTTCTATTCACATTCACTTTGATTTTCATTCATTTACTCACAATTGCTTAAGTTCTTATTTGGATTATCACCTTAATTCTTATCTCAAATGGATATTTAATCATAATCAGTTTGAACTCTATCTAGTTTAAATTTAGAAAATAGCTTTAATTTTTTTAAAAAAATAGATAAGTAGTTGAAAATTAATTATTAGTTCGTAAAATAGCTGTAAAATAGTTGAGCAATTGCAAAATAGTTGGAAAATAGTTATAGAAATTTTTAAATAATTACAAAATAGTTGTAAAATAGAAATTAGTTATAAAGTAGTTGAAAAATAATTATTAGTTTGTAAAACAGTTATAAAATAGTTAAATAGTTCCAAAAGTAATTGTAAAACAAGTATTAGATAGTTTTAGGTTTAAAAAGAAAAGTTGTATAATAAATAGTTTGGAAAAATAGATTTATATTAAAACAATTTATTTTGAAAATAGTCCAGAGTCAAAACCGTTCACTTCCCAACCTCCATTTTCATCAACTCAATTTAAATTTCCACTTTCATTTAAATTGACTCAATTCCAATTTAAATAAGTTCAATTTCCATTGAAATTGATTTATCCCCAATTCAAGTTGAATTAATTCTCAATTTCTTTCCAATTTTCAAATCAAATTCCAATTGAATTTTAAACCTATTCAACTTTAATCACAATTCCAAATTATTCAAATCAATTTGGACTAATTTCAAATTGAACTCATTTCAATTTCGAATCAATTCCAGTTTGAATTAATCCTAATTCCCATTTGAATTTGAACTCATTCAACTTCAATTTCATTTCAAATTAATCCAATTCAAATTTCCATTCGAATTTTTAAACTTATCCATCTTCAATCACAATTTCAATTAATTCAAATCAAATTCAATTTGAACTAATTCAATTCAAATTTCAAATTTAAACCGTCCCGAATTATATAAATTCGAGTTAAAAATTTTTAAATGTTAATTTAATCCTTTAAATCAAATCAACTTATATCTTTAAACCATTTAATTCTAAATCCAAATTCCATTTTATCTTAATAATGGATATATTACCATACCCCATTTCTTTAAACAAATCCAATTCACAGTTTAAAGATTATTAATAATAATAGGGTAATGTTATCCAATTATTTTAAAACATCCATCCATTTCCAGATCTCAAATCCATTTGAGATCACACGAACTCCCCATTCAAATTAACCATTTAACTTCCCAAGTTAAATCCCAATTTCATCTTGAAATTTACAAATCAGGTTGTTCATTCAAACATATTTAACTTCTTCTAAGTTAAATTCAATTTAAATCTCATTAATCATACTCAAATTTGAATTCCCACTTCAAATTTCAAAATTCTTTCCCACTTATAAGTTCAAAAACTTATCACTTTGGGTTTTCACATCACAGTCCAAGTAAAATTCAAAACTCAACATTAGAGTTAATTTTAAATCGCTTTTGATATCATGTATCCCTCATCTATACATATTTATTTCCTTTACACACCAAGTTATCCTTAAATTTTAAACCACCTTTGGTTTTAATTCAAAAAAATTCCTTCAAACTTCAAACAACTCTTGTTTGAAATAGGACCCTTTCATTCAAATAAATTTATTATTTCTTTATTACTTTGAAACAAATTTTCAAATTTCTGGAACTAGATTTTAAACTTCACAATTTAGATCATCTTCAGTTCCAATTTATAAGTCATACTTGCCTAAATGTTTTACTTCCCTAAAACATTTCATTTTGCTTACTCATTAATACACACTTTATTATTAAATACAACAATGATAATAACAAAGGAAACCAATCCATTATTATGTTTTCTGAACTCTTTCCAAATTCAAGATTTTAATTTCAGTTTGAATCCGTTTCAAACTTATCTTTATCTAATTTTAATTTGGTTGTATTTCTATTACCACTTAATTTAATTCCAATAATTTAACAACTAATTACTTAATATTTATTAGAAAGATATATTGCTTTATATATCAAAATATATTCTTATATAAAATCATTTAAATCTTTATATAAGAAAATAACAAGTACTCCCTCATATATATATATATATATCAACTCATTTTAGGGTACCGTTGACCCTATCCTTAATGAGTAATCCCACCAGAGCCAAGGTTCTCTCTTAACCTGGCTCCGATACCAAATGTAACGACCCGGAATTTTCGATCCAGAAAATTCCAAATAGTTAGAGAAAAGAAGAATAGAAATGGAAGAAAAAGAAGTGGCAAAAACACCAACATCTCACGCATCGCAGTGGATAAAATATAATAACAAATAATAATAGTTATACAAAGAAAAACTGTATCAGTACATTTACATTTTTATACATCAGAGTTACAACATTTACACAACACTGGACAGTTTAAAACAACATATCCTAGATATACAACCCTATATCACATCGGAAACACTCCAAACGTTCCTACCATCCATCTTGCCTCCTGAGTTTCATAACATCCTTACCTGAAAAGCTGTTATACTAGGTCGGACCCGAGCATTGCATCGAAGTAACACCCGGGTCAGGTTGGAAACCAGCGTGAGTAAACCCATCTAACATGGAATATAACATAACAAAACTACATAAAACCCGGGTAACTCGTATCAATTTACAAATTCACAATTTGTTATAGACATCACTTATTTCACACATCAATTTCTAAGTACCAAAACTTAGACTAAATGGTCCAGTTCACTTAAATCAGTCCATACCAGCATATTGATTTCACATATCAAATATGTATAGAATTATTATAGATTATAAATCGAAGTGGTTTCGGGTATTCACTAATACTCGACTCCGGTCTCTTCGAATTCAATACCATCTTAACCCACACTATTCAAGTGAGACACAATTCAACCTTTAATCACAAGATGTCACTCTTTTACACAACAATTCATCATTGACAGATAACCACATAATCACTATTCAAGACAAACATATCATATCTCAAACATTTCATATCAGAAATAACAACCAATCGTTTATAAGCAAGATTAATTAGTCACCCATTCCTAATTAAATCAAATTAATTTCTTTAATCACTTTTAATCTTGCTTACTTAACAATAATTAATTACAAACCAATTAATTAGTCATCATCTTAATTAATCACCCTAGATTAATTATCCTTTAATTACATTAAGTAATTATCCGTTAACTAATTACACAAATTAATTATTCCTAACCATTCACAGTAATTAACCTTTAATTACCTTCGTTAATTAATTATTCTTCTAATTACATTTAGTAATTAATCTTTAACTTAATTACTTTCATTAATCAACCATGATTTATCACATTAGTAATTAACTTCCTTTAATTATTATATTAATTAAATCAACCCCTTAATTAATTTCATTAATTAATCCTTTTATTTACACTGAGTAATCACCACTTAATTACTTCCCTCAAGTAATTATCCTTAATTACTTCCATTAAGTAATTTCATTGGTTAATTAACCTTAATTAATCAACCTATAATTATTAATTAATTAATCTATAATTAATTAACTTATTACCTTGAATTATTTTTTAATGCTTACAGTTAATTACTTGAGAAATTCATTGATTAATGCTTAATACATCTAATTAAGCACTTACTAAATTTCATCATTAATTTATTTGGAAAGATTAAGTATTCAACTCAATTAATTAACTTGATATAGAACCTTCAAATCAAAACAAATTAAATTTTAAAACATTCTAATTTTTAAAAAAAGTTTAAACTTGAAACTTATAAAAGATTTACTTTGAACTTGTTACTTCAAACTTAAATTTAGTCAGGTTAACAAAATTAATTTCTGCTTCAAAACCTGATCACCTTATTTTCTTAGTTTAGAAAACTTGTTAAAAGTTTACGTTCATCAAGGTTTGAAAAACCCGAGCCAAAAGCCAGACTCCACGAACCAAACCCGAGCAAAAATCACGAACCCAAAACTTCGAGTCAAATCCCAATCTGTTCGAGCTCTCTCCCATGAAATCCCCTTCTCTCCCAAGGCTCACAACCCATACACAATGATAATACCGTGTATGTGCACACATGGTCGGAGTGCTTCCGACCATCACCTCTAACTTCGGCAAGTCAACGACGTCACTCTCATGCGATTCGACCAACAGAAACATCGAAACAATCTCCAGAACCAAAATTGAACAGAGACGAGAACCCTTAGAAACAAACCCAATCCAAAGTTTCGCCAAACACCATCACCGCAGACCATCTGAAAATTCGCCATCGAACCCTAACGTTCGCCAGAATCCCTCGCTCCATTTCCCCTCACTCCGATCGAGCACGATGCCGCCATTCCGGAGAAATCGACTCGAAAACATCAACTAACATCTTCAACCCTAAACCCTACTATGGCTTCGCCTCGCTGCCGTGGTGAACGGAAAAATGTGACACCAGTTTTCCCCAGTCCGCTTTCCCAATATCTCCCTCTGACCATAGTTCCGAGGATAAAATCCTCGTTGATCACCAACATTCGAAGAAATACTAACTTCCGTTTACCTCTCAATTTCACCATGAATACGGACTAAAAATTTACGATTCCACTTTTAAAAATCATTGTTTTTGATATTAAACAAGGTGATATAATTCAAACACTTAACGCCGAGGCTTGTATTTCTAACATACTTTGAGCTTTCTTATATTTCCTATTTCCAAAGAATGTTGTTAACTAATTCCACTTAAAACTATTTTCTAAACTTGAATCATGTTTCAAAACTTGTTTTAAAATTAAAGCCATAAGAGAATGGGTAAAAGATTTGGGGTTTTGAATTTGTTTAAAACATTGTAAACCTGAACAGAGTTATGTTCTTGTTTTCCAGACATGCATACCTCATTTTCACATATTCATGTTCATGCAAGAAAATTTTGTTTTACATTCACTTCAATGATCATCACATGCAGATCAATATTCAGATGGTTTTTGAAATGTTAAAGAGTAGTCTACTCACCTCTATGTCGAACAGAAAAACACATATGCTTTAAAGTTGAAACTGTACTTTAAATTTTCGATCTGCTACTTAGTTGAGTTGAATCTTGGATTGCTTAAAAACTTGCTCAAGTTTGAGTTGGATTCATATTGAATCTGCTTGATCCTTGCTTAGGCTATTAAGGTCTGAGATGATCTTTGAATTGTTTGGTACTGGTTATTTTGAATATTATTTTCCTTTTTTTAGCTTTCTTTATAGGTTTTAAGTTACAGATCTTTGTTTTTATGGCTTTGTTTCTTTGTTTTGATTATGAAAATAGTAAAAGGGATAGAGGAAAGTAGATGGGTGTTTATATTGATTAAATTAGTGTTTCTTTAAAATAAAAGTAAAAGAAAACAAAATGGTGGCACTTGTTTAAACATTAACACTTGTCTATTGCCTCATTAAATCAACTTACACTTGTTATTAAATATATTTCTTTACTTACAATTGTAATTATGTATGAGTTAAAAAAATTTTTATAAAGCTTTTGTATTTATTTACTAATTAATAAATACTTTTCTAAATATATATATAAATAAAACTCTTTTAAAGAAAATAAAATAAAATCCAATTATATTCAAGATAAATCATATATAATATACTTTTAAACCAAACTATATATAAAATATACTTCCTTTAAATTTTCAAATTTAAATTCAAATAAAAATCAATTCAACCAATAAATTTATATTTTGAATAAACCCAGACCCAATTTGTAATAAAAAAAATCTATTTTTCTATATATAAAAATAACACGTTATTATTATTATTGTTTTAAAACAATAAATTTTATCACTTTTAAATAATTATAAACGAGATTATCACATTTAGTTGTTCAATTTATAAATCAGTATTTCTACTATTTAAATTCAGTTAATTTATAAATGTACAGATACTCAAAAATCCAGGTTATTACAGGATGCGAATGGCTGAAAATATCGGGTTGTTACACCTATTTACACATCATCCTCATCACTAGAAATCGGTGAATCTAGAATTTTTAGTTCTTCGTACTTAGACAAGGCTTCTGTAAATCTCTATCTAATTGCTAGCCTTTCTACCTTGGTTACTTTCTATAATTTATAAAAGAACTTAAAATCAATTATCATTTCTTGACAAAGATTCTATCTCAGCTTTATTTATTTCATTTTATCGTGTTAAGCGCTTCGCACTTAATTATTATTGTTTTTCTTTTCATTCTTTTCGAATGGGATTAAATCTTAGCTTTTCTAATAAGTTCTAACAGAATTTAGTATTAACAAAGGAGAAAAATGATAGTATATATATATATATATATATATATATATATTGATTCCAAATACATTCATATTAAGTGATTTCTAAGAAGTACACTCAAAAAAGTTTTACAAAAGTCATATGGTTAAAATACTTGAATTGAGTTGACTAATACATGCTTAACTAACTTATGCTTCCACAGTCCCTTTTCCTTTTTCTGTAGCAATAGGTGGACTAGTAAGGGTAAATGGCCTAGGTTGTTCTGCCATCTTGAGCGTTGGACAGTGTCTAGCGACATGTCCTATTACGTGGTAGAAATAACAAAATTTTGGGGTAGTTTTTTTAAAGTCGTGGTTTTTACTCCTGATTTACATTCTTTTGCAAGGTGACCTCTTTGTCTACATTTGAAACAATAATCTGTATTCTTCTTATGCCTTTTCTTCTTGGTTGGTACTTCAGTAGTTGGTTGCAGAGTAGCATTTTAGAATTATAGGGCATCGCTTATCATTTCCCTAAATGACCAATGGATGAAGCTTACCATCCTATGCTGGAGTTTGTCATGCTCTCTTAACCAATCTTTAACTTCCATGATCATTTCTGATCCCAAAAACTATCTTTGACTTAGTATCTCAAATTCTCGATAGAGTGAAGCGAAGTTTAGTGGGTCTGGTCCTTCTTGAAAAGAATGTTATTTTTCTACACAATATCATCAAACATCACATATTCAAATTGTGAAACTTAATTCACAAGGTATTTTTCCTTAACCCTTTTAAATTAACCCATTCTGTACGTACCAAATCATTATTACTTCTTAAGGCTAAATGTCTAAGGGTATATGATGAAAGTTCTAAATTCTAGATTTCAACTAATTGATTCATATCTTTATAGTTAAGTCATGCAATTCTAACCTTAAAATGCCCTTTATTAATTTGTTTTTAATTAATTCAATTTTCTAATTTATTCATCTATATTTCAAACAACCATTTTCTTTCTAGCTTAATATTTTTCAAAAATATTCCCCTTTTTACTTATAAAACATATACTTAAGTAAAATTATTTCATTTACCAACTTCTTTAAAACAAAAACATTTTTTAACAAATACGTACTCGTATGTATAATACTTTTATAACTCATTCTAGAGTGTTACTAACCTTATCTCTAATGAGTTACTCATCCTAGGATATTACTAGTCCTATCTCTGACGAGTCCTTAACCAACCAAAGCCAAGGTTCTCGCTTAACCTTCAGCTCTGATACCAAATGTCACAGATGGGTTTTTCAAACCCGCCCTGGTAGGCTTTTCAACCATCCTGCTACCTTTCTTCTTCTCAACATGGGAGCAGTCCTGCTTTTCAATATGGAGGTGACTACATGTGGTACCTCGGATCTTCTTTTACGGCAAGCCTCTCGACTATCAACCAACCCTTTCACACTAAGGACATGTAGAGGTAAGGGTCTAATCTTCACCACTGTTTACAAAGCGAGAACCCCCTATCATGCTGAACATAATCAAGCAAATCCTATATGTGGTTCCTTCGAAATTCAATTATCGATAAAAAGTGAATATGAGTATACAAGATTTATTAAGTCACTTTTCACTTTAATTCTTTTTGGACGATCACAAAGTCTCTTTATTTTGTCTTAGAGTAATTCTAAGTAATTCATTCCTTTTCTTTAGATAATATTTCAAATTTCCTCACTTAACTCGCGATCCAAATTCCTTAAGTTTCTGGTGTGTCAAAAAACAATATTATTTAAGACAAGTATACAATAAACCCAAAATCAATTTTAGAAAACATGTTTAAGTATATAGTATTGTAGAAATCATTCTAATTTTACTCAACATCAATTTCCGTATTTAACAAGTGCTATGGGCGGAATAATGGTGAAATCACCTTTTGAATTCCACAAATAGGACGAGTTCCCTCTTCGAATTTTAATACCAGGTATAACAAGATTATCTCTATACAATCCAAGTTGTAATTTATTCGTTTTGGAGATCAATCTTTTATACTTAAATTGCTTAACTTCTGGAAGATAGTACTTCTCTTTTATTTAGAAAAAACTTAATATAATCTTTTAAAGCATCCAAGCTTTCCTTTTGAGCCATTCCACTGCTTACCTAAAAGGATAAAACGTAGACCAGGTAAGTTCAGGGCACTAGTCGCTCCATCCCTAAACTTTGTTGAACACCATGTTTTATCTTTCCATATCTCACAGGCGGGACAAATGTACTAGTCGTTGTCGCATACTTAGTTACTAGCTTTTATTTTGGAATTGATTATAAAGATTCTAAATTATCTTATAAATTTTAATTTTCCTTTTAAAAACATTCATAATTGTTCTAGGAAAAATCATTACGTTTGAACTCATATTCCAAAAGTTATAGAATTCGTGGCATAAAAGTGCTACGGAAAGTGCTATATATGCTTATTTGATTTAAACAACTTTTAAATATTCGAAAATTCATACTTTCTATTTTAAATCTCTTTTAAACTACTTAAATAGATTTATCAAATTTATTCCATATTTTTCTATAATTAAAAACGTTCATTTAAATGGATTTTCCGTTATGGTCACTTAATTGCACTAGCGCGATTTTTTTGGATGATTTAGATATATTTCAAAATTTACTCAACGAAGTTTTGATTTTCTTTCTTCCGTTAGAAGATATGGATATAATAGTTTGGAATTTGTTATCTCTAAGTATTTTGAGCTATTTTCTACTCTACAGACTCATTTGAATTTTTTGACGCGAAATCGTGAACTATCGTTGCGCGACACATCTATCTTTAACTTGTTTTTCAATAATTGAAATAATTTATTCAAATTAAATTTTATTACTAATGAAACCATTATAAATCATTTTAAATCAATATTTTATCTTTTTAAAGTATTTAAAATGTATTTTCTATATTTTCATATTATAATATTATTTTATTCCTATTATTTTAATATTAAAATTTAAATTCCAATTTCAACTCAATTTCAATTTTAACTTCAAATTAACTAAATTAAAACTTAGATTTCAAATATAATTTCAATTCTAATTTAAATTACAAACTTAATCTCAATTTGAGTTTTCAAAATCGATTTCAATTTCACTGTTCATCTCAATTTCAATTTCATTTTTCATCTCAAATCCAATTTCACTTTTAATTTCAAATTATTTGTTATTCCCACTTTAATTTCAATTCCAATTAAAAAGTGACTTATTTCTCCAAAATATATCATATCACCAAAATTGGGTCTATTTAACAAAGGGATCGCTTAATCAATAATGAGCATAATCGAGTTAACATTTATCACTAACATAATTATGATCCATACATAAGCTAATATGATAAATAATCACAACCATAAACACTTGCATCTATTCAAACATAACACAAACATATCCAAATATCCATAATAACATTTAAAAGGGGTGTATACTTGCATGTAATAAGATGATTATTATAACAAAATCAAAATACGATCTTTTAAAAGCGGTGAGAATTTTCTCACCTTCATATCCATTCCATCAATCTTTTACAACCTAGTGTGCTTCACGAACTAATGCTCTCTTTTCTTTTCGAACTTGTCGCTTTGACTTTCTTTCTCATTTTCTTTTTTCCCTTCCTTTCTTCTTTTTTTCTCTTTTTTATTGGGCCATAGGTACTTAGAGGGGGTATGGAGGGTACAGCCCTGGAGTGGAGTGTGGAGGAGGGTGCGCATGTGTATTGGGCTCGGGTGTGGGACTTTGTGTACATGTGTGGTGTGTAACGGCTCGGGTATGTGGGGTCCTTTGATGGCGGGTAGGGTTGTGGCGTGGGGTTTTGGAGGTGGGCAGGTGATTTTGGAGGGGGTGCGTGTGTTACTCAAGGTGGGTAGGTGATTTTGGAGGCATGTAGGGTGGTTTAGGTGTGGGTAGGAAGAGTTTAGGGTGGTAAAAGGTGAGTGGCTTGGAGGAGAAGGAAGAATGGAAGAAGCTAGTGGAGTTTGGAATTATAGAACGAAAATGAAATGAAGAATGAAGGGGTTTGGGCTTGTATTTATACGTGGAGAATTGAGTGGCAAGTGTATACATTTTTCTTTTACATAAAAGGAGAGATTGGATGGGCATTAAACATGATGTTAATAAGAGAAACGATTACTTATTATTGTTTAATTTAAATATACAAAAGGAGGGAAGACTTTTCATTGATTAGATATGCATTTATGTGTTTTAGGAAGTTTATAAGCTTAATAATATAAGGTCACCGTTTCTACGCTTGCTAATACTTTAAACATATAACTTAGCTCCTTTCCTATGCATACATATATACACACACACCCCATCGCATTAATGAGATATGATATATAAGAAATGATGTGGTTTTATAAAGCTTTAATTAAATTAAATTTGTCAAATCATGTTTTTTAATTAATTTATTTATTTTAAATTTTCAAAAGTAAACCTCTTTGCCTTTTAGTGCTAAATGTAATGTGTTTTATAGTTCATAAAGTTGTGCTTATGCATATGTGCATGTCAGAAAATGTATCATGTTGCAGCAATGTGACTACAACTTGTTTTGGCTGAAAATGATGTTTTTTGTTGACAAGTTTTACAGTCTGATGTTTTTGTTAAGCTATATATTAAAACAAACCAAACCTAAAAAGGAACATTTTTTACTTCTTTAAATAAATTAAAACAATGTATTCTTGTTTCAAAATTATAGTTAAATAATATCAAAATCTCTATTTTTACACTGTATATAAAACAAACAAAATAAGACAAAATTTGGTCATTTTTATATAACGATTATCAATACACTTTTAATATACTTTTATTATCTTTATTAGATATTTTAAATAAGATTTAAATGATCAAATAAACATGTAAACCTATTTATTTATTTTTAACAAAACTTAACTTTTGTTGATTCGTTCTAAAATCAAAATTTATACTTTTTAATCATTAACTATAAGAAAAAATAATTTCTCTATTATTATTTATTATATATAACGTATTTATTTAAATTTTAAGTTCTTTTTTAATTTAAAATAAACGAAATCGTTTATTTTCGATGTAGTGAAATTACGGATGATTATATATATATATATATATATATATATATTGTTATTTAAATTTTACATACACATGCGAGCATGCTCTTGACCATAGGTTTTTAGAACTAAAAAACTTCAAACTTAAAAATAATTTATGAAACAAAAGTCGAACTTTTAAATTAAATGAAACTATTATTATATCATAATTTGTAGTTAAATTGGAAACATAATTGTCATTTCGATATAGAGAATATATATATATATATATATATATATATATATATATGTCGAATAATAAACAGATGTATTTTATTTTAAATACATACATTATTATATTAATAGAGGGAATGAAGGAAAATGGCAAACTTTAATAAAAAAAATTGTCTCAAGGACACCAAGATTCATTTTTGGCTGAAGGACAAAATTTGAAAAAAAATTAGGCTGAAGTACTATGGTAGTTCTAACTAGTATTATATTCAGTTTTTACACTATACAAAATGCTAGTTCTAACTAGCATTTAATTCAGCTTTTACACTTTACAAAATGCTAGTTCTAGCTAGCGTTGTCCTTCAGCCTAATTATTTTCAAAGTTTGTCCTACGGCCTAAAAATGAAACTTGTTGCCCTTCAGCCTAATTTTTTTTTCAAAGTTTGTCCTTATGCATATTTTCCACATATTAATATTAATATACTACAAATATAAATGTGTGTGTATGTATTTTAAAATGCATATCATATACATTGTAAAGTAATTTCTCATAAAAAGATTGTTTATCAATTTTCGTACAGAAATCTTTTAATAAAAAACAAATTAAATAAATCTAAATGGATTTAATGAAAATTTTGATTTTTTTTTCGAAGTGAAAATATGGCCCAAAAGTATACATGTGCATATATAATTTTATTACATATTTAATTATTTAAATTTTCTTTATCATAAATGATTTTAAAATATTAATATACATATGTGTGTATATTAATATATGTATTTCGTTAAAATTAAAAAAATCACACACACATATATATAAACATATTTAAACATAATTCTTTATAAAATCAAAATTTTAAATTTTGAAATAAAATATATTTTAATAACTAGATCCAGGATTGGAATTTAAATTTTAAATTTGAATTTGAATTCAGAATGATCTGTATTTGAATTTATAAATATCATTTAATGTATCACATGTGTATATATATAATCGATACTATTTTTACAATATTACATACGTGTGTGTATATATATAGTGGTAATATGAATATAATTTATATCACACTAGTATGAAGCCCATGCCAATGCCACGATTGTAAAAATTTCTTAGCATATAATGTATGATCTTACATGTTGCACTAAGGTGAAGTTTAATGAAGTTTGATCAGCGAAAATTTTGTTTTCAAACAATATATGTAGAACTATAATTCATTATTAGATTGTTAAAGAATTGATCTATGTATATCACAACAATCATTATGTAAGTAAAGTAAACTATTTATAGGTATTAATTAAAATAACGTGTTATAATCTATTCATTACTTTTGTTCCCATACACCTCTAAAAAACTGCTATTTTGGATCCAATTATTAACTTGTTAAATACAAACTGAACAAAAATTATAAGTAAGTTGACACATAAATGACCTTTTGTTATTGAAATCATATTAATATTTCACATATGAATAAATCAACTAAAGACATTTTGGGCAGATTACATATCCTTTATGACAAATTTTGGCATACATCCTTATAATAAAAATAATAATCTTTAAGTCCCTCCTGATTTTCCTATATACAAAATAATAGGTGAAATTCAGGGGGATTTAGGTAATTATACCAACACTAACATTTGCTCTTAGAGTATATGCATATAACTCATAGCCACTTGCAATAAACGTCTTGGCGATGATTTAAAAGTTTGGAATGAGGGAAGAAAAAAAGAAATAAATTCCAAAAAAGTAAGGTATAAAATAGTTTATAAAAGGAGAGATATAAACAAATAAGTTTTAGAAAAAGGGATGTGTTCCTAATTTCCATGGTTTTTTATTATAAAGGAAAACTAAATATGACAATGTACTCATAGTACAAATTGTTTATTAAGTTATAATTTTTACAGAATTAGTTAAAACTATTTTAGGGTAGGACTAAACATAAAAAAGAGCAAACAACACAAAGAAAACAGAATATAATATTCAAAAGAGAGATATTTATCGTTTGTTTGCAAACTCTAATAATAGTGGTTTCATATTTTGATACTAATAATGCTATAATTCTCATACACACACACATACTTAAACACATAAACACACACATATACATGGACTTACTTCAATGGTATTTTTATACTAAACAATTGATGCTGAAGATATAATCTTGTGTGGCTTTCAGTGCTATGATATAAATTCATAATACGCACACTTATAGATGATTTCCATGAAATATTAGAATGTAGTCACAGATGAACCAAATGTGCAACATATCATACACAAAATATATGACCTGAACATCATATATTAGATAGGTAAATATAATGCAAAATAAGCATGTTTAACAAATAAATTAGCATTGTTTCGGGCAAAAAAAATCAAAAAATTCAATAACTTAATAGCTATTCCTAGTAATAAGTAACACATTGTCAATATGATATTTAATTTAATTATCTTTCCATTTGTATAAACAATTCTTGTACAACTAAGCACCAAAATAGTAGGTGAAAAAATGAACAAAAATTAATAGCATACTTATACGGTGACATAATTACCTAAGCTATTACTATTGCTTTCAACAGCCCAATGTGAATATGGACCTTGGGTTAATTTTTAAATTTTGTTTTTAAATTGAAATAAGATTTAAAATATAAAGGTTAAATTTGAAATAAGAAAAATATTTTAAATGTTAGAATATGATTTTTAAAATCTTATGTATAAATTTCGTAAATTTAAAAGTTATTAATTAGATTAATAAATTAAATTAGTTAATTAATTAAATAAATATAACCGATAAAATGATATATGTTACATTATCTTGAATTGTTTGAGATAATGTACGTATGTGTATATGTGTCTATATAATTTTCAAATTTTATTTATTTAATTAAATTTGTTTAATTAAGTAAATTAACTAAATGTTAGTTAACAATATACAATACATATGTACGAAAATATATATGCATAAATATAAATGTTATAGTATACATAGTCAATAAATAATTTAACTGAACAATATAAAATTAACTAAAATGTTCATTATTTAAACTAATTAAAGAAGATTTAATTAACAATATAAATATAACATTGTGCTTATGACTATTATATAAGTTAATTAAAATTATAAAAGTTGTATAACAATCAAAAACTTATATAATATGAATGAATAATAGAAGGTGAAATAATAAAAAAGAACCCTAAATAGACTTAAGAGATAAATACATATGTAGAGTATGTATACCATGATTTTCGATGTATCCGGAACTTGAATAACGAGGGTATTCCATAAGAAATGCATTATTCCAAAGCCAATATCACTCAATTAAATATATTAAAAATTATGAATCTTTGATATAAAATTGTCATTTTCCATTTATATATTAAAGATATTACTTGCATAATCTCAAGTTGTTGAGCAAACTCAAGCTAGATATGTTATGTGCAGTATTATTAATATATAGAATAGACGAGGTATGGTAGCTATTTGTATTTGTCGAGCAAACTCAAGTTATATATGTTATACTTAGACATCGCGAAATGGTAGGTATGAGTGAATGGTCTCTTTCAATTTGTTGAGCAAACGCAAGGTCGAAATGAGATTAAGCCAACGACAAAAGGTTAGGATTTGTACATGATACAATTGATAAGGAGTTACCCATCCGTTGTGGGGCTATGACTTGTTGAGCAAACTCAAGATCAAAATCCTAAGACAAACGAGTTCTAAAACCTACTAGTAGTCAAAAAACTTCTATGTTTTGTCTTAGGGTTTGGAGAAATATAAAAAACAAGTGGGTGCGTATTAGTAAATTGAAATGTAATGTTTAACCTTAATAATATTCTAAGAAAATCTACTATAAATAATGTCCTAATCTACTAAATTAATTTTTTTTAGAAAATCTCTACACCCAAGTTGTGTTTTGAAAATAGCAAACTCATCGGACCTAGCTACATAGACTAGCTAAAGGCAATAAAAATAGGACTTACATATGAATGTCTATGGTTGTAGATAATCGAACCTACAAGGGTTAAACCCACATATGATGTAGACCCCAAACTTAGTTTAGCCTATAACAAATGGGTGTCGGATCTTGAGATTGCCTAATTTTACGTGTTTTCTAAATTAGACAAATTGTTACAGAGACGGCATGAAAACATAAATGTCCATCAGATCTTTGATAGCCTCAAAGTTTTATTTAGGGAACAGTCTCGCTCCACAAGGTACGGACTTACAAAGAAACTGTTTAATATAAAGATGACGAAGGGCATGAAGTGGGCGATTATGTCATAATGATGAAAGGCTATATTGATAGACTTGTTGAATTCGACGTTATGATAGGCAATGAGTTGCAAGTAGATCTAATCTGAGGATCTCTTATTCCTTAGTTTGAACCATTCATATTAAATTATAATATGAACCATTTGAATGTAAGCTTCGTGGAGCTACTCAATATGTTATGATCAGCAAAGTCTTCATCCAAACGCCAGAATGCGGTGCATGCACTTAAGGGGAATGTAACATCTTGAAAAAGTTTGAATAAGTAGAAAAGTGTTAATAAGGAGAACAAGAAGACTGCTCCAGCTTATAAGGTTGAAAGTCTCCGTTGCCACAAGAAGGGTCATTTGAAACAAAACTATTTGGAGTACTTAAAGATTGTCAAAGAGAAGAAACATAATATTTTTCTATTCTTATAAGTTATTTATGATTCAATTTTTTTGCAAGTAATAAATTATATTAGGTTTTGGATAGCGGATCCGGAATTCACATCTGCAATTCATTATGGGGTCTTAGGAATAGACATCATGCGGCAAGGGAGACATGAGGCTTTAAATTAATAATGGATCTCTAGTAAATGCAATAGAAGTTTGAGATTTTCATTTAAATTTTCTTAGTGGATTAGTTTTGATATTAAATAATTTCTATTATGTAAAAGACTTTATTTGTAGTACTATTTTTGTATTTAGATTGTCAGAGAATAGTTATATATTTCATTGTGCTAATAATGTTATGAGCACTATGTTAGATTGTAATAAAGTTGTGGTAGTACTTTAGAAAATGGTATTTATGTGATTAATACTAATTATATCTATGTTGTAAATAATAATCTGAATGACTATATAAATAAAAATTAGCTTTGGCATTCTAGGCTCGGTTATATAAGTGATAAACGACTACACAAATTGAAAAACAAGGGTTTTTTATCGTCATTTGATACGTGTGAGTCGTGTCTCGAAGGTAAAATGAGCAAGCACCCCTTTTGTAACAACCCGAAATTTTATTGCTCTGATTGTGAACATTTAATTAATTTTAAATATTTAAATAATTAATTCTAGAATCTTGAATAACTCATTTTTATTATTTAATAATAATGGTAAAATCATTTTGAATATTTATTTACAAAAATAAATAGTTTGGTGAAAAATGGAAGATGGCTGAAAATTGTTTTTGGATTTTTGACTTCTCATTGAACAAAAGTTGTTAAACGTTATTACACACACTCATATTGGTATACATACATTTAATAAATAAGAGTTGGTTAGCATTAGAACTATAATTAGTAAATTAATTAATTTATTAAGGTAATAAAGTAAAAAGGAAGACGTTTCTTCCTTATTTTAATATGATAAAGTACTAAGTAGTATATAAATTTGTATGCTTCTTTTTTTGTTATGATAGAAAGAACTTTGGCATATGGGTTGGCACATCGAAAAAGGTGTACCATGGTTCAATTTCGTAAGGGTAGTTAGGTAATTTGGTGAAGGGGTAAGTGAGGTAATTTTCCATTTTCCAAAATTCTATATAAGGAGGGGTTTGGTTCTCATTTCCATCTTTGTTTCATTTTCATTCTTTGCTCTCTTTTAATTTTTTTTTTACTACTTTTCCACCAAATATCCTAAGGAAAATTCATATCAAAACCACTTCTTCTCTCCTCTAATAAGCTTGTATACACATTATAACACCCTCCATCATCCGTAAGCTCGAAATTTTGAAGTACCCAAACCCTAATTTTCGCCATGGCCGTGAGCACCTAAGCAGGGGAAGGGAGGCTATGCGCTAATATGGAGGGGGAGAGGCTTTGGACATAAGGAGACGGAGGAAAGGAGGAGCATTAGTGGCTTGCTAAGAGGTGGCAGGAAGCTAAGAGATTTTCCTTGGGTTTATTCGAGAATAAAAGTGAGATATCTCTCTCAAAAATGGTTTCAAAAATTGAATAAATATTGTAAAATATAAATTGATGTTCATGTTCTGTATACTTATGTATATTGCTTGTTTGGATTTGATTCCCGTTTGAAAGCTGGTGACTTAAGTAACCATTGTTTTGCAGGGGAACAAAAGAGGTAGTCGAAATGTTTACTTAGCGAATGGGCCGCTATGGAATATACACATATATGAAATTTGTAGGGGACCTTTGAAGAGGGACTCTAAGGAATTCACCATCTCGTTGATTTTTATTTATACATGTTTTTATTTATGTAAATATTAGGGAAAGGAATAGCATAATGACCTACTTTTTCAAATTGACACTAATACATCTATGGTATACACGTGCCGAACATCTAAGTGCCAAAAAGACAGATTATTTGGGTGAAATAAATAAAAGATAGAAAAAATATCACATTATGACTAGTAATATATAACATAAAATAGATATTTACAAAAGAAAATTGTAATATACATGCGTCAATCAGAGTTAAATAATTTGTCATAGGCCTGGACAGTTATAAAAACATGTCCTCTCAAATGCTGATAAATACAAAATAAAAAATGCAACAGAAAAATAAAACACATAAATACGTCTTAGAGGCATCCAATTTTTCATTTGAAGCTCCAAAGCATTCATAACTAAATCTAGAAATATGCTCTGGCTTTCCAAGCATTATAACAATATAACTCGCAAATTAGTCTAGGAAACCAGCATGATAAACAAAAATCATATGGATTTAAATGTGATAAACCCCCTTTAAAATAAAGGTATCATAAGATCACGCAGCATATGAACACGGATGGGTTTTTACCTTTGATAACCAAACCATTTTATAGTAAATCTTGTAATATTATAATAATGTGCAGGCTTTAAGAAAACATTGAATCATAGCCGAAATGGTTACATTAATTACATTCCGTATACATAGTATGCAATCATGTCCGAAAGGCATGTGTTGGAGAATGGATTCCGTACAATGAAAAGGTATGGGCCTACCTTCCATACAATACACCTCTAGAGAAGATATATTGAGGCAACAAAACATTTGCACCTTTGCTACTCAGAACCGACCTACTCTTTCTGGATAATACAAATATGATCACCCCTTAGATGCTGCCAACAACCGTACCGACTCACAAGCATACATAAATCCATGAATATCGATCTAGATCAAGCGATGATCATGCTCTAATGGGAGCAACCCACTTAGCCCTAGGTGCATCCCTGCTTTAGTCATTACCGGTTGTGAGGTCTGAGGCTACGTTTTACCTTTTTAGCAAATCTCACTTGGAATGCTAACATTGCCCTCCTTGCAACAATGTAATGCCATCATTCATTTATATTAGTTGTTCGGGATATGAACAAACTGAAGGCACTACTTCTACTACATCATCGAGACTAGTAGCAGGTAGCCCTTGCATTTCAAAGAACCCAGTCTTCGATTCCATCATCTTCAATGTATCTTCAATTCGAATGCTTATGCCGATTCCAAATGGTTTCCATATAATATATCTGATCTTGGTTTCTCCGAACCAACAACGATAATTTCCAAACTTGTCAAGATTTGATAGTCGGTTATTTAACTATCAAATAGAGAAATAATTCAAATCGAAGATTTAATTTCATATGGAAATCAAGCATGGTTAAGCATATAAGCAACCTCCAAGCCTCTTAAATTAATATTTTCATTAATTAAAACCACTTTTTAAATATTTGTATCCAAATACTTTTACAAAGATATATTCCAAAACCCTTTACTCTTTTCGGCCCTTGTAAGTATTATTATACTTATCTCAGTTGTATAAGTATACTCATAAAAACATTTCACTTTCAATATTTAGAATACTTTTCCATATACATATCTTAACTTATAAGTACGTTCACAAAACACTATATTTTCAAAACATAGAAAATGTAACCATATACATATCTCAATAGTATAAGTATATAACAAATCTTTTGGAAGATTTCATTTTCAAAACCATACATAATTGGGTTAAAAAATGTAATTTAAAACATCGGTAATAATAAACCCAAAACACTTTTGGTGTATGTAAATGGATCATATAGAAATTAGTCCAAATATACTTAACACCACTTTCCGATTTCAAAGGTATCATCCCTCGATTAATAATGAAATCAGACAAGTTAGAAAACTATCCTTGCCTCGATACATAATCTTAATTCTCAAGGTAGAGACAAGTTCCCATACCTCAAAATTCGTGTTAAGTATGAAAAGAATACTTTCCATACCACCATAATTTAGAATGTTCAATTATAGCAACAAAATCTCATTTTCATTATAGAATATCGGTTATTTATCTCCTTTATGTAATGTAAATCTCCTTTGTAAAATATCATTTATAAATCTTCTTTATAAATCTTAAAGTATAATTATAAAACTCCTTTTATAAATACCTAAATATAGTCATAAAAAATCCTTCTATAAATTTCCAAATATAATTATAAAACTCCATTTATAAAACTCCTTTTATAAATCCTTGTATACTTAACAAAAATCTTTGTTTCCAAAATATGACCAAATAGTTTTCATAAATAGATCATTTCACATATCAGTTGGCGTCAAAATTGGCCACAAACACCCAATTGTATGAAAGCGCTAATGTCAAGTCACAGATCTTAGATGGTATCTAATATAGAGAACATAATATGAAGAATAAATAAATTAAAAATGAAAGCAAGTAAAATGAGACAAAATTTATAGTGGTTCGACTAACTCCAGCCTACGTCCACTCCAGAGTAATCCTTTTTATTATATTGTAGTTTGTTTATAATTACAATCTGAAATCCAAATGAGGCGATCCCTCCAGGGGGTTCCCCATGTTGTTAGCTACTTGCCCTCCACATTTCGTGCCATTTTGACTTACGATTTGTGAGGTATCGCGTTTCACGTGAAGTGGTGTTGCATATATTCCGATTTCATCCGATCCCCTAGGAGGGACAGGGTTCGATCCCACCAAACTCGTCTAAATGACTTGTGATCCCAAAGAGAGCTTCTTCATGTTATATTATGTATAGCCGCCAAGATTCATGCCAATTGGATTAGTAGAACTCGAGTTATTGATCGATCTTTATTGCAATAAGGTGCGAAGGCTAATTATAGCCGATCCTTATAGGGGGATAAGGTCCGATCCCTCCAGCTTGCTCCAGATGAGGTGCAATCCCTATGGAATGTTCCATATGTTGTAGTTAACTTGTATTCCAAGTTTCGTGTCAATTGGATTTGTAGAAGTTGAGATATTGGTTGTTTTCAACTGAGTTGTACTTGGCTGAAATATGCCGACCTCTTTTATACCGATCACTTTTTATATGATCCCTTTTATATTGATCCTTTTTTATACGTCCCTTTTATATTGATTTCTTTTTTAGGTGAAGTAATTTGAGCATACAAACTCCGGCTTGAGATTTGAAATGCAGCCCCGTGGGGCCTTCCTTGTTACTTATATTAGACTCACCCAGTTTGGGACAATAATTGAGGATATGAAACGATCCTTCAAGGGAAGGGATTGGCACCGATCCTTTTCCCGGGGGAGATACTAATCTGAAATTATAATATTCCGAAGAGTTTATCTCTTGATTTCGGTTGATTATTGCTTCATATAATGGCTTGCACTTGATTTCTGGACATCACAATCATTGCTCTGGGCACCTAGCTTTAATAATCGTGAAGTCTGTTGGGTCAAATCCTTCTGTCTACTGCCTTGGCAAAAGGTGGGTTAACAATCACTATAAATTCACAAATGTGATTTTTTTTTCCAATTTATCAAAGTGATATAATTTTTCCTTTTGATAATATTCCATTTAAAAATATATTATTTTATTTATAAAATACCATTATAAATCTATTCTTTATTTATAAACTACCATTTATATATCTAATTGTATATACAATAATTTATATAAAACGTTTCACAAATATTTATTTCAAAATATTTCTATCTTCTTTTAAAACAAAATCATTTATTTATAAAAGAAAATTCACCTTTGTCTTTATAATAAAATTATATCACTTTTTTGCAAAGTCAGGACTTCCCGAAATACTTTTAAAACATTCACATATAAATTAGAAAAGACTATCAAAAAGGTTTAAGTAAAATAGAGAAGCACAAAAACCATTTCTAAACAAAATACCATCGAAAATTCAAAAAATCACATTTAAAAATCATTCTTCAAATCAAAACCAACTTCAAATCCAAACAGTAATTAATAGTCTTTCCAAAATACTATAATGAGGTCAATAGCTACCATAGCACTTAGCCAATGCTACTACTACCTTTATCACTAAAAAGGTTTAATTTTCATCTTATGTCAATGTTATATTTAATACTGCCAAACTACCAACAACCTACACAATAAATATATAAAAGGAATTAAAATCAATAGGTATGTAACTGAAATTTAAAACCACAATGGCGAGAAATCCATTCTCTATGAAATTCCTTGTATTTCATTTTATTTGTCATTCACTTTTCAAAGAGAAAATTCAACCAAACCAAATCGATAAATCATTCAAACATAAGGGTGGGTTTAGTTCGCCAAAATTCCAGCAGACGCTTAAGCGTTTCGATTTAATCTGTAATCGAACGACGTTCGATTTTAGCTCAAAATTCCACTTACTCAAAACTTGAAGAGACTACTTTCAAAGTGTAAGTATCGCTTCTATGAGCATAATGCAAAAGCCCGCGTATCGATTGGACCTCGCATGAAGAAGTTGTTGAATTTATAAGTTTTTGATTTAAATAATTCAGTCAATTCACTATTCACATTTCTTAAACTAATTACTCTCCTGAATCCTTCTTCCCCAATTCAAAATCATGCACGCATGATATGTATAAGCACACCCAACCACTACCTTTTCTCTTACCTTTCTCTTTCGATTCTCCATGAAATCAACTAGCGTTTGCTTCGTTAAACTCCACTTCGCGAGCTTTACCTCCCAGGCCTAACCGAAGCTAGCTCGATCACCTCTAAGAAAAAGTGACCTGCTACCCGTCATGTCGACCATAAAAATGTCGTGACCTCGCTTATAGAACCATAAGCCACTAAACGACCTCCAACTCCTAAAGAAACTCGATGCAACCTACGCCTTGGTCAATCTTCTCCAATCGCCCACAAACCCTAGTTTTACTGTAAATGATCAAACTCCAACAACGTCGACCGCACTTTACAATATTCCATAGATTTGAATCCTACACCTCTACAAACTCAATGAATCAAATTTTTTACTTTGTTCATTTAGTAAATTAATTGATTTTGAATTTTGAATGGAAGAGGCTTGTTTTCTTTTTCTTTTCTTTTGTAAAGTGAAAAATGAATAGAGAGAGGGAAAAGAAAAGTTGAGAGGAAAATCAAATAAAGGAAAAGTCTTATGTTAGATTTGTTTTATTTTACAATTTTAGACATTTCCCTACACAGCATTCCGTTCATGTATAAACTAAGAACAACGGAAACAATAATACGATCATGCACAACAATGTGACATGACCCCAAAACAACAATAAAATATACTGATTATGTTATTCTGTTAAATTTCCAAATACTATCTTTTGCCAAAAAATATGTCAAACTATTATTTAAATATTTTTCAAATTAAAAAATTGTGAAAAAATTCTATAAATTTATTTAAAAGTACGTCAATAAAAATCGTTTCATTTTACTAACAATTGATTTTCTTATTATTTACCACATTCGAATTGAATTTGAATATTTAAATAAGTTAAATATTTTGATTTGAAACGTTAAAGTCCATGTCACTACAAATAGGAAAGTTAAATTCCTTTGAGATAAAAGTAATTTGTAGCACTTATTGTTGTGCTAAAGTAGTCGTTAAATCTCCATCTGTTATTTGGAGAGTAATTTTTATGGATTTTAAATTGACTTTAAACTTATGGATATTTTAAAGTAATTGATTTATATACATATAGAGGTTTAAAATGTTGAAAGAAATAGTGTTTAAAAATTATTTTATTTATAAAAAAAAGTTTTAAAAGTTACGTCCATATAACGATAGTCACTATGGACGCACTTTGGAAATCTATAATTTTAGTGAAGTATAAAAGATTGTCTGCTTTAGATAATTATAAAAAGTCTTTTCAAATAATTTTATAAAAGAGGTATAAATATTTTGAAGGATTTTGAAGATTTAGATATATTGTTAAGAATTTATTATTTAAGCAAGTGGTTTAAATTTTTATCATGGAAAAATCCTACCTTTTCAAATCAGAATTGGACTTTTTCTAAAGATCATCAAGTAATCTTTTGGATAATAGTTTTGAATTATAATTTAAATATTTAAAAATGTACTTTTGGACGGTAGAAATTTCTAAAAAAGACTGGAAATTTAAAGGATTTAATTTGAGATATTTAAAAAATGGTTTATATAAAGGAAACTCCTTTATTTTCCGAAGTCAAGTTCTTTTCCACAAGTAATGACGTTTAAGTGATGTATAAATAAAGGTTTTAAATGGTAGTTAAAATGTTTTAGATATGATTTTAATTATGAAGAAAGCTTGGACATCTATATTGTTGTAACGAATGTTTTCGAGAAAAGAAAGGAGATCATGGACTATAACATTTTTTTTAGAGTAAATGGTTTTAAGAAAAGTGGAAAGAAGTTCGGTATATGACACTTTGTTTTAAATAAATAATTATTTATGAAGTCTTATAATTGTCATTAAGCTTTGAGATAGGTAAATTTCTACCTATCTTGAAAGATAAGAATGTTGTCGAGTCAAGGTTTAAGAGGTAATAATACCCCTGCTTAAAAGGCTTTATAATTGACCAAAGGATAATTTAAGTTTGAAATAAAATATTATTGTTAAGTATATGAAGTATTATTTCCGTATGCATATTCAGTTACTTATGGAAATTAAGTACTCCTCTACTTGGCACTAAAAGTCAATGAGTAGATTGATCATGCAATTGTGAGATCTAGAATCAGAGCGTTTTAACTAAGGTAAGGTCAGGAGAAACCAATGCCCTGATTTGCTAGACTTCATTTCTGGATGAGGGATATAGCAAGTAAAAATATCGAAAATGTGATAAGTACAAGAGATTTTATTTCTATAAATGATCTTTATACATTATGGTGGTATGGAAAGCATTGTTTTCAAACTAAAAATAAAATTCCAAGGTACGGAAACTCGTCTCAATCTATAAGAATTAAGAATATATGTCAAGGCAAGGATAGTTTCCTAACTTGTCCGACTTCATTGTTAATCGAGGGATAGCACAAGTTTGAAATAAGGAAGTAGTGGTAAGTATGTTTGGTCTAATTCCCACATGACCCATTTGATCACACCAGAATAGGAAAATGGTTTTAATTAATGAAAGGATTAAATAAAGAGGCTTAATGGTTGCTTATGTGCTTAATCATGCTTGGTTTCCATATGAAATTAAATCTCTAATTTGATTGTTTGCTTGTTTGATAGTTAAATAATCGACTATCAAATCTTGACTAGTTTTGAAACTACCGGTTGTTGGTTTGGAGTGACCATGATTGGATAAGCATGAATTATCCAAAAACACTTCAAATCGCCATAAGATTTTGAACTGGAGACATCTAGAAGATGATGGAATCGAAGGTAGAGTTTTTTGAAATATAAGAGTTGCTTGCTAATAATCGTGAGGATGTAGTAGTAGTGCCTTCGGTTTATTCATATCATGAACAACTTGTATGTTTGAATGGTGGCATTGCATTGTTGCTTGAAGGGCTGTGTTAGTATTTCAAATGGGATTTTCTAAAAAGGACAAACGTATTATTAAGCCTCCCACCCGGTAAAGACTAAAACATGGGATATGCCGCAATGCTATGCAGTTCACTTCCACTAGTATAACGACCCAGAATTTTTAACAATTCAATTTGAGAATATTTAATTTATTTTAAATATTTGAATGATGGTTTGAATTGAATTTCAAATTTTCAGAATAAATTTAGCGATTAAATTATAGAATTTAATCTATTGAGAGTTGAATAAAAATTTGAATTTTCAATTTTAAGTCGATTAAAAATATTTCAAAGGCTTGTAAAATTCATATTGATAACACTGAAGATTTTAGAAGCTTCAGAATCGAATTTGAAAGTGATTTGTTCAGTTTTGTAATTTAATCGTTCGATTCGATATTTAAAAATAGCTGTCCGAGGCACAGTCTCGGAATTCGACGAAACCAGTTCCATTGGGTCCGGAATATTGAATTATTGCCGGATTTCAAATTTCGTATTTTTCGAAGTTGATATGTGATCACGCGGCGTGTAAACGCGTTGAAATTGAATCGGATTTAATTTAAATTTAAATTTACATTTAATCAAACGGTACCACGTTATCCCTAATATCATGCCTAAAATCACGATACCAAATCGTGCAAAGCATCCTTCTCCCTTCTTTCAGCCGAAATTCATGCGATTCGTCACGTTCCCCTCTCTGATAAATCACGCAAGTGATAATAGCTGAAGCTCACAAATCAACAGGAAAAAAAAAATATAAACTCAAATCAAAATGGCGGCTACTGAAATCGAGGCAGCGGCACCAAGATAGGCTAGGGCAAGTTCGCGAATTCAATCAGGGCAGCGCGCACGCGCGCATAGGCGGGGTGAAGGCGGCGATTGGGGGGGAAGTCGCGTGGAGGTGAAGCGATGTCTGGTGGAGGCAACGGCGTGGGTTTCGTGAATTGAGCTCAAGGCCGAGGGCAGCGATCGCGTGGGATGGAGGCGAGGTGCGCACTGGGGTTGTCGTGCAGTGGTGGCGCGATGGTAGGGGAGGAGTTGCGTGCGGTGGCGTTCACGTGAGGTGATGGGGTTTTTGGTGAAGCGGCGCCAAGGCGAGCTCGAGGCGCGCGTGATTGGGGGCACGATGGACGACGTCAGTGCAGTGGAAGGCAGTGACGGTCGAGGATGATCGATGTCGGCGCGAGATGTAGGTGATAGCTATTGTCGACTGCAGTAAGGTATTCTTTTTTTTTATTTATTTAATATATATATACTTAAATGCAGTATAAATAAATAAGATAGAAAAAAAAAAGTTTGTTAGAAATTTAAATTTATTAGATTATTAGAAAATTTTCAGTTAGAGATATGTATAGAAAAATATTAGTTCAGATTATATATTGAGAATAAATTTTTAGATAAAATAAAATCTGTTAAATAAAAATAAATATTCAAGTGGATTTGATAAATTGTTGAAGTTAAAATTTTAAAAAAAAAAAACAGGAATATTATTTTTAGAATGTGAAGAGTATGTATAAAAAGAAAATTTGTATAAAATTTAAATGTTAGGTTAATTTATTAAAAGTAATTGATTTAAAGATGTTAATTTAAAGTAAAATAATTAGTTGATTTAAATTATAAAAGGAAAATTTGTTAAAATAAATTTTTTTTTAAACAAGAAATTGGTTTAAACGAAACTACAAGTTAATTTAACTATTAAAAGGAAATCACAAATCAATCAGAATTATTAAACGAAAATTTATTATTCGATTTATTTCGAATATTAATAAATTGTGTAAATATTTATACAAGGTATAAATGAAGAAAACAAGTTGAATTGGGAGTGGATTGCAAATAAAAGCTAAGGTGAGAACTTCTCACTCAAAAGGAATTTGTGTTGTTTATTTAAATTTTAAATAGTTAGATTTAAAATTTGCTTGACTGTGTTGATTGAATGATTGAATGATGATTGTAATATATATATTGGATGTGAATAGACCCTATACGCCGTTAGTAAGCGGAGGTTATTTATTACACACATATACCGCGATATTCCACCTCGAAGTGGAATTGGTATTATATTATATATATAGCAATATATATATATTGGCATATGTATATATTGCAGTTGATTGATTTCCCGCATTTCTTTTTAGCGGATGAGACCCTATGCGCCGTTAGTAAGCGGATATATTTTATAAAAATCCCATATACCGCGATATTCCGTCTTGAAACGGAATGGTATTGTGCTAATGTCTGTGGATGCAGGGAAACAGGTTGGAGGGATCCAACTGGATTCCTTACAATATTTATTTGATTTCATATATTGTGATATTTGATTGTTTATCATGGATGATATATGATGTTTGAAAGTCGTGATTGACTATTTGATGTGTTGCATCATCGGATCCAATTTTGAAAGTTTAAAAATAACGATTTTTATTTATAAAGGATTCTAAAGTGATTTTGAAAGTATACGTTTATAAAATATTTTTGGAATTGATTTATTACAAATAAATAAACGTTATAATTTTTATGTTATAAAAATTATGATTTTTGAGGAATGTAGTTAAAAGTGATTTTTGAGAATATGAGATTAATGATTTGATACAATAATTTAAACTGGGATTTTTGAATCTATTATAAAAAAATTTAAAAATAGGATTTATGAAATTTGATTTTTTTTTTATAAATCAAAGTGATGAAATTATGAAGGACTTTGAAGATGTTTCAAAAGAATAATATAAATTGTTTTATATTAAAAGATTTATAAATCGATATTTATAAATTAAAAACATTAGAATTTGTAAACCAAACTTTTCTAAGTATTAGAATAAATTGTAAATGAATTTCATAAATAGAAATGGAATTATAGAATTATAACGGTGAAGTTATAAATAAAATTTTATAAACAGTAGGTTTATAAAATTTGTTAAGTTATTTAAAAGAATAAGATTTTGGATAAATGAATAAATCTTATAAGTTATAAGATTTATAAAATTTATGAAGTTTAAAGGAATGATTTTGTAAATAAATAAATTATAAGTATTTGACTTATAATATGAATTTTTAGTATATCATTGTGATATGAATTGAGATAGGTTAATAAAGAAAATTTATAAAAGAAAGTTGATATAAAATAAATAGAATAGAATTTGTAAACATTGTTTTATAAATTCAAAATGACTTATTTTGATAAGTAAATTGTTCTAATTTATTTATGGAGATATATTCATGTTTTAGACAGTGAATAATTCCTTAAACTAAAATGAATAGAAGTGATGAAATTCATTAACAAGGTATATTCACATTTTTAAATAGTGAATATTATGTTAAAGAATTATTTTGAATTTGATGTTTTAAATAAAATTAAAAGATCTAAGGATGTTTTAAAATATATTGAGATTCGAAATCATAGATTTCAACATTCATTGTTGAAATAGACGTTTTCGAGAAATAGAAGGAAATAATAGATTATAACACTGTTGTTATAATAGATGATTTCCGAAAGGAAATGTTTTATATAGTATTGGGATTTATATATCTATTTTAATTTCGAATCCCTATACTAGTGATTTTGGGTTGTCGTAACGATGTTTTACACAACATTCGTTTTGGCCCAAATAAATATGATTAAGTGAATGATTTCCTTAAAGAATGAAATATATACTTAATTTTGATTTAAGTATATTGAATATTTTCAAAAGATTGAAAATAAATAAAATTTGTGAATTACTTATAAAATAAATAAGTATGAAAATTGTTTTTCCAAAGAGAAATGGAAAGTTTAGAGAATTTATCTTTTTGAAGATAAATTGAAAATGAATATTTGAAATCATATATTCATAAATATTTTGGAATATAAATTCAATATGGAATTTATAAATGGAATTGAGAAATTGGGTTTAAGGATAAATATTGATTTATTTTTAAAGTATAGAAATTATATATATATATATCTTCAAAAGATATTTTTGGGAATTAAATAATTTGGAAAATTATTTGGATTCTGGTGATGTTGGCATATCTATTGATAGTTCAATAACCGACTATCAATATTTACCTTTAAATAGGTATTTGTTGTGATTTGTTTGAAATTGAATGCCACACTTATTTTTTTTTTAAATAAGCGCTCACTATTCGGGTTAACCGGGAAAGGACCTTGGGGTCGTATAACCCATTCCGAATATGTGATACGTCGTTAAGAATTGCATTCGAAGACCGGTGTTGAAGACCGGATATTTTCGAAAACGAGAGGGTTTCTTGTTGATTGTCTCTGCACTGGCTGATCCCCGGTATAGAGATCTCCATAAGTGATGGGAAATCCGAACGTGATTAGAAATTATTCGGATTGCAAGGACTTCTTTGTAAGTGCCTTCGGTTCTGTTCGAGCCCGGAACAGACTTGTATGGATTGTATGTCTGACATTACAAGTTGAGATATAAAGCCGATTTCTTTCAAATATATTTCTGTTGGTGGCGGAGAATTTATTCTTTGCTTAACACCCTTCTTTGAGACGTATGTGCTCAAAGGTTATATAGTTGAAGTTATCAGCGATATATTCCCAGTTTGGTAATGTGACATGCTGAGTGATGCTGAAATGATCATTGTGTTGATTATTTGTGATAGGATCATTTATTTGATCGTCTATCCTGGTGATCATTGTGTTGATCATTTGTTGACCCAAAGCATGGCTTTTGTATAAAGTATGTTTTTGTGGACGTGAATTCGTCGAGCCTCACACCCCGTGAATGGTCAAAACAGGAAAGAAGCAGCAAGGTTATGAGGGGTAGCACCCTTTAGGATGTGTCCATTTCCTTCTGGAAAAGGGTGGTATCATGGTATGGAGCCCAGATACTTACTCATATTGAAAACACTTTATGATTGTGTGAATTGATTACGAGCGCTCGGTTGATAAAGGTCCCAAAGGACCGGGGGATGGCATATTCGGTCAGTTGTTACTCAGTTAGGAGTAACCCGGCCTTGTGTTGGTAGAGATCCGGTTTGGTTCTCGGGGATGTCCATCCAGAGGCATTCTCATGTGGCAATGGGAAGTTCCTTGGCCTGATCATTCGTTGGAAATCCAAAGAAACAATACGTGACTTGTACGGTTTTAGTTGTAGAACCTGCCATCTAATATGGTAGCTATTAGTAGGCATAATATAATGGTACCTATGCTGGCTAAGATTTATATTCTACTTTCGAAATCGTTTTATACACTATGCACTAATAATAATATCAAAAATTGATTTAATTTTAATGCGTATCAAGCATCTTTGACTATCATAAGGAGAAATCTTCTCCAAGTCTGCGTTTGCATTGTGTGTGTGGCAGGAGGTCTTATGGTAGTCTCATTTTTAAAAGCATTGCGAATTGACTTTAAAAAAATATTCCTCTATTTTGATTTTAAAGTAAATAAACTGTTTTGAGTTCTCACACCAGTCACATGACTGACTTGGAGTTTATTGTTTTCCTTCCTAAACTCTGGGTGCCCACCAATTTCCACACGGGCAGTCAAGAGTTAGGTTTATCAGGATATTCTGGATAATTCAGGAGTTGCTGGAGGCAAGCTGGATGGCGTAGCATATTATTAGTATATAGTATTTCTTTTCCGCTGTTTAAAATTGTTTGTTGTTGTACACTCTGATGATTTGATGTAATGTAATATAATGTGATGTAATAACTGATATAGTTCTTTGTTTAAAGATTATTCATTTATTATTATATGTTGTTCCGCTGCGAATTGTGAGATTCTGTTGTTTTCTGTTCCATTTCCTTTCTCTTCTCTTTTCTTTCTATTTTAAAAATTTTCTATCTTCTTTTCCCTCTATTTTCTATCTCTTCTCTATCTTCTCTCTTTTTCTTTTCTTAAATTCTTTTTAAAACCCATAACTATTCGGTTTTTCGGCAACGAAAATCCGAAACGTTACAGTTGGTATCAGAGCTGTTGGTTAAGCGACAACCATGGTTCTGTAGGGTCTTACTCGTTAGAGATAGAGTCAGCAGTACTCTAGAATGAGTTTGAGTGTAATAATAGATATGAGAGCGTATATGTTAGTGAATATAAATTTTTTTTTTTGAATCGGGTAAACAAGATAATTTTGCCCAAAACTATTTTGTATGAAAAGAAATGATTTTCTATGAATTATTTTAGTATATGGTTGCATGATTGTTAGAGGTGATAATATTGAATTATTACCATTAGTATATGGAATTAAATAAAATGGATTGAATTCAAGTAAATTAACTTAATAATTTATTCATTTGTGATATAATCTTCAAGGGAATGAAATTTGAAATGCAAAATTGAATTGAATAATTAAGTAATTCGAGATGAATTGAATATGGAAATTGAAAATTGAAATGAATTAGTGAATGAAACTAATTTAAGGAAGTAATATGAATTACTAAATGAAAGTTAATCGTTAGAACTCAATATTTAAAATTGAGAATGGAATTCAAATGAAATTCAAATAAATTGAAATCGTGAATTGAATTGAAATGTAAAATTGAATGAATTGAATATGTAACTTCAATAGTGAAGTAAAAACGTATAAGAAGTATATGTTGAAAATTTTGTAATAGAATTGGCAAAATGGTTTGAATGTTGGATTTGGATGCTACTACTAGCAGATTATACAGGTTATACAGGTGTATAAAGGAATTGAGATTTTGATTTCAAAGATAAAATTGAATTGCTCGACAAAAAGGTACGTATTTCAATTTTTATATGAGATTTGATGACTTTCTTCTCTAGCCACTTGGCTTTTCTCTTTTCTTTTTGATTCTGAGGGGCCGTGGTGCCATTTTGTAGTCGTACCGATCGAGCCGCGCAAAGGAAGCGCTGGCGAAATTTTTCGAAAATTTAGGGTGTTAGAAAAATTTTGAGAAAATTTTGAAAGTTTGAATTTGAATTTGAATTTAAACTTGAATTGTTAAGGAAAACAATATAGTTTGAAACTTATAATTGAAGTTGGAAAGCTAGTTGAAATAAAAGTGAATCTCTAGTAAAAAGATTTAGGCTAGTAAGTTGATAAAACTATTTGGATTGTGAAAAATAGTAGACGGATTAAGGGTATTCTTCTTAACTTGTAATTTCGGGACGAAATTCTTTTAAGGGGGAAAGATTGTAACGACCCAGAATTTTTAACAATTCAATTTGAGAATATTTAATTTATTTTAAATATTTGAATGATGGTTTGAATTGAATTTCAAATTTTCAGAATAAATTTAGCGATTAAATTATAGAATTTAATCTATTGAGAGTTGAATAAAAATTTGAATTTTCAATTTTAAGTCGATTAAAAATATTTCAAAGGCTTGTAAAATTCATATTGATAACACTGAAGATTTTAGAAGCTTCAGAATCGAATTTGAAAGTGATTTGTTCAGTTTTGTAATTTAATCGTTCGATTCGATATTTAAAAATAGCTGTCCGAGGCACAGTCTCGGAATTCGACGAAACCAGTTCCATTGGGTCCGGAATATTGAATTATTGCCGGATTTCAAATTTCGTATTTTTCGAAGTTGATATGTGATCACGCGGCGTGTAAACGCGTTGAAATTGAATCGGATTTAATTTAAATTTAAATTTACATTTAATCAAACGGTACCACGTTATCCCTAATATCATGCCTAAAATCACGATACCAAATCGTGCAAAGCATCCTTCTCCCTTCTTTCAGCCGAAATTCATGCGATTCGTCACGTTCCCCTCTCTGATAAATCACGCAAGTGATAATAGCTGAAGCTCACAAATCAACAGGAAAAAAAAAATATAAACTCAAATCAAAATGGCGGCTACTGAAATCGAGGCAGCGGCACCAAGATAGGCTAGGGCAAGTTCGCGAATTCAATCAGGGCAGCGCGCACGCGCGCATAGGCGGGGTGAAGGCGGCGATTGGGGGGGAAGTCGCGTGGAGGCGAAGCGATGTCTGGTGGAGGCAACGGCGTGGGTTTTGTGAATTGAGCTCAAGGCCGAGGGCAGCGATCGCGTGGGATGGAGGCGAGGTGCGCACTGGGGTTGTCGCGCAGTGGTGGCGCGATGGTAGGGGAGGAGTTGCGTGCGGTGGCGTTCACGTGAGGTGATGGGGTTTTTGGTGAAGCGGCGCCAAGGCGAGCTCGAGGCGCGCGTGATTGGGGGCACGATGGACGACGTCAGTGCAGTGGAAGGCAGTGACGGTCGAGGATGATCGATGTCGGCGCGAGATGTAGGTGATAGCTATTGTCGACTGCAGTAAGGTATTCTTTTTTTTTTATTTATTTAATATATATATACTTAAATGCAGTATAAATAAATAAGATAGAAAAAAAAAAAGTTTGTTAGAAATTTAAATTTATTAGATTATTAGAAAATTTTCAGTTAGAGATATGTATAGAAAAATATTAGTTCAGATTATATATTGAGAATAAATTTTTAGATAAAATAAAATCTGTTAAATAAAAATAAATATTCAAGTGGATTTGATAAATTGTTGAAGTTAAAATTTAAAAAAAAAAAAAAACAGGAATATTATTTTTAGAATGTGAAGATTATGTATAAAAAGAAAATTTGTATAAAATTTAAATGTTAGGTTAATTTATTAAAAGTAATTGATTTAAAGATATTAATTTAAAGTAAAATAATTAGTTGATTTAAATTATAAAAGGAAAATTTGTTAAAATAAATTTTTTTTTAAACAAGAAATTGGTTTAAACGAAACTACAAGTTAATTTAACTATTAAAAGGAAATCACAAATCAATCAGAATTATTAAACGAAAATTTATTATTCGATTTATTTCGAATATTAATAAATTGTGTAAATATTTATACAAGGTATAAATGAAGAAAACAAGTTGAATTGGGAGTGGATTGCAAATAAAAGCTAAGGTGAGAACTTCTCACTCAAAAGGAATTTGTGTTGTTTATTTAAATTTTAAATAGTTAGATTTAAAATTTGCTTGACTGTGTTGATTGAATGATTGAATGATGATTGTAATATATATATTGGATGTGAATAGACCCTATACGCCGTTAGTAAGCGGAGGTTATTTATTACACACATATACCGCGATATTCCACCTCGAAGTGGAATTGGTATTATATTATATATATAGCAATATATATATATTGGCATATGTATATATTGCAGTTGATTGATTTCCCGCATTTCTTTTTAGCGGATGAGACCCTATGCGCCGTTAGTAAGCGGATATATTTTATAAAAATCCCATATACCGCGATATTCCGTCTTGAAACGGAATGGTATTGTGCTAATGTCTGTGGATGCAGGGAAACAGGTTGGAGGGATCCAACTGGATTCCTCACAATATTTATTTGATTTCATATATTGTGATATTTGATTGTTTATCATGGATGATATATGATGTTTGAAAGTCGTGATTGACTATTTGATGTGTTGCATCATCGGATCCAATTTTGAAAGTTTAAAAATAACGATTTTTATTTATAAAGGATTCTAAAGTGATTTTGAAAGTATACGTTTATAAAATATTTTTGGAATTGATTTATTACAAATAAATAAACGTTATAATTTTTATGTTATAAAAATTATGATTTTTGAGGAATGTAGTTAAAAGTGATTTTTGAGAATATGAGATTAATGATTTGATACAATAATTTAAACTGGGATTTTTGAATCTATTATAAAAAAAATTAAAAATAGGATTTATGAAATTTGATTTTTTTTTTATAAATCAAGGTGATGAAATTATGAAGGACTTTGAAGATGTTTCAAAAGAATAATATAAATTGTTTTATATTAAAAGATTTATAAATCGATATTTATAAATTAAAAACATTAGAATTTGTAAACCAAACTTTTCTAAGTATTAGAATAAATTGTAAATGAATTTCATAAATAGAAATGGAATTATAGAATTATAACGGTGAAGTTATAAATAAAATTTTATAAACAGTAGGTTTATAAAATTTGTTAAGTTATTTAAAAGAATAAGATTTTGGATAAATGAATAAATCTTATAAGTTATAAGATTTATAAAATTTATGAAGTTTAAAGGAATGATTTTGTAAATAAATAAATTATAAGTATTTGACTTATAATATGAATTTTTAGTATATCATTGTGATATGAATTGAGATAGGTTAATAAAGAAAATTTATAAAAGAAAGTTGATATAAAATAAATAGAATAGAATTTATAAACATTGTTTTATAAATTCAAAATGACTTATTTTGATAAGTAAATTTTTCTAATTTATTTATGGAGATATATTCATGTTTTAGACAGTGAATAATTCCTTAAACTAAAATGAATAGAAGTGATGAAATTCATTAACAAGGTATATTCACATTTTTAAATAGTGAATATTATGTTAAAGAATTATTTTGAATTTGATGTTTTAAATAAAATTAAAAGATCTAAGGATGTTTTAAAATATATTGAGATTCGAAATCATAGATTTCAACATTCATTGTTGAAATAGACGTTTTCGAGAAATAGAAGGAAATAATAGATTATAACACTGTTGTTATAATAGATGATTTCCGAAAGGAAATGTTTTATATAGTATTGGGATTTATATATCTATTTTAATTTCGAATCCCTATACTAGTGATTTTGGGTTGTCGTAACGATGTTTTACACAACATTCGTTTTGGCCCAAATAAATATGATTAAGTGAATGATTTCCTTAAAGAATGAAATATATACTTAATTTTGATTTAAGTATATTGAATATTTTCAAAAGATTGAAAATAAATAAAATTTGTGAATTACTTATAAAATAAATAAGTATGAAAATTGTTTTTCCAAAGAGAAATGGAAAGTTTAGAGAATTTATCTTTTTGAAGATAAATTGAAAATGAATATTTGAAATCATATATTCATAAATATTTTGGAATATAAATTCAATATGGAATTTATAAATGGAATTGAGAAATTGGGTTTAAGGATAAATATTGATTTATTTTTAAAGTATAGAAATTATATATATATATCTTCAAAAGATATTTTTGGGAATTAAATAATTTGGAAAATTATTTGGATTCTGGTGATGTTGGCATATCTATTGATAGTTCAATAACCGACTATCAATATTTACCTTTAAATAGGTATTTGTTGTGATTTGTTTGAAATTGAATGCCACACTTATTTATTTTTTAAATAAGCGCTCACTATTCGGGTTAACCGGGAAAGGACCTTGGGGTCGTATAACCCATTCCGAATATGTGATACGTCGTTAAGAATTGCATTCGAAGACCGGTGTTGAAGACCGGATATTTTCGAAAACGAGAGGGTTTCTTGTTGATTGTCTCTGCACTGGCTGATCCCCGGTATAGAGATCTCCATAAGTGATGGGAAATCCGAACGTGATTAGAAATTATTCGGATTGCAAGGACTTCTTTGTAAGTGCCTTCGGTTCTGTTCGAGCCCGGAACAGACTTGTATGGATTGTATGTCTGACATTACAAGTTGAGATATAAAGCCGATTTCTTTCAAATATATTTCTGTTGGTGGCGGAGAATTTATTCTTTGCTTAACACCCTTCTTTGAGACGTATGTGCTCAAAGGTTATATAGTTGAAGTTATCAGCGATATATTCCCAGTTTGGTAATGTGACATGCTGAGTGATGCTGAAATGATCATTGTGTTGATTATTTGTGATAGGATCATTTATTTGATCGTCTATCCTGGTGATCATTGTGTTGATCATTTGTTGACCCAAAGCATGGCTTTTGTATAAAGTATGTTTTTGTGGACGTGAATTCGTCGAGCCTCACACCCCGTGAATGGTCAAAACAGGAAAGAAGCAGCAAGGTTATGAGGGGTAGCACCCTTTAGGATGTGTCCATTTCCTTCTGGAAAAGGGTGGTATCATGGTATGGAGCCCAGATACTTACTCATATTGAAAACACTTTATGATTGTGTGAATTGATTACGAGCGCTCGGTTGATAAAGGTCCCAAAGGACCGGGGGATGGCATATTCGGTCAGTTGTTACTCAGTTAGGAGTAACCCGGCCTTGTGTTGGTAGAGATCCGGTTTGGTTCTCGGGGATGTCCATCCAGAGGCATTCTCATGTGGCAATGGGAAGTTCCTTGGCCTGATCATTCGTTGGAAATCCAAAGAAACAATACGTGACTTGTACGGTTTTAGTTGTAGAACCTGCCATCTAATATGGTAGCTATTAGTAGGCATAATATAATGGTACCTATGCTGGCTAAGATTTATATTCTACTTTCGAAATCGTTTTATACACTATGCACTAATAATAATATCAAAAATTGATTTAATTTTAATGCGTATCAAGCATCTTTGACTATCATAAGGAGAAATCTTCTCCAAGTCTGCGTTTGCATTGTGTGTGTGGCAGGAGGTCTTATGGTAGTCTCATTTTTAAAAGCATTGCGAATTGACTTTAAAAAAATATTCCTCTATTTTGATTTTAAAGTAAATAAACTGTTTTGAGTTCTCACACCAGTCACATGACTGACTTGGAGTTTATTGTTTTCCTTCCTAAACTCTGGGTGCCCACCAATTTCCACACGGGCAGTCAAGAGTTAGGTTTATCAGGATATTCTGGATAATTCAGGAGTTGCTGGAGGCAAGCTGGATGGCGTAGCATATTATTAGTATATAGTATTTCTTTTCCGCTGTTTAAAATTGTTTGTTGTTGTACACTCTGATGATTTGATGTAATGTAATATAATGTGATGTAATAACTGATATAGTTCTTTGTTTAAAGATTATTCATTTATTATTATATGTTGTTCCGCTGCGAATTGTGAGATTCTGTTGTTTTCTGTTCCATTTCCTTTCTCTTCTCTTTTCTTTCTATTTTAAAAATTTTCTATCTTCTTTTCCCTCTATTTTCTATCTCTTCTCTATCTTCTCTCTTTTTCTTTTCTTAAATTCTTTTTAAAACCCATAACTATTCGGTTTTTCGGCAACGAAAATCCGAAACGTTACAACTAGGATATGGTCATCACCCGATCTAGATTGATATTTATGGATTTATGTTTACCAGGGGCCTGGTACAGTTGTAATCTACAACTGGGGTAATGACATATTCGGTACTATCCATGAAAGGATAGGCCGATATTGTTATACAGAGAGTCTTGATGAGGCTCTCGATACATTTTTTTAGAGGTGTACTATGACAGGTGGTCCCCCAGTAGACTTGTCATTGATGGAATCCATTTTCCACCATGTGCTTTACGGACTTAGTTTTATATACTGAATATGCTATTGAATGTAATTAATGTAACCATTTTGGCCATGTTAAATATTTATTTTAAACCTCGGACATTATTATAAAATCATAAGATTTCTATTACAATGATTTGGTTATTGTAAGGTAAAACTCATCCATTTTTATGTACAGCATAGTGTTACGAGATACATATATCTTTGAAAGGTTTTGTAACACTAAAAATCCATATTGGAGTTTCTCACACTTGTTAACTAGACTGATTTGGGTGTTAGTTTCTTATAATACTTGGGGAAGACCCGAGTACTTTCCCTTATTGGGCTTTGGACATTTGGAGCTTTAGAAGATGAGTTGGATGCCTCTAAGACCTGATGTGTTTTATTTTCAGCTATATTTCTTGTTCTGTATTTATCAGCATTTGTGAGGACATGTTGTTATAACTGTCCAGGCTGATGATATGTTAATTACTCTGATCGCTGTATGTTTATTAAAGTTTTCTTTTATAAAAATCATTTGCATATTATGTATTACTCGTCACGATGTGAGATTCTTTTATGCTTTTTTTCCTTTCACCCCAATAATCTGTCTTTCCAACACTCGAATGTTAGACATGTGAATACCATGGATGTAATAGAATTGACTTTTGAGGGTCGAAATGGTGGGTAATTACAGTGGTAATATAGCTTAGCATAAGTGAACACTTAGGCTTTGGTGCGATAAACTCATTAGAGATAAGATCGGTAACACCCTAGAATGAGTTGAGTGTATTATATATAAGAGAGCTATTTGTTAATGCTATAATAATGTTTTATATTGTGTTGAACTTGGTAAAAGAAATAATTTTACTTAGGATTATATCCTTTATAATGGAAGGATAATTTTTGAATTTTGAGATAGTTATTTATGATATGTTTATTACTTTGGAAATGATAATATTCAATTATAAACATTTATTATTTGATTAGTCATGCTTATCCAGTTTAGAAGCATTAACTATTGTTTGATTTTTATGCTCAGCCAGTTTACGAGCAGTTATTGGTTTAATTTAGATTAAATATGAACACCTTAAGAATTATGTTTCACAATTTGACTATAAGGTACTTGGTATATTATTTCTATAAAGTTTATTTTGATACAAGAAGGAATGATTCTATATAAACATGATTTTTATAAATTGGGTTTACAAGGTATGTTTTAAAACAAGGAGAAATTTTAAGAATTTAAATCCCTCTGTCTTTGAAAATGGTATCAAATGATTTTTGAGAAATTAATAATAGTGCTACTTAACGTATTTAAGTACAAATAATTAAAAGAGAATTTTAAGGTACATTTTCTTTGGATAGTTCAAGGAATGAGACTTGATTAGTTTTGTGCTGATTTAAATAGACTTTTAACTAACAGTCGGATGTTTGCTTAGATGAATTATAGTGCACTCGGTAAATTACTCCATTTGTCATTAAACCACTGAAATGAGTGCGAATCCAAATGAACAAAAAGTAAGTTGGTAATAGATATTTTTCTTAGAACTATTAATATCGAAATATATACAATATTGTTTCAAAATGGGATTCAGAAAAGAAGAAGTATTTTTATGTTAAGTAGTTTGAGTGGCTCGAAAGCGATTAAAAATGGGCAAGAGATGTATTCAGATGGTAAGAACTTCTCTTAAGTATTACCTTTCTGGGCAAGGGGATGTATGATACTATTCTGTAGGACCTAGTTCCTTGGAATCATTTTATGGTTACTCGGTCTATATGTGTTTTTTCTATGAGTTAAAATATATAGTATCATTTCAAAAGGGTTTTGAAATGAAAACCGAGAATTTAGTTCTTAAGTTTTCTATAAAAAAATATGGACTTAAAATAAAAAGGTATTTTGATTAAAGATTATGTTGACAAATGAAATTTTTAATATGGGTTTATATCATGGTTGGTCATAGAAGAAATATGTAACAACCTTGATTTTACTATTGCTTAAATAAAATAAATAAAGATTTAAACTTAAAATGTAAATGAGAAATTTGATTTCTCAGAGTATTAAAGTTGGAGAAATTAGAATTTTTGTTTTTTTTTAAATAAAAATTTGGATTAGAATTTGGAATGAGAATTTCAAAGTGTGCATTTATTAGATAAGTAATATATGAAATTTATTGATATAAAATTCATGTTTTAAAATTTGTTGAATAGAGAGTTAGAATTTTCAAAATGTTGTGTAAATTTATTTTGAGTAAAAATAAGTTAGTTGTGTTCAAGTAATAATAAGTGTTAAATTTTGGCCTTTTAGTGAAAGTGAAACATTATCATGTTTTAAATATTAAAAAAGAGCTTAAAATAATTGCTTAAATTATGTTTCTTTCTTTGTAATGAAAAATAAAGAGATTAAAGTAGATTATAGTATTTTTGTGTAAATATTTAAAGGTAAAAATCAATGTTTAAAAGGGTGTTAAAAGTGAGAAAAAGACTATAAAAGAATGAAATTCTTTTATCTAATTATTGGGTTTGGGCCTAACTTAATTTCAACCCATTTATGTGTAAAGATAAAATTTATTCTCTTGTGTAGTTGACTAATATGAATTGCTCTCTTCCTTGTATGTTCATTTTTCTCATTACAGTAAACTAATAAGTCATCTTTCTTCCTATTTCTATAACCTAGCCTTAAGCAAAATCCAAACATTTAAATTCAAATCAAATCAGGAAAAATCCAAGAAAATTAAGGCAAGCTCTCTAACCAAAACTACATATGAAATCATTTCTGTAATCATTAACTATATTTTCATATATTTTTGATTTTTGTGAAATTGAATTCTAGGTTTTAATTGGGGAAATTGAGTTCTAGCTTGAAGATAAAGGCAAGGTGGAATTGTAACAAGGTTATAAGATGAGTTGAACTCATAACTATCCCTATTCCGAATTTAATTACTGAATTGGTTGGGTTGGATGAATTTAATATTGAATTTGTTTCAGTGTTGTGTGTTGTTTGCATCTTTGGCTAAGCAATTTTCATTTACTAAAACCTTGTCATATAAACATTTAAATCATTAAGTGTAGTTGTTTATAGGCTTCCATGTTAGCCAAATCAGTGCTTCGGAGGTTGCAAGGAACAATGTTGGAGAAACAAGTGCCAATGGACTATTGGAGAGCCGGTGACATCGCTTGGGTTTCAACCCAAGCGTTGCCACCGTCCACTGGACCCGCCCGACCGGTGCAACGGTCATGACCTGGGCTGAGCCCCATGTTATGCCGTTCGACTCTTTGGTCAAGCCCGTTCATTCATCCTTTTGATTTCTAGATGTTTATTGCTTGTTGCTTTAATGTTTTGGTAGGATTTTAGCATCATTTTGAAGATTGTTTGTGATGAACTACTTGTGCATTTCCGGGTGTTTGAATCAAATTCTAATGATCCTATTGGCATGGAAGCTCGCTCTATGATTATCATCAAACACATGATTTAATTGAACTTGTTTTCAAAATTAATTGTAAAGGAAGTTATCACAGAAGTAAATTGGTTTCTATTTATATCTATGGAAAAATATGTCTATTTTGGACATGAATGATTTTCGAAAATATATTATACATATACACACACATTCATTTTTAAAGTGTAATGTGAAAGGGCTTTAAATAAGTATAGATATAAGCTAAATTGTGTTTCCTATTATATATATTATAAATATTTTTATTAATATTTTTAAAGTAGCTTTCAAAGAAAAACTATTTTATTATAATAACATATCGTCTCGCCTGAATGAGAAGTTAAATTAAACGGTCCAGTAAACAAGTGATATGAAACGTGTAACGACCCGCAAATTCATCACTTTAGAAAATTTTGAAATATTCAGATATAAATTTTCTTTAACATAAATGGTAACGTTTTGAACAATAAATAGTATTCGTAACCTTATTTTTGAATAAATATTTTGGAAGATATATCGATTAAATGACCAAAAACCGATTTATTAATAAACAGCTCTTAGACTATCTAACATCGTGCACGGAGCTAGATACATATTAATATGAATTAAAATATGTAATAAAATTGTTTACTTTGTTTATTAAAATAAAATCTCTTTATGACATCATTAATGATGTCACTATTTTGGAATAAATGAATTTTGAATTTAAATTGAGTTTAAATGATTTAATAATTATTTTAGTTATTAAATAATCCCTTTTAGTAATTATATAATGACATAAATATTATTATCAAACTTTGTATACAAATATATAAATATTAAATAAGAAATGAATATATGACCGAAAATCGAAATCGAAATCCGTAACGATTCAACGTAGAAAAGTCGTGCAACGTTGTGAATCATTTGAGATATACATGAACATGTACATATACATGAACACATTCACATTTCACATGAAAACATATATACATAAAAATATACTTATATACTTATATATATATAACAAAATATCCATGATATTTCCTAAAACTTCATCCTTAAGTAAACACAAATCAACCTCTTGCACCTTAAGTACAAGCACATGGCTACACACATGGGGGGATGCTCGACCATAATGATGAGGTGAGAGAGGATGTGGTAGTGAGGCAAGGGTGATGAAATGGCAAGAAAATATCATGATATTTTTATTCACTTTTGTCCTCTAAATACCACCACCCATCTTCACTTCATTTGTTCATAAATTCCTAAGCTTCTTCAATTCTCCTCATCTACTTTAAAGGCCTCTTACCTAAAGAAAACATTTTCCAATTTTATGGCGAAAAGAAATTAAAATTATGTAGTAAGTATATATTATCCAAACTCTTCAAAACCAAAGCAAATCCACTTCTTTCCCTCTTTTACAACCCACGACCACCACCTCTTTTCACCAAAGTATGAACCTTTCTCCACTTCCAAACAAGGCCATGAGCACCCTACCAATAAAGGCCAAGGCCGAGCCTATCTAAGAGCTTCAACGCAAGCTTAGCAAGCTAAATTTTTCGAATAGCGAAGCTATAGTCATTTAGAGTTAGGTCTTTTTAAATCTAAGGTGAGAAACTTAATTTATATTATAATGTATTAGATGATATATATGTTTGGATATGCTTGGTTGTGATAATTGTGAACCATGTTTGGATATGATAATATGTTTGTTTGAATGTGTAAACAATTCACGTTTGATACACAAAGAGTATCACAAAGGAAATCACTTTCCTCTAATATATGAAATATGTATATAGGATTGTTAAACGCCTTTAGAATGGTTTGAGATGAATTAGAATGCTTTATAAACATTTAAAAATGTTTCGATAAAGTTTGGAAAGAACATGAAATTTTAGTTAAAATTGGCACATCACGTAACCGTAGTTCGTGATTTCGCACCATAGAATATGATTGATTCGAGTTAGAGTTCTTTGAAGTAAGAATTTTCCAAACTCTTATAATCATTGGTTTCAAAAAATATAAAAGGATTGGGGTTTTGTTTAGTAGATTTTGAAATATGAGCAAATCAAGTTTTCAAAATAGCCGCTCTTTTGCAATTCAGAAACCATAACAATAAATTCTTTATAAATGATATTTCTAGTTCATTAAAAATATGGGATAAATTATGTAAATATTTTAAATAAACAAAAAGATATTTGTGTTATAAAAATGGTTTCTAAATGATAGAAAAGTTGTTTTGAACAAACAAGCCCTAAAAACACCATTCGTAGTACTATTCACGGCACTTTTTGCGGCACTTTTAATAACTTTTGAAATATAATTTTAAACGTAAGTATTCTTTCCTAAATATTATATTAAATTTTTTAAATAAATAATTAAGTATGTTGAAGATGATTCGGAGGTTTCATAATTATTTTAAAAGGGTTTAAATAAATGATTTAAAGAAAAGTTATTATAATCCAGTGATTTAAACTTTTCTCTAAATGCTGATGAGTAAACTGGATTTATATATTCATCGAATATAGATGTAAGGTGCTCAAACTAAGGAGATTCTCAGGAGCAACTAGTTTCCTGGCTCACCTGACCTCTTTCTTGAGTGAGAAATAGATAAATTCGAAATGTCAAAAACGAGGAAAGTATAAAAGATTTAATTTTCTCAAATTTAATACAACTTGGATTGTATAGAATAATCTTTTTAAAGTTGGTATTAAATTCTGAGGAGGGAACCCATACTATCCGTGTAAATTTAAAAGGTGATTTCAACGTTATTTGACAGATAGTAAAGGTTGAATACAGAAATTGATCTTGAGTAGAATTGGTATAATTTCTATTGACCCTTTTTAACTCAATAATATTTCCCCATATGACTTAAGAAAATGATTTGGTATTTCCAATGTTAAAGAGAGGTTAAATGACTTCGTATATACTAAAAAGAAATTTTTTAATAATATATATCCCTAGAAGATATTTTGATAAAAGATATTAATGAATGAAATGATAATCACCCTCAAACTTAGCATCTTTTTAACGATGATGGTTCGAAGTAACTGGGGTAAGATTTGGATGATCCCTATCCAAAAACCACTTCAAACCAATTTATGTGTTCGAAGGTAAAGATATGGAATGATAATAGAATGGAATGAAGGGCTATTATCACTGACCCTCATGTGAAATTTCCCATATCAGATATATGTGGCAGCAGTATCTTCATTTCATCTTCGATGTATGGGTGCTTGCTACTAATCCTAAGGATGATTCTCGATAGGATGTGGAAGGAGAGTTACTTCGTTTTGTCTTATTCCTAAACAACTTGTATGGAAGAATGTCTAATATTGCATTTCTAAAATGCACGTACATTTTACAAAAGTACATCGATTTGGTGCTGTAGGAAGTAGCTTCCTTACACTTAACACCCTTCTCTGAGATGTACGAGCTCAGAGGTTGTACATTTTTGGAAATCAATAGCGTGTGATAGATTTGGCAATGTGGCATTCAAAGTGCAATGTGGTATGTGAAAGATAATCGTTACCTCGAGCCCCATCACCCGAAAATGGTTTAAACAGGGAATATCGTAAGGCTATGTGGTTCGCAACTATTAAGGTATGGTCATCACCTTTCTAGATTACTCTCTATATATCGAGTATGTGGTGCATGCTATGGGAGCCCAGATAGGTCAGTTATGACCGGGGTGATGTCATATTCAGTTCTATTTGCCACCAGATGGGTCTGCGGGTAGGCTAGTCTTGCTAGGTGCGGTGGTTTCAAAGGTGCTGATCCACAGTACACCCCTCTAGAGATGTACTGTACATAAGGTAGTTCTTTACCTTCCATTCTATAGAAATCCATTCTTCAATAAGTGCCTTCGGACTTGATTGTAGAGCCTAATATGCTGGAAATTAATAATGTAACAATTTCGACTAAGATTATGTATATTTACCTTAAAAGTGTTTCTAAAGAATGTCATTATAAATAATACTTCTTGATTTTGCATAGTAAATATTATTGCTATCATAAGGTAAAAACTATTGTGTTTAAGTGCGGCGTGTGTTGCGACTTTTCTATTAATTAGAAAAGCACAAATTTTAATAAATTCTGCAAGCGCACAGACGTGTAGTATGCAGGTCGAACACAGGGAATTGTATTTTAAAACAATTAAAATCCATAGTTAAATCTTAGGCGTATTAAACGAAACCGACGGTGAATTTTGAACAGAAAATAAAAACAATAATATACTCCGAATCTATTTCGAAACTAATCGAAATTGCAATCAAAATATAGAATTGTAAAAATCAGAACAGAAATTGAAATTGAGGAAAAGAAGATAACGGAGCAAACAACTGAAATAATTATTAACTAACTGAAAAGAGTGCAGAAAATAACTAAGAACAAGAATAAATAAATTGCTAAATCTAATCAACAATCCTACGTATTCTGTTCGAAAATAAAAACAGTGCTGAATTTAAATCTAAACTTGAAGAAAAGTGATGAGGTAAGAGATGATCTGAAGGTGCTGTATAATGTTGTATATATAGGCCTCAGCCCCTAAAATCAGTCCATCTTTTTAGCAATAGGACCGGTTCTATTCTTAGTATTTGCCGAGATAATTTTACTGACTGGGTCCATTCCTTGAATTGGTGAAGAGTCAAGTTGCCACGTCATTGCTTGAAATACTTTTATATGTGAATTGGTCCAAATTCATACATAAGCTACTTTTGAATGTGTCCCATTTTGCTTCATATCATGGCTATGTATTATGCTACTTTTTAGGAGGAACTGGTCCTTTGCTTGAATTGGTGAAAGAGAACATATATACGTCCACATCATTGCTTGAATTGGTCCATATTGCTTTGAATTGATGTTTGCTACCTTGAGAATATGCAGCCAATATTTACTAAATCAAAGTATGTGCATGCTTGCCACGTCATTGATTGAGGTTGGTCCCCACTTGCTTGAATTAATTAAATTTGTTCCTTGCTTTGAGTTTGAGCACGTGACTTGAGATATAAATATGATTTGTTTCCCATGTTGCTTGCACTCATATGCTGAAGTGAAAATGTGAACTAACTCATTTCGCATAAATTGAAGTGTGACATTGCTTTGATTTATTTGGTGCTCAAAATGTTGCACTCATGCCGCTTGTCTTTTGAACCAAAGGACGCCACAACCGATTAATTTCAACGTAGCACTTCGGAATCTATAATCTGCAAAACCACAACAAATACCCGTATAATACCGCTTTATTAAAATAAAAATATATGAAACAAATGGTTTAAAATGCAGAAAAATACGTTCATCAAATACCCCCACACTTGAACTTTATTCGTCCTCGAATAAACGAGAAAATAAAAACTAATTAAATCTTTTTTCCATGGGAAACACGATTGCATTGAGCGTATGCAACAAGCCGTTAAACCTCTAGGTGTCCCTAGTAGGACGAGTGGTGTCTCGTGAGGGTTTTCAGCGGATACTACCCACAAAATCCAAATGCAGTATGTGATGATTCTAATGTACTACATGAATGAAAAATTCTAAACAAATGGAGACTCGTTTTACTTCAGAATAGTTGCAACAAAATAATGTATATCAGTTTTAGTCAACTTCTTTAATTTTTTTGGTTCCTCACTAATCACAAATTTCAATATAACTCAAGTTTTCATACATTAGATTCTACTTTGGCCAGTTGTTTCGGTCGATAACATAGTGCAGCCATGAAATAAATTCTTCACTGTTGATCACAGTTTTTTTTCAAAATGGTATTTTTCATTTCCATTTGTATAACAAGCCAAATCAACAAAGTCAAGAAGTGTTTGGGTTTCAAAGCTTAGTCTCTCTTTACTAGTTTTTTTTTTTTTTTTTTACACTTATCCCTTGGACCAAGGTATACCACCCATGCACTGCCTCGCGGGCTTACGTGAGAGTTGGGACAGAGCTTGGCGGATTGTGCAAACCGACGCTGACTATGTCAGAAAATGTCGGTAATGCTTAGGTGATTATTTATTTAATTATTTATACACCTAACTCAGAATGCTGAGGCCAGATATACCATCCATGCACTGCCTTGCGGGCTTACGTGAGAAGAGTACAGAGCGTGGCGAGTGCACACACTTTCACAAGTGTGCACACCTATCGACTGTAGGTGTTTCTTATTATTTTTTATTTTTGAGAAGAGCTAAAGAGTGTTATGCAAATCAACTTAGCACCACTTAACTTTAATGATTTGAGATGTCAACGCATGTACTTTAAATCTGCCGTTTTTTTTATAACAAAGACTACAGTTTAGAAAAGATTTCATAACCATCACCTATGAATCCCCCTATATACTAACCTCACTATTATCGCTTGTAATTCAACTTTTCGTTATATTTTACATTTCAAATTAGTGATTCACAAAAATCTTCATCAATTGACTTCAACTGCTTACTTACTTTGTCTTGACTAATTAAAAATAAATCGAAGTCCTAAAAATATTGGGAAATGAAAAAAAAATTGAAAGGAAATTTGAAAACAAATAATGAGATGATTTTTTTTTAAAATGATGCTACACTATGAAATATGAACAAGCAGAATGAGATATGCGCCCCCCCCCCACTGGAATGAGACAGTGTCTCAACTGTCAAATAGAATGCAAATGCAAAATAGAAGAAAAAAACTAAAAAAAAATAATACAACCTGATATGTGCAAGATAGTGAGCGGCTCATGCCGAATATCTAGGTTCGTGAAGATCCACGAACTCATCGTCCTCGTGCTGTTCAAACCATAGAAATGGCTTCAAGCGTTGTCCATTGACCTTTGAAATGGAACCGTCCCTAGGATTTTCAATTTCAACTGCGCCATAGGGTATACTTTTTTCACAATATATGGACCTGTCCAACGGGATCTCAATTTTCCCGGAAACAAATGAAGTCTGGAATTATATAAGAGAACTTTCTGACCTACTTCGAATGTCTTACGAAGTATGGATTTATCATGATAGAATTTGGTTTTCTCTTTATAAATCTTTGCATTTTCGTACGCTTCATTTCTTAGTTCTTCTAATTCTGACAATTGTAATTTACGATGCGATCCGGCTTTTTCTATGTCAAAATTAAAGTATTTGATTGCCCAAAGTGCACGGTGCTCGAGCTCAACGGGTAAATGGCATGCTTTTCCGAAGACTAATCGGTATGGTGACATTCCTAGATTGGTTTTATAAGCTGTGCGAAATGCCCAAAGGGCGTCTATCAATTTAGATGACCAATCTTTTCTGTTGGAGTTAACCGTCTTTTCAAGAATTTGTTTAATTTGTCTATTGGAAATATCGACTTGACCGTTGGTCTGTGGATGATATGGAGTAGATAGTTTATGAGTGATAGAATATTTCTTAAGAAGAGATTCAAAAGCACGATTACAAAAATGAGAACCGTTATCACTTATAATGGCTCGAGGTGTCCCAAAACGGGAAAATATGTTTTCTTTCAAAGATTTGACAACAACTTTATTGCCATTCGTTCTGGTGGGAATGGCCTCAACCCATTTAGACACGTAATCTACTGCAAGTAGGATGTAGAGATTTCCAAAAGAATTAGGAAAAGGACCCATGAAATCGATGCCCCAAACATCAAAAATTTCGATGACAAGGATCGGATTTAGGGGCATCATGTCACGTTTGGAAATACGACCTGTTTGTTGACATCTAGCGCATTTGGAGCAAAATTCGTGGGCATCACGAAAAAGAGAAGGCCAATAAAAACCGCACTGTAACACCTTGGAAGCAGTTTTCTTTGCTCCAAAATGTCCTCCACATGCTTGATTATGTGAAAAAGAGAGGATGCTATGGAATTCATGTTCTGGGACACATCTGCGAATGATTTGATCGGTGCAATATTTGAAAAGATAAGGATCGTCCCAGTAAAAGTTTCGAACGTTGGAGAGAAATTTTTGTTTATCTTGTTTTGACCAATGGGAAGGTGTTTCATTTGTGACAAGATAATTTACGATGTCCGCGTACCATGGTGCACTAGAGAGTGAAAGAATTTGTTCATCGGAAAAATGATCGTTGATTTGAGAGTTATCATAGTTTTCATGAACTATACGAGAAAGATGATCAGCTACGACATTTTCAGAACCCTTTTTATCTCGTATTTCTAGGTCAAACTCTTGAAGAAGGAGAATCCAACGGATTAAGCGGGGTTTGGTATCCCTTTTCGTGAGTAAATACCGCAAGGCGGCATGATCGGTGTAAACTATGACCTTAGAACCTACGAGATATGATCTAAACTTATCGAGGGCAAAGATAACTGCTAAAAACTCTTTTTCTGTGGTTGAGTAATTCAATTGAGCTTCATTAAGAGTTTTGCTAGCATAATAGATGACTCGAGGAAGTTTTTCGATTCGTTGACCTAAGATGGCTCCGATGGCATAATCAGAAGCGTCACACATTAATTCGAAAGGAAAATTCCAATTTGGAGGTTGGATGATAGGTGCAGTGGTCAAGATCGATTTGAGGGTTTCAAAAGACGTTTTACATTCATTGAAAAAGTCAAATTTTACGTCTTTAGCCAGAAGATTTGAAAGAGGTTTTGAAATTTTTGAGAAATCTTTAATGAACCTCCTATAGAATCTTGCATGGCCGAGAAATGAGCGAATGTCCTTTACGGACCTTGGAGGAGGAAGGTCAACAATAAGATCAACTTTAGATTTTTCAACTTCTAGGCCATTTTTAGAGACAACATGACCTAAGACTATTCCTCGCTTAACCATAAAATGACATTTTTCCCAATTAAGAACAAGAGATTTCTCCTTACATCGCTTTAAGACACGTTCTAAACGAAGGAGGCATTGATCAAAAGATGACCCATAGATTGAAAGATCGTCCATGAATATTTCTAAGAAATCCTCCACCATATCAGAAAATATACTCATCATACATCTTTGAAAGGTAGCAGGAGCATTACAAAGACCGAAGGACATGCGACGATAAGCGAAAGTTTCGAAGGGACATGTGAATGTTGTTTTATGTTGGTCCTCTAATGCAATGGGAATTTGATTATAGCCAGAGTAACCATCAAGGAAACAATAATATTCATGACCGGCTAAGCGTTCGAGCATTTGATCAATGAAAGGGAGGGGAAAATGATCTTTTCTTGTTGCTGCATTGAGTTTTCGATAGTCGATGCAAACGCGCCATTTTGTTTTGACCTTTGTCGGAACAAGTTCGTTATTCTCATTTGTTGTCACAGTGATTCCAGACTTCTTTGGTACAACTTGTACCGGACTTACCCAAGTACTGTCAGAGATAGGGTAGATAATGTTATTGTCTAAACATTTGATAATTTCTTCCTTTACCACTTCTCTCATATTAGGGTTTAATCGCCTTTAAGCTTTGCGAGTGGGTTTAGCCTCGTCGACTAAATGTATTCGATGTTCAATAATTGATGGACTAATTCCCTTAATGTCAGCGATTAGCCATCCTATTGCCTCTTTATTTTCCCTTAAAATTTTCAAAAGTTGTTCTTCTTGGTCCTTAATGAGATCGGATGCCAAGATTACAGGGAAATTTTTCGAAGAATCTAAGTACGCGTACTTAAGATCGTTTGGAAGAGGTTTGAGGTCTAATTTAGGGCGTACTTCTTTTGAGGCTTCAGTAGACATCAACTGATTGAATTCTAATGAATTATGAAAGGAGCATAGCATATCATTTAATTCATAAATGTATTCATCTTCGTGGAAGTTGGAATTAAAATGATCTAGGCACATGCTAAGAGACTCCGTAGTATCACTAAAATCATTTTCAACAATTGTTTGGATCATGTCAACTTCTTCTGTTTCAAAATCCCTTGGTTATCTGTTAAGATTGAAGATATTTAGTTCAATGGTTAGGTGCCCAAAGGAAAGTCAGAGTTAACCATTCCTACAATTTATGATAGCATTTGATGTTGCTAAAAATGGACGACCTAATATCAAAGGAATCTGACTAATGGGATTTGAGACAGGTGCAGTCTCTAGGACTATGAAATCGACTGGGAAATAGAATTGCTCGATTTGTATCAAAACATCTTCAACTGTGCCCAATGGTTTTTTGACAGATCGATCAACTAGTTGAATTGTGATGTTTGTAGGTTTTAATTCCCCTAGTCCAAGTTGACAGTACACAGTATAAGGCGAAAGATTCACACTCGCTCCAAGATCGAGTAAGGCATGACTAATGTGAGTGTTACCGATTTTACAACCGATCGTAGGACAACCGGGGTCCTTATACTTGATAGGGGAGGGATTTGAAAGAACAGAGCTAGTGTTTGCAGTTAGAAATGCAGTCTTAGGAACGTTAGTGGCACGTTTTTGAGTACATAACTCTTTCAGACATTTGGCATATTGAGGAATTTGCTCGATGGTATCAAGAAGTGGAATATTGACTCGAACTTGTTTGAAGATTTCAAGAATTTGGTCAAAATTAGCGGGCTTCTTCTTTTTGTTGAGTCTATGAGGAAATGGAGCTATGGGTTTATAGACTCGTTCGGAAGTTTTTTCATTCGAAGAAGAAGGTGTTATATTAGAGGGTGAAGATAAGGGAGCTGGAATGTTGGGGTTGCCAACATCAGAAGGTGAAGAGTGGTCGGGATTGCCAACCTTAGATGAAGAATTAGAATCGTTTTGATTGACAACCGTGGTTGTTGACTGAGTTTCAGAATTTGGAACATAGGAAGATTTAAGAAGGATGTCGGGGTTGCCGACATGGTTGTCCACCTTCTTTCCAGACCTTAATGTGGTGACAGCATTAACCGGATTTACATCTTCGTTCTCACAAAGATTTACTCCTCGAGAGTTATGCTTTGGATTCACTTCGGTTTGACTAGGCAATTTACCTTTCTCATTTATTTTCATGAGATCCTTCATCATTATCAACATTTGTTCATTTTGTTTGGTGATTTTCTCAATTCTTGCATCTTGGTTAGTGATTTGTTCATTTTGTTTAGAGAGTTGTTTTTCCAATCGAGCAATTTCTTGTGAAGGCTGAGAAGGTTGGGTTGATGGATTGAAATTAGGATGCCTGTACGGTTGATTCGAAGGTTTCGTTTGAGGAGCGGGTTGAGAATTTTGAGCATTAGAGGTTGGGGCTCGATAATTCGGATTTGGTATCATTGGATACATATGTGATGGATTAGCCACATTGTTAGGATTTGACCATGAAAAATTGGGGTGGTGCTTCCAGTTAGGATTGTATGTGGATGAATAAGGACTATTTTGAGCTATAGCATTGATTTGGTCTTGTGTGTAGTAATGAGGTAGTCCTTCTCCTTCTTGAGGAATTTGGGCATCTATAGGAAGATGTGATGGGTCAATGGCATGTACTCCTCTGTTTGGAGTACTAATTGGAACACGAATTGTTTCCCATTGCATATCCTTTTTCGAATACTCTTCTAAAAATTCCCAAGCTTCCTCGTCTGTTTTTGCCATGAATTCTCCTCCGCACATTGATTTAAGTTGGGATCTTGTTTGATAGTTAAGCCCTTCATAAACGATTTGGCACAAAACGTGCTTAGGGATTGCATGATGTGGGCAACTATATAACAGTTGATTGAACCGTTCAAAGTATTTTGAAAAAGTTTCTCCTTCATTCTGAGAGAATTGATTGATTTCAGTTCGAATTTTAAGAGTCTTGTGGAAAGGAAAAAACTTTTTCAAAAATATAGTAACGAAATTGTCCCAACTTTTAATTGAATTTTTGGGAAGAGAATTAAGCCATCTTTTCGCGCTTCCTAGAAGTGCAAATGGAATAAGCCTTAGCTTGATGAATTCATTAGAAAGTTGTTGCATTTTAGTTGTAGAAGCATATAACTCAAATTCACTAAGAAATTCATATGCATTTTCGGACCCAGTGAATTTTGGTACCCCTTGGATAAAAGAATGTTTTAGCTCAAAATTATTTCCTTCGGCAGGTGGAAATGAAATAACCGAAGGTTGAACAGTCCGTGTTGGATAGCATCGGTCTCTAAGGGATAATGGTCGGTTCTCATGAAATTCATTATTTCCAACATGTGATTTAGGTGATAATTTCGGTGAATTGTGGTGTGAACTGTGTTGTGAACCATGTTGTGAACCGTGATTGCTCATATTTGTTTGATTTGAAATTTCCGTTGATTTGTTTAATGAAATATTTTGGCTTTCTAAACGGTTAAAATTATTTCTTGCCCAAACGCACATAAACAAATCAAGGTGTAACAGGCAAAAGTAAATTAAATCAGTTTTCAGTTGGGCACCTGTAGAGTTGAAAATTACTTACAGAGGTGTATGATAGCCCATCCAATGCAGCTGATAGCGCTAGCGGATCAAACTCCAAAGTTTGCGGTTGCTATGCTGTTGCTATCTGTCAGATATATGCAAAATGTAACGGAAAAAGCAAATGCAGCGAACGAACAAAATGCAATTTTTTTTAAGTAAAACGCTACTTTGGTGAAAGGAACCGAAAAACGAAAAAAAAATGATTTTTTTTTTTGGAAACTAATGCAATAAAATAAAATAAATTAACACGAATAGACTTAAAAACGAAAAATCGAAAATCTCAAAATAGCAACTCCCCGGCAACGGCGCCAAAAACTTGTTGCGACTTTTCTATTAATTAGAAAAGCACAAATTTTAATAAATTCTGCAAGCGCACAGGCATGTAGTATGCAGGTCGAACACAGAGAATTGTATTTTAAAACAATTAAAATCCATAGTTAAATCTTAGGCGTGTTAAACGAATTCGACGGTGAATTTTGAACAGAAAATAAAAACAATAATATACTCCGAATCTATTTTGAAACTAATCGAAATTGCAATCAAAATATAGAATTGTAAAAATCAGAACAGAAATTGAAATTGCAGAAAAGAAGATAACGGAGCAAACAACTGAAATAATTATTAACTAACTGAAAAGAGTGCAGAAAATAACTAAGAACAAGAATAAATTAATTGCTAAATCTAATCAACAATCCTACGTATTCTGTTCGAAAATAAAAACAGTGCTGAATTTAAATCTAAACTTGAAGAAAAGTGATGAGGTAAGAGATGATCTGAAGGTGCTGTATAATGTTGTATATATAGGCCTCAGCCCCTAAAATCAGTCCATTTTTTAGCAATAGGACCGGTTCTATTCTTAGTATTTGCCAAGATAATTGTACTGACTGGGTCCATTCCTTGAATTGGTGAAGAGTCAAGTTGCCACGCCATTGCTTGAAATACTTTTATATGTGAATTGGTCCAAATTCATACATAAGCTACTTTTGAATGTGTCCCATTTTGCTTCATATCATGGCTATGTATTATGCTACTTTTTAGGAGGAACTGGTCCTTTGCTTGAATTGGTGAAAGAGAACATATATACGTCCACATCATTGCTTGAATTGGTCCATATTGCTTTGAATTGATGTTTGCTACCTTGAGAATATGCAGCCAATATTTACTAAATCAAAGTATGTGCATGCTTGCCACGTCATTGATTGAGGTTGGTCCCCACTTGCTTGAATTAATTAAATTTGTTCCTTGCTTTGAGTTTGAGCACGTGACTTGAGATATAAATATGATTTGTTTCCCATGTTGCTTGCACCCATATGCTGAAGTGAAAATGTGAACTAACTCATTTCGCATAAATTGAAGTGTGACATTGCTTTGATTTATTTGGTGCTCAAAATGTTGCACTCATGCCGCTTGTCTTTTGAACCAAAGGACGCCACAACCGATTAATTTCAACGTAGCACTTCGGAATCTATAATCTGCAAAACCACAACAAATACCTGTATAATACCGCTTTATTAAAATAAAAATATATGAAACAAACGGTTTAAAATGCAGAAAAATACGTTCATCAGCGTGATCTTATGAGATACCCATTGTGTTCAAATATCCGAATTTTAAGTTCCTTACACCAGTCCTATGACTGACCTGGTTATTTTCCGTTTCCCTTAAACACTGGGTGCCCTATTTTTTCATGAGTCCAAGTAGTTAGGTAGCTTGGAGCATTTTGGATGAAACATAGAGCATGAAGCCCGAGGGTCTTATGTAGATAGTCATCTATTTCTATTTCTGCTGTATTATGTATAAGTATCTACCGGCACTTGTAAGGATAGGTCGTCATAGCTATCCTGATTGGATTAGAACTTACTAGAACTCTAATGAAGCAATTAGGAGTAATTTCCTGTACTACTCACATGTATAATTAAATGTTGAACACAATGTCAGATTCAATTTTGTTTGTCTTCTACCTTTATTTTCTTTCACCCCATGATAATCTCCCTTTCCAGCACTTAGATTTGCGGCACGTGAATACTGAATGTGTATTATTGTCAATTTCTAAGGGTCAAGGAGGTGAGTTATCACATGCGATATCAGAGCTTATGGTTGAGAGAATACCTAAGCCTTGATGGGGTCATCTCATTATAGATAGGGTTCGTAGTGCCTAGAATGAGTTTAGTCAGAGAGAGAGTACATATTTGAAATTTTATCTTAATAAGTATATTCGAGTTTTATACCCATTTCCTAAGATAATTTCGTTTATAGTTCTAAAGATGTTTTTTTTGCTATATGCAGTAGTAGGAGATGAGTAATATAAAAGGATAAAGGGGAGGTAGCAACACTATTGCCACCTATGGTCGATCAAATGTTACAATAATTGAGGAAGTGGTAATCCTTGTGCAGCCTCAATTTAATTTTGCTATTCTATGCGATAATTAAAATAGTTTGCGTTGTAAACCATTCAAAGGAATGGAGTCCATTATTGAAGTTTAGGCTTGGATCTGCTCTTGTGAAAGAATTTTTAACGGAATGAATATCGAGGATGAGCATAAAAGGTTCTTAGCTTCTTGGCAGTTACAAGAAAAAGCTCTAACATGGTGGAAGTCCATAACTTTGAATGATTCAGAAGATAATTTCTCATGGGAATGGTTTAAGGAAGTTATGAAAAAATAATATATGCCAGTTGTAGGAAAATCCTACCTTTATCGGAATTTTATTGATTTAAAGCAAGGAGAGACGTGTATGCAAGAATATTTCAACAAGTTCAGTGAATTGTTCCGTTTTGGGCCGGGTCTGATACACACTCCCTTAAAGAAAAATGAAATGTTTATCATTGGGATGAAGGGGCAATATTAGGATAGAATGACCAGACATGTAATAGAACCTTTATAGATTTGGTAGACATGGGTTTTCGATACGAGACTCTAGATAAAAAGAATCCACCCACAACTTAAAGCAGCAACAATAACTGGAAGAAGAGGAAGTTCAACCATTCTAGGAAGAAGCCATGGCAAGGCAAGCTAGAAGGAGGTTTGCAAGAAAATAATTTGAAGGATATTATTTGTTATAATTGCCAACAGAAAGGTCATTTTTCCACCATCTGTAAGAATCCTAAGGCTCAGCATAGGATTTGCTACAATTGTTACAAACCAAGGCACCAAAAGAAGGATTGCCCACTGGTAAAGAAAGGAGAACAAGTCAGAGTTTTTGCCATTAAAGATGAACCTTCAACTTCAAATGATGCGAAGGGAAAGAGAGTTCTAGAAGGTAATATCTACATTAGTGAAAATCTAGCTAGAGTATTATTTGATACTGAGGCTTCTTATAGTTTTATTTCTAAAGAATTGGTTGATAAATTGAAACTTACCAAAAAATTATTAGACAACTCTATATGTGTCTCTAACCCCATGGGTGGTAAAACTAATCACGGTATAGTTTGTGTAAAAGTACAGGTTGCCTACCTATTCCAAAAATTTCATATGACCTCATCGTTCTCGATTTCATTAGATTTGAGATTATACTCAATATGGATTGGTTGTCTGAATATAAGTATGTTCTTGATTGTTTTAAAATGACGGTGTATTTGGAAAATAAAAGAAAAGAACCTTTTAAAATAACTTGTAAGGAGCCAAGTCCAATAATGGGTAGTTTTATGTATGCTCTAAATTCATTTCAAAATGTCTAGAAGAAATACTAATTGTTAAGGAATTTTTGGACGTTTTTGAAGAAGTTAAAATTTCCCCCCCGGACAGGGAAATTGAGTTCAAATCGACTTGATTTTCGGTGCGAGGTCATTTTTTCACTCTTTTCGAAGAATGGCCTCGAAGGAAGTAAATGTATTATAGAACCAAACAGATGAATTGTTAGGAAGGGACTAATTAGACAAAGTTTCTCAAGTTAGAGCTCAACAATTGTTTTTGTTGCAAAGTCAGATGGTTCCCTAAGACTTTGTGTAGTCAATCGAGACATAAATAAGTAAACGATTAGAAACAAATATCCTCTACCCCATTGATGACTTGTTTGATCGACTTCATGGTGCTCAAATATTCTACAAAATGGACCTAGCTATAGAATTCCATCAATTAAGGATAGCAGAAGATTGCATTCCTTTAACTGCATTTGGAGGACTAAATGATTTCTATGAGTGGTTAGTTATTCTGTTTGGGCTAACAATGCTCTCGCTTATTTTGTGGACATTGTGAATAGAGTATTCAAAGATGTGCTTCACAAATTCATATTGGTTTTTATTGATGATATTCTTATATATTCAAAAACCAAAGAAAAACACACAAGGCAATTAGAGATTTTACTAAAAATATTGAGGAATGTGCTCAAGGCTATGTTCTCAAAATGCCACTTCTAGGAAGAAAAGGTAAGGTTCCTTGGACATGTTGTGTCAAAGGAAGGAATCTCAGCTGATCTCGAAAAAACTACCGCCATTCTAGATTGGATGCAACCACATACTTTGGAGGATATTTGCAGCTTTTTAGGATTTATGGGATACTACCGGAGATTAATTCAATACTTCTCCAAGATTTTCCTTCACTTAATGAAGTTGACTATGAAGGATGTTAAATTTGAATGGACGCCGAAATATGATGAAGCTTTCTAGGAACTTAAGAAAAGATTAACTACTACTCCAATCCTGACTATTATTGATGAAAGTGGTGGTTTAGCCATTTATATGGATGCTTGTGGAGAAGGAGTAGGTGCAGTTCTGATGCAACAAGGGAAGGTTATCATATATGCTGGTAAGTAGTTAAAAACGCATGAATATGCAACACATGACTTAGAACTATTAGCGTTGCGTTTGCATTAAAGATTTGGAGACACTATTTACTAGGAAGAATTTCTCATGGTTTATTTTGATAAACTTTGTTTGACCTAGGTAAAGAATATTCGTTCTTTAAATAGTTGAGAAATTCAAACTCTTCACATATCATAAATCTTTGAAGTATCTTTTCACTCAGAATGACTTGAATATTAGATAGCAGTGTTGGCTAGAATTTCACGCGTCATATGATTTAGATATCCTAGATATGTCTGGGAAAGCTAATGTTGTCGTGGATGTATTAAGCAGAAAGCATGTTATGGTAGCCTATTTGATAGTACATACAACTTTGATTAACCGTATAAAAGAGAACCAGCTCGAATATCCATTTATTCCAAAGCTGGTCAAAGCAGTGGAGACAAACATAGTACCGAAAAGATGGATAGGATTCAAGGTGGATGATCAAGGAATATTAAGGATGAATGCAAGAGTATGCGTCCCAAATATCAACAGGATAAGGCAAGAAGTTTTAATTGAGTGTCCCAATTCTTGACTTTAAGTAAATACTTAAGTTACTAAAATGTATCAACACATGAAGAAGACTTTTTCATGGGATGGTATGAGAGGGATTATTTGTAAACTGTCGATGGATCAAAAGCGATCAGTAAATGACTGTTAGATTACTTCATCCTGTTGAAATTTTGATTTGGAATTGGGACTAGATATCGATGGATTTCATCGATGGCTTGCCTCGATCAAGAAAGGTAAATGAAGGCATTCAGGTTACCATTGGTCGATTGACCAAAATCATACACTTTATCCAAGTAAAGCCAACAAGAACAGCTGCAAGTCTTTCATAGATATACATGAGGGAAATTATTTGATTGCATGGTGTCCCAAGAAGCACAGTCAGTCATCGAGACCCGATATTTACCAGTAAGTTCTAGGAGGCATTACAAACAGCTTTGGAAATGAAGTAGAGTATATGCACCGTATACCATCCCCAGACCAATAGGCAAACCGAAAGGGTAAATCAAGTGTTGAAAGTTCTTTTGAGTGCTTATATCTTATATTTTGGAGGTTTGTGGGAAATCTATCTTCGTCTTATGGAATTCTCCTACAATAATAGCTATTAGGCAATTATTGGCATGGCACCGTACGAAGCTTTATATAATCATCCATGTAGATCCTAACATGTTGGATCGCAATTGAAGATTGGTTAGTATTGGGTCCTCATATGATTCGAGAAGCCTCAAAAAAGGTAGACTTGATCAGAAAGATGATGAAAGAAGCCTAGAGCAGGTAGAAAAGTTACACTGATTAAACGCGCAGAAATATTGAATTCTCGGTTGGAGATTTTGTATTCTTGAAAATCTCTCCGATGAGAGGAGTGGTAGATTTGGACGGGCTGGGAAGCTAGCACCTCGATTAATTGGACCTTTTCCCATTCTTGAGAAGTTCGGCCAATTAGCTTATCGTGTGGAATTTCTTGAAAGGTTATCTGGTGTGTACAACGTCTTTCATATATCCCATCTGTGGAATATATGCATGATCTGGAACGGATAATAGAAACAGCTACCTAGGAAGACTTAGAAGTAGAACCAAATTTGGCAGTTATTAGACAACCAGTTCATCGTGGATCACGATGTGAAATGATTGGTAAGGAAGGTTGTAAGGTTGGCTAAAGTTCAATGGAGTGGTGAAGTCGAAGACTGCACATGGAAAACATAAGATAGAATAAGGAAAGTTTATCCTGAGTTTAGGATTGATGTGCAGTTTGCATGTGGTATCGAGATGGTGTACTCACCGCCTATGGTGTGGTCACATGTCATATCTTATATATATTTCCTTTTCAAATATATATATATATATATATATATATATGTTAGTCCCTGAGAAGATGTTTTTGATGATAACAACCTTAGAATAAGATTATAAAATATATAAATACTAACATTATAGTTTAGATATATATGTATATGCAGGATTTAACCATGCAGGTACCAAGAATGAAGACTGTACAGTATAAAGGTTCAAGACTAAAGATATCAAAACTGAAGACTCATGAGTATCAAGAGTTTAAGATTTCAATAATAAGTAATTTAGTTAGGAATTTAGTTAAAACTCCTATAAAAGCACTGGCATCTTAAAATCCATTTTATTCATGGAATGGAATCCACTTTGAGCTTGTTAAAGGGATGAAACCCTAAGTAGGATGGAACCTACGAAAAATCTAGTGGAACATTGTTTTGTATCCACTAACTTTTATTCAAATGTTTTACAAAATTATATCTTATTTTCAAAATGATTTCAAAATCTTCCTTTTAAAAGGAATCAAAAACATCTATCCTGGTTTTAAAATACTTTTAGCCTCAAAATAATCTTTATTTTCAAAATCAAATTATCCTTGGTTTTAAACTATCTTTTAATTATAATATATTTAACTTTTAATATTTATACTTAGATATAAAATTATAGTAAAATTATATATATATTATTCTCTATACTTATTTATGTATTTTAACTATAGTTAAGCATACTTATAAAATATAAAATAGTTTTAATATAAGACAGAAGTTATATTCAAAGAAAAACTAATTACCAAAAATACAATAGGCTTGTCGACAACCCCAAGGTGCCCTTATCGACAAGGTGGCAGTTTATTTCAAAAATTTGAATTTCAAAGCAAGTGTCTATTCGTCATATCCTTTCACAAATGGACATGGTTGTTGTTCTACTATAAGTAGGGGCAGTTTTAAATGAATTTATATACATATTTTCTCTGATTTCACTCCTCTTCGTCTTCCACATTTCTTTATATATAATTTTACCATTACTCTGCCGAAATCACCATTGAATCTAACTAGATCATTTCCAGTTTGATTCTCTATCACTATCCCAACAAGATCCCGGTGCTATTCAGAATTATAGGCTTCTTTCTAATAAAGTGAGTGAGAAAACGTGTGATTATAGCCTGTGAAATTAATCAAGCGATAAAAGGTGTGATTGTAGCCTGTGAAATCAATTGGGGTAACTCGTTGCCCGTAAAATCAAGTATCTCTACCCAGAGGATTGTGAATCTGTAGCGGTGTACCTCATGGCCTTGAAATCAAGGGCGTAATTGTAAGAATTAATTTTGAAAGGAAATCCGTACTTGTGTGCGGGACTGGATGTAGGGTAACTCCGAACCAGTATAAAATCTTGTGTGTTCATTCCTTTATTGCTTTTACTTTATTTTTGCATCTGTGTTTGATTCTACAATCATATCTATGTCTGAATATTGCATACATTTGTGTTCAAATTAATATAAATTCAAAAAGATTTAGTAATTCCTTAAAACACTATTCACCCCCTCCCTCTAGTGTTAATTCTAGCCTTAAGATCCATAATCCGCATTTCTCACATTTGGTATCAGAGTAAGGTTTTCAAAGTTTCATAGTATGATTATTGAAAAGCTTTTAACATGGCTATGTTTAAAAAACTTGTTAATACTAGTTTACAAATATTCAGATCATCATTGTCTCTTGAGTCTGCATATAATCAATATTCAAATTCAAGTTGTCTACCAAAATTGTGTGATGTGCAGGAAACATGCTTTATGGGTGTTGAGGAATCAATCCACAATGGACAAATTGTGCAGATCAAAAAGAATAAATGGATACTCGATAGTGGATGCTCTAGACACATGAATGGTAATCCGGATATGTTGAATGATATAATATACAAAGACGGAGGACTCGTTAACTTTGGAGACAACTCAAAAGGATATGTGACAAAAGTCGGTAACTCTGAAACTCCTATTATTACTAATGTTTTGCTAGTTAAGAATCTGAAACATAATATGCTAAGTATTAGTCAACTTTGTGATAAAGGATATAAAATTAAATTTGAAAAAGATAAGTGTCACATTGAAGATAACAATTCAACCATAATATATGAGGGAATTAGGAAAAAGAATATTTATATTCTTAGTATGAAAGTTTCAAATGGTAAACTATGTCTTTTTGCAAATACAAGTGACCGTTGGATTTGGCATAAGAGATTTGGGCATTTGAATTTCAAACTCTTATCTAGACTGTCAAAACATGATCTAGTAAGAGGTCTCTCCAAAATGAATTTTAAAGTAGATAGTTTATGTAATGCGTGTCAATTAGGAAAACTTAGAAAAAGTTCCTTTAAATTAAAAGATATGATTTCAACTGCAAAACCTCTTGAATTACTTCATCTTGATTTATTTGTTCCATTTCAAATTCTGTTAATAAATCATAGTAAATATGTTTTTGTAATTGTAGATGATTATTCTAGATTTACATGGACAATTTTTTTGAAACATAAAAGTGATCCTTTTGAATGTTTTAAAAACTTTACAAAAAGAATTCAAAATCAACTTTCTGTAAAAATTATAACCATCCGTAGTGATCACGGTGGTGAATTTGAACATGAAAACTTTGAGGAATTCTACAATAAAAAGGGAATAACTCACAATTTTTCATTTTCAAGAACTCCACAACAAAATGGAGTAGTAAAACGTAAAAATAGAACGATTCAAGAGTGTGCGAGAACTATGCTTTCAGGTAGTAAATTACCAAAATATTTTTGGGCAGAAGCAGTTGCTACTGCCTGTTATATTTTAAATAGAATTTTAATTAGACCTTTAACTGATAAGACATCTTATGAACTTCTTCACACAAAGAAACTTAAGGTATCTTATTTTAGAATTCTTGGAAGTAAATGTTTTATTTAAATACAAAAGATAACTTAGATAAATTTGATCCTAAATCCGACAACTTTATCGGATATTCTAATATAAGTAAAGAATACAAAGTGTTTAATTTAAGGACTAACACCATTGAAGAAACAATGCATGTTTCATTCGATGAAAGTCTCAAAAATTTTGAAGATAGAAATGATGAAGAGGATTTAATCGCTCAAAATCGAGAGTCAACTGAAACTAATAACGAAATTAATCATCCTAACAAAAAGATTAAACTTTTAAATGAACATCCTATAGAAAATATACTTGGAGAATGAAATCTATTGTTAAAACTAGAAATCAACTAAGTAAAATGAGCAATGTAGCCTTTATATCAACTATGAACCCAAAAATCCAAAAGAAGCATCAACTGATGATTCATTGATTTTGGCTATGTTAGAAGAACTAAATCAATTCACTAGAAATGATGTTTGGGAACTTGTTCCTAGACCTAAAAATAAACTATAATTGGAACTAAATGGGTTTATAAAAATAAAATGAATGAACAAGGAGAGGTTGGTAGAAATAAAACCCGATTAGTCGCTCAAGGTTATTGTCAAGAAGAAAGAATAAATTTTGATGAAACCTTTGTTCCCGTAGCAAGATTAGAAGCCATTAGGATTCTACTTGCTTTCGCAAATCATAATAATTTCAAATTATTTCAAATGGATGTTAAAAGTGCCTTTTTAAATGGATTTGTAAAAGAGGAAGTATATGTTGAACAACCACCACTTTTTGAAAATGAAAAATTACGAAATCATGTTTACAAACTTAAGAAAGCTCTATATGGTCTAATACAAGCTTCTAGAGCCTGGTATATAGACTAAGATCTTACTTATTACAATTAAACTTTGAAATTGGTAAAGTAGATAATACTCTTTTTATTAAACGAAATAAAAATGATATTCAACTAGTACAAGTTTATGTGGATGATATCATTTTCGAATCAACTAATTTTGAAATGAATAAAGAATTTTCTGAAACAATGACAAAAGAGTTTGAGATGAGTCATATGGGTGAATTAAACTTCTTTCTAGGATTGCAAATAAAACAATTAGATAATGGTATCTTTCTAAGTCAAGAAAAATATACTAAAGACCTAGTTAGTAAATTTGGTTTGACTACTACAAGTGGAAAACCCACTTCCATGGCAACCAATGAGTACCTAAGTAAAGAAGATCTCTTGAAAGATGTAGATCAAAAATTATATAGAGGAATGATTGGATCACTACTCTATATCACTGCTAGTAAACATGATATCATGCATAGTGTTTGTCTCTGTGCAAGATATCAATCCCAACCTAAAGAGACCCACGTAAAAGCTGTAAAACGTATCATAAGTGTAACGATCCCGATTTTTGAGTTAAATTTGAATTGATAATTAAACTAAATTTTTGGATAAAATTGTAAATTAATTTGAATTTTCCAAATGAAATAAGATATATGTTATTTTATTTATATAAATTAATTTTAACTTGAAATTTGATTTGGAATTCAACAATAAATATTTTATAAGTAAATTGGATTTGAAGTCTCTCTCTCTCTCTATATATATATATTTGAAACTGATAAAATTTGTTTTCTAATCTTAGCAAATATACATATCTTTTGAAAATTGATGTATAAAATGGTTTGTATTCATATATATACATTCATAAGTACATGACATTTGTATATGTACTCAAAGACAAATGTAAAAGATATAAACATATATAATTAAGTATAAACTAATATATGGATTATATAAAACTCTCATTCATATATATGTAATTTACAAATATAAACACTTTATGATATATAATAAACATGTGTAAGCATTTTAATAGGAAGATCAACAAGTGTAATAATTTTGATATGCAAATTAAACAAGTGGCAAGATAATAAATTTTCTTTTAACCTAAAATACATAAAATTTTCAAAGAGTAAGAAATCAGGTTGTTCATTTTCTCTGTACAAAATTTCTTCCTTCATTTCTACAAAATCAAAGCCTGGTAACTCAAAGCCAGTAAAAAGAAAATCAAAACTGTCTTCAATCTGAAACAAAACAGATCAAATCCATAGCAAGATCATTTCCTGTTTTCAAACTAAAGCAATCAAGCAAAATTCAGTCTGAGGCAAATCAATTCAACAACATCAAGCAACAAACTTTAACCTGTAACGAGCATTCAAAGCTTCAATTCAAATAAAATAGTCCAGATCATTTCCACTCAACCATTCAACAGCAAGTTTGATGACTTCCAGTTTCCTCTGTTTCAAAAACACTTCCAGTTTTCAGATCAAAGACAAAAAGCATTGTCTCTGTTCAAAAACTCCAGGCTTGAGTTCTCTGTTTCAAACAAGGACAGTTGAGCAAACTAACCAACTTGAGTCTGTGTTATACCTTGTTTCTGTGAAATAGAATGGTGAAAATTATTTGCATGGTTAAATTCTGTTTAAATATGGTGGAATTACATGTCTGGGTATATCCATATATAGGCTGTTTGATATTAACAGGCAAGGACACTTAAGAAAAGAAAACCATATCTCCCTATTTATGCAAATTCAAACTGTAATTATTGAAGGAAAGATGATTGAAGCAACATAGCATTATTGTTAAAAATAATTTCAAGGGCTTAAGCTAAATAATTGTTTCAAAATATATAATTTACAGTAAAAATACATTTGATCTGGAAAGTTTGATGTTTTTGTTTTTAAATCTTGGTTACATAAATGGGTTCGCATTTAAAAACAATGATTTTTAGGATAGAAATCAATATTTTTCATGCTATATTGATCGAGAAATTCGAGGTTGAATGTGATTGTTTGATTTAGTTGATTTTATGTGATTTTTAATGGTTCAGATGAGTTATGTAAATATGAAAAAAGCAAGGGCTGAAATGTAAAAGACACACAGATTTATAGTGGTTCAGCCAGAACGTGCCTACGTCCACTTTATATGCTATTATCTTCTTTGTTTCAGATTACAAGTACAATGCTTTGTGTGCAAGTATATGAAAGTAGTTTGAAAGTTCCTTCCGTGCTTGAGCTCTCAAACTTGTCTGCCATTGTTGTACCCCTGCCCCTCTATTTATAGAGTGAGGTAGGGGGCAGGGGTCTTGGATGTATATAGCTGCTGGTGGGCCCGGACGGAAGCAATCTGGACTGGCAATCTTCTGGTTCGGCAAAGCTCCATTCGGCTTTGAGCTTGGACCGGTGGTAGGTGTGCATGTGGACCGGCAGTGGAAAAGAGAGGGTTGGTTCGGTGCTTTCTTGGACCGGTAGTAGGAGTGTGAGAGGGGCTGGTCCGGTTAGGACTTTGGTCCGGTCGTGGGTTGGTAGGTTGGTTCGGTGGTGGGGATGAGGCCTTGGTCCGACAGTTTAGAGGAGGCGTGTTGGTTCGGTATACCGAACCAGTTGGTTCGATATTGGAGGGCTTGGGCCGAATGAGAGCTTGGGGCCGAATGAGCTTCTACATTGAGAATGTTGGATGGACTTCTAGGCTAGTATTGAGCCTTTTGGCTGTCGAACAAAGTGGAGGTTGCGAACCCGGGTGAAACTGTAACTTCTCGGTCTCGAGATTTTCTGGGTGAGAATTCGCCCAACATTTGCCCCCCAAAGTGGGGCACGTGCTTGCATGTGTCGCGCTTTGTTTCCCTGTGGTAGGAAGGCTTGTTTGTAATGCCATGGGCTGGATGTTCATATCCTGTTGATGTCCTGCAAAGGAATTTACAGTTTTAGTGTGACTTCAGATAACGACCGTTCAGGATCGAAGCATTTGAGACGAAGTGAATCGCGTCGTTCGGGGCAAGAGGTGTGCCCCGAGGGGGCTTAGCATTATCGATGCCAAGTTCACGTCAGAGTGGGTCCCTGGATCGTTTGTCAAGGTGGTTTATCGCCAGCTCAGAGCATGCCTAGGGATCGTTCGCGACCCCGTACATGTGTAAGTAGCTTAGCCATTTCATAATGATCAGAATCAAATATCCATTTAACCGATGAGCTTAAAAAAGGATGTCAAAGCGCAAATTCTCACGATGATAGGGTTAATAGCCATTCAGAGCGTGCCTATGGGCCGTTCGTGGTCGCGTGCACGTGTAAATGATTAACCCACGTTGGAGAGAGATTTATGACTCATTCATTGTTATCATATTCTCTACTTTATTAGTAGGTCCTAGAGTTCGGTACTTATCTGAGTGAGGTGCTTTAGTGCTCCCTGTTTCTGGTTTCTGCTGGTAGAGACAGTTTCATTCGGTTTTTAGTTGATAGAGATAGCTTCATTCGGTTTTTAGCTGGTAGAGATAGCTTCATTCGGTCTTAGTTGGTTCGGTCTGCCGAATGGGTTGGTCCGGTAGTGTTGCGCTCATCTATATAAGGGGCTACACCCCCTTGGTTTTTCCTTACCGAATCAACGAAAGCCGAACCAATTCTTAGCCGAACCAACTTGTCTACCGAACCAAGCTTATACCGAATCAGGTATATATCTTTTGTCGAATGACCTTTATCGCCGAATGAATCTGACTGTCGAATACACACGAAAGTCTTTGTTTGCCGAATGTGCTTTAGGTCTTAGTGCCGAATGACACGTATACCGGATGAACTCTTAGTGCCGAATGAACTTATTATCTCCCTGCCGAATGAACTCACTTGCACTGCCGAATGAACTTGATATTTTAGCAGAATTCCGGACTTATGCATTCTTTTTTGCTTACATCTCTGTATTCTTTGTTCTAACAACCTGTCTTTTCACTTTTGTGTATGCAGATAAATGTCTCGCAAGGCGGAAACACGATCAGATAGACGGAAGTCGAGGGATGGAGGAGAGTCTTCTTCCGTGCCCCCAGCCCAATCGGGATCGGCGCCACGTGGGCCTGCCCCGAGGTCGTTAGTGGACGGATATGGGCCGCAGGAACTTCTGGTCTCTCCTCCCGATTGTTTTCCTAGCTCCCTAAAGGAGGAGCAACTTGATGTCATATCTCGTTCATTCGAGATAGACAGGGCTCTTATGCTGCTGCCGGGAGATGGAGTGATGCCGTATAATCCCCCCGAAGGTTACTTTGCTTACAGCAGATACCATTGCATGTGTGGTGCTATCCCTCCTATCAATGCCTGGATAGTCAGCTTTACCACATATTTGAAAGTGGCTCCATTCCAGCTTCAGCCGGACTCTTATGCCATTCTGGTGAGCCTTTTCGTTATCTTCCAGAGGAGGTACGGGCGCCCTCCTTCTAACCGGGAAATTCGATATTTGTATAACCTGAGAGGCTACAAGAAGGGGTCTCCGTATATTAGTCTAGAAGCGGCCGTGCCCTTCAAACCAGTCCTGGACTTATATTCAAAGTTTACCATGTTCAAGAAAGAATGGTTTTTTATCAAGGACGATTCTGTTTCTTTCCGCCTTTTCACTTCCGGCTGTAAGATGAATTTCATTTGTATTTTCCATGTTCTGATTGTAGTGCTTTTTCTGACATGATTCTATTTCTTGCTAGCGACAGGTGGCATTGCAGTCGTGAAAGATGATTCTTTGACGCAGATGGCTGCTGAAATAAACGCCATTCCGGCACGGGACAGGTCGGCTTCTTTCCTGATCAGGAACGCGACCCTCCTGGAGTACAACTTGATCCTGCCGCACCAGTCCGTGGTTAAGCAGAGGGACACGGTTGAGGAGAAGGCCGCTAAAGCTAAGGAGGGGGCCACGGTGAAGAGTGGCAAGAGGAATCCCTTTGCACAACACCCAGTCGTGGGAGGTAAGAAGCTTAAGGAGTCTGATGGCCCCTCTCCTAGTACTCGCCCGATCATCCAGGAGGAGGAAGGCGTGGAAGAGGGCGAAGGAGGCGATATGGGAGGAGAGTCAGAAGGCGGAGGAGATGGAGATGGTGATGCTGGTGCCTTAACCTCTGGGCAAGACCCTGAACTGGATGAGGCTCTCCGTCAGGCCTTCGGGGAATCGGAGGAAGAATCGGAAGCGGAAAAGGCAAAGGAGGCGGGCAAGGCTGTGGCTGGTGCCGATCCATCCCCTAAAGGCTCCTCAGCTAGGGTAACTTCGACGGTGCAAGGTGAACTTTTGACTTCCGCCGATTCCATTTTCGATAAGGACTTAGGAATATTTTATGGTTCACTTCCGTCCTGAAATGAGATTCAGGACTTATTGCAGTACCCCACTCCTCCGCAGGGTTTGTATAATAGACGTGCCTTCTCACTTTTCTTTCTTTTTAACTTAACATGTTTCTTGAATTGTGGACCATTGTATGTTCGTAACACTTATCTTTTATTCCAGGGGAAGGCCAGGTGGTTAAAACGTCAGACGTTCGACACCGCCTTGAATAATTCAAGTTGATGAGAGCTTCTGATAAGCCGAAGCCTCTTACTGGTCGTCCTGGGGACGTGGTCAAATACCGTCCTCTTCTTGGGGTCATTGAAGAGAGCATTCAGAAAAAGAAGAGGAGTCGTTCCTTACTTGAGCCTTCCCCTGGTCCGCAGCTTCCTGTTCAGCCTCCTCGTGATACCACGGAGGAGAGCACGGAGTTTATCCCCCCTCCACCTCCTTCTAAGAATCCCACTGTTATCCGTATAAGGCGTCCTGACGTGCCTCGTGACCCCTTTGCCGGTCATCCTGATTTAGATCCAAGCTCTCGGGATATTTCATTTGATGAGGCCACGGGTGAGCACCTCCTTCCCCGCAACCCCATGGTACGAGTGTTAGACGAGGCTAAGTCCCTAGATCTTGATCTGCTTACCACTCGGGTAGTTACCATGGGAGACGAAGCCAAAGCTAATATCGATCGGGTGGCTGAAGAGACCAAGAAGTTAATGAAGTATCATGCTCAATTGGTCAAGGCCGAGGAGGAGATTGGGAGTGCTAATATTCGGTTGCGGCTGAAGGTTGCCGATCAGGCCGAACAGCTTGCCGGTCAAGCCGTTCAGATTTCTCAGCACGAGGAAGCCTCCAGGCGGCTGAAAGAGACCATGGAAAAGGCTAGTAGGGCAGAATTACGGAAGATGGAGGCCGCCTGTAAGGAGCGGATCGACATGGCCATTGCGACAGTGGATGAGGTTCGGAATGCGGATCTCGAGCAGGTAGAGGAGTTGTCTGGAAGGCTTGAGGCCGCGGAGATGGCTCAAGTCAAGTTAAAGGAGGAGATGGAGGAGATGAGGAGGTCTCTCCAGGCTGAATGCTTGCGATACCGATCAGAGAGGGATGTCGTTGTCGCCAAGTTGCAGGCTTCCGAGGCCCGGGTGAAGGAGTTTGAGGAGAATGAGGGGATGATGGACGAGATGATGCAGGACATGTACTTCCGCACTTGGAAGGAGGGCAGCTTGTCTTGGATGGATGACTATCCCCGGGTCATGGCCAAGATATATCTTCGGGCTTTAGAGGAGGGCAGGGTCAATGCGGGTAAGGAAGGTGGAGTGGCTTTTAGTCTGGATGTGGTCACTGCTCAGTTCTCGAAAGAGGAGCAAGCGGCGGTGAAGGAGGGGATGCGGTTGCTTGCTGCGGAGGAAGCGGGTGTGCAACTGGAGGATGAGGATGAAGCGACGGACGCTGGTGAGTTATTCTTCTCTTTTCCTTTTCTTTCTGGGTTTCCATAACTTGATCGTTTATCGTTTGTTTAATGGATTCCTCTTCTGAATTGGACAGGTGGAACTTCCGATCAACATGCTGGAGGCTCCAGCCCTGCGGCCAAGTAGGCTTGGGAAGTTGGTGATGGAGTGTGGACGCAGCTGGTTACTTGTCCGGATTCGGCCGCTTTTTTATTTCTTTTTATCGTTGTTTACGTTAGTCCAAAACATTGATGTGACTGTAATAATATTATTTGCAGAGAATAACTTTGTGTGATTTTATAATATAAGCTGATTTTGTTATGTTTAAATGTTGTTGTCATTTTGATGTGCTGCGTGAGAAGTATAACTATGTATATGCCTGTGATTTTAGTTGTGTTTGATGTTAAGCCTTTGCTTGAAATATAATTTCATGTTTTGCAATGTTAGTGTGATGTATGAATAAGCTATAGTTATGTATTTATATACAAGAGAAGAGAGTACCGCCTTCATGTTTTATTTGCAGGCGGTAGCTTTGAGCGTCTTGTGTAACTGATCATGGATATATCTGAGTACCTTGCCACCCAGTACGCAGGCTTAGATTCTCATGAGTGAATGCTCCCTATTCGGTTTCCTATACTTTAGAGTTTGTTATACAGGATAGGAGAAAAGTATTTAAATGAAATGGAAATATAGAAAAAGTAAAACTTCCAGTCACGGAAGGCCGTCGATGTGCTTAAGTTCGTGGCAAACGGGTTTTGTAGTCACTTTCCCTAACTGTGGGTCTTGGAGACATTTGTCACCCACCTTACGCCTCTGTGGGGAGTTTTCTTTTTTACCACAGCCGCACTTAAGACACATCGGAGCCGAGATCGCGCACGGTAACTACCCGAACCATTATGGTCCGTAATCGTGGGTATTATTCGATTTACCGTGGCCGGCTAGCGTGGGTGCCGTTGGCCGTGAACTACCCCTGGCTGGCCACACCTTATGTTGGGGCTTAAAGTAGGTTCACAGTTGCCGGCGAGCCGAACGCCGTAATGAGCTGCCATCGGCTATAGTCGGCCTTTATGATGACTTATAATCGGCTCATTACAGTTGGCTTTGAGGGCAGGCGCGAGCAATGAGTTAACTCGCAGCAGAGGGATGCTGGAGCAAAAGAGTCTCATTGGCGAGTGCATAGAATCGTAGCGTACCTGTTAGGCCTTGTCCAGATGAGGCCGTGGTGCGTCTTGAGTGGAGATGCCATAAGATTTTGTTCAACAGAAAAGGATAAAGCTTAACAAGCAGCCAAGATATAAAGGAACAAGTTAAAAAGAGACAAGATTTTTTAAAGTGGTTCGGCATGAAAATGCCTACGTCCACTGATTCTCTTTGTTAATTCACTTCATATGGGCAGTACAAGTTAAGAAAAGTATCGACGGAGGTGTCGGATGTTCCATGCCCTCTGGAACACCTCTCCGTCCACTATTGATAAAATATAAGCTCCGTTGTGGAGATCTTTATGAATTACATATGGTCCGTCCCAGATGGGGTCCAGTGCCCCGAGGCGCGGAAAGATTCGCCTGAGGACAAGATCTCCTTCTTGTAAGATGCGATGCTTGACTTTGGAGTTGTATAGTGCTGCCACTTTTTGTTTGTGAGCCGCTGCTTTAAGTGCTGCATCATTTCACCTTTCCTCAATCAGATCCAAAGACATGAGGAGGAGTTCTTCGTTTTCTTCTGGATTGTAGTGGATCCTACGGTGGGAAGGAACAATAGTCTCAACAGGGAGCATTGCCTCCGATTCGTAAGCCAAAGAGAAAGGAGTATGTCCCGTTGATGTTCTGAAAGATGTGCGGTAGGCCCAAAGTGCCGTAGGAAGTTCGTCCACCCAAGCGCCTTTTGACTTTTCAAGTTTCTTCTTGATTAGGGTTTTGAGAATTTTGTTGACAGCTTCGACTTGTCCGTTTGCCTGAGGATAAGCTACTGATGAGAAGCTTTTATGAATTCCATGCTCTTGGCACCAGTCGACGAATTCTTCGCTGTCAAATTGGAGTCCGTTGTCTGATATGATCTTGAGTGGTACTCCGTACCTGCACAGAATATTTTTGATCAAGAAGTTGATAACTTTTGCTGAAGATATTTTATTTAGGGGTTCCGCTTCCACCCATTTGGTGAAATAATCGACTGCCACTATAGCATATTTGGCTCCGCCTCGGCCCGTTGGCAGTTCGCCAATTAAATCAATTCCCTATACAGCAAAGGGCCAAGGGCTGGTCATTTGAGTAATCTCATTTGTGGGTAGTCGAGGAATCTTGGCAAATTTCTGACATCTGTCGCATCTCTTGACGAAGTCTAAGGCGTCTTTGTTTAGTGTGGGCCAGTAATATCCATATCGGAGTATCTTTTTCACCAGAGTCTGCCCTCCAGTGTGATCTCCGCAACTTCCTTGATGGATGTTGAATAAGATTTCCTTGGTTTCCCTTCCAGCGACGCATCTGAATAAGGGGCTAGAGAAGCCACGCCGATAGAGGATGCCTTCTTGTATTGTGTAGTGGGGAGTTTTCCTCAAAATTCTCCTTACTTCATCACGTTTGTCTGGTAGTGTGCCGTCCTGCAAATATTTCCGGATAGGAGTCATCCAAGTTCCTTCTTCGATTGCAGTTATCAGATTCACTTGTTCGAAACTTGGGGCTAGCTGCCTTGAGATGGCTAGTGCTCCGGAAATGGTGCTATTCTTCATACTAGCTTGCTTTGCTAGTTCATCGGCCTCTTGGTTATCTTCTCGAGGAATGTATTTGATTAGATAATGGTCCAATTGATCGAGCAGCAGTTTGGTTTTCTTTAGATATGCTGTGAGTCGTTCTCCTCGTGTCTGGAATTCTCCTAGTACTTGGTTTACGATAAGTTGAGAATCACTATGAAGACATAAAGAATTGACTCCAATTTCTAAGGCAAGCTCCAATCCCGCTAGTACTGCCTCATACTCCGCATCGTTGTTAGTGGTCGCGAATTCCAACCTTAATGCATAGTACAGCTTTCTTCCCCTGGGGGTGATTATCACAATACCTGCCCCCGAGCCTTGTTCGTTCGATGCTCCATCTACAAAGAGGTTCCACTTGATGTTTTTTGCTATTTCAAACTGATCCTTGCCTTTGTTGGTAGTGAATTCGGCAATGAAATCGTCCATGGCTTGCCCCTTGATAGCGGTGCGAGGATGGTAGGTGACGTCATACTGACTTAGTTCAATGCACCATTTGAGAAGTCGTCCAGAAGTGTCGGGACGATGGAGCACCTGTCTTAGTGGCTGATCGGTTAGAACTCTGATGGAGTGAGATTGGAAGTAGTGTCGCAGTTTTCATGACGCGATCAATAAACAATATGCCAATTTCTCAAGTTTAGGATATCTGGCTTCTGCCCCTGTAAATCTCTTACTTATAAAGTATACCGGGCGTTGTGTGCGGTCTTCTTCTCTTACCAGGGCAGCGCTTAGAGCATGAGATGATATAGCGAGGTATAGGTATAGCTCTTCGCCTTCGTTTGGAGTTGAGAGTACTGGTGGTTTCTGAAGGTGTTCGATCAGGTTAAGGAAGGCTTTTAAGCATTCATCGGTCCACTCGAACTTTCCTTTGTCTTTCTTGAGAGCTTCGAAGAAAGGGACGCACTTGTCAGTTGCTTTGGAAATGAATCTGCTTAGGGCGGCCACCTTTCTGTTTAGGCTCTGCATTTCTTTTCGAGTGGAAGGTATCCTTATTTCTTTTAGAGCCCAGATTTGTTTAGGGTTTGCTTCAATTCCTCTGGCATGGACGATGAATCCTAAGAATTTTCCCGACGACACTCCGAAGGAGCACTTTAGAGGATTCGGCTTCATTCCATATCGGCGAAGTACCTGAAACATCTCGCTCAGGTGGCTTACATGATCGTCGGCTCTCCTGGACTTTACCAACATGTCATCCACATATACTTCCATAGTTCGTCCTATTAATTCCGCGAACATCTTGTTGACGAGGCGCTGATAGGTAGCTCCGGCATTTTTGAGTCCAAAAGGCATGACTTTGTAACAATATAATCCCCGGTCAGTGATGAAGCTAGTGTGGTCTTGATCGGGAGCGTGCATGGGAATCTGGTTGTATCCGGAGTATGCATCCATAAAAGATAAAAGTTCGTGCCCGGCAGTGCTGTCCACAAGCTGATCGATTCGGGGGAGCGGGAAGCAGTCTTTCGGGCAAGCGTCATTTAAGTTGGAGAAATCAATGCATGTTCGCCACTTCCCATTAGCTTTCTTTACTAGTACTGGGTTAGCGATCCATTCTGGGTAGATGGCTTCTCGTATGAAGTCATTAGCAAGTAGGTTCTTTAATTCCTCATCGAGGGCTGCTGATCGTTCTGCTCCCATGCTTCTCTTTTTCTGCTTTATCGGTACCTTGGTGGGATCGACGTTCAGCATGTGGCATGCTATGTCTGGGGAGATTCCTGTCATATCGGCGTGTGTCCACGCAAATACATCTAAGTTGTGGCGGAGAAAGTCAATGAGTTGATCCTTCAATTCTGTTTTTAGCTAAGATCCTATTTTTAATAGTCTACTTGAATCATGTTTGTCTACAGATACGAATTCCATGGCCTCCGCAGGCTCAGTGGTAGCCTCCTCCTCCTTATCCCTGGGGTCTAGTTCATTGAAAGGATCGCTGGTGTATCGAAGAGGAGGGGCTTTCTTTAGTTGCTATGCTTCCAAGCTTTTCATGCAGAGAGTAGTCTCTGCATCTTTCCCTTTATTCTTTCTACGGTTATTGCGAAGTTCAGTTACATAGCAATCTCGAGCGGCATCTTGATCTCCTTCAACTTCTCCTATTCCGTTATCTGTTGGGAATTTCATCTTTAGGCACCACGGGGCTAGGACAATTTGGAAGTCAGACAAGGCTGGTCTTCCCAAGAAGGCGTTGTAGGCTGAGTGGTTTTCTATTAGTACGAACGTTTGTTTTCGCACAACGGAGCGGGGATGACTTCCTATTTCGACGAAGAGGTCAAGTTGCCCGAGTGGCATTTTCGCATCTCCAGTGAAACCGTGCAGGGGTTTGTTGCAGGGAGACACATCCTTCATTGACAGCTTCATTTTGTCGAAAGCATGCTTGAATAGGATATTTACGGAGCTTCCTGTGTCTATTAGAATTCGGAAAACTTTAGCTGGACCGAACCAGGCAGAGATGACCATGGGATCCATATGCGGATACTGTCTTCCTTCTAAATCACGCCTACTGAATACGATGTCGTCACTCTCTTTCCGTTTCGGGTGGTGTTCTTCCATAATGGAGTTAACATAGACTTCAGCATTTCTAAGTGACTTGCCGTATCTTTCCATCTCTGCCCAGCTTAGATCGGCGATGTGTGGTCCTCCCGAGATGGTATGGACCACTATCTTCTCTTGACTAGAGCCACTGGTGTTGCGATTCCCTCCGCCTACTTCTGGGACGGGTCGCTTTGAGTTCTCATTGGCAGGAGTTGGAGTCCTGTTCTGACCTTTCACATAGCGTTCCAGCCTTCTTCTTCTAATGTGTTCTTCGATCAAGTCCCGGAGATGGTGGCATTCATTGGTGTCATGTCCGTAGGCTTCGTGGAAGCGGCAGAACTTTCCAGACTTGAGTGCGTTATCAGATTCTTTCTTGTGCGGGGGGCTCTTGTATCTGAGTTTGCCCTGAGTGGCTAGAAAGATGTTTTTGATTGTTTCATTCAATGGAGTGTAGGAGTCAAATCTTGGTCCTGGTCGATATTGGCGTTTTTCAACCTTTCTACCCCCAGCATTGTCTCTAGATTCATTTCTTCGAGTGTCCTTAGCTGCAGCGGGAACCTTGTCCGAAGTTGTCTTACCTTGTTGCCCTGACTGCCTCTCAGTGGCAGCGTCTTCAAGTCTCATATACTTTCCAGCTTCATGGAAGAAATCAGGTAAAGTAGCTGGTTTTTCCTTAGTTAGTCTTCTAGCGAACTTGGTATCTAGGTGTACACCACTACAAAGGGCCATTAGGGTGAGCTTCTCATCGGCATCTTGGACTGCGGCCGCTGCGGCGTTGAACCGGGTTAGATATTGTTGCAGTGTCTCTCCGGATTTCTGTTTGACATTGGATAGAGAATAAGCATCCTTGGGTTGTTCTACATGGATGCGGAACTGGCTAATGAACCTTTCTTTCAACATCTCCCATGAGCTGATAGATCCTTAGGGTAGATGGCAGAACCAGGAGGTAGCTAGATCTGCTAGGAATAGTGGAAAGCATTTACACAGCACCCCTTCTGTTGCTCCGCTCATGAGCATATGCTGGGTGTATCTTTGTAAGTGTACGATGGGGTCGGAAGTTCCCTTGTAAGGTTCCATGGTTGGCATTTTCCATTCCCGAGGGGTGATGGCAGTTTCGATATTGCGGGTGAAGGGGCTGGTGACCCTAGCGCCTATTCCTCGGTCCCTTTGCTCTCGTTGGACGCATTCTCTAAATAATCGTGCCATTCTTTTGTCGGAATTTGGAGCGGATAGAAATGAACTTGGTTCTTCCCTGCGGGATCGATCTTGTCCAGATGACCTGTAGGGATGGTATAGTCTATCACTTCTGACGTTATCCAGTGGTTGCCTCTGGCTGCTCGGATGCATGCTAGGACCAGCTACAGTTGCCCCATGCCTTGATCTTCCCCTGTGGGGTTCTGTTTCGAGCATTTTCATGGGGTCAACTTCGGGCTGGGTTCTAGCTCAGCTCCGTTCAGCGGGGTTTCTATGATTAGGTGGCATGACTGGCTCAGCTACATCCGACCCTCGCCTGGCGCCTCCTCCACTGGGTTCGGTTCCAAGCGCTTCCTCGAGTCGGAGTTCGGGCTGAGTCCGGGCGCGGCCCCTATCATTGTTGTTCCTGTTGATGGCTTCCTCGAAGAGGGAAGACCTTTGCTGTCTCCGACATCCTCCAAATTGAGATTCATCCCATGATTCAGTGTTGCGGTTGGATTCTTCGACATCCCTCAAGCGTGACATGAGTTGGTTCACCAAAGCTTCTTGTTGGGATGCGAAGCGGTTAGTCACTTCCACCACAACTCTGTCTAGGTCTGCTCTAGTGATTACTGCCGGTTGTTCCGCGGCAGGGGCTGTTGGAATTGCCTGATCTACATGTGGCACCGCTACTGTAGTGGGATGGTTCTCTTGATCTGGATCCACTGGATTTGGAGCGCTGCTAGTTGCAACGTTCTTTCCCTTGTTGGCATCTTTTCTTGGCCTGGAAGTCATGTTTCCTAGGCAATGAAGGGTGCTATTGGGAAAGAAGGTTGAATGAGGGAAGCTGAAGCTTCGAGTTCGAAGTTCTTAGTGAAAGCACCAAAAATGTTTGCGCAAAAAATGGGCAAACACCTCCAAGTCATGTGATTTAGTTGATTTTATGTGATTCTTAATGGTTCAGATGAGTTATGTAAATATGAAAAAAGCAAGGGCTGAAATGTAAAAGACACATAGATTTATAGTGGTTCGGCCAGAACGTGCCTACGTCCACTTTATATGCTATTATCTTCTTTGTTTCAGATTACAAGTACAATGCTTTGTGTGCAAGTATATGAAAGTAGTTTGAAAGTTCCTTCCGTGCTTGAGCTCTCAAACTTGTCTGCCATTGTTGTACCCCTGCCCCTCTATTTATAGAGTGAGGTAGGGGGCAGGGGTCTTGAATGTATATAGCTGCTGGTGGGCCCGAGCGGAAGCAATCTGGACTGGCAATCTTCTGGTTCGGCAAAGCTCCATTCGGCTTTGAGCTTAGACCGGTGGTAGGTGTGCATGTGGACCGGCAGTGGAAAAGAGAGGGTTGGTTCGGTGCTTGCTTGGACCGGTAGTAGGAGTGTGAGAGGGGCTGGTCCGGTTAGGACTTTGGTCCGGTCGTGGGTTGGTAGGTTGGTTCGGTGGTGGGGATGAGGCCTTGGTCCGGCAGTTTAGAGGAGGCGTGTTGGTTCGGTATACCGAACCAGTTGGTTCGATATTGGAGGGCTTGGGCCGAATGAGAGCTTGGGGCCGAATGAGCTTCTACATTGAGAATGTTGGATGGACTTCTAGGCTAGTATTGAGCCTTTTGGCTGTCGAACAAAGTGGAGGTTGCGAACCCGGGTGAAACTGTAACTTCTCGGTCTCGAGATCTTCTGGGTGAGAATTCGCCCAACAGTGATAACCTGGATTTTTGTCATCTGGTAATTAGATAATTTACTATTTTTATTTGAATAAATAAGTGAATTCTGGTAATTTAAAATTATCTGGAAATAATAATCCTTATGGAAAATTAACATATGTTAATAGACATATGCAAATGTTATTGAAAATTTAAGTGTTCATATACAAGTGCATATACGTATATATAGAGGAAGCTATTGTGTAACCCGAGCCATTCCTTTGTAATTTGAATTAAATTTGAAATTAAAAGTAAAAACAAATAAATATGTTTCCTATAATATATATATATATATATATATATGTGTGTGTGTATGTATGTATGTATGTATATTGTAAATGGTTAGCTATAGTATAAATCCAATATTAATTTTCAAAGCTATTAAAGGTAAAATCTATATTTTTACAACTACAAAGATAACATATATGTCTATCTATTTGTTAAGGAATTAAATCTCAAGTTTAAAGTGGAATTTAAATAGATTCATACTTTCTTTAAATATATGTATAAGATATATTAAGTATTAAACATATGAAGGCATAACTTATAAATTAAACATGTGTAAACACTTAGTTCTTGCATCTAAACAAATGTAAACCAAATAAGATCATGTAGAAACAAGTGTAAGCTTATCTTTATTTGTAAATACAAGTGGCAGGTCATGTTCTTTTCTTTGAAATAAAAAAAATTTAGACCTTATATTGGGAAAAATGAACCAGACTTCAATTTCTTTCATTTGAGAAACCTGAAGAAAAAAACGAAACATCCTCACAAAGAAATCAAAGCAGATCAAAGTTTTGTCTTGTTTCAAACTGAAATCAAGAAATCTCCAACTTGATTCAAAAGCAAGTTTAAACAAAACTCAAATCTTCATTAGCAATCAAATTCAGATCATCAAGCAGAATTCAAAAAAAAAATTTAAAAACCTGTTAACTGATAGCAAACCAGAAAACAAAAGCCAGATCAAAAGCAAGGCAGCTAATTCAACTTAAAAAGCAACGCAAAAGTCAGGCAAGTTTAAAAGCAAATCTAGTTCAATCAAAATGCTAAGTTCCCAAGTTCTCAGAGCATTTCCAGGTTTCACTATCTCTACCATCTGACACAGGTGAGTAACAATACTTTTTAAAACTTAAGTATAAAATTGGTTGCATGTTTATATCTGAAAATAAGTATGTTGTGAATATATATAAATGAGTTTCTGTGTATATATATGAATGTTTAAATGTGTGCATATATCTGTGTTTCCTGTTTTTAGTTTCCAGGTTCAAATTTTACCAAATTTTCAATATCTCTTGATCCAATTACTGTTAGGACTTAGGATTTAAACTAAAGTTGTTCGTTTAATCATGAATAAGAGTTTACATTTTTATTTAAATGAATTAAATTGAAACTGCTCTGGAAAACAAATTAGAACAGGGAAGGTTGAGTTTTGTAGAAATTCAAATATCTTAAATCATTGTTTCAGGCATATGATCTGAAACATTTTCTAAATTCATGATTTTTAGAAGTAAAATTATAATTTTTAGTTTGGGTTTGAATGTGCATTCTGGGTATGAATTGGATTTGAGTTTTTGGGAATTTCTGATGTTCTCAAGGGTTTGGAAGTTCGAGGTTTCTTCTTGTGGATGATCACTGTAGTGGAGGCGGCGATCATTTTAAGTCTGTAGACCTAGTTTAGTGGGTGATCGAGAATTGGTGCATCACAACATCTTTGGTGCATCGAGTTCGTCGGAACTCTAGGAATGGGAAGAGGGGATGTTGGCAAAGTCGGGACTGGAGTCTCTGGCGTTCTGGTGATCGGCAGGGGGAGGACGAGGAGGTTATCCAGGTTTGGGTTGGTTCCAGGTTAAAGCTTGAAAGCTCGATTTCGATTTTGAGTTGTTGTCGAAGTTTTGGTGATCGAGTTTTGGTATGAGGATGATCGTCGACTTGTGAGGATTATCGCTGATGGTTGGAAGCGGCGGCATCGCTTACATGTGCACGGTGCATGTTTTGACCTTTGATGAAGTTTTGGGTTGAAGCAGGGAAGTGGACTCGAGTTTTCTCGAGTAAATTTCAGGGATAGCTCAAAGATGTAGGGTGTTTGACTCGAAGACTTTTAGGCGTGTCTCGGGTGAAACTGTTGGTTACAGGTTTTTAAGCCTGTTAGTGTTTTAAATTTTGAAATGAATTTGAAATTTAAGGAAAGCTCTTAAATAAAGTTTTAAACCCAATTTAATGTATGGATTCAAATTAACTTTTGCATCTTAGTCTTAAAAATAAATAAAGTTTGGAAATTTAAATTGTTTAAACAAGTTTAAATGTTGAAGGTATATTTTTCCAATGAAATGTTTAAAACTTTATTTACATATTCTTTATAAAAGTTTCGTTAACATTCGATTTTAAAAAGGTATTATAAAATTGAATTAAAATTTGGTTATAGTTTAAATTTGTTAATCATTTTAAATCTTAAATTTGAAATGAAATTTGAAAGTAGATTTTAAAATGAAATGTTTTTAATGCGTATGTTAATGAAATTAAGTCATTAATAAAAGAATGATTTATCTTAAAAATAGTTTAGGTACAATGATTAATGTTGATTAAGTCAATTAATTAATTAATGATTTAGTATTAATTAATTAGTAATTATGGACGATTAGTTAGTAAATTAAGGGTTAATTTGTTAAGTAATTAAGGTTTAAGTTAATTAATTAAGGAATAATTAATCTGTAATTAAGAAATCATTAATTGGATAAGATTAGATAATTAATTAATGATTTAATATCAATTAAATTGTAATTAATAATAATTAATTTAAGTTTAAGCTTAATTACTTAAGAGAAGTAATTAAAGAATTGTTAATAGTTAATGAAGACCATTAACTTGGGATTATTAAATAATTAATTAACATGATTAATTTTAATAATTAATTAGATTACTTAATTAAAGATAATCATTTGTGGAAATTTTTTAAGTATAATTACTTAATGTATAATTACTTAATGAAGTAATTAGTGATGATAAATATATGATGTAATTAATTATAGATTGGAAATAGTTTTGGGTTGGAATGGTTAAGAATAATTGATCTATGTGATCAATTAAAGTTTAATTACTTAATGTAATTAAAATTAATCAAGGAGGATTAATTAAGATGAATGATTATTGGATGATTAATTAATTGGTTTGTAAATAATTATTAAGCAGGATTTAAAAGTAATTAAAGTAATTAATTAATTAAATTGAGGTTAGTTAAATTAATTAAAGATGGTATGGTTGATTCATCTTGCTTATGAATGATTGAATGATATTGTATGTCTTATATTAGATGATATCAACGGTAAGTGATGTGTGATGCTATGTGATAAAATATGTTGGGATCAACAATGACATCCTGTATTTAAAGTTGAATTGTTTTTCATTTTAAATAACTTGGTTAAGATTACATGGGATTCGAAGAGATCGGAGTCGGGTATTAGTAAATTCCCGAAACCACTTCGATTCTTTAAAAATTGATTTGTGAATCAATAGGCTGAAATGGAATAATTTAAATGACTAGACCATTTAAAATTAAGTAAAGGTACTTAGGGTTTGATTTGTGAATATAAGTATTGACTATAACAAGTTACCCCGGGTTTATATAGTTGTATGCTTTTGTATTCCTTCTTAGATGGGTTTACTCACGCTGGTTTCCAGCCTGATCCGGGTGTTACTTTGATGTAATGCCCGGGTCAGACCGAGTATTACAGATTCCATGTAAGGACGTACTGGAGCTCAGAAGGCGAGCTGGATGGCAGGAACGTATGGAGAGTATTCCACTGTGTTATATTGTTATTTATCTGGGACATGTTATTTTAAACTATCCAGTAATTGTGAAATGTTGTAACTCTGATGTATTAAAATGTAATTAACTGATACAGCTTTCTTTGTGTAAAGAATATTATTTGATATTTTATTTTATCCGCTGCGAATGTGAGATTCTGAGTTTGGTTTTCTGTTTCTTCTTGTTCTATCTCTTTTCTTCTTTTCCTAACTATCTAGAATTTTCGGAATCAAAATTTCCGGGTCGTTACATTTGGTATCAGAGTAGAAGATTAAGCGAGAACCTTGGCTTTGGTGGGATTACTCATTAAGGATAGGGTCAATGGTATCCTAGAATGAGTTGAGTGTGTGTGTGTATGAGAGCGTACTTGTTATTTTCTTACATAAAGATTTTAAACGATTTTATATTAGAATATATTTTGATATATAAATTAATATTTCTTTCTAATAAATATTAAGGTAATTGGTTGTTAAATTATTGGAATTAAATTAAGTGGTAATAGAAATACAAGCAAATTGAAATTGAATAAACATAAGTTTGAAATGGATTCAAACTGAAATTAAAATCTTGAATTTGGAAAAAAGTTTCAGAATAAGATAATAATGAATGGTTTCCAGAGATGATAATCTTGGTTATTATCATAAATGATTATTGTGTTTAATAATAAAATGTGTGTATAAATGAGTAAACAAAATGAAATGTTTTAAGGAAGTAAAACATTTGGGTAAGTATGACTTATGATTGGAACTGAAGATGATATAAATTGTGAAGTTTTAAATCTAGGTCCAGAAATTTGAAAATTTGTTTCAAAATGATAAAGAAATAAAGATAATGTTATTTAATGTATTTGAATGAAAGGGTCCTATTTCAAATAAGAGTTGTTTGAAATGTAAAGGGATTTGTTTTGAATTAAAACCAAAGGTGGTTTAAAATTTAAGGATAACTTGGTGTGTGAAGGAAATAAATATGTATAAATGAGGGTTATACTAGTATCAAAGATAATTTGAAATAAACTCTAAATGTTGAATTTTAAATTTGGAATGAGATGTGATAACCAAAGTGATAAGTTTTTGAACTTAATAAGTGGGAAGATTATTTATGAGAAGTTTAAAATTTGGAATGGAAATTCAAATTGGGTAAAGTAGACCAGATTAAGCAAATTGAATTTAACTTTGGAAAGTTAAATAAGTTAATACACAACCAGAATTGGAAATTTCAAGATGAAATTGAGATTTGACTTGGAAAGTTAAATGGTTAATTTGAATTGGGAGTTTGTATGATCACAAAATGGGTTTGAGATATGGAAATTGGAAATAGATGGATGCTTTAAAATAATTTGGATAATATTATCCTATTGGTATCAATAATCTTTAAATTGAGAATTAGATTTTTTTTTCAAATGAATGAAGAAATGGATTGTGGTAATTTATCCATTATTGAAGTAGAAGGGAAATTTAAACTTAATTTGAAATTAAGGATATGAAATTCCTTTGAACTTAAGATTTGAATGTTAAGAACTGAATTTGTAAATTAAAATTGTTTTGAACTCTTACTAGAACCTTGTAATGAGTTAAGTAAGGATAATCTAAAATGGAATTTTGAAATTCGGACTCAGAATTAAATTGTTTAAAGATTTAGATTATTGATTTAAAAATAAAGGGATTAAATCAACATTTAAAAATTTAACTCGAATTTGTATAATTTGGGATGGATTAAATTTGAAATTTGAATTGAATTAGTTCAAATTGAATTTGATTTGAGTTAATTGGAATTGGGATTGAAGATGTATAAGTTTAAAAATTAAAATGGAAGATTTGAATTGGATAGTTTGAAATGAAATTGAAGTTGAATGAGTTCAAATTCAAATGGGAATTGGAATTAATTCAAACTGAAATTGATTCGAAATTGGAATGGGTTCAATTTGAAATTAACCCGAATTAATTAATAATTTGTAATTGTGATTAAAGTTGAATAGGTTTAAAATTCAACTAGAATTTGATTTGAAAATTGGAAAGAAATTGAGAATTAATTCAACTTGAATTGGGATAAATCAATTTCAATGGAAATTGAAGTTATTTAAATTGGAATTGAGTCAATTTAAATAGAAGTGGAAATTTAAATTGAGTTGATGAAAATGGAGGTTGGGAAGTGAACAGTTTTGACTCTGGACTATGCTAAAAAAAATTGTTTTAGTACAAATCTATTTTTCCAAGCTATTTACTATATATACAACCTTTCTTATTAAACCCAAAACTATCTTACACTTATTTTATAACTACTTTTGGAATTATTTAACTATTTTGCAACTGTTTTACAAACTAATTACTATTTTTCAACTACTTTATAACTAATTACTATTTTACAACTATTTTGCAATTATTTAAAATTTCTATAACTATTTGACTATTTCCCAACTATTTTACAATTACTTAACTATTTTACAGCTATTTTACAAACTAATAATTATTTTTCAACTACTTATCTATTTTAAACTTTTCAAGCTATTTTCTAAATTTAAGCTGGACAGAGTTCAAACTGTTTATGATTAAATATCCATTTGAGATAAAAATTGAGGTGATAATCCAAATGAGGATTTAAGCAATTGTGAGTAAGTGAATGAAAATCAAAGTGAAGGTGAATAGAAAGAGAATTGATTTGGCTAATAATCAATGAAGAAAAAAATACGTAGGATGTATGTATATTATTCTATTCGCATAGTGGTTTGATCCAGATTCGAGCATAGAATTTCGAGATAGTATATCGATTCGAGTTGCGATTTTTCACTCGATTTTCGATGGCGAACCTGGATATGGATTGTTGATTGGTTCTGGATATTCTCTATCATAGTTATGGCTATGCGAGGAGAATGACGGTTTCTAATCAAGAAACCAGATTTGAGCCCGCACTAGGAAGTCGGGTGGACGATACTAGTTCGGAAATGAAATTATGTGATCGAGTGAGCGATCAGATTGATATAGCGTACGGATGATATGTGTACATCGTACGGGTTTGAATAAAATTGATACAGGGAATTTATGGATAAGAAATGTGAAATGGTTTTTGAAATGAAAGGTATATTTTGTGAAATATATGATGAAGTAAAGTGGAAATTGGATATTTCTATTGTAAAAATTACTTTTTTGGAAGTAAGTAAACTGGTAAGTGACTTTATAGAGTAATCAAATTTGAATATTTGATTTGGAATAAAAAAAAGTTATATATCTTTGTTATATAAAATAAATCTCTCATGGTTGAATCTATTGTCGGAAGGAAAGGATTTTTGAAAGTGTTTGAAGTATAAAAGGGAATTTATACAAGTTGAAATGATCCAAAGATTTTAAAGTTATATATATTTATATATATAAAGGATCTTATAAGAATGATTTTGAGAAAAGGTTTCTGGAACATATGGATTTGGAAAGGCTTATGATTTTTGGGAAAAAAAAATCAATTTTGGAGATTTGAAAAGCCTGGTTGAGAATTATCGATTTTGGGATAATCGATTTTGTGAAAAGGAGAGTTATTTGAGATTCATACTAGGTATATTGGAAGATACTATATGTGTACAGTATAAAGTATTTTGAAAATGGCTCTGGGGAAAAAGGCGCTCCCTTGAAGTGAACTTCTCAGGAGTGCCAGAGGTTGGTACTGCCTTGAACGCTAAGGGAGGGTTCTAATGTTGATCCTGTGAGGAGTCCGGAAAAAACTAGTTCCTGAGGATTTTGTGTAGTGTGTAGTGTGTAGCGGAAGTCGAGGGTGCTGATGCCTGCAGAGGCATTTGGGCTATGCTGTGACGACAGTGTAACTAGATGTCACTGCGATCTACTGCCGACCGTAGCGAAAGTCGTGTGCACCGCTGAGAGCCAACAGTCGACGTTTGATTTTATATCGGTAGACTGCAACCTATGATGACATAGAAAAAGTCGTGTTTGCTGCTGAGAGCCAACAGTCTACGTTTGATTTTACATCGGTAGGCTGCGACCTATGTGGGAGTGGAGAAGTTTCATTCTTTCGGCAGCGAAATTCGAGGGCACTGAGGCCTACAATTATATGGGCTTTTGTTGTGACAGCAATGTAATCTCGGTTGTAGCTGTGATCTGTAGCGGGTTCCATGGCGTAATCGAGGGGCGCGAAGGCCTACAGTTATCTATGGATTTTGCCAGGATGGCAACGTAACCATCGGGTTTACTGCGACTATGGATGGGGGCGATGATTTCCAGAGCATTCTCACCAAAGATATTCCCTCTATTTTCAAAACTGTTTTCTATATTTTCAATAAAATTATTTTCCAATTATTTTCACTCGATGTTAAAAACGGGTTCACTAAGTACTTATAGATTTTCAGTCCTACGCCTGATCAACGTATAACCGAATTTCTATGAGAACAAGGATGGACTGGTTGAGACATCAAGTTATAAAAAGTATTTTTATAAAGCTATTTTTGTAGTACTATATAGATTTTAAAGTGTTTTAAAAATGATCAAAGTAAATTTATCTGATTTTAGGCATTTTAATAATTCTGGCTTCATTTCTTTTCGAAGACGAAAAGATTCAAAAGGGGAAGGAATGTGATAATCCCGATTTTTGAACATCTGGTAACTGGATAATTTACTGTTTTTATTTGAATAAATAAGTGAACTTTGATAATTTCAAATTATTTGGAAATAATAATCCTTTTGAAAAATTAAAATATGTTAATAGACATATGAAAACGTTGTTGAAAATTTAAGTGTGTTCGTATACAATTAAATATACGTATATATAGAGGAAGCTATTGTGTAACCCGAGCCATTCCTTTGTAATTTGAATTAAATTTGAAATTCAAAGTAAAAACAAATAAATATGTTTCCTATTATAACATATATATATATATGTATGTATGTATGTATATATATTGTAAATGGTTAGCTATAGTTTAAATCCAATATTAACTTTCAAAGCTACTAAAGGTAAAATCTATATTTCTACAACTACAAAGATAACATATATATATTTGTTAAGGAATTAAAGCTCAAGTTTAAAGTGGAAATAGATTCGTACTTTCTTTAAATATATGTATAAGATATATTAAGTATTACACATATGAAGGCATAACATATAAATTAAACATGTGTAAACACTTAGTTATTGCATCTAAACAAATATAAACCAAATAAGATCATGTAGAAACAAGTGTAAGCATATCTTTATTTGTAAATACAAGTGGCCAGTCATGTTTTTTTCTTTGAAAAAAAATTTAGACCTTAAATTGGGAAAAATGAACCAGGCTTCAATTTCTTTCATTTGAGAAATCTGAAAAAAAATGAAACATCCTCACAAAGAAATCATTGCAGATCAAAGTTTTATCTTGTTTCATACTGAAATCAAGAAATCTCCAACCTGATTCAAAAGCAAGTTTAAACAAAATTAAAAGCTTCATTAGCAATCAAATTCAGATCATCAAGCAGAATTCAAAAAAAAAACAAATTTAAAAACCTGGTAACTCATAGCAAACCAAAAAACAAAATCCAGATCAAAAAGCAAGGCAGCTAATTCAACTTAAAAAGTAATGCAAAGGTCAGGCAAGTTTAAAAGCAAATCCAGTTCAATCAAAATGCTAAGTTCCCAAGTTCTCAGAGCATTTTCAGGTTTCATTATCTCTGCCATCTGAGACAGGTGAGTAACAATACTTTTTAAAACTTAAGTATAAAATTGGTTGCATGTTTAAATCTGAAAATAAGTATGTTGTGAATATATATAAATGAGTTTTGGTATGAGGATAATCGTCGACTTGTGAAGATCATCGCTGATGGTCGAAAGCGGCGGCATCGCTGGTACATGTGCATGGTGCACATTTTGACCTTTGATGAAGTTTTGGGTTGAAGTAGGGAAGTGGACTCGAATTTTGTTGAGTAAATTTCAGGGATAGCTCGAAGATATGGGGTGTTTGACTCGAAGACTTTTAGGTGTGGCTCGGGTCAAACTGTTGGTTACAGGTTTTTAAGCTTGTTAGTGTTTTAGATTTTGAAAAGAATTTGAAATTTAAGGCAAGCTATTAAATAAAGTTTTAAACCCAGTTTAAAGTATGGATTCAAATTAACTTTTGCATCCTAGTTTTAAAAATAAATATAGTTTGGAAATTTAAATTGTTTAAACAAGCTTAAATGTTTAAGGTATATTTTTCCAATGAAATATTTAAAACTTTATTTACATAAAATTCTTCATAAAAGTTTCTTTAACATTATATTTTAAAAAGGTTTTATAAAATTGAATTAAAATTTGGTTATAGTTTAAATTTGTTAATCATTTTAAATCTTAAATTTGAAATGAAATTTGAAAGTAGATTTTAAAATGAAATGTTTTAAATGCATATGTTAATGAAATTAATTCATTAATAAAAGAATGATTTATCTTAAAAATAATTTAGGTTTAATGATTAATGTTGATTAAGTCAATTAATTAATTAATGATTTAGTATTAATTAATTAGTAATTATGGACTGTTAGTTAGTAAATTAAGGGTTAATTTGTTAAGTAATTAAGGTTTAAGTTAATTAATTAAGGAATAATTAATTTTAACTAAGAAATCATTAATTGGATAAGATTAGATTATTAATTAATGATTTAAGATTTATTAAATTGTAATTAATAATAATTAATTTAAGTTTAAGTTTAATTACTTAAGAGAAGTAATTAAAGAATTGTTAATAGTTAATGAGGATCATTAACTTGGGATTATTAAATAATTAATTAATGTGATTAATTTTAATAATTAGTTAGATTAATTAATTAAAGATAATTATTTGTGGAAAAAAATTTAGTATAATTACTTAATGTATAATTACTTATTGAAGTAATTAGTGATAATAAATACAGGATGTAATTAATTATAGATTGGAAATAGTTTTGGGTTGGAATGGTCAAGAATAATTGATCTATGTGATCAATTAAAGTTTAAGTACTTAATGTAATTAAAATTAATCAAGGATGATTAATTAAGATGAATGATTATTGGATGATTAATTAATTGGTTTGTAAATAATTAATAAGAAGGATTTAAAAGTAATTAAAGTAATTAATTTAATTAAATTGAGGTTAGTTAAATTAATTAAAGATGGTATGGTTGATGCCTCTTGCTTATAAATGATTGAATGATATTGTGTACCTTATATTAGATGATATCTATGGCAAGTGATGTGTGATGCTATGTGATAAAATATGTTGGGATCAACAGTGACATCCTGTATTTAAAGTTGAATTGTTTTTCATTTTAAATAACTTGGTTAAGATGACATGGGATTCGAAGAGACCGGAGTTGGGTATTAGTAAATACCCGAAACCACTTCCATTCTTTAAAATTGAATTGTGGAATCAATAGGCTAAAATGGAATAATTTAAAAGACTGGACCATTTGAAACTAAGTAACGGTACTTAGGGTTTGATTTGTGAATATAAGTATTGACTATAACAAGTTACCCCGGGTTTATATATGTTGTATGCTTTTGTATTCCTTGTTAGATGGGTTTACTCACGCTGGTTTCCAACCTGACCCGGGTGTTACTTTGATGTAATGCTCGGGTCAGACCGAGTATAACAAATTTCCAGGTAAGGACGTTCTGGAGCTCAGGAGGCGAGCTGGATGGCAGGAACGTATGGAGAGTATTCTGCTATGTTATATTGTTATTTATTCGGGACATGTTGTTTTAAACTGTCCAGTGATTGTGAAATGTTGTAACTCTAATGTATTAAAGTGTAATTAACAGATATAGCATTCTTTGTGTAAAGAATATTATTTGATATTATATTTTATCCGCTGCGAATGTGAGATTCTGAATTTGGTTTTCTATTTCTTCTTCTATCTCTTTTCTTCTTTTCCCAACTATCTGGAATTTGCGGAATCGAAATTTCTAGGTCGTTACATTGAACAAAATTGCCCATATCGTCTAACTCTAACGATCAACAAGATGATGGTCTTCGTGATTGTAACTGGAGCTTGCTGGTAGGACAATGATCATCGGAAAAATACTAAATGAATTTTTTTATTTTGTGGTGATGGTACCCTGGAAGGCGCTGGTGGGTCAGATCTTGGTTTCATGGTGATGTTGAGTTTCTGGTGATATGGTGGGTTGTTTAAATGAAATATGGTGAAGATAAGGTGGCAGTGCAATGTACAGTTCAATGTGCAGGCAATTTTAATGAAGCAAGTATTGACAGAAAGGAATTGTGAAGATGTAAGAAATTGTGGAACTGAGAATTGTAATGCAAGAATTATCAAGAAATTAACTGGAAAATTAGATCAAGCTTAGAGTTTGTAATGGTATTGAACTAAGATTTGATTTAAAAAAAATCAAAAGCATGCAATAACAGAATTGAAATGATTTTATAACAAGAATGGTATACGGCAGAGACAAAGAACAAGTAATAAGTTGCTAGAAATAACATGAACAGAAGTTGTAATTTGCAGGAAGAAGAAGAACAGGCAATATATCAACCGGAAAAGGAAACGTGTAGATTTTTGAACTGGAATTTTATTCCAAGAGAATCAAGAACTGACTGAAATCCTATTGCTGATTAACGAAATATAGCAAAAATGAAAGAAATTATATGGAATAGATGAACGCAGAATTTAGGCACAGGATTTAAAATTTCAAGTGATGAACAAGAAAACACAAGGAACTATAACAAGTTGTAATAAAAGCATAGTGCAAGAATCAAGAACATGCTTTTCAACTATTGGAAATGAAAAACAAGAACTTAAAAAAGATGTATGTATGCAAGGAATTTAACAAACAGAGAATTAAAATGGCAAGAAGTACAATATGAACTAATAATTGGAATAGAGTTTGTAACTAACAAATTAAATAAAATAGCTAATGAGATTTATAAGAGAAGATACCGATTTAAAGAAATTACAACAGAACTGAAAAATGAAAAACTAAAGATTGATGAAGAAGATAATTGCTTCAGATTTTCCACACATTGCAAATGTCTATACCAACATATATATAGACACTTCACTTGACTCAACTTGGCCCAAATAAAACCCAGATAAGAAGTGATCAATCTTTTTATGGCTGTTACAACTCCTCTCCCCTTAAAAAACGACCTTGTCCTCAAGGTCGGGTGATAAACCAGTCATTGTCCATGACACTTTACATGCAGCTTTTTGGCCAATTCGATAGATCAACCGCCATTATGCTTATAGCTACTATGATAGTATAGCCGACTAATGTTCCCTAACTGCTACAGCCATCTTGCCTTCTTTATCATACCATATTTCACAATCTAGTTCTCTAACTACTGTCCCCAAACAATTCCACCACCTCACCAACATTATTCAAAACTGTCATCCACCATCATATGCTCTAGTAGATTTATACCTACAACAACATCTACAAACTACCTCAAATCAACCCATCGGATCAACTTCCCCAAAACATTATCAAACTACAACGCCCCACAAACACCATCAACCACCTACCTGTTATGCAATCCTACATATCACACCACATCTTTGGCCTACATACTTCATTACCAGTGCCTTCTTACTATCACCTACATCTTCACCACAAATATACCATATACCACAGTCGCCTCATCGCCATATCTTACTGCTATACATAGTGCACCATTGCCTCTTCATACTACTACTCCTGATCAACCATTCTTTACATTCCAGCTAATAATACACTACCAGAGCATACATCAACAATCAAAACACCCTAGCCACTTCCTTCCATTAGATAGCAATCATAACTATGTGGACATTTCTTCTACAACTATGCATGGTCCTAATATTCAACAGATAAGTGCTCATACCCCACCTTACATTGCTGCCACACCATCATCTACATTGCTATCTCCTACAGGCAGAACCATCACTGTTTTATCAAACCATGATCATGTTAAATTCCCTGTTGTCACCAATCTTAACTCCACCAAACCACCTGATCATGTCTTAACCACTTCAGTCAACCTCTTTATATACATGTTTCATTACCTCTCTATCAAACAAAACACAGAGCACAACCTCCATAATTAGCACATCACTTTCATTATCCCTCTTATCACCACTATTAGCAGTTACCTCTCATCATCCCAACAACCACCACGGTACTACTATTCCTCCTTCCTACTCTTCAACCATCACCAAAAACAAGCCTTAAAAGCCTCGACCTGAAATCCACATTAAATGGCAACTCCATCCCATCGGTACATTATAGATCAATTCCAGTGTACTTCATACACCACCTCACCGGCTAATGAATCACCACCGGGATCGAATATAAAAATAGTCACTTCATTATGATGCTTTCTACAACATACATGCCATTCAAATGCAATGTGAGCATTGTTCTTCATAGTCGAATTTGAAGCAAGATACACTCAACGATTTGACTTAGGCTATCAAATCCATTAGTTGCATTCTTGTCCTCCTTTATCTTTTCTTTTGATATATTTTCATCAATTTTAGCTTGCCCATCCAATTCCTCACAATTAAATTGTTTTCCATTTAATTCATTATCAATTTCCAAAACAACATGCTTATCTTCAACTTTGAGCTTACCACTCTCACCATTGCCTACACTTGACCGAAGGACATTACCATTGCTTGTATCATGTTCAGTCTCAAAACTGGGCTTACCACTCACATCATCAAATTCAATAGTTGAAGGAATAGAAATTCTTGGCTCTGAACAATGAATCGTTGGCATACAAACTAGATTGACAGTGGTATATGGGTTAGATAGCAAAGGTTCTAGTTGATGATCAGCAGCAGTCTCGTCATCTTTGGATTTGCCAACACCCTCTTCTTCATTTCCAATCAAATTTCCTAAGTCCACAACCCCACCATGTATATAAACCTGGTTTTTACATTGATGCCCCATATGCATATTTTCATTATAGCCACAACTTAGTTCATCTCTTCTCCTTTCCACCTCCTCAGGGTTGAATCTGACCATAATTTCTTCCTTGAATACTTGCCATGATCTATGATTTTGCACATTCTTTGTATACCAGATATACCATCGCATTGGCTCCTTATTGAGATAAAAGTAACACATATCCACCCAAAATGTTTCATCTGTTTGATGAAATCTGAAGTATTGCTCCACCTGTCTGATCCAATCAGCCACTCTCTCCTCATTATCAAACACAGTAAAATCAAGCTTGCGGGTGGTCATTGGTGTATTTCTTGGATCAGGGTAGTAGTGATTTTGTAAGGTGTTCTATACCCATAAGGTAGTGGAGGTACTTGAGGATAGCTTAGGAAGTTCTGATGATTTCTTGGTGGGGTTTGCAGGCATTCTTGGAGGATGTGGCTATAGTACTGGCTGAGGGTACATAGGGACTTGCATAGGGTAAGGGTTTAGGTAATTTGAGGAATGTAGTGGTGGTGTAGGCTGTTGTGGAAAAGGATGGAAGTGTTGATTCTTGATTCCCTGAACATCTTGAGCTAAAGTGATGAGTGTATTGCATATAACATCATAATTTGTATTCAAATCTTGATTTAACTGCTCCAAATTTTTGATAGATTGCTCGCATGGATCTTTTGAAAGACGAGGATCAAAAATATACTCATCTTGAGGCTCTAATACCAAATTGTAAGGCGCTGGTGGGTCTGATCTTGGTTTCATGGTGATATGTGAGTTTCTGGTGATGTGGTGGGTTGTTTAAATGAAATATGGTGAAGATAAGGTTGCAATGCAATGTACAATTCAATGTACAGGAAAGTTTAATGAAGTAAGTATTGAAAGAAAGGAATTGTGAAGATGCAAGAAATTGTGGAACTGAGAATCGTAAGCAAGAATTATCAAGAAATTAACTGGAAAATTAGATCAAGCTTAGAGTTTGTAATGGTATTGGACTAAGATTTGAATTAAAAAAATCAAAAGCATGCAATAACGGAACTGAAATGATTTATAACAAGAATGGTATATGGCAGAGACAAAGAACAAGTAATAAGTTGCTAGAAATAACATGAACAGAAGTTGTAATTTGCAGGAAGAAGAAGAATAAGAAATATATCAACCGGAAAAGGAAATGTGTAGAACTGTGAACTGGAATTTTATTGCAAGAGAATCAAGAACTGACTGAAATCCTATTGCTGGTTAATGAAATATAGAAAAAATGAAAGAAATTATATGGAATAGATGAACGCAGAATTTAGGCACAGGATTTAAAATTTTCAGTGATGAACAAGAAAACACAAGGAACTATAACAAGTTGTAACTAGTAATAAAATCATAGTGCAAGAATCAAGAATATGCTTTTCAACTACTGGAAATGAAAAACAAGAACTTAAAAAAGATGTATGTATGTAGGAATTTAACAAACATAGAATTAAAATGGCAAGAAGAACAATATAAACTAATAATTGGAATAGAGTTTGTAACTAACAAATTAAGTAAAATAGATAATGAGATTTACAAGAGAAGATACCAATTTAAAGAAAATACAATAGAACTGAAAAATGAAAAACTAAAGATTGATAAAGAAGATAATTGCTTCAGATTTTCCACACATTACAAATGTCTATACCAGCATATATATAGACACTTCACTTGAATCAACTTAGCCCGATTACAACACAAATTAGAAGTGATCAATCTTTTTAGGGCCGTTACACACCACGTCGAACTAGGGTTCGAAAGTCAAGCTGGAATGATGATATTCGCGAGGAAAATGCATCGCCAATGGTGGATTTTGGGTGATCGCGATAAGGGGATATGGATCATCGAAGTGTGGAGTAGTCTGGGGTAGGTCGGCAGGGGTGCTGGTGGTCCAAGGCGATGGCTAGGGTGGTTTTTCGATTTGGTTGGGTTTCTATGAAAATCGATTTTGCTCAATTTTGAATCGCGTCATGATTTATGAATTTGGGTGTATCGTTCGTCTGAGTGGAGCATGGGTGACATGTCGATGACCGGAGTGATGATCGGAGTTGGCCAAACCCATCGTACACGTGCACGATATATCACTATATCCGGTTGCTCAAGATAATTTGGGGGTGAAACGTTAGCCTCGGGTCCATGCTCATGTAAATGAAAGGAAGCCTCGAAGTAGTGATGTGTACAAGTTGTCTCGGGTAGATTGGGTATTTGCTCGGGTAAAAAAATGAATTTGTCTCGGGTTTGGAAATTTTATAAGTTAAAAATTTAAAATAAAACAAGTTTTTATTAAATCAAGTTGTAAACTTTTTCTGATTCATCCTTGAAACATAATAAATGTTTTAATTTAGTTTTGGGATAAGATTAAAGTAAATTATTTTTAAAGTTAATTAAGTTAAGCTTAATCAAGAAATTAATTTAAAAGAGGATGATGTTTATAATTTGATGTTTGATTCTAAAGCCTTAAGTTAGTTTATGGATTAATACTAATTTTTTTCCAAAGATTTAAGATTTAAAGATTAAATGCTTTTAAAAGTTAATTGATGAACAATTACCTTGTGAAATAAAAATTAAGTTAATTACTTTGTCAATTGATTTAAAGGCAAATTACTTTGTGTAATTAAATTAAAGCTATTTTTCTTTGTGAAATTTATTTGAGGCTAATTAATTATTGTAATTAAAGGGTTATTAATCACCTAAAGGTAATTACTTAATTTAAAGTAATTGATTAATGAACAAAGTGGATTAATCAAGTGATTAAAAAATAATTAATTTAAGGATGATTAATCTATGTGATTAATTAATTAAGCTAATTAATTTAAGGATAATTAATTAATATGATAAATCAATTAAGATAATTAATTTGGGGATAATTAATTAACAAAGATTAATTAATGATAAGTAATTAAAGAGTAACTAATTACTTAAGGATAATCACTTATTGTAATTAATAAAGGATAATTACTTAATTAAAAGTAATAAAGTTAATGATTAAGGTTGACTAATTAAGTAATTAAAGGACAATTACTCGAAGAAATTAACTTATGATTAAGGATAATCACTCATTATAATTAATTAAGGATAATTAATTAATAATAATTAATTAAGGTCTAATTAATTATTGTGATTAATTAAATGATTAAAGGTTAAATAATTATTGAATAAAGTTTAATTCTTCAAATGGGTTGTAATTAATTTAATATTAATTAACCAGGATTGGTGTTTATTCATAGGTAGTTAGCCTGATTTAAGTTAATTGGATAATTAATTAATTTTGCTTATGGATGTATGAATTGTATGAATGCCTTGAGTTAGTCTGTAATGATTCTATGATGTGGATTGTTTGGATAGAGCAATGTGTGTGTATTATTTATCTGTAATGTATTTACACATTTATCTATGATACATTTACATATCTATCTGTGAACCTGTGAATGAACGATATGCGTTATAGATTATACCGCTTATCAACATAGATGTGCTTGAATATGTGATGTGATGATTGACGATATGACACTATTGGGTAAAACCCCTGGACTACACCATACACAGACAAATATGGATTGCACGAGGGAAATCGTTAAGTCACAGATTTTAGAAAATAATTTTTAAATTGAATTTTGAATTCAAATAGTTTGAAATAGATTTGGGTTAAATATAAAAAGCTTTCAAAAAGGAGTTTCAAAAATAAAAGTTATTTTGAATAACTTGATTAAGTTTTGAAATTTAAATAATTTGATTTAAATTTGAATTCAAAATTTAAAATTGAATTCTATGTTTGGAAACGATGGTTTAAAGATGTTATACAAGTTATATATTGGTTAAACCATTTTAAATGTATTGATTTGGGAATTTGAATTTAAGTCAAGGACTTTAACTCATGCAAATATAACTGGATTTTTCCGAAATTAGAATTATTTGTTTTCAAATAATAAGAGCTTTCATATAAGGAAAGGATTTCCAATTTGTGTTGAAAAGTTTCAACTTTGACATGAAATTGTGAATTGTTTTGAAAGTTATGAACGAACCTTTGTGAAAGATTATTAAACCTTGTTTTGAAATCAAAGAAGATTTTAAATGGTGTATCTTTTATATAAAATATTTGAATAGGAAACAAGTTTGAAAGCTATTAAATCTTTGATTTAAAGATTGAATAAGTTAATCCAAGTTGAAATGGAAATTGTTTTGAAAATCTGTGAATGAATCTTTGTGAAAAATGGGTGAACATTGTGAAGTGAATCCTTCTTGTTTAAAGATTTGAAATGGTAATTTGTTTAAAACCATTTGAAAGAAAAATTTTGGATTTTAAGTTGTGAATTAACTGAAATCCCAATATCAATATGTTTTTAAATATTGTGCTTATTATTCGGTTTAGCCGGGAGAGGACCTTGTGTCATATAACACATTTTGAATAATGATACGACGTTATGGATAGCATTTGAATACCGGTGGTGAAGACCGAATATTTTTCGAAAGCGAAAGGATAACTCGTCGAATGTATCTGCACCGAATGGCCCCGGTATAGAGATCTCCATATGTGATGGGGAGTCCGGACGTGATTAGGGATTATCCGGATTTGCAAGGGCTTCTTCTAAAGTGCCTTCGGTTTTGTTCGAACCCGGAACAGACTTGTATGCATGTGTGTCTGACATTACACTTTGAGATGTAAAACCGGTTTCTATCAAATACATTTCTGTTTGGTGGTGGATATTTATTTTCTTAGCTTAACATCCTTCTTTGAGATATACGAGCTCAGAGGTTAATGGTTACTAGTGATACATTCCCAATTTGGTAATGTGGCATACGAAGTGCTGCTGATCATTTGTTGATCAAAGCATGGCTTTGTGAAAAAACGTAGCTTTGTGGACGAAACTGCATCAGGACCTCACAACCCGGTAATGGTTGAAACAAGAAAGATGCGGCAAGGTTTCAGGGGTCGCGCCCCTAGGGTATATCCATTCCTTCTGGAAAAGGGTGGTATCATGGTATGGAGCCCAGATACTTAACTCATGTGGACACTATAAATTTATTATTGTGTGATGTTGTTGGTGTAGAGGTACCTCAGATAAAGGTCGCAAATGACTAGGGGTGGCATATCTTAGGTCTTACTCCCGTAAAGGGAGTAAACCGGCCTTGTGTTGGCAGAGAGCCGGGTAGGTTCTTAGGGCGCCCCTCCAGAGGCGTACCCATGTGGCAATGGGAAGTTCCTTGGCCTGACCATTTGTTGAAAATCCAATCAAACAAGAGCCGTTTACGATTGCAATTGTATAACCTGCCACCTCAGGTGGTAGCTATAGCTGGCATATTATAATGGTACCTATGCTGGTTAAAATTAATACTATACTTTCGAAATATTTTCCACTATGCACTAATAATAATATCAAAAAATGGTTTTTGCATAGTAAGCATTTTTGACTATCATAAGGAGAATTCTCCCCCAAGTATGCGATTGCATGGTGTGTGTGTGCCGGGAGGCCTTATGGTAGTTTCATTTTCCAAAAAGCATTGCGGATTTCAATTTTTTCAAAGATCTTTCGTTGTTTGTTTTAAAGATAAACTGTTTTTGTTTTCTCATTACAGTCCCATGACTGACTCGGAGTTTATTATTCCCTTTCTAAACTCTGGGTTCCCACTTCCACATGGGCAGTCTAGAGTTGGGTTTTTCAGATTATCAAACAGTAGGTGTAGATTCGATAGCCATCAGCCTTTGGTTTGGTAGCTTTTGGATATCGTTGGAGTCTTTGGATTTTTGGGATCGAGTTTGCTACAAGTTCTACTTGATGGGGGTTCGAGCTAGCTTTGGATTGGAGATGGAGTTTTTGGAGTTTGGCATTGAAGTCATTGTCTTTCCGTTGTTATTGTCTTGTATCTATCTTCGTTTTATTGATAGTCATTTGTATTTGATATCCAGTTGTATCTGATGTTGTATCAATTGTGTATCAATGATATATGATATATTATTCATTCTTCTTCCACTGTGTTGTATATTTAATGTGTTATAAGCTCCGGCGAACCAGATTCGACGTTTGGATCTGCGGCATTGAATACGGGTAAAGTATTCGGTGCCGATTTTCGAAGGTCGAGTCAGGATCGTTACAGTGGTATCAGAGCTGCAGGTTGAACTTTAGCTCAGGAGTATAACACATTAGATAAACCATTAGAGATAGGGTGAAGTATACCTTAGAATGAGTATTCCCTAAGATATCCGTCCGTGTGCCTCAGTAAATTCTCTTACTATCCACTGATTGTGAGTATGAGAGCAAGAAGACGACGAGATATGAGACAGGGAAGTACCACTTCCGATGGTCAATACCTACAACAACAACGGAAAAAACTTTCTCTATCAATCTCTTTTGATTCGATTTCAAATTCTTTGATTGCTTCGTGGCAGCTCGAAGGAGAAGCTTTGGTGTTATGGTGGCCTTGCAAATCGTTATAGATAAGTTTCTACTTCGTATTCTCTTCATCAAAATTCTATCAGCCTTTTATTTTTAACTTTAACAAAATTGAAATTTTATTGGAATAAATTGGTAAATTAAATACGAAGTTAAATTGAATTGTATCGATAAAACGATTTCGATTAAAACCAATTTTGAAATTCTATTGTAATTTCTGGTGAGAATCAAAGTCCAAAGAGGGACAAGTTATATATACTTCGAGATACTCCGACCTGAGTTTGGAGTTTATATCAAGTGTTTGAAAATTATAGAAGATTAAATCCATATATCTATTGTCTGGGTCTCGATATATTCTACGAACCATTAGTTATCCCTTTGAACTAATCACTGCCCCTGCATACTACGTAGACTGGATGACTCGAGTATCTTGTATAGTACTGAATGAGTTTGTTCTCGTATCTATTGTTGATGTTCTGATTTAGTGAGCCAAATGCAGAATAGATATTCAGTTTGATTGATAAGTCGATTCTCTATCTTTGTATTCATCCTTTGTTGACTCCTGGCAAATTTCGGGGACGAAATTTTCTTAAGGGGGGAATCTGTAACAATCCCGATTTTTGAATTAAATTTGAATTGATAATTGAACTAAATTTTTGGATAAAATTGTAAATTAACTTGAATTTTCCAAATGAAATAAGTTATATGTTATTTTATTTATATAAATGAATTTTAACTTAAAATTTGATTTGGAATTCAACAATAAATATTTTATAAGTAAATTGGATTTGAAATCTCTATATATATTTGAAACCGATAAAATTTGTTTTCCAATCTTAGCAAATATACATATCTTTTGAAAATTGATGTATAAAATGGTTTGTATTCATATATATACTTTTATACGTACATGACATTTGTACATGTACTCAAAGACAAATGTAAAAGATACAAACATACATAATTAAGCATAAACTAATATATGCATTATATAAAACTCTCATTTATATATATAATTTACAAATATAAACACTTTATGATATATAATAAACATGTGTAAGCATTTTAATAGGAAGATCAACAAGTGTAATAATTTTGGTATGCAAATTAAACAAGTGGCAAGATAACAAATTTTCTTTTAACCTAAATATATAAAAATTTCAAAGAGTAAAGAATCAGGATGTTCATTTTCTCTGTACAAAATTTCTTCCTTCATTTCTACAAAATCAAAGCCTAGTAACTCAAAGCCAGTAAAAAGAAAATCAAAACTATCTTCAATCTGAAACAAAACAGATCAAACCCATAGCAAGATCATTTCCAGTTTTCAAACTAAAGCAATCAAGCAAAATTCAGTCTGAAGCAGATCAATTCAACAACATCAAAGAACAAACTTTAACCTATAATGAGCATTCAAAGCTTTAATTCAAATAACATAGTCCAGATCATTTCTACTCAACCATTCAACAGCAAGTTTGATCACTTCCAGTTTCCTCTGTTTCAAAAACACTTCCAGTTTTCAGATCAAAGACAAAAAGCACTGTCTCTGTTCAAAAATTCCAGGCTTGAGTTCTCCGTTTCAAACAAGGACAGGTGAGTAATGTGACGACCCGACTTTCTTACCACAAAAAATCGCATCATCTTTAAAAAAGAAAGGGATAGAAAAGAGAAAAGAAGAAGAGAAAGAAGAAACAACACTAGAATCTCAAACAGTGGAACGAATAAATTATATTAATAACATAAATATTACATAGTATACAACAATTATCAGAGATACACAGCATAAACAACACATAGATAGTTACAAACACCTGTCTAGTTATTACAACTCAATACACAAAACAGAAAACACTCAGAGATACCAACACAGCGGAAGACTATATATCTATACGTAGAAGCCTCCTGCTCCATTGCTCCTCCACAATTCGTCAAAGCTAACCTGAATCCCTTGGCTACTTGTAAAAATTTGAGTACCCAAGAGTTTAAGAAAAACAGAAATAAACTCCGGGTCAGAAACTGGTGTGAGTAACAGGTTAAAGTTGGTTAACTTTGAAAACCCTTTGAAAAGAAAATGTATCACGTAAGACTTCCTACACATAAACATGGAAAAGTTTTTACCTTACGCTAACCAAAACATTTGATAGGATATCCAGTGATATTATAATAGGTCTAGGGTTTTCAAGTAAATAAGAAATAGCCGAAATTGTTACATTCATTAAATTCCAGCTACTAGCCATAAAAGTGGGTAATACAATCAAAACTGAGGGAACTTATTGGATTTTGGATTCCATGCAATGGCAGGGCTACCGGGGTACCGCCCGTTACAGTACGTGGCCTAGATCACCGTACCGAGGATTACTCCCAATCCCCTGCAACACAAAGCCGGAACCATTCCTTACTGAACAGTTCCGAACAAGACCACCCCGCAGTTGTGATCAGCAACCTCACCACAAAGCTGAAATAAAGGGACATCTAGACAGGGGTAAATCTCGTCCTACTTTGGCATGACCCACTTAGCCTTGCTGCACCTCCCCTGTTTTAGCCATTCCCGGTTGATGAGGCTTGAGGCTACGATTACCTTTATAGGACATATCACTTAGAATGCTTATCGTCCACCTGACGATGTTCTGAAAGCATTCAATCCATACAAGTTCGTTCCGGGTTCGAACGAAACCGAAGGCATTATCTCGTTACACTCATTTTGGAATCACCCTCAGAGTTAACGACGATAACCCTTACACTCTGAATCTTCATCTTCACTCATATTCACGACCTAACGTTAATTTGGATCGATGTAGTTTTCGGATATCGAAATGTGGAAACCCGATCCCGGTCTCATCGAAATCCAAAACATGTCTTTTAAGGCCAAGTTGTTTTAAAGTTTAAAACAATTTTCAATTCATTATCTATATACACACAGATAGATAATTCACAGATTCACAATGGATAATCAACATTATCATCAACAGATAATCCATATCAGCATTATAAACAGAAAATCCATATCATCATCACAATGCAACCAATGCATCCATATCATATAACATTACTTATCTCATAGCTGAGATTACCAATCATACAAGGCAACTAATACCAATTATTCATGCATAAGCAATGATTCAATGATCACACTATCTATAATTAATTTAAAATGGATTAAATTAATTACTTAATATCTAATTAATTTAAAATAAATTAAATTAATTACTTCATCATTATAATCCTGCTTAACTTAACCAATTAATCAACTAAAGTTAATTACATTAATCATTTATTAATTAATTACTTCATTTATTAATTATTCCTTAATTAATCAATTCTAAATTACACCATTAATTAATTAATTAATGATTTCTAATTACAATTTAATTAATCTCTCTATTAAAATTAATTACATTAAGTAATTAATTTGCAATTAAACCACATATATTAATCACCCTTGATTAATAACAATCCAGTAATTAACTACCCTTAATTACTCCATCAATAAATTATACCTTAATTTATTATCTCAATTAATCCCTTGATTAATTTCAAAGTAATTTAATCCAAATTACTTCCATCATTAACACCTTTAATTACATCCAGTAATTATCAATTAATTACTTCCCTAAGTAATTACAATCCCATTAATTACATAAAGTAATTATCTATCAGTCATCAAGTGTTTAAATTAATTAAACTTAATTAATTAGTCTAAACAAATCAAATTAAAACAATTACTTACATTAAGTAATTAATTCATTAATTACTTATATAAGTAATTAAACATAAAACAATTCACAAATGATTATTATTAATTAATTAATCTAAATAATTATTAAAAATTAATCACATTAATTAATTGTTAAATAATTCTAAGTTAATGACCTTCATTAACTATTCTTAATTACATAATTAAGAAATTAACTTAGATTAACATCATTAAACTACAAATTAATTAATACTTAATTACCAATTAATTAATTACTAGTTATTAAATTAATTAAGTATTAACTGTAACTTAATTAATTCTTTAATCACTTGATTAATTAATCTTAATCATTAATTAAAATTTAATTAATAATTACGAATTATAGATTAATTAACCTTAATTAATTAATCTCAAGTCTTAATTAATTAATTTAAAAATTCTTAATTACTTAATTAATCATCCAATTAATTAATTAAATAATTAATTACCCATTTAACTTAATAATTTAAATGAATCCAATTTCTTAAGCTCTAACTTAATTTAAGAAACATTTCTTACTTATATAAAGTATTTAAAAACACTTTGTTTTCAAATTTACTCTAAATTCCAATTAAACTTCATTTTAAACCTAAAATACAAATTAACTTAAACAAGGTTTTTAAAACAATTCAAAACCTTTTATCTCATATGTTAAAAGAAACATCCACTTTATAAAATAAGTTTTAAAGAATTTAAAATTCCAATTCAATTCAATTCAAATCAATTTAAAAACACACTTAACATTCCAGGTTGTTATTTTTTTAAAAAAAATTCAAAAATTACCTTTAAATTTCAGAACTGAAATACAGCTTGAACCTTTATTACAGATTTAAACTTAAATCTTTAAAAGCTTACTTACATAAAACTTCAAATCATTTAACCTTTCAATGTAATTAAACAATTTAAATTTAAACTTATTTTATTTTAAAAACTGAAGTTTAAATTTGATTCCAGATTTAAAAACCCAGATTTAAACTCATTTTAAATTTCTAATTTAAAATTTGAAACTTCCAATTCAAATTCAAAACACACATATGCTTTACACTTATAAGTTTTAAAACAAAATTTAAATTTAAAAACATAAATTATTTCAAGTCTCAGACAATCTAATTTGAATTCATATTTAATTTCGGATTTTAAAAACTCAATTTAAAATTTCAATTTGCATTTTATACTTTCTTTTAATTTTAAAAACAGAAATAGGTTTTCTGTTTGTTCCTAAAACCTGAAACAATCAGGTATACTCGAGCAACCCATATTTTACTTCGAGTCAAAAACAAAACAGCTTCGAGTTAAAACTCGATTTACCCTAGACAAATCCGAGGCCACTTAAAGCTGCAACCACCCAACATTCACCAAGCACAACAGAAAAATATAAGGCACCGTACACATGTACATCGCCTCCGGCCATCGCTGGCCAACCACACGACTACCCCACAGTCGTCATCCAACTCCACAGTCCATCCATACACCCATTACATCAATTAATACCCGAAATCAAGATCGAGTCCAGAATTTCCCAAACCTGGAAACAACAGGCAGATCCTCATTCCAAACCTGTCAATGTTACGTTGATGCGCCTCTGGCCACCATTACCCTTAAACTCTGGCGAAGGCCTCGACATCCCATCATCTTCCAATGCCCAAAGGATAGTTGAACTCGATCAACTAGATTTGCTGAAAAGATCACTTCTTTCCTAACCTCGAAAACTAGGGTTCAAAACTTTAAAACCCAATCACAACATCGAAAACAAATTGCAACTCAATCCAATAATTTTCCCATTATCTCTGATAACTCCACCTTCTCCAGGAGCAAATTCAACACAAACGAACACAAGGATCATCTGTGTTAACCCCAAAAATAGAATACAGGGAAGATGGAACTGCTTTGTGGAATTCACACTAAAAACTGTAATATTGATTTTAAAAAACATACTTTTGTATTATGATTTGATTTATAATTATGAAACATAGAATCATAACACTTGAATTCTTCACTTATACTAATTATGTTTGTTATTATATATTTTTCCAAGAAATACAAACATTTATTTGACATGTATAAATTTTTAAGTTTTACTTTATCATATAATACACAAGTTTCATTTTAATATTAAATCATAACACCCACCAGAGCAAAAAGGAAAAAAAAAGAATTTTAATCACTTGTGCTAATACTGTAAACAGTCAGTAACTTAGATTAATTAACATGCATTCATTCATACACATGAATATACTCAGAAATGTACTTAACAACATATATAAGATTACTTGTTTTCATGAATAAATCAAGCAACCAATTTTATACTTAAATTCAAAAAGAAAAGTTAAGTTACTCACCTTTAAAATCCTGATGAGCAGAGCACAGTTGAAAGCTTCTGAATTTATTTTTTAAAAATCCTGTTTGAATGCTTTAAGACTTTAGCTTCCTGATTTTGAACAGCCCTTGAATCATTAGAAAACTTGCCTTTTGTCTCCAGATTTTACATGCAGGTAGCTAAACTCCCAGATTTTAGAAGAATGCAGGCTTTTCTTGATTTTCCAGATTTAAAAGAAATGCAAGCCTTTGTTTCAAACTAAATAAAATGTAGACTTACTGTTTGAATTCCAGATTTACAAAATGACATGCTTTAATTGTTGCATGCAGGTTTTGTTCGCATTATTTCCAGATTTTTAGAAAAATTGAATGCATGCTTTTGAACAGGAAATGATTTGCAGTTTTTGAGGATGAAAATGTTACAAAATTTTGATTTACAGATTGAATATGATTTGTGGATTGTTTAAAATAAATGTTTTTAAGCTGAAAGAAATTTTCTTAGATTTAGAATGAAGATGAGAAAAAGGAATGGAATAGAAAAATGTAAGTTTATATAACTTCTTTATGATTTATTTTAAAATTAAAGAAACATAAAACTAAAACAATGATACTTGTAAAAAAAATGAACACCTGTCATTTTAAAATGATTATTAGTTTACAATAGTTATATTAGAACCAAAGATGTTTACACATGTATCTTTTAATTAATTAATATTTTTAATTAAGTGTTAATGAAAGTTTAAACTTAATTAATTAGTTTTAATACTTAGTTATGTATATAGATAAATAATTAAAGAAAACAAAACCAAGTATGATCATAAATAAAAACAATATATATATCAATTATTTGAAAATAACATTTTTAATCATTTAAAATAAATTTATAAAAGAGATTGTAACTTATTTGTTATTTAAATGAATAAATGTCTCATTTATAAACTACATTTTAAATTTCATTTCTAATTTACAAATCATAATTATTAATCAATATTTTAAAAAGAAATAAAACAAACATTTTTGTAACTTTATTTAATCTAAATAAATATTCGAACTTAAGTCAAAATATAACTTGAACAAATAAAACATTTATCTTATATATTTAAAATCATTTAGTTATTTTATAAAATAGCTTTGAAAAGCTTAAATCAAAAATAAATCATAATTTCCCAATTTCAAAATATTAAAATTAGAAAATATGCTATACTAATTAAATTTAAAACCAAACGTGTCTATTTAAAATATATATAAATATATATACATATTATAAATAGAAAACAATTTATCAACTTATAAAAAAATTCACAAATTAATTATTTAATAAAAGAATATTATTAATTCAATTCAAATTTATTTACAATAAATTATCAAATCAATTTAATTTTAAACATATATTATTAAATTTATATTGTCAAAAATTCCGGGATATCACAATTTGCAAACTAACCAACTTGAATCTGTGTTATACCTTGTTTCTGTGAAATAGAATGGTGAAAATTGTTTGCATGGTTGAATTCTTTTTGAATATGGTGGAATTACATGTCTGGGTATATCCATATACAAGCCGTTTGATATTAACAGGCAAGAACACTTAAGGAAAAAAGAATCATGTCTCCCTATTTATGCAAATTCAAACTATAATTATTGAAGAAAAGATGTTTGAAGCAACATGGCATTATTGTTAAAAATAATTTCAAGGGCTTAAGCTAAATAATTATTTCACAATATATAATTTACAGTAAAAATCCATTTGATCTGGAAAATTCGATGTTTTTGTTGTTAAATATTGGTTATATAAATGGGTTCGTATTTAAAAACAATGATTTTTAGGATAGAAATCAAGATTTTTCATGCTGTATTGATCGAGAAATTCGAGGTTGAACGAAATTGCTCATTTCGTTCAATTCTGACGATCAACAAGATAATGATCTTCGTGATTGTAACTGGAGCATGCTGGTAGGATAATGATCATCGAAAAATTTCTAAATGAATTTTTTTATTGTCGTGGCGATGGAACAATGTCAAACTAGGGTTCGAAAGTCAAGCTGGAATGACGATATTCGCGAGGCAAATGTGTCGCCAATGGTGGATTTTGGGCGATCGCGATAGGGGGATATGGATCATCGAACTGTGGAGTAGCTTGGGGTAGGTTGGCTGGGGTGCCGGTGGTCCAAGGCAATGGATAGGGTGGTTTTCCTATTTGGTTGGGTTCCTGTGAAAATCGGTTTTTCTCAATTTCGAATCGTGTCACGATTTATGAATCCGGGTGTATCGTTCGTCTGAGTGGAGCATGGGTGACATGTCGACGACCGGAGTGATGATCGAAGTTGGCCAAACCCATCATACGCGTGCACGATATATCACTGTATCCGGTTGCTCAAGATAATTTAGGGGAGAAACGTTAGCCTCGGGTTCATGCTCGTGTAAATGAAAGGCAGGCTCGAAGTAGTGATGTGTGCAAGTTGTCTCGGGTAGATTAGGTATTTGCTCGAGTAAAAAAAATGAATTTGTCTTGGGTTTGGAAATTTTATAAATTTAAAATTTAAAATTTAAAATAAAACAAGTTTTTATTAAATCAAGTCCTAAACTTTTTCTGATTCATCCTTGAAAAATAATAAATGTTTTAATTTAGTTTTGGGATAGGATCAAAGTAAATTATTTTTAAAGTTAATTAAGTTAAGCTTGATCAAGAAATTAATTTAAAAGACGATGATGTTTAAAATTTGATGTTTGATTTTAAATTCTTAAGTTAATTTATGGATTAATACCAATTTTGTTTTCAAAGATTTAAGATTTAAAGATTAAATGTTTTTAGAAGTTAATTGATGAACAATTACCTTGTGAAATAAAAATTAAGTTAATTACTTTGTCAATTGATTTAAAGGCAAATTAATTTGTGTAATTAAATTAAAGCTATTTTTCTTTGTGAAATTTATATGAGGCTAATTAATTATTGTAATTAAAGGGTAATTAATCACTTAAAGGTAATTACTTAATTTGAAGTAATTGATTAATGATTAAAGTGGATTAATCAAGTGATAAAATAATAATTAATTTAAGGATGATTAATCTATGTGATTAATTAATTAAGCTAATTAATTTGAGGATAATTAATTAATATGATAAATCAATTAAGATAATTAATTTGGGGATAATTAATTAATGAAGATTAATTGATGATAAGTAATTAAAGAGTAATTAGTCACTTAAGGATAATCACTTATTGTAATTAATAAAGGATAATTACTTAATTAAAAGTAATAAAATTAATGATTAAGGTTGATTAATTAAGTAATTGAAGGACAATTTCTCGAAGAAATTAGTTTGTGATTAAGGATAATCACTCATTATATATAATTAAGGATAATAAATTAATGGTAATTAATTAAGGGCTAATAAATTATTGTGATTAATTAAATGATTAAAGGTTAATTAATTATTGAATAAAGGTTAATTCTTTAAATGGGTTGTAATTAATTTAATATTAATTAACCAGGATTAGTGTTTATTCATAAGTAGTTAGTCTGATTTAAGTTAATCAGATAATTAATTAATTTTGCTTATGGATGTATGAATTGTATGAATGCCTTGAGTTAATCTGTAATGATTCTATGATGTGGATTGTTTGGATTGAGCTATGTGTGTATATTATTTATTTGTAATGTATTTACACATTTATCTGTGGTACATTTACATCTATCTGTGAATCTGTGAATGAACGATAAGTGTTATAGATTATACCGCTTATCAATATAGATGTGCTTGAATATGTGATGTGATGATTGATGATGTTGCACTGTTAGGTAAAACCCCTGGACTACACCATACACACACAAATATGGATTGCACGAGGAAATCGGTTAAGTCATAGATTTTAGAAAATAATTTTTAAATTGAATTTTGAATTCAAATAGTTTTGGAAATAGATTTGGGTTAAATATAAAAAGCTTTCAAAAAGGATTTTCAAAAATAAAAGTTATTTTGAATAACTTGATTAAGTTTTTAAATTTAAATAATTTATTTAAATTTGAATTCAAAATTTGAAATTGAATTCTATGTTTGGAAACTATGGTAAAAAGATGCTATACATGTTATATATTAGTTAAACCATTTTAAATATACTGATTTGGGAATTTGAATTTAACTCAAGGACTTTAACTCGTGCTATTATAATTGGATTTTTCCGAAATGAGAACTATTTGTTTTAAAATAATAAGAGCTTTCATATAAGAAAAGGATTTCCAATTTGTGTTGAAAAGTTTCAAGTTTGAAATGAAATTGTGAATTGTTTTGAATGCTATGAGCAAACCTTTGTGAAAGATTATTATACCTTGTTTTGAAATCAAAGAAGATTTTAAATGGTGTATCTTTTATATAAAAGATTTGAATTGGAAACGAGTTTGAAAGGTATTAAATCTTTGATTTAAAGATTGAATGATTTAATCCAAATTGAAATGGAAATTATTTTGAAAATCTGTGAATGAATCTTTGTGAAAAATGGGTGAACTTTGTGAAGTGAATTCTTCTTGTTTAAAGATTTGAAATGGTAATTTGTTTAAAACCATTTGAAAGAAAAGTTTCGGATTTTAAGTTATGACTTAACTAAAATCCCAATATCCATATGTTTTTAAATATTGCGCTCATTATTCGGTTTAGCCGGGAGAGGACCTTGTGTCATTTAACCCATTCCGAATAATGATACGACGTTATGGATAGCATTTGAAGACCGGATATTTTTTGAAAGAAAAAGGATAACTCGTCGAATGTATCTGCACCGAATGGCCTCGGTATAGAGATCTCCATATGTGATGGGGAGTCCGGACGTGATTAGGGATTATCCGGATTTGCAAGGGCTTCTTCGAAAGTGCCTTCGGTTCTGTTCGAACTCGGAATAGACTTGTATGGATGTGTCTGACATTACACTTTAAGATGTAAAACAGGTTTCTATCAAATGCAATTCTGTTTGTTGGCGGAGATTTATTCTCTTAGCTTAACACTCTTCTTTGAGACGTACAAGCTCAGAGGTTATGTAGTTGATGGTTACTAGTGGTACATTCCCAATTTGGAAATGTGGCATACGAAGTGCTCATGATCATTTGTTGATCAAAGCATGTCTTTGTGAAAAAGCATAGCTTTGTGGATGAGACTGCTTCAGGACCTCATAATCCGGTAATGGTCGAAACTGGAAAGATGCGGCAAGGTTTCAGGGGTCGCGCCCCTACGGTATTTCCATTCCTTTTGGAAAAGGGTGGTATCATGGTATGGAGCACAGATACTTAACTCATGCGGACACTGTAAATTTATTATTGTGTGATGCTTTTGGTGTAGAGGTACCTCGGATAAAGGTCGCAAACGACCGGGGATGGAATATCTTAGGTCTTACTCCCGGGAAGGGAGTAAACCTGCCTTGTGTTGGGAGAGAGCTGGTGTAACAATCCTGTATTTTGTAATTATTTAATTGAATTTTTATTTATTTTATTTTATTTATTTAATTTATATAATTTTTTTATTTCAAATATAAACTTTATTTTTGATATGAATTATCATTCCAAAGCATGACTACAAAGAATATTTTCCAAAGAGTGAATTTTGATCAAAATAGTCAAACTTTGATTTTTAAATTAAAATTTTAAAAGTTTAAAATTTTTAAAATTTTGAATTTTGTCCTTTATTATGAAAATAAATTAAATTTTATGAATACTGCTTTTCGTTTCGTTGAAATCTGATTTATAATGTGAGAGTTATGCCTTTTTAACTATTGAGTGTAATTTGCTGTATTTAACAAAATTGTTTATTTTAAATTATATAAATAATATTTTATTTAGTCATGTAATGTTCTAATTTATATTTATATGAGTAAAATAACATGTTATGTATATATTTTTTGTTTTCAAACATTTTTAAAAGTGTAATTGAATTTTTCCAATGTCAGTTGTATTATGTTTATAATTTTTAATTTCTAGTTTTAATTTATTAAAGAAATTCTTTATTATTTCTATTTTATCAAGATATTCTTTTATTCTCATTCCCATTTTATTTTGTTCCTCATTTATTTATTTGTTTGACTTCTTGTTTGTTTTAAGATGATAGAGAAATTTTATAAGGCTAGTGATATTTTATTTGTAATTTGCATGCCCTATTTTCAATTTTTAAACAATTTCTTTAATATTTTTTCTATTTTTCTCCAATTTAATTAATTATTTTATTTCAAAATTTTGCTTTAGAATATTTTTAAAATGGAGTAGATATTTTTCCAAAACCATTATGTTTTAATTGTAATTTTGAACCCAGTTTTCAGTTTTTAAGCAATTTCCTTAATTCTTTTTATATTTTCTTTAAATTTAATTATACATTTTCATTTTTTTTCACTTTTTTCGGCTTTTAAGTTTATTTACGGAAATTATATTGTTTTATTTGTTTTAAAAGATAATGGAAATAAGAAGGGACTTGAGCATTAACTTGTGTGACCTTTCATTAGCCAAAACCTCTTCAATTTCCTAAGTCTTTTCATTGCCTTGCTTTGTTTGGCCGTACATCCTATGATAGCCGTGAGTTTCTTATTCATATTTCACGTGAAAATATTCATCTCCCTCTTGTTATTCACAGCTAGAGAAAAAATGGGTAATGGCTCCTTATTTCTCTTCTTTTTCTTCTTATTTTTCACATATTTTGCCTTGTTTTCACATGATGTTTTCTCGGCCTCCTCACTATTTCCATGGCCACCACTCTCTACATCTATTCCCTGCCATCATCACCGCCTACACTCCAGGTCATGACCATAGCCGAGCCAACGATGGTTACAAAACCCCTCAAAATCCAACCTATGCCTTGAAAACATGCTAGTTTGAGCCTTATTTGATTCACCACTTCATTTTCCACCACCACCACCACCTCTAGCCGCCGCCACCACCTCTAACCAGACCACCACACACCACTCCAACATCTGTCCAGACTTGAACTTGAATGGCCAAGCCAAACCACTCCAAGGCCGAGCCTTTTTGTTGACCAAAAACATGTTATTTTGCCTTAAACCCTTAACATTCTCAAGTTGTAACCCCTCCACCTTCAATGCCTTGTAGCCATGCCTTCTTGTGTCCATACCTGAGCCATGCCATGTCCAAACCTGAGCCAAATACACCCCTAGGCCATGCAAACCAATAATAGAAAGCAAGGCAAAAGATCGTGTGTTCATATTGCTTTTTATTCCAAAGTTATTTCAATTCAATCTGGTATTGAATCTATATTTATATTTGGTTTTGTTTATGGGTTGTGACAAGATCATTGAGCTTGGTTCTCTTTCCACTTAGATCTATTGTTGTGTCATCTTGCCTTTGGGAATCTGTTTGTGTCATTTGATTCATATCTCCAGCAAAAGAGGTGAGTAAAGCTCACACGACATTTATACTTATGTAGTTGTGAAACAACAACAACTAAATGTGTAGAGAAAAATATATGATGTTATAACTGCCTATGATTATTTATATACGATGTTAAACCTGTTGAATTTCATGTCATATCATCTGTTACTGCTATATGTTGTTAACTGTTCATTTATATATGTTTATCACACTGCAAGCTCCCTGTAGAATAGAATCGCTATGGGTTGAAATGATACATATCCGAATGGACTTTAGAATAGGGAAAAATCGTTATGGGCTGAAATGATAGGCCTGAACGGTTTTTGTTTATTTTATCTTAACTTGGGATTACGGGTTTGAAATGATAGAACCCGGATTTTTTTAAACTGCGGATTGAAATGATATATATCCGTATCACTTGACCTAGGTTAGAAAACTATATACAGGCCCGTGGTTATATTTTATAAAGTATTTTAAATATTTTTAAAAGTGAAAATTTATGAAATTTGATTTAAATTGGATTTTTAATGTTTAAATAAAGAAATTTTGGCTTTTTCTAGAAGTTAAAATGTAATTCAAATGAATGGTAAAAGTGAATTTTTGAAATATAACTTAAATTTGAAAATCTGGACTTTGGCTTTTTAAATTGACATTTAAGTTATATAAATAAAATTTTAAGTGGTTTAAATGTAAATTTATGATAATTTGATTTAAATGGATTTTAAAGTGTTTTAAATAAAGGATTTATGATTTTTGTATAAGTGGAAAATGTTAAATAAATAAATGGTTAAGCTGAATTATTGAAATATAACTTAAAGTCTGGAAATTTAGGTTTTGGTTTAAAAAGGGAATTTTAAGTTATATAAATAAAAATGGAAATTTAATTATATTTGTAAATGGGAAATATGATGATTTGATTAAATTTGAGTTTAAATGAATTAATAAAGTATTATGGATTTTTCTATGTATTAAAATGGTTAAATGAATGAATGCTTAAAAGTGTAATTTTAAAATGAACTTGACCTGGAAATGTGAATTTGGTTTTAATTAAAGGTCTAAGTTAATTAAATAAATTGGAAATTTATTTTAATTTGTGAAATGATAATTTGAAAATGTAAATGTTAATAAAATGTTAAATGAAAAAATGGGAAAGTTTACACTTGAATTTATTAAGTGGATTTGTGGAGTTTGATTTAATTATAAAATGTTGCTTTATAAAAATCATTAATTAAAAGAGTATTTTAATGAACATCTTTGAATGTTAAAATATAATTTCATAATGTTTAAATGGTTTAAATTGAAGTGTTTTCAAGTATAACTTACAGCAGCTTTTTCTGAATGATGTGAAAGGTTGAAATTTTCAATGTTTATGGTTTTAACTTAGTAAATGAACTCATAATGGTTTAAAACTTTGAAAATTGAATACTTGATTTGAAAGTATATAAACTTAAATTTCAAATGGTTTAAATGAATTATTTTGATTAAAATATAAGCTATTTAAAAGGTGATTTGGAATGATAATAAATGAATGATATCTTTGAATTTAAAAGGTATTTAAAGTTGAATATTTGGATTTGAACTTATATGATGATTTGAAATTGAAGCTTTGAAGGATATGATATTTTGATATATATTAAATGTTTTGAAATGAAGTTTGAAAGATATGATATTTTGATATTAAAATGATTTGAAAACGAACTTTGAAAGATATGATATTTTGATATTTAAATTTATTTGAAAACGAAGTTGAAAGATATGATATTTTGATATTAAATAATTTGAAAAATGAAGCTTTGAAAGATATGATATTTATGCATTAAAAATGATTTGAAAGGAAGTTTTGAAAGGATATAATATTTTAATGTATTGAAATGGTTAGAAATGACTTGATATTTATTTTGATAAATATTTGAATTTGAAATATATGGTATGTTGAAATATTGAAACGGTTTAGAAATGATTTAATCCTTATTTTGATAAAGACTTTGATTGAAATGATATCTATATTTGAAGTATAAAATATTATTTTAAAGTTATAACAACGGGTTATAATAACGATTGGTTGGCAAAGAGACCGGGATCGGATATGGGCATACTCTCTGTCGATACTGAAACCACTTTGACTAACCTTGTACACAGTGGAGATTCCAGAATGAAGTAGGATGGTGGCGACGTTCTTATGGTATGTTATGTGGAACCATCTCCCGTGAGTTGGCATAAGGTGGCTAAAACAAGAGTGGTCTCGGGCCAGTTGAGGTCGCACCTCGTAGCGGACGCATTTCTTCGATACCATACTATTGCTTGTGATTGTTTGGGCGCCCCTCCGATTTTGTGGGAATGTGTTCCGCGGTGGGCGTATGTGGCTGCTGCGTTACCACCAGCCCGAGTGTCGTAATTGGTATATCTACCCTGGCATTGCCTTGTGTGCCGTGTCACCTACCATATCGAGCCTTTACTACGAGTTTCTATTTGTGTTGTACCTATGCAGTATCTTCTCATAGTCTCCCGATCAGGTGATATGCAGGTACTGTATAGACTATTGGCATTATTTGTGTTAAGTTGGAAAATGTAAAGCCTTAACGCTATTTAAAAGTATGTTTATTTTACTGTTAGACATTATTATAGTAGCGCCATATACTATATAGTAAATAGTTTAATGGATCCTTAGAGGATGGGAGGTCCCAAGCATACTTTAAGTTACTTGTACTTTTACTGCAGTTCACTTGAGTTGGTTTACATTGTATAAGTAGTATGTCCTGACTTGAGTGTTTGTATTTTTATTTACGCTTGGGTCAGCCTGAGTATTCATAGATTTGGATTTCCACTTTCTGAAGATTGGAATCGTTGGAGATTATCTGCTTGTCTTGTTTATCTATTTCACTCCCAGTTATCCTGTTGATTCCAGTATTGTATTCAACTTGTACTTGGTTATCATACTTAGACTTCTGTTATACTTTATTTCTTCTGTTATATCTTATTTAACTCTGATATATTTATATAGTAGCTTCATGAACTACTATTTCTTTTACTTCCGCCGCACTATTATTACTCTGTTTCTGTGATCTGTGATTATTATTTACTGTATATTCTGAGATTTGCCAAATTTTTATTTACAACGCGGTATTTTGAGCAATTCAAGTCCGACATGTGCGGATGCGAATGGTTGAAAATACCTGGTTGTCACATTTGATATCAGAGCTTTGGTAGCTCTAGGCAAAACTCAGCATACGGAGTGAATGTATTTACAGAATCACTTTCATTCGAGTTTGAATCTCTTCCTCTTTGATTTAAATTTCATTTGAATTTTAGAACATTCCCTATGGTTCCAAAATTCATTCGTGTCCCTCACTATTCATCTCTTTTTGATTCCGGAGTACCCATAACTCCACTTCGAATGAGCTTTATAGTGAATTGGTGGTCCCGCCAATCTCAAAAATTCATTTGTAAAGGGGGAAACTCCTTTACAGTTAGCATCGATTCACCAGAGATTTATATCTATCCTTGGTTTAGATGCTAATATCTTTTGTTATTCCAAACTCTATCTCTTGAGATCGAATGTAGATTTACCCCAGAAAAATCCACATTGATCTTATTCTTTAGGTCACGATTGACCCGGTTAAGGTTGCCCGCGATTTACTTAAGCTTACCCATCTCCCTACTCTATTAATTAATCATCTTGTCTTTTGTTTCCAATCTATTCTTCCAAACATTTTGAATTTTACTTATAAATCTATATTTTGTTTTATATATTGTGTTGTTTGAGTTGTTGATGTTGATTTGGGTTTCCGATCGATTCGTCTGATCAACGCTATTGATAGGATTTCCAAAACACTTTGACAGAACAAACTGACACAATAATATTTTAAAATTTGGTTAATGAAATAAATTTTGATATATAAGTAAATTTATGGAACTTAATAAATTGATTTAAATTGATCATTTGAAATGATAATACTTGATTTATCATTTATTGTTCTATAAATGAATTTATATATAGTTGTTTATAAATTGATTTGGGAACTGAAATGGAGTTAAAACAACAAATTTGAGAATTCAATTTTCGATGGTTTCAAATCTTGTGTTTAAGTTTTAAAGTATATTAATTAAAGTATTTTCGAATAAGAATATGTTTTCAAAGAATTTTAAAGTTTAAAAATCAGTACTCTTCTCTTTGTCGCTGGAAAATAACTTCAGTGATGAACGCGGCATCATCGATGTTCATTTTCGAGTTTCGAAGCGAAGAGACCGCTCTGTTGTCTTTCTACAGCTTTGTTTTGGGAAATCAAATTGATTTGAATTTCTAAAATATGACTTGATTTATAATATATATAGATATATGATATAAATTGATTTGATAAATTATATACATACATTTATTTATCTCTAAATGGTTTGAGGAAATCGGAAATTTAATTCTTAAATTTTATTTTAAAGAATAATTTCAATTATAAAAAGAAAATCAAAATTTTGGATGAATATTCAAGAATGATATGATTTAATTGGAAAGTTTTATTTGTTTAATACAATTGCATTCGAATATAACTTACCTTAATTTCAGAAGTTAACAATGTGATTGGATAATTTACAATAAAAAGATTTTATGAATAAAATTTGAGTGGTTATAATAAATGTTATACACTTAACTTTTAGTTATAAAATGATTAACATAGGTAAATATAATAAAGGGTAATTGAATAACCTATAATAAAATAATGTTAAACGAACTAAGAATAAATTAAAGCAGTTATAATAAGAGTAAGTATAATGGGCATAGAGGATAAAATATATTGAGAGGAATAAATATAACTTTAAGTAGGAATAAAGAAGAATTAAATTTATTAAGTACGTTATGCGTATAATGAATAATTATTTTTCAAATCCATGATCTTAGAAATTGTTAATTTAAGAGGATTAGAAGATAAGATAATGAAATTTGAGATAGTTAGATTTATTTAACTTGTGTAAAAATTTATTTTCTATTCAAGTTGAAATTTCCATGATTTCAAACTTATTTCCTTTTGTTTTTAAAACTATCTTTTGGTTGTCCTTATTATCCTTATCTTGCTACAGACTGGTATAGGCATCTTTCTATAATCTTTCTGTTTAGAACTCTTTCTATAATCTTTGGTACTCATTTTGAATCCAATTTTTCGTGCTTGTGTTCTTGATTCTGAAGGTTCTTGGAAAGATCATCTCCACTTTATTAAACTTACCGATAAAACAGTTATCAGGTATAATCTCAATCGTCTTGTCACCTTATCTTAATCTTATTTCATTTCTATCTTTTCTGTGCTTTCTCGTACCTCATTCGTTTTCGGGGACGAAAAGTTTTGAGTGGGAGAGAGTGTAACAACCCTGTATTTTGTAATTATATAATTGAATTTTTATTTATTTTATTTTATTTATTTAATTTAGATAATTTTGTTATTTCAAATATAAACTTTAGTTTTGATATGAATTATCATTCCAAAGCATGACTAAAAAGAATATTCTCCAAAGAGTGAATTTTGATCAAAATAGTCAAACTTTGGTTTTTAATTTAAAATTTTTAAAAGTTTGAAAATTTGAATTTTTTCTTTTATTATGAAAATAAATTAAATTTTAAGAATACTGCTTTTCGTTCGTTGAAATCTGATTTATAATGTGAGAGTTACGCCTTTTTAACTATTGAGTGTAATTTGCTGTATTTAACAAAATTGTTTATTTTAAATTATATAAATAATATTTTATTTGGTCATGTAATGTTCTAATTTATATTTATATGATTAAAATAACATGTTATGTATATATTTTTTTGTTTTCAAACATTTTTAAAAGTGTAATTGAATTTTTCCAATGTCAGTTGTATTCTGTTTATAATTTTTAATTTCTAGTTTTAATTTATTAAAAAATTCTTTATTTATTTCGATTTTCTCAAGATATTATTTTATTCTCATTACCATTTTATTTTGTTCCTCATTTATTTATTTGTCTGACTTCTTGTTCGTTTTAAGATGATAGAGAAATTTTATAAGGCTAGTGATATTTTATTTGTAATTTTCGTGCCCTATTTTCAATTTTTAAACAATTTATTTAATTCTTTTTCTATTTTTCTCCTATTTAATTAATTAATTTATTTTAGCAATGATAAATAAATTATTTTATTTCAAAATTTTGCTTTAGAATGTTTCTAAAATGAAGTAGATATTTTCGAAAGCCATTAATGTTTTAATTGTAATTTTGAACCCTGTTTCAATTTTTAAGAAATTTCCTTAATTCTTTTTATATTTTCTTTAAATTTAATTATATATTTTCATTTTTTTCACTTTTTTTGGGGTTTTAAATGTATTTACTAAAATTATATTGTTTTATTTATTTTAAAAGATAATGGAAATATGAAGGGACTTAAGCATTAACTTGTGTGACCTTTCATTAGGCAAAACCTCTACAATTTCCTATGTCTTTTCATTGCTTTGCTTTGTTTGGCCGTACATCCTATGATAGCCATGAGTTTCTTATTCACATTTCACATGAAAATATTCATCTGCCTCTTGTTATTCACGGCTAGAGAAAAAAATGGGTAATGGCTCCTTATTTCTCTTCCTTTTCTTCTTATTTTTCACATATTTTGCCTTGTTTTCACATGATGTTTGCTCGGCCTCCTCACTATTTCCATAGCCACCACTCTCTACATCTATTCCCTGCCATCATCGCCGCCTACACTCCAGGTCATGACCATAGCCGAGCCAACGATGGTGACAAAACCCCTCAAAATCCAACCTATGCCTTGAAAACATGCTAGTTTGAGCCTTTTTTGCTTCACCACTTCATTTTCCACCACCACCACCTCTAGCCGCCACTACCACCTCTGACCAGACCACCACACACCACTCCAACATCTTTCCAGACCTAAACTTGAATGGCCAAGCCAAACCACTCCAAGGCCGAACCCTTTTGTTGACCAAAAACATGCTATTTTTCCTTAAACCCTTAACATTCTCAAGTTGTAACCCCTCCACCTTCAATGCCTTGCAGCCATGCATTCTTTTGTCCATACCTGAGCCATGCTATGTCCAAACCAGAGCCAAATACACCCCTAGGCCATGCAAACCAATAATAGAAAGCAAGGCAAAAGATCGTGTGTTCGTATTGCTTTTTATTCCAAAGTTATTTCAATTCAATCTGGTATTGAATCTATGTTTATATTTGGTTTTGTTTATGGGTTGTGACAAGATCATTGAGGTTGGTTCTCTTTCCACTTAGATCGCCTTTGGGAATCCGTTTGTGTCATTTGATTCATATCTCCAGCAAAAGAGGTGAGTAAAGCTCACACGACATTTATACTTATGCGGTTGTGAAACAACAATTGAATGTGTAGAGAAAAATATATAATGTTATAACTGCCTATGATTATTTATATACGATGTTAAACCTGTTGAATTTCATGTCATATTATCTGTTACTGCTATATGTTGTTAACTGTTCATTTATATCAGTTTATCACACTGCAAGCTCCCTGTAGAATAGAATCACTATGGGTTGAAATGATACATACCCGAACGGACTTTAGAATAGGGAAAAATCGTTATGGGCTGAAATGATAGGCCTGAAAGGTTTTTATTTATTTTATTTCAACTTGGGATTGCGGGTTTGAAATGATATAACCCGTATTTTTCTTTTTAAACTGCGGATTGAAATGATATATATCTGTATCGCTTGACTTAGGTTAGAAAACTATATACAGGCCCGTGGTTATATTTTATAAAGTAATTTAAATATTTTAAATATTTAAAAGTGAAAATTTATGAAATTTGATTTAAATTGGATTTTTAATGTTTAAATAAAGAAATTTTGGATTTTTCTGGAAGTTAAAATGTAATTCAAATGAATGGTAAAGGTGAATTTTTGAAATATAACTTAAATTTGAATATCTGGACTTTGGCTTTTTAAATTAACATTTAAGTTATACAAATAAAATTTTAAGTGGCTTAAATGTAAATATATGATAATTTGATTTAAATGGATTTTTAAGTGTTTTAAATAAAGGATTTATGATTTTTGTATAAGTGGAAAATGTTAAATAAATAAATGGTTAAGCTGAATTATTGAAATATAACTTAAAGTCTGGAAATTTGGGTTTTGGTTTAAAAAAGGAATTTTAAGTTATATAAATAAAAATGGAAGTTTAATTATATTTTGAAATGGGAAATATGATGATTTGATTAAATTTGAGTTTAAATGAATTAATAAAATATTATGGATTTTCTATGTATTAAAATGGTTAAATGAATGAATGCTTAAAAGTGTAATTTTAAAATGAACTTGACATGGAAATGTGAATTTGGTTTTAATTAAAGGTCTAAGTTAATTAAGTAAATTGGAAATTTAGTTTAATTTGTGAAATGATAATTTGAAAATGTAAATGTTAATAAAGTGTTAAATGAAAAAATGGGAAAGTTTGCACTTGAATTTATTAAGTGGATTTGTGGGATTTGATTTAATTGTAAAATGTTGCTTTATAAAAATCATTAATTAAAAGAGTATTTTAATGAACATCTTTGAATGTTAAAATATAATTTTTATAATGTTTAAATGGTTTAAATTGAAGTGTTTTCAAGTATAACTTACAACAGCTTTTTCTGAATGCTGTGAAAGGTTGAAATTTTCAATGTTTATGGTTTTAACTTAGTAAATGAACTCATAATGGTTTAAAACTTTGGAAATTGAATACTTGATTTGAATGTATATAAACTTAAATTTCAAATGGTTTAAATGAATTATTTTAATTAAAATATAAGCTATTTAAAAGGTGATTTGGAATGATAATAAATGAATGATACTTTGAATTTAAAAGGTATTTCAAGTTGAATATTTGGATTTGAACTTATATGATGATTTGAAATTGAAGCTTTGAAAGATATGATATTTTGATATATATTAAATGTTTTGAAATGAAGTTTGAAAGATATGATATTTTGATATTAAAATGATTTGAAAATGAACTTTGAATATGATATTTCGATATTAAAATTATTTGAAAATGAAGTTGAAAGATATGATATTTTGATATTAAATGATTTGAAAAATGAAACTTTGAAAGATATGATATTTATGCATGAAAAATGATTTGAAAGGAGGTTTTGAAAGGATATGATAATTTAATGTATTAAAATGGTTGGAAATGACTTGATATTTATTTTGATAAATATTTGAATTTGAAATATATGGTATGTTGAAATATTGAAATGGTTTGGAAGTGATTTAATCTTTATTTTGATAAAGACTTGGATTGAAATGATATCTATATTTTAAGTATAAAATATTATTTTAAAGTTATAACTACAGGTTATAATAACGATTGGTTGGCAAAGAGACCGGGATCGGATATGGGCATACTCTCTGTCGATAACGAAAACCACTTTGATTAACCGTGTACGCGGTGGAGATTCCAAAATGAAGTAGGATGGTGGCGACGTTCTTATGGTATGTTACGTTGACCCAACTCCCGTGAGTTGGCATAAGGTGGCTAAAACAGGAGCGGTCTCAGGCCAGTTGAGGTAGCACCTCATAGCGGACGCATTTCTTCGATACCATACTATTACTTGTGATTGTTTGAGCTCCCCTCCGATTTTGTAGGAATGTGTTCCGCGGTGGGCGTATGTGGCTGCTGCGTTACCACCAGCCCGAGTGTCGTAATTGGTATATCTACCCTGGCATTGCATTGTGTGCCGTGTCACCTACCATATCGAGCCTTTACTATGAGTTTCTATTTGTGTCGTACCTATGTAGTATCTTCTCGTAGTCTCCCGATCAGGAGATATGTAGGTTCTGTATAGACTATGGGCATTATTTGTTTTAAGGTGGAAAATGTAAAGCCTTAACGCTATTTAAAAGTATGTTTATTTTACTGTTAGACATTATTATAGTAGCGCCATATACTATATAGTAAATAGTTTAATGGATCCTTAGAGGATGGGAGGTCCCAAGCATACTTTAAGTTACTTGTACTTTTACTGCAGTTCACTTGAGTTGGTTTACATTGTATAAGTAGTATGTCCTGACTCGAGTGTTTGTATTTTTATTTAGAGTTGGTTTACATTGTATAAGTATGTATGTCCTGACTCGAGTATTTGTATTTTCATTTACGCTTGGGTCAGCCTGAGTATTCACAGATTTGGATTTCCAATTTCTGAAGATTGGAATCGCTGGAGATTATCTACTTGTCTTGTTTATCTATTTCACTCCCAGTTATCTTGTTGATTCCAGTATTGTATTCAGCTTGTACTTGGTTATCATACTCAGACTTCTGTTGTACTTTATTTCTTCTGTTGTACCTTGTTTAACTCTGATATATTTATATGGTAGCTTCATGAACTACTATTTCTTTTACTTCCGTTGCACTATTACTACTGTTTGTCTATGATCTGTGATTATTATTTACTGTATATTATGAGATTTGCCAATTTTTATTTACAACGAGGTATTTTGAGCAATTCAAGTCCGACATGTGCGGATGCGAATGGTTGAAAATACCTGGTTGTTACAGCCGGGTAGGTACTCGAGGCGTCCCTCCAGAGGCGTACCCATGTGGCAATGGGAAGTTCCTTGGCCTGACCATTTGTTGAAAATCCAATCAAACAGTACGAGCCCTTTACAATTGCAATTGTATAACCTGCCGCCTCAGGTGGTAGCTATAGCTGGCATAATATAATGGTACCTATGCTGGTTAAGATTAATATTATACTTTCGAAATGTTTTCCACTATGCACTAATAATAACATCAAAAAATGGTTTTTGCGCAGTAAACATTTTTTACTATCATAAGGAGAAATCTCCCCCAAGTGTGCGATTGCATGATGTGTGTGCCGGGAGGCCTTATGGTAGTTTCATTTTTCAAAAAGCATTGCGGATTTCAATATTTTCAAAAATCTTTTGCTCTTTGTTTTAAAGATAAACTGTTTTTGTTTGCTCATACCAGTCCCATGACTGAATCGGAGTTTATTGTTCCCTTTCTAAACTCTAGGTGCCAACAATTTCCACACGGGTAGTCTAGAGTTGGGTTTTCAAATAATCAAAAAGTAGGTGTAGATTCGATAGCCATCAGCCTTTGGTTTGGTAGCTTTCGGATATCGTTGGAGTCTTTGGATTTTTGGGATCGAGTTTGCTACAAGTTCTACTTGATGGGGGGTTCGAGCTAGCTTTGGATTGGAGATGGAGTTTTTGGAGTTTGCCATTGAAGTCATTGTCTTTCCGCTGCTATTGTCTTTTATCTATCTTCGTTATATTGATAGTCATTTGTGTTCGATATCCAGTTGTATCTGATGTTATATCAATTTTGTATTAATGATACATGATATATTATTCACTTTTCATCCGCTATGTTGTATACTTAATGTGTTATAAGCTCCGGTGAACCAGATTCGACGTTTGGATCTGCGGCATTGAATACGGGTGACGTATTCAGTGCCGATTTTCAAAGGTCGAGTCAGGATCGTTACAATAAGATATGTTAAACACACCCTTGATTATGGCTTATTTTATCCTAAAATGATTCTATTGAGTTAATATCTATCTTATTGTGATGCTGATTTTGCTGGTTGTAAACCAGACCGAAAAAGTACAAGTGGAACTTGTCACTTTTTAGGGTATTCTCTGATTTTCTAGTTTAGTAAAAAGCAAAACAAAGTTTCTTTATCAACAACTGAAGCAAAGTATATTTCTACTGCTTTGCTTGTTCTCAAGTAATATATATGCAACAAACTTTAAAAGATTTTGGTATAAATATCTCAAAATCACCTATTTATTGTGATAATACTAGTGCAATAAATTTATCCAAAAATCCTACTCATCATGCTCGAACTAAACATATTGATATAAGACATCATTTCCTTAGAGATAATATAAGTAAGGAAGCAATTACCCTCGATTATATCAATTCCGAGAACCAAATTGCTGATATCTTAACAAAGCCCTTAAATGAATCTATATTTACTAAATTAAGAAGAGAATTAGTTATTTGTTCAATAACTGAAATATAGAATATAGATAACAAAGTATAATAAAAAATTGAAATAAATCAAATAGTAAAAAATATAGGTACCATGTCGACAACCCTCCCATACCCCTGTCGACATATGACGATTTTTTTCTTCTTTTTTTTAAATTTTCCCACCAAATTCAAATAAGTGGTTATATATTCTTCTTATTTCAAAATTTTGTTCATTCTTTCTATCCTTTCTCTGATCTATGTTCTGAAAAAAATTAAACAGCGGCCTCCTCCTCCAAATCAAATAGAAATTCAACCTTTTCATTTCCTTCTCCTTCTACCGGACCATTTCAACGAACTACGCTTGCACGAGTGATGAAAATGGAGGATTCCTTTAAGGATGCACTGCAACTAATGACTGAAATTCAAGTAGTGCAACTCAGAATGGCCAAAGAACAAGAATGGCAAGGCAAAATCCTTAGAAACTTACAAAAGTTCCTCATGGACAATCACGCCAATCCCATCTTGATTGATGAAGAATCTTCAGGAGATCAAGTGCAAGAGGACAGTGAGGAAGAAGAAGAAGAAGCCCTCATGGAAGAAAACACGCTGAAGATGACGATAAAGTCGTTTGCGTTAGCGAAGTGTGCTTTGACAAGGATGGAAATCTAGTCAAACAGCGTGGAAATTTCTATTTCCACTACCCAAATTGTTCGGTTCATAGATCTTCCATTTTTAAGGACACACATTAGTTTCTTTTCTCTCTTTCTTATTGTTATATGATTTTACTTTCGTCTTCTACGCAAATGTAAATGTAACAATATATAATTAATAAATGATTTGTGTTCTTATATTTGAATTCTCACATTATCACTATTATAAGTGTTATCATATATGGATTCTTAGTTAGGATAGTTAGTTATTAAGGACTAAGTTTTAGAATTAAGCGTTGATTATTTATGATAACACAATCATTATAATCATATAACATATAGTATTATTTTTAGGGGAAGTTATATAGTTTGGAGTTAGTTTTCGTTGATAACAAAGGGGGAGAAGTATTAAATAGGATAGTTAGGCATAGATTAGGAGGAGATATTAGTTTTAGGGGGAGTTATTAGGATAGAAGTAATATGTTATAAACAAAGGTTGTCATCATCAAAAAGGGGGACATTGTTAGTCCCTGAGAAGATGGTTTTGATGACAACAACCTTAGAATAAGATTATAAAATATATAAATACTAATATTACAATTTAGATATATATGTATATGCAGGATTTAACCATGCACATACCAAGAATGAAGACTGTACAGTATAGAGATTCAAGACTAAAGATATCATAACTGAAGACTCATGAGTATCAAGATTATCAAGAGTTCAAGATTTCAATAATAAGTAATTTAGTTAGGAATTTTGTTAAAACTCCTAGAAAAGCACTGGCATCTTAAAATCCATTTTATTCGTGGAATGGAATCCACTTCGAGCTTGTTAAAGGGATGGAATCCTAAATAGGATGGAACCTACGAAAAATCTAGTGGAATATTGTTTTGTATCCACTAACTTTTATTTAAATGTTTTACAAAATTATATCTTGTTTTCAAAATGATTTCAAAATCTTCCTTTTAAAAGGAACCAAAAACATCTATCCTGGTTTTAAAATACTGTTAGCCTCAAAATAATCTTTATTTTCAAAATCAAATTATCCTTGGTTTTAAACTATCTTTTAATTATAATATATTTAACTTTTAATATTTATACTTGGATATAAAATTATAGTAAAATTTTATACATATTATTCTCTATATTTTTTTATGTATTTTAATTACAGTTAAGTACACTTATAAAGTTTAAAATAGTTTTAATACAAGACAGAAGTTATTTTCAAAGAAAAACAAATCACCAAAAAGACCATAGGCTTGTCGACGACCCCAAGATACCCTTGCCGACAAGGTGGCGGTTTTTTTCAAAATTTTGAATTTCAAAGGATGTGTCTATTCGTCATATCCTTTCACGAATGGCCATGGCTGTTGTTATACTATATATAGGGGCAGTTTTAAACGAATTTTTATACATATTTTCTTTGATCTCACTCCTCTTCTTCTTCCACATTTCTTTATATATATTTTTACCATTACTCTGCCGAAATCACCATTGAATCTAACTAGATCATTTCTGGTTTGATTCTCTATCACTATCTCAACAAGATCCCAGTGTTATTCAGAGTTATAGGCTTCTTTGTAATAAATTAAGGGAGAAAAGGTGTGATTGTAGCTTGTGAAATCAATCAAGCGAGAAAAGGTGTGATTGTAGCATGTGAAATCAATTGGGTGAACTTGTTTCCCGTAAAATCATGTATGTCTACCCAGAGGATTGTGAATCTGGAGTGGTGTACCTCGTGGATTTGAAATCGAGGGTGTAAGTGTAAGAATTAATTTTGAAAGGAAATCCATACTTGTGTGCGGAACTGGATGTAGGGTAACTCCGAACCAGTATAAAATCCGATGTGTTCTTTCCTTTATTGCTTTTACTTTATTTCTGCATCTGTGTTTGATTATGTGATCATATATATGTCTGAATATTGCATACACTTGTGTTCAAACTAATATAAACTCAAAAAGATTTAGTAATTCCTTAAAACACTATTCACCCCCTCTAGTGCTAATTCTAGCCTTAAGATCTGTAATCCGCATTTCTCCCAATATATGTATATATATTCCTTTTCGAATCATTTCCTTCTTATCCTTAATTTCGAGGATGAAGTTCTTTTAAGGAGGAAGTATGTAACGACTCGCAAATTCATCACTCCAGAAATTTTTTGAAATATTCAAATATAATTTTTTATAACATAAATGATAATTTTTTGAGTAAAAAATAATATTGGTAGTCCTATTTTGAATATACATTTTCAAAAATATGTACTTTATAAGATATATCGATAAAATGACCAAAAATCTTTTTATCGACAAACAGCTCTTAGACTCTCCGACATCATACATAGAGCTGGATACATACGTTCGTTTATACATATGAGTGACCATATGTAACAAAATTATTTAATTATTTATGAAAATAAAATATCTTTATGATATCATCAGTGGTATAATATTTTGGAATAAATGATTTTTGAATTTAAATTGAGTTTAAATGATTTCGTAATTACTTTAATTATTAAATAAGCCCTTTTAATTATTATATAATGATAAAAATATTATCATCAAAGTAGGTTTACAAATATATGTATATATATGTATATTAAATAAGAAGCGAAAATATGACCGAAAATCAAAATCAAAATCCGTAACGATTCAATGTAGAAAAGTTGTGCAACGTTGTGAATAATTTGAGACATACATATGCACACATACATATACATATACATGAACACATTCACATGTCACATAAACACATATATACATACAAATATACTTATAATTACACACACACACACACACACATATATATATATATATATTACCAAATATCCGATATTTCCTAAAATTTCATCCTTAAGTAAACCAAAAATCAACCTCTTACACCCATAGTGCAAGCACATGGCTACACACATGGGGGGATGCTCGACCAAGAATGATGAGGTGAGAAGAGGGTGTGGTGATGAGGCAAGGGTGATGAAATTGCAAGCAAATATCATGATATTTTTATTCACTTTTTTCTTATAAATACCAACACCCATCTTCACTTCATTTGTTCATAAATTCCTAAGGTTCTTCACTTCTCATACTCCACTTTAATGGCCTCTTGCCTAACGAAAACAATGACAAATTTTATGGAAAAATGAAATTATAAATTACACGGTAAGTATATATTATCCAAACTCTTCAAAACCAAAGAAAATTCACTCCTTTCCCCCCTTTAACAGCCCACGGCCACCGCCTCCTACCACCAAAGGCCGAGACTTTATCCCCTTCCAAGCAAGGTCGTAAGCACCCTACTACCAAAGAACAAGGTCGAGCCCATCTAGGAGCTTCAATGCAAGCTTAGCAAGCTAAATTATTCGAATAGCGGAGCTATAGTCTTTTAAAGTTAGTTCGATTTAGATCCAAGGTGATAAACTCTATTCATATCATGATATATTGCATGATATGTATGTTTGGCTATGCTTGGTTGTGATGATTGTTAACCAAGTTTGGATATGACAATATGTTTGTTTGGATGTGTAAACAATTCACGTTTAATACACGTCAAATATCACAAAGGAAATCGCTTTCCTTTAATAAATGAAATGATGTATATGAGATTGTTAAACCCCTTTAAAATTTATAAAATGATTTAGAAATGTTTTATACACATTGAAAGTGTTTCGACAAAGTTTGGGAAGAATATGAAAATATAGTTAAAATAGGTGCGTGCGTAATAGTAGTTTGCTATTTCACACCACAGAAAGTTAAATCCAGTTATACGATGGATTTGGAGTTGGTATTTTTTTGGAATAATAATTTTCCAAATCCTTATAATAATGCATGTCAAGAAAATGAAAATTTTTGAGTTTTTCCAGCAGATTTTGAAATACGAGCAAATCAAGCTTTCAAAATAATCACAGTTTGGCAGTTCGGAAACAAAAGCGATAAATTCTTTATAAATGATATTTTTAATTCTTTAAAAATATGGAATAGATTCTATAAATATTTTTAAATGTTTTAAAAGAGATTTAAGTTATAAAAATGGATTTTTCAAAATGACAGAAAAGTTGTTTTGAGCAAATAAGCCTTAAATGCACTATTCGCAGCACTTTTTGCAGCACTTTTAATAACTTAAAATACAACTTTAAACTTAAGTATTATTTTCCAATCTTTTATATATGTTTTCAAATAAATAATTAAATATTATGAAGATGACTTAGAGGTTTCATAGTTATTTTAAAAGAGTTCAAATAAATGATTTAAAAAAAAGTTGTTATAATCAAGTGATTTAATCTTGGCTCTAAAAGCCAATGGGTAGACTAGATTTTTCTATTTATGAGATCCGGATGTGAGGTGCTCAAACTAAGGAGATGTTCAAGAGTAACTAATTCCCTGATTTACCTGGCCTCTTTACCCGACGAGGAATAGATAAGGTCGAAATGTCGGAAATAAGGCAAGTATAAAAGATTTAATTTTTTTCCAAATTTAACATAACTTGGATTGTATAGGAATAAACTTCTTATAATTAGTATTAAATTCTAAGGAAGGAACCTATACTATCCACGTGAATTTAAGGTGATTTCACTGTTACTCGATGGATAGTAAAGGTTGAATATGAAAATTAAAGTTGAGTAAAATTGGTATAATTTTTATCGACCTTTTTTAACTCAACAAAATTTCCCAGTTTGACTTATGAAAATGATCTGGTATTTTCAAAGTTAAAGAGAGGCTAAATGATTTTGTACATAACGAAAAGAAATGTTTTAAAAATATATATCTCTAAAAGATATTTGACAAAAATATTATTGAATGAAATGATAATCACCATCAAACTTAACATCTTTTTATCGATGATTGGTTCGAAGTAACTGCAGTCGGAATTGGATAATCCCTATCCAAAAATCATTTTAAACCAATTTACATGTTCGAAGGTGAAGACATGGAATGATAATAAAAACTGAAATGAAGGGCAATGGTCCCTAACCCTTGGAGGAAAGTTTCCATATCATATATATGTGGCAGTAGTATCTTCATTTGATCTTCAATGCAATGGCCACTCTCTACTAGTCCTAGGGGATGATTCCAGATAGGATGTGGTAAGAGAGTTCCTTCGCCGTGTCCTGTTCTTGGACAACTTGTGTGGACGAGTGTCTAACAGTGCATTTCTAAAATACACGTATATTGATTTTTACAAACGTACATCTATTTGGTGGTGTAGGAAGTAACTCTCTTACACTTAACATCCTTCTCTGAGATGTTTGATCTCAAAGGTTATACATTTGTGGAAATCAATAATGTCTGATAGAATTGGCAACGTGGCATTCAAAGTGAAACGTGTTATGTGAAAGGTAATAGTTATCACGGGCCCCATCATTCGAAAATGGCTTAAACAAGGAAAGCTATAAGGCTATGTGGTTCACAACCATTAGGGCATAGTCATCACCTTTTTAGATAACTCTCCACATGTCGAGTATGTTGTGAATGATACGGGATCCCGGATAGGTCGGTTACGATCGGGGTGATGTCATATTCAATTCAATCCACCACTAGATGGGTCTACGAGTAGGCCAGTCTTTTCAGATTCAGAGGTTGATCCTTAGTACATCCCACTAAGGATGTACTACATGGAAGATAGGTCCTTACCTACTATTGTATGGAAATCAATTTTCTAATAAGTTCCATCAAACTTGATTGTAGAACCTACTATGCTGGAATTTAATAATGTAGCAATTTCGACAAAGATTGTGTATGTCTACCTAAAACAAGTTTTCAAAAGAATGTCATTAAAAACAATATTCTTAGATTTTTCTTAGCAAATTTTTCGGTTATCGTAAGGTAAAACCCATTCCATGTTTACTTGCGGCCTGGACTTATGAGATACCCTTTGTTTTCAAATATCTATATTTTGAGTTTATCACATCAATCCCATGACTGAACCAAAGTTTATTTTTCTTTTCCCTTAAACTTTGAATGCCCTATTTTTAAGGCAGCCAAGTAGTTAGGTAGCTTGGAGCATTTTGGATGGCGCATGGAGCATGAAGCTGGAGGGTCCTATGTTGATAGTCATCTACTTCTATTTTTGATGTATTATGTATAGATGTCTATCAGCAGTTGTGAGCATAGGCAGTTATAACTATCCTAGATGGATTAGTACTTGCTAAAACTTTGATGAAGCAATTTGGAGTAGTTACATGTACTACTCATATGTATATTTAAATGTTGATACGACATGAGATTCTATTTTGTTTGTCTTCTACCTTTATTTTCTCTTACCCTATGATAATCTGCCTCTCTGGCACTTGGATTTGCATCATGTGAATATCGAGGATGTATTAATGTCAATTTCTAAGGTTCGAGGAGCTAGGTCATCACAAAACCCATGTGTTTATTTCATCGGTTAATCCATAAACTTGTTCAAATGAACATTTAATTTCACGAGTGGAATTTACTAGCTTTAGTAATCATTTGAACTTTGTCAAGGGGTTATGGGAGATTAGTCTACACTCTTACGATCACCAAATTGAAAATGGATAACACTTATCTATTTATCGAGTCTTCAGACTCGATATTCGGTAAATCCGTTTAGGCGGATTGATGCAGCGCGATCTACAAGTTCAACAATGGAGTTAAGTCGCTCCAGATCCTTAGGTCGCTCACGAATTAAGGAAGGCGAGTTACGGCCTATCAAGGTCTTAAGGCACCGCAAATAGCAAATGAGGGTTATGAAAGTTGCGAACGACTTAACGAAAGTCCAGAATCTCGACCTATCGAGTTATTCACTCAACATGTTTTAGATCGCTCGGGAAGTTTAGGTCGTTCACGACCTAACGAGTCACGACCTAGTGGAGAAGGCTTAGGTCGCTCACGACCTAACGAGTCACGACCTAGTAAAGATGCCCGAGTTAACAAACAACGACCTAATGGTCTACCGCATTGTTGCTATATTGAAGATTTAAGTCGCTCAGGAGGTATGGACGAGCTACGACCTATGTTCAACGACCTAGTTAGGTCGCGAGTAGAAGATCCAGTTGCTGAAGCCTTAAGTTGTTAGGTCGCGAGAAGATGTCAACGTGTTACGACCTATGTTAAGTCGCATACAAACTTAAGTCGTTGATGGTTTTAGGTCGTTGAAGCTCTTGCCGCTTGGATTTCTTGTACCACTGTTCCTTTTAAGTCGCTCCAGTTTTGGGTCGTGTGTGTTACTTAGGTCGTTTGAATTGAAGGTCGTAGGTTGGCCAAGTGTTATGTCGTTGAGTCGCGTGTTGTTAGGTCGCGGACTACTGTAAGTCGTGTACCAGTGTTGTGTTGTAAGTAGTTAGGTCGCTAACGACCTTGGTTAAGTCGTAGGTCGCCTGACGACCTAAGGGTCTGGTGTTGTAAATGCTATAAATAGGCATGGACGGGTCAGTTGTAAGGGTTGTTGATTTTGCAATAAACTCTTGTTTTGTTAGCTTTGTGCTTTCATTAAATTGGTAGTTGAGTGTGATCTCCTATCTCCACTTTCGACATTCGAGTGCGCTCGAATCTTCGATCGTTGAAGCCAATTCGCCAAATCAAGTGCGCTTGATCAACGCTTGAAGAATTGTGGATCTCTTTTCACGGTATCGTGCGTGATCAACGTGTAAGAGATAGCTAGAATTCGGTATCTTCGGATCAACGAATTTGGGCCTTGCAGTATTTGTCAACCCACCGATTTCTACTTTCACCGTTTCATCTAAATTTTCGTATTTCCGCTGCATCATTATTGGTATCAGAGCTAGACTTAGCCAATCATAGCTAAGCCGAGTCTTGGAGCCAAGGAGTTTGAAGTTTGTTGTTCATCGTGTTCATCGTTTGTTGCAACAAGTTGGGTGTTTTCGATCCATTTCATTTTGGATCAAAGTTGGAAAGGTGTTTGAGTTTGAGCCGAGTTGGGTAGAGCCATGCATCACTTTGTGAGAAGTATTTGAAACCGAGCTAGTTGTTGAGCGAGCTAAGGAAGGAGCTTGTGAGAGCTTGAGATAGGTCGCTCCAGACCAAACCGAGCTAAGTTTTGGTTGAGTTGAAGTTTTAATTGAAAATTTGTGAAGATTTTGAAGTATTTGTGTTGATTCAATCATGCCGCCAAGAAGAGCTAACCAACATCAAAATGTGGAAGCGTTGTATCGAAGGGAAGAAGCCGAGCATATGGAACAATGCATTAATGATAAATTTGATGAAGGCATTGGAAAGCTAGAGAAGTTGATGATTGATATGAATCAAACTCAAAGGAGGAGATCACCAGTCTCGAACCATGGAGGAAACCGAGTTTCGCCATCGGTTACGGAAGCGAGGAGGGTATCACCGCAATATTTTAGAGAAAGAAGAGAAACATCAATTTCATCAAGGAGAGATCACCATGACTATGGACATGAAGAGAGGAGAACTCCACGAGAATTTGAAAATGAGCCATATAGAGATGAATAGAGACATAGTAGAAGAGACATGCGTGATCGAAGGGATGTTGATGGTCGAGATCGATATAGACGTACATTTGATTTTGATGAAGAGGGTGATAGAGCTAGCATTCATTATCTAGATTGAGACCAAGTTCGAAATTCATATCGGGATGTAGATGATGATCGACGATGGGAGTCGGGTATGAAGATGGAAATCCCAGAATTCAAAGGTGGAATGGTAGCAGAAGAATTTCTAGATTGGTTGTCTAATGTTGAAGAGATCTTTGATTTCAAAGAGGTTTCGGAAAAGCGTCGAGTGAAGTTGGTTGCTACTAGGTTGAGGGGGAGAGCTTTAGCATGGTGGCAGCAAACTAAACTTACGCGGGAGAGAATGGGGAAGTCGAAGATTGAGTCATGGGATAAGATGAAGAAGTTAATGAAAGCTACATTTTTACCTTACAACTATCAATCACTTATGTACCATAGATTGCAGAATCTGAGGCAAGGAGCGAAGACTGTTAATGATTATGCCGATGAATTCTATCAACTAATTGTAAGGAATGATATTATGGAGACGGAGGAACGATTAACAGTTAGATTTGTTGGAGGGTTGCGAATGCAAATTCAAGATATGGTGAATATGTTTGATCCTAGAATTGTGACTGAAGCACACCAGAAGGCGTTGGCTTGGGAGAAGCAGGGAAGACGAGGTGGTGGTGTGTTTACAAATTCCAACAATCAAGTGAAGGGTGTTAGTGGAAGTTTCAATGTTTCTAAGGCTGTTAGTAAACCAGTTGTGAATGAAGTGGCGAAGGCAAAGGTCAACAACAGTTTCAAATGTTACAATTGCCAAGAAGTGGGTCACAAGAGTAATGAATGTCTGAAGCCGAAGAAACGAACTATAATTGTTGAAGTTGAAGGTGAGGATGTTGGGGAAGGTTATCCTAGTCCAGTTGAGGAGGATGAACAGGATATCGCGTCAGGGGATGAAGGATGTAATCTTATGATGAGGAGATCTTGTTTGATACCGAAGCATGAAGAAGAAGCTAGTTGGTTGAGGAGTAACATCTTTCAGTCGACATGCACTATTCTGGGAAAAGTTTGTAAATTTGTGATTGATGCAGGAAGTTGTGACAATATCATTTCTATTGAAGCTGTGAGGAAGTTGAATTTGAAGACGGAGAAACATCCAAATCCTTACAAGTTAGCGTGGTCGAGAAAAGGAGGAGATGTGAAGGTGGACAGGCGAGTTCATGTTCCATTTTCTATTGGGAAGAAATATAAAGACGAGATTTGGTGTGATGTAGTTGAGATGGATGTTTGTCACTTGCTTTTGGGAAGACCATGGCAGTATGATCGAGCAGTACAGCATGAAAGACCAATAGCTACAACTTTATGTTTGAAGTTGTTAAGATCATTTCAGTACCAAAGAAGAGACAACAAGGAGAAAGAAAGTCAGAAGAGATTGAGGAGCTGAAGACTTTGTTGACTCTGAAAGAATTTGTTGAAGAAGTAGAAGAGAGTCCAGAGGTATTTTTGTTGATTGGACGTGAAGCTACTGAATATGTTGAAGTCCCAGAGGAAGTGAAGCCGGTATTGGAAGAATTCAGAGATGTGTTTCCTGAAGAGTTGCCAATGGAGTTACGACCATTGCGGGATATTCAACATCAGATTGATCTTGTGCCAGGGGCAGTATTACCACACAGGCCATATTACAGAATGTGTCCTAAGGAGCATGAGGAACTGAGAAGGCAGGTGGAGGATTTGTTAGAACAGGGGCATGTTCAGGAGAGCTTGAGTCCTTGTGCAGTGCCTGCTTTATTGGTGCCAAAGAAGGATGGTTTCTGGAGGATGTGTACGGACAGTCGGGCTTTAAACAAGATCACTGTGAGATACAGATTTCCTATGCCGAGGTTCGATGATTTGATTGATCAGTTGAGTGGGGCTGTTGTGTTTTCCAAGATTGACTTGAAGAGTGGATACCATCAGATTCGTATTAGACCGGGTGATGAGTGAAAGGCTGCTTTTAAAACGAGGGAAGGTTTATACGAATGGCTGGTTATGCCGTTTGGCTTGTCAAATGCTCCGAGTACTTTTATGAGGGTGATGAAGCAGATTTTCAGACCATTCATTGGGAAGTTTGTAGTAGTTTACTTTGATGATATTTTGATTTATAGTAGGAGTATGGAAGAGCACATCCAACATTTGCGAGAAGTACTGCTGATTCTATGACAGGAACAGTTCTATGCAGCAGCAAAGAAGTGTGTGTTCATGACACACAGTGTTTTATTTCTGGGATATGTTCTGTCGAAAGAAGGTATTCAAGTGGATGAGAATAAAGTAGAGGCTGTCAGGAGTTGGCCACAACCGAAGACAATTACTGAAGTAAGGAGTTTTCATGGGTTGGTATCTTTTTACCGAAGGTTCATTCCACACTTTAGCAGTGTGATGGCACCTGTAACCGATTGCATGAAAGGAAAGAAGTTTGCATGGTCAGAGGAAGCAGGGGTTGCTTTTGAGAAGATCAAGACACTATTGACGTCAGCGCCAATTCTAGTTTTGCCGGATTTTCAGTTGTTGTTTGAGTTACATACTGATGCCTCGAAGGTCGGGATTGGTGGAGTCTTGAGTCAGAAAGGAAAACCAATTGCTTATTTCAGTGAGAAATTATCGGGAGCTAAGTTGAGATATAGCACATACGATGTGGAGTTTTACGCGATTGTTCAAGCTGTGAAGCACTGGAGACATTATCTATTCCAGAAAGAGTTTGTTCTTTATACGGATCATGAAACTTTGAAGCATTTACAAGGGCAGGACAAAATTTCAGCTAGGCACGCTTCATGGGTCGCGTATCTGCAACCGTTTACTTTTGTTGTGAAACACAAGTCAGGAGTGACGAATCGTGTCGCTGATGCTTTGAGCAGGAGGAATCATTTGTTGACAACAATGAAGGTTGAGGTGACAGGATTTGAACTATTGCCAGAATTGATTGAAGAAGATCCTTACTTTACGAAGTTTGTTGAGAAAGTCAAGGATGGGAGTACTGATGAATTTGTGTTGATGGATGGATTCTTATTCAAGGGGAATCAATTATGCATACCAGATTGTAGTCTGAGGATGAAAATTGTGAAAGAGTTACATGAAGAAGGCCATGTGGGTAGAGATCTTACATTGCATTTGATTTCTCAATCTTACTTTTGGCCGTCAATGAAGAAAGAGGTTGAACGGTTTGTGGAGAGATGTCATATCTGTCAAATTTCGAAAGGGACAGTGACAAATGCGGGTTTGTATATGCCATTACCTATTCCTGCAAAACCATGGGTGGACATTAGCATGGATTTCGTGTTGGGTTTGCCGAGGACTCAAAGGGGAAATGACTCGATATATGTTGTGGTGGATCGTTTCTTGAAGATGGTACATTTTGTTGCTTGTAAGAAGATGGCAGATGCAGTTCATGTGGCACGGTAGTTCTTTAGAAAGATCTATCGCTTGCATGGTTTACCAGAATCTATTGTTTCAGACAGGGATACCAGATTTCTGAGTCATTTTTGGCTAAGTTTGTGGAAGATGTTGGGAACGAAGCTGAATTTTAGTAGCGCTTATCATCCGCAAACTGATGGACAAATGGAGATGGTTAACAGATCGTTGGAAAACTTATTAAGATGTCTTGTGAAGGAAAATTTGAAGAGTTGGGATTCGAAATTGTGTCAAGCGGAGTTTACTCACAACCATGCGATTAATCGAAGCACAGGATTCAGTCCATTTCAGGTTGTTTATTCGACAATTCCAAAGGGACCGTTGGATCTAACAATAGTGCCATATCAGAAGGGAGCTGTTAAGCGGGCTAGTGACTTCGTTAATGAGTTACAGGAGTGCCACAGAACTGTTCATGACCGGTTGCTTGCATCAAATGAAAAGTATAAACGACCGGCGGATAAGAAGCGGAGAAGTGTGAATTTCAAGGAAGGTGATTTGGTTTATGCAGTGTTGACAAAAGATCGTTTTCCCAAGGGAACGAATAATAAATTGAAGGCGCGAAAAATTGGTCCAATTGAAATTTTGAAGAAAATCAATGAAAATGCGTATCAATTGAAGTTACCAAAGGATGTTCAGATGTTTTCAACGTCAAATATTTAATTCCGTATCATGGAAATAAACTTGTTGTGGAAGGAGATAGTGAAAATTCGAGGTCGAATTTCTGTCAACCAGGGGAGGATGATGCAGCGCGATCTACAAGTTCAACAATGGAGTTAAGTCGCTCCAGATCCTTAGGTTGCTCACGACTTAAGTAAGGCGAGTTACGGCCTATCAAGGTCTTTAAGGCACCGTAAATAGCAAATGAAGGTTATGAAAGTTGCGAACGACTTAACGAAAGTCCAGAATCTCGATCTATCGAATTATTCACTCAACGTGTTTTAGATCGCTCGGGAAGTTTAGGTCGTTCACGACCTAACGAGTCACGACCTAGTGGAGAAGGCTTAGGTCGCTCACGACCTAACGAGTCACGACCTAGTAAAGACGCCTGAGTTAACAAACAACGACCTAATGGTCTACCGCATTGTTGCTATATTGAAGATTTAAGTCACTAAGAAGGTATGGACGAGCTACGACTTATGTTCAACGACCTAGTTAGGTCGCGAGTAGAAGATCCAGTTGCTGAAGCCTTAAGTTGTTAGGTCGCGAGAAGATGTCAACGTGTTACGACCTATTTTAGGTCGCATACAAACTTAAGTCGTTGATGGTTTTAGGTCGCTAAGCTCTTGCCGCTTGGATTTCTTGTACCACTTTTCCTTTTAAGTCGCTCCAGTTTTGGGTCGTGTGTGTTAATTAGGTCGTTTGAATTGAAGGTCGTAGGTCGGCCAAGTGTTATGTCGTTGAGTCGCGTGTTGTTAGGTCGCGGACTACTGTAAGTCGCATACCAGTGTTGTGTTGTAAGTAGTTAGGTCGCTAACGACCTTGGTTAAGTCGTAGGTCGCCTGACGACCTAAGGGTCTGGTGTTGTAAATGCTATAAATAGGCATGGACGGGTCAGTTGTAAGGGTTGTTGATTTTGCAATAAACTCTTGTTTTGTTAGCTTTGTGCTTTCATTAAATTGGTAGTTGAGTGTGATCTCCTATCTCCACTTTCGACATTCGAGTGCGCTCGAATCTTCGATCGTTGAAGCCAATTCGCCAAATCAAGTGCGCTTGATCAACGCTTGAAGAATTGTGGATCTCTTTTCACGGTATCGTGCGCGATCAACGTGTCAGAGATAGCTAGAATTCGGTATCTTCGGATCAACGAATTTGGGCCTTGCAGTATTTTTCAATCCATCGATTGCTAGTTTCATATTTTTGCTGCATCACGGATTAAATGGGTTTTTAGACTCATCTTGTAATACTCGTTTTCAAGCGAATTATTATTTGCAAACCGCAACCTTTTGTATTGACTTGCAAAATGCATGTCTATTTCTTGTATATTTGGATGTGACTATCTATGCTTTATTGTTGTGGTTACTTTAACTTTGATGAATGTTGTAAATAAGCATAAACTTAATTAAATTCATGCATCTTTAAATGAAGTATTATTATGTTAGTGAAGTACATTATGGATATTATCCTTAACATTTATGCAAGTTTATTATTATCAGTATCTCAGCTTTTTTTTTTGATAATTAGAGATAGTCTGACCCAGGTGTTATTTTGATGCTTGGATCAGGCCAAGACTTGACAAATACAGGGACTCAGTGGCCTTAGATGTGGGCTAGCTTAATAAGTCTATTTTGATATTGTTTACATTTTCGATGTGCCATTTGAGTTCAACTTATATGCCTGATCTTTATTTGTATATGTGATAGACTTTTGTAGTCATGTACAATGAGATTTTTCGGTTTTTATATATGTACATATATACGTATAAGTCTAATATTTTATTTGTAGACTCATATCTTTGAGAGTTAATAGTATATCATATTTCTATGGCAACGTCTGATTCTGTGTTGTATATTATATTGTGTTTTGTTATGAATTAGATCAAAACTCTGTATTATAGTTTGTGCCTGGATCGGATATATTGAATTACCATTTGTAAGAAAAGAAAAGAAAAATAGTATTCGACATATTCGATACTCTCCCAAAGCAATTTTACGGATGGTCGCTCCTGACCAGTCCTATTCTCTGCCCTAACAGAAAGATTACATAGTATTACACTTTGTTAGTGTGGGTCTCGGGGTGGGGGATTACAAAATAATTTAATAAAAATTTTCTAATGGTTAAATTTAATAAGAAGGTTTTAATAAACCTTGTTTTATTAAAACCGTGTCTTTTGTTTTAACATCTAAGTTGTAAAAACTATTTGATGTTATTGGACCGACTAATAAAACATCTTTGCCATTGAGATGTCTAAGGAAAAGTAGACTCTATGACTGAGTTTGGATACCAACATCCTACTCTTCTTAGCTACTTGCCAGATCGGATGGATAAAAAGGTCGAAGAGATTACTTGGTTTTACGACCCAGATTTGTCTTGGGCCTACATTTGAATTTAAGGAAAATGATAAGATAAAAGATTAAATCAAATTTTTGTATATACTCTAAGGATGTACTAGGGTATTATATAAATTTTAAACTTAAATTATACTTTATGAAATTTTTTCATGCATAATTTTGGAAGCAAAACGAGTTGGAGTAGCTTAATTATTAAGTTATCCTAAAGGGATAAAACCGTAAGTTGGACTTGGATCATTTTATTCGCATAACCATTCTAGACCCAGAGTTCAAGCACATGATTCAAGGTGTTGTACACCGATCCGAACTAGGTATATTCATTTGATTTCTTGACGCGGGTACTTGAGATGGATTCTTAGGATGATGTTAGTGTTTTCTATCATACTTTAGGACTATGTAAGGAAAAAGTAAGTATCAGATCAAGTAACCAGAGTAGGGTTCCGCAATGGAGAAGTTAAGTGATCTGTACTAGTTTGGATGAGAGATTTATGTATCCGAACAAGTGATCAAATATTATGTATGGATGATTCATTCACATTGTATGGGCTTAAATATATTTTCCTTTAATGTTTAATGGTTTATAAGGATTTCAGTAGATGACTCCTTGATTTGTCATGAGTTAGTGTGAATAATCGATAGAGTAATAACCTACAGCTTTTGAGAATGAGGTTTACTAAGTGGATTGTTTATCATCCTTGATTGTTTATCATCCTTGTGTGATGAGAAGATTGTAAACTTGGACAAACTCTAACTTTGTTTGCTAGTCATTTAACATTTTGGGAAATGTTAAATATTAGTTTGATCTTGAGATGAAATTGCAGCGTCGAAATTCTTTTAAGAGGGAAGGATGTAACGACCCAGAATTTTATCGCTTTGATTGTGAATATTTAATTAATAATAAATACTTAAACAACTGATTTTAGAAGCTTAATGTAACAACCCGCAAATCTGTACCCCTTGAGTCAACACTATTCCACAACAATCAACTCAAGTTGTACAGAAATACGAACCATTTGGGTTAAAGAAGAAGAGGTAGAAGAAAAAAATAGAAAATAACAACAGAATCTAACTATCGCAGCGGAATAAAATATAATAGATAATAAATAATTTTACTCAAAATCAAATATATCTATTTACATACATTACATCATCAGAGTACATCAGTCACAGCTCACATCAATAATATACAATGGATACACAGCAACTCAACAGCGGAATATATATATATATATATATATATACAAGTACGAATGTACGTATTGTCAATCTAGCTCGTCTCCTGAGCTCCACCGCATCATATCCTGTATCCTATAATACTCGGTCTGACCCGAGCATTACAGTTAAATAATACCCGAGTCAGTCTGGAATACCAGCGTGAGAAAATCACACCAATTGATTATTAAAGTTTCAAAAATCCTTTGAAAACAAAAGCATCTCATAAGACCACGCCACAAATAAACATGTCGGGTTTTTACCTTACGATAGCTAAAACAATTTTATAGAAATCCTCTGATATTATAATAGGGTCTATGTACAAATACTTATAAAATAGCCGAAATTGTTACATGATTAAATTCCAGCTACTAACCACAGAGTGGGTAATACAAACAAAACTCATACAAGGCTCATAGGGAGAATGGATTTCCAACTAATGACTAGGCACTGGGGTACCACCTGTCATAGTACGGGGCCTAGATCACCGTACCGAGGAGTACGCCCGCTCCCCTGCAACACAAGGCTGGGACTACCCCTTACTGGATAATCCCGAGTGAGATCACCCCGCGGTTGGGATCAGCAACCGCCCACTAAGCCGAAATAAAAAGGGACATCTAGACAGGGATGACCTCAACCTCCTTGGGTGCTACCCACCTAGCCTTGCTGCATATCCCCTGATTTTCAGTCATTCCCATGTGATGAGGCTTGAGGCTAAGCGTTACCTTTTTAAGAACATATTCCTTAGAATGCCCATCGTCAACCTGACGATGTTTCGCAAGCATTCATCCATATAAGTCCGTCCCGGGTTCGAACGGAACCGAAGGCACTATTCCTACTACATCTATTTTGGAAATATCCTCAGGATTAGTAGCGACTAGCCCTTGCTCTTCACTTCTCCATCTTCGAATCCAAAATCGTTTACACGAAACATACAAACCGGATCGAAGTGGTTTTCGAGAAATAAATCTCGATCCCGGTCTCTTCGAAACGATCAACGTATTTGTCCAATATTGATAGTCGGTTATTTAACTATCAATTATATCCACAAAACAACCATCAACCAATAAATAATTTCCCAAATTCTTTATTAATCTCAAAAATATCTTCACAAGATATATTTCTATTTTCAATCCTTTGAAAACAGTTACAAAACCATCTTTCTTTTCAGAATCAACTTTCCCAATATTTTCTATCTCCTCTTAAATCACCAAGCACAAAAATAGATTTTTAAGATAATTTAAAACACTTTACTTTGGAATATATATTTTAAAACATTTAGGATAAAACTACTTAAATAATTTGTTGAAAATACATACTATATGAATTTGAGAAAATAAGGTTACTTTATAAAATATAAACCAGGTTTTCACTTTTAAAACAAATACTAAGTCACATTTAAATAATTAATGCTATAATATATTAAAAGGAAATACTTGTTTTAGAAATTAAATATTAGAAATAATAAATTTTACAAAACTTTCTTTCTTTAAAAACAACTTTAAAACATTTAATTTATATTTACAAATTTACTTTTAAAAACGTGTACTTGGCCATCCAGAGAGAATTCCAACTTCAAGCACTTAAATCAATTTCCCGAATTGATTTCCAATTCATTCTATTTGAAATAAATTTCTTTACTTGCTCGGTTCATTTCAAAATTCATTAATTATGGACTTTATTTATATTATTATTATTTGTTGTTTGATTTTAAATCTTTTACTGAAATATACAAATTTCAGGCTTTTCCATTTTCTTCTTTGTTCCTTTCAAAATTTAAAATCTTAAATTTAAAATAAATGTTCTGTTCTTTTAGATATTAGCATTGGAGTTTACAATTCATTAACTTTCTATTTATTCAAAAATCTCCTTTCTATATTCAAGATTTATTAATTAGAATTCTTATGTCACTTTATTTTATTTTTTTCCATTCTTTTGTTTATTCAAATTTCCATAATTATTTTACTTACAAATTCACTTCCTTTGTTTTCTTTCCAAAAATCAAATTTATATGTTTTCGGAAATTCATTATATCCAATTATATCCATTCACCATAGCATTCAATATTTCAACATAATTCATCATAAAATATCAAATCATCATAACAGGGAAATTTAATAATTTAAACAAATGTTGGGGGATCCAGTTGGATCCCTCCAACCTGCTTTCCCTGCATCCACAGACGTTAGCACAACATATAATACCACTTTCTAAATATACTATGCTATAGCACATCATTCAATTCAACCATTCAAACAATTACTTAAATTTAATCATTTAAATTTAAATTTAACTGAGTGAGATTAACTCACCTTTGCCCCTTAAATTTGCAATTCCACTTTACCCTCGATTTGATTCCATGATTATTGACCTTGTATAAACATTATGCAGTTTAGTAGTATTAGAACAATCACTCAATTAATTTCCGTTTAAGAATTTTAATTCAAGCTAATATGTTTATATTTGTAAAAATTCCGATTAATGAACTGAAATCACAGGTTAAACTAAGGGTTTTAAATTTGTGTACTATTATATATTTACATTTAAAATTCTTCTCTGTGTGTGTATATATATATATATTTAAATTGAAAATAAATGTTAATGAATACCTTACAGCTTAGAGCCCCACCCTCACGGCTACCCACAAACCCCTCTCTGACATACCCTAGCAGGCACGCCGACAAACTTCAATCGATCGAGAACTTCGAAGTTTCAACGACCCCAGCGAGCGCTTCATCAATCCATCGACGCTCGAGCTCGCGAAGTCCATCGCGAGGCCAGCCGCATCCCACTGCACCATCACCTCCGCCGATAGAACTCCTACAGCCACAGCAAAGTTCGCCACCTGTTGTCGTCCTCACCTCGCGACGCTCCACTCCTCACCCAAAATCACTCGCGCCCCCAAATCAACGCCACGACCCGAAGTTAAAACTCCCCCAATTTGATTTCGAAAACCCTACATGATTGCGGTCGCCATTAATTTCGAGAAGGATTCGGCCGATTATATATTATTATTATTATTTTAAGACGCTATCGGTTAAATTGAGGAAAAGGAATAGACGAGGAGGGAGACGAGATTTCGCTCGGCCATTTCTCTCTGAAGCTTTCGAGTTTGAAATTTATTTCACGAAAGGGAAAGAAAACGAAATCGTGGTCATGGATCTGGAAGAAGAAATGAAAGTGGGACTCGGCTTTAAAATAACTGGGAAGGGGCGTATAGAAGAAGATTGACTTATTTTATTTTCCTTTTATATGTATATTTTTTCTTGATCTAATGTCGTTGAAAAGGAAAATGGAAGAGGGAACATGATGAGACATCGTCCTGAGATTTTGCGTAACTTCTGGGTTAAAGCGAAATGAGAAAACATTTTGTGTGTTGATGTGACTATATATGTCAATCGACTAATATATATTATTTAAATTTTGAATCGATTCAATAAATACAACACAAAATTGTGACTTTCTATCAAGACGTGCCACTAAACATTGACAAGGTTAATCCCCTATTTCGAACACAATGAAAAAGATTCCGAATCCTAATTCGATCGTATGAAAAAGATAGCTCTTGAATCGACTACTATCAAATAATTTGTGATATCCGTAATTCAAGTTAAAATTACACTATTGAATATTTAAAATCAATTAAATATTCCAATTTTAAATACTTGAAAATTTCGGGTCGTCACATTACTCCCCCCTTAAAAGAATTTCATCCCCGAAATTACTAACTAGGAAGAATGGCCCAAAACCTGTTACTTTTCCAAAACCAAACAGTTTCTAATAATTCAACAACTTACCAACTATCTTTTATAAAAGATCCATTATCATTCTTATTAACTTCCAAACCTTTCCCTAGTTCCAAACCATAATATTTTTTTAACCATTCAAGTTTCAATTTAAAACCAAATTTTGAATTATCAAAATTTTCTCAAAATTTTTCTAACTCCCTAAATTTTCGAAAATTTTTGCCAGCGTCTCCTTTGCGCGGCTAGCTCGGTATAACTACAAAATGGCTCTACGGCCTCCCAAAACCAAAAAGAAAACAAAAAGCCAAGTGGCTCAATCCAAAATCCAAATCAAAATTTCACACCAAATTTAAATACATACCTTTTTGTCGAGCATTTCAAATTTATCTCCTAGAAATCAAAAACCAATTCTCTTTTCCCTTTTATAATACCTGCATATCCTGCTTAGCACTAATATCCAATCTCAACATTCCAGAACATTTTATCGACTCCCTTAATCCAAATATCAACTTAGAATATATATGCAATATTCAATTTCCAATTAACAATTGACCATTCCTTACTTAAGTTAACATAAGCATTTTACATGTTTCTTTATTCATTTCCATCTTACCACTTCAATTTATATCCATTTCTATCCACATTGGTTTATCTCCATTTCTATATGAATTCAATTTCTATTCCAACTCTGAACATATAAAGTTTATTTGTCATTTATTACTAATTCATATCATTATTTTAATTAGTTTCGTTTATAACTAATTTTAGTATCCAATTTAAATTCGCTTTGTCGTCAACTAAAATTTTCAAAAATTTTCTAACTCCCAAAATTTCTGAAAATTTTAGAAATTTTTTGGCAGAGTCTCCTTTGTACGGAGGAGCTTTTGCAATTTGACAAAAGAGATAAATATATATACATCGACCCACACGGTCGGAAAACAGAAAAACAGTTCATATTTCCTATTTGTATTGCGTAGGCGTACCTTATTTAGCATTTTTAAGCAAACAGGTTATTATTTTTAGCAAATAGCACAGCCAAAACCAGCCACACGGCTCCCAAGTACCTGTACTTACTCAATTTAAACTTGTAAGTGCCAAATATATGCAGTTTAACAAGATTTCACTTAGTTGCAATAGTTTAACACATGAGTTCTAAAAGAAATTCACACTAAACATTTTTTTTCGTAAGCAATCTATACAATTTTCCTACCAATTCAATTGTTTCAATTAATTTATAACCATTTTCATTCAATTTGTATGGTTTTCAATCCATTCGTATACAACTTCATCAATTTGAATGATTTAAAACTCAATTGCTTACAATGAATTTATTTTTAAGCAAACTGGACTCATATTTAATTCAATTGCTTTCAAAATCAATTTATTTTACCACTATCAACCCATAGAATTTTTTAATTACTTCCATTTACATCCAATGACAATTTATGCTATGCAATTTGACGAGATCCATGTGAATAAATACATACTTATGTTTTATAACCAATTTAAATGGATTTTAACTCAATTTATTCTTAATTCTATTTCATTTGAAAATTTATTCACAATTCATATATTCTCAGTTTCATTGCATTTCAATATTATTAACCAAACTAGTTCATACAAAACCATTAACAACTTAGGTTCCATTTTCATTACCAATTAAATTCCCTTTTATTTTAATTCATTCACGACCATTTATTTAGCTCGACACAAACAAAACCATATCATTCAATAACCATTTCTCAACTTATTTAAACCATATTTCATTTGGTTCTTATTTATCCCATCCATTCATTTATTCAATATAATTAGTTTATCCACTCAATCCATTTTGAATTTTCATTTTCTTAAATTTTATTTACAACCCACCAAATTCTATTTCGATCCAAATTTATTTTCACTTGATTTAAATCCAACCCAATATCATTACATTTAGTTCTAAGTTGAGTTTCAATTCAACTCTCCCCCTTATATTCAGCTTAAGTCAATTTATTTTGATTTATTCAATTTTTTTTTTTCTATACTAAAGCTCATTTCATTTTGCAAACAAAGTTATCTTTTCAATTTAACTTGATTCTATTTTAATCCAATCCCATTTCAAACTACAAATTTATTTGATCAATTATTATACATTTTAACTTTCTAGATTCAGCTCATTCAATTTACTACCTAGCTATTTTCCAAGTTACCTTCACTTATTTGGATTTTATTTGCAACTTAGATCATTTCTATTGTAATCCAATTCCAACCGACTCCACTTTATACTTAATTCACTTACAATTCCATTTCTAAGTTTTACAAGTCACAAATTTATTTGTAATCCAAGTTATAATATATACACTTATTCATCTCTAATTCCATAATCCAAGCTCATTTGAATAATATGTCAAGTCATATTTCATTTATTAACTTAAAAGCTTATATTGCTCATTTTTATTCGATACATTTCTAATTATATTTAATTTGTTAACACTTCAAGTTAAATTTCAATTTATAACTCAAGTTCTGATTCTACCATTCACCTTTAAAATCACCATCCAATTTTATTAACTTACATTGCAAATTTCATTCACCCATCATTTAATTAATTGCAAGTCTACTTTCAATTATATTTTCTTCACTAATGATTCAAGTCGAATTTGATTTATAACTTGAGTTTTATTTCCAATCTTCATTTTTAGCTTACAATACAGCTTCTATTTAACTACATTGAGCTCCATTTACACATTTCATTAACTAATTTATTACCAATTAGTTTTTCCCCAACTTATAATCCAGACATTATTTTAACCCCAAAATCTCTTCATTTAATTTTTCTTAGGTTCAAATTTATTTTATAATCCAAGTTTTGATTTTTATTTTATTTTCAATTCATCAAAAGTATTTATTTTGGGTTTTCTATCCCACTTCTCAAATTTTATAAGTCACAACTTATTATTTACACAATTCCATCCATCATAGGCTTGAATATCCTTCTTTTATTTTTAACTCAAGCGTTATGCTTATTTATAACCAAGCATATGGATTTTAAATTCTTTTACAAGGTATCCTAATTTATTTATTCCGTATCCTAATTTATTTATTCCAATTCAATTCTTATCCAACCTATTTCTTATCCAACTTACTTCTATTTATTCAGGTAAGAATTTATTTCCATTCATTAATTCAACTGAATTCTCATCCCAGTTCAATTTCACTTTAACTCAAATTTATTTAACTCAATTCAATTTCAACTTGATTCGAATACAACTGGATATTATTCCAGCCTATTTAAATTAATTTTCAGTCCAGTTAAATTTTATTTTCCAATCCAAGTAAATTTCATTTTTAACCTTTCACCTTAAATTCAAGTTCCAACATTCAAAGCTTATATCTCCTTCCTGATTTAAAATCATCTCAAATTATAAGCTTACAATTACCTCATCAGGATTTTTAAACTCTCGGCTTTGGTTTCAAATCATTTTGAAATCTTCAACATCTCAAATCTCATTTCTCAAAAACTTTAAACCAATCCTGGCTTTTATTTCAACAAATTCCCTTTTTGAAATTTCCAAAAACAACTAGCTTTCTGAACAAATCAGTTTTTTGGCAGCAATCCATCACTTAGAAATTCGAAAATGAGTACTGATGATGCGGCCGTCATAATTAGAATTATTTTCCAATAATCCAAGTGATTTCAGTGCTATACCACTTCCCAAAATTATTTAAAACAGATTTCCATTCAGAAATATCTCCAAAATAATAAAAACACTTCAACAAACGCTTCCAAAGTCTCCGGGATTTTAAATTTCCAAAGCCTGCTTAAATAAATTTTAACTGTAATTCATTTATACAGTTTATGCTTATTTAAATTCTCATTTGATTATAATTTAATTTATAATTTACATTTATAATTCATATATATGAATTTCATTTCATATTGAATTTATTCCCTTAAATGCTAGTTATATTTCAATTTCTAGTTAAATTTTCACTTAACAATGATAATACTTTAATATTATCATTTCTAACATCCAAGCAACCATATATTAGCTAAATAGTTTACACAAACTTTCCATTATATCAAAATATTTTTTTTTGGTAAAACTATTTCATTCACCCACATTTAAAACAATACCGTGTCGATTGTTCTATTCAAGTGTTTAGAAACCCCTTTAATACAGTTGTCCAGACTATGCCGACGAAGGTTCATATGTCACTCAATAAACCAATCAATACAATATTAAAACAATTTATATTCACTAACAAATATGCGCTCATATTTATTAATACGCTCAAACTCATTATAGAGTACGTCGGACTCTATTATAAATGAGTAATTCCCACCAGAGCCAAGGTTATCAACAACCTAAGCTCTGATACCAAGTGTAACAGCCCGCAAATCCGTACCCCTTGAGTCAACACTATTCCACAACAATCAACTCAAGTTGTATAGAAATACGAACCATTTGGGTTAAAGAAGAAGAGGTATAAGAAGAAAGAATAGAAAATAACAACAGAATCTAACCATCGCAGCGGAATAAAATATAATAGATAATAAATAATTTTACTCAAAATCAAATATATCTGTTTACATACATTACATCATCAGAGTACATCAGTCATAGCTCACATCAATAACATACAATGGATACACAACAACTCAACAGCGGAATATATATATATATATATATATATATATATATATATATACAAGTACGAATGTACGTATCGTCAATCCAGCTCGTCTCCTGAGCTCCACCGCATTATATCTTGTATCCTATAATACTCGGTCTGATCCGAGCATTACAGTTAAATAATACCCGAGTCAGTCTGGAGTACCAGCGTGAGAAAATCACACCCAATCGATTATTAAAGTTTCAAAAATCCTTTGAAAACAAAAGCATCTCGTAAGACCACGCCACAAATAAACATGTCGGGTTTTTACCTTACGATAGCTAAAACAATTTTATAGAAATCCTCTGATATTATAAAAAGGTCTATATACAAATACTTATAAAATAGCCTAAATTGTTACATGATTAAATTCCAGCTACTAGCGAAAGAGTGAGTAATACAAACAAAACTCGTACAAGGCTCGTAGGGAGAATGGATTTCCAACCAATGACTAGGCATTGGGGAACCACCTGTCACAGTACAGGGCCTAGATTACCGTACCGAGGAGTACGCCCGCTCTCCTGCAACACAAGGCTGGGACTACCCCTTACTGGATAATCCCGAGTGAGATCACCCCGCGGTTGGGATCAGCAACCGCCCACTAAGCCGAAATAAAAAGGGATATCTAGACAGGGATGACCTCACCCTGCTTTGGTGCTACCTACCTAGCCTTGCTGCATATCCCCTGATTTTCATTCATTCCCATGTGATGAGGCTTGAGGCTAAGCGTTACCTTTTTAAGAACATATTCCTTAGAATGCCCATCGTCCACCTGACGATGTTTCGCAAGCATTCATCCATACAAGTCCGTCCTGGGTTCGAACGGAACCGAAGGCACTATTCCTACTACATCCATTTTGGAAATATCCTCAGGATTAGTAGCGACTAGCCCTTGCTCTTCACTGCTCCATCTTCGAATCCAAAATCGTTTACACGAAACGTACAAACCGAATCGAAGTGGTTTTCGAGAAATAAATCTCGATCCCGGTCTCTTCGAAACGATCAACGTATTTGTCCAATATTGATAGTCGGTTATTTAACTATCAATTATATTCACAAAACAACCATCAACCAATAAATAATTTTCCAAATTCTTTATTAATCTCAAAAATATCTTCACAAGATATATTTCTATTTTCAATCCTTTGAAAACAGTTTCAAAACCATCTTTCTTTTCAGAATCAATTTTCCCAATACTTTCTATCTCCTCTGAAATCACCGAGCACAAAAATAGATTTTTAAAATAATTTAAAACACTTTACTTTGGAATATATATTTTAAAACATTTAGGATAAAACTACTTAAATAATTTGTTAAAAATACATACTATATGAATTTGAGAAAATAAGGTTACTTTATAAAATATAAAACCAGGTTTTCACTTTTAAAACAAATACTAAGTCACATTTAAATAATTAATGCTATAATATATTAAAAGAAAATACTTGCTTTAGAAATTAAATATTAGAAATAATAAATTTTATAAAACTTGCTTTCTTTAAAAACAACTTTAAAACATTTAATTTATATTTACAAATTTACTTTTAAAAACGTGTACTTGGCCATCCAGAGAGAATTCCAACTTCAAGCACTTAAATCAATTTCCCGAATTGATTTCCAATTCATTCTATTTGAAATAAATTTCTTTACTTGCTCGGTTCATTTCAAAATTCATTAATTATGGACTTTATTATTATTATTTGCTGTTTGATTTTAAATCTTTTACTGAAATATACAAATTTCAGGCTTTTCCATTTTCTTCTTTGTTCCTTTCAAAATTTAAAATCTTAAATTTAAAATAAATGTTTTGTTCTTTTAGATATTAGCATTAGAATTTACAATTCATTAACTTTCTATTTATTCAAAACTTTCCTTTCTATATTCAAGATTTATTAATTAGAATTCTTATGTCACTTTATTTTTTTTTCCATTCTTATGTTTATTCAAATTTCCATAATTATTTTACTTACAAATTCACTTCCTTTGTTTTCTTTCCAAAAATCCAATTTATATGTTTTCAGAAATTCATTATATCCAATTATATCCAATCACCATAGCATTCAATATTTCAACATAATTCATCATAAAATATCAAACCATCATAACAGGAAAATTTAATAATTTAAACAAATGTTGAGGGATCCAGTTGGATCCCTCCAACCTGCTTTCCCTGCATCCACTGACGTTAGCACAACATATAATACCACTTTCTAAATATACTATGCTATAGCACATCATTCAATTCAACCATTCAAATAATTACTTAAATTTAATCATTTAAATTTAAATTTAACTGAGTGAGATTAACTCACCTTTGCCCCTTAAATTTGCAATTCCAGTTTACCCTCGATTTGATACCACGATTATTGACCTTGTATAAACATTATGCAGTTTATTAGTATTAGAACAATCACTCAATTAATTTCCGTTTAAGAATTTAATTCAAGCTAATATATTTATATTTGTAAAAATTCTGATTAATGAACTGAAATCACAGGTTAAACTAAGGGTTTTAAATTTGTGTACTATTATATGTTTACATTTAAAATTCTTCTCTGTGTATATATATATATATTTATTTATTTAAATTGAAAATAAATGTTAACGAATACCTTACAGCTTAGAGCCCCACCCTCACGGCTACCCACAAACCCCTCTCTGACATACCCTACCAGGCACGCCGACAAACTTCAATCGATCGAGAACTTCGAAGTTTCAACGACCCCAACGAGCGCTTCATCAATCCATCGACGCTCGAGCTCGCGAAGTCCATCGCGAGGCCAGCCGCATCCCACTGCACCATCACCTCCGCCGATAGAACTCGTACAGCCACAGTAAAGTTTGCCACCTGTTGCCGTCCTCACCTCGCGACGCTCCACTCCTCGCCCAAAATCACTCGCGCCCCCAAATCAACGCCACGACCCGAAGTTAAAACTCCCCCAATTTGATTTCGAAAAACCTACACGATTGCGGCCGCCATTAATTTCGAGAAGGCTTCGGCCGATTATATATATATATATATTTTAAGACGCTCTCGGTTAAATTGAGGAAAAGGAATAGACGAGGAGGGAGACGAGATTTCGCTCGGCCTTTTCTCTCTGAAGCTTTCGAGTTTGAAATTTATTTCACGAAAGGGAAAGAAAACAAAATTGTGGTCATTGATCTGGAAGAAGAAATGAAAGAGTGACTCGGCTTTAAAATAACTGGGAAGGGGCGTATAGAAGATGATTGACTTATTTTATTTTCCTTTTATATGTATATATTTTTCTTTATCTGATGCCGTTGAAAAAGAAAATGGAAGAGGGAACACGATGAGACATCGGCCTGAGATTTTGCGTAACTTCTGGGTTAAAGCGGAACGAGAAAACGTTTTGTGTGTTGATGTGACTATATATGTCAATCGACTAATATATATTATTTAAATTTTAAATCGATTCAATAAATACAACACAAAATTGTGACTTTCTATCGAGACGTGCCACTAAACGTTCACAAGGTTAATCCCCTATTCCGAACACAATGAAAAAGATTCCGAATCCTAATTCGATCGTATGAAAAAGATAGCTCCTTAATCGACTATTATCAAATAATTTGTGATATCCGTAATTCAAGTTAAAATTACACTATTGAATATTTAAAATCAATTAAATATTCCAATTTTAAATACTTGAAAATTTCGGGTCGTCACACTTAAATAACTCACTTTTATTATGTAATAATGATGGTAAACACTTTTTGAATAATTGTCTAAAAAAATAGTTCGGTGAAAAGTGGAAAATATGACTGAAAATCATTTTTTGGATTTTCAACTTTCATCAAACGAAAGTTATTGAAATATTGTTACACGCACTTATATTGGTACAAATACATTTAACGAATAAGAGTTGGTTAGCATCAGAAATATAATTAGTAAATTAGTTAAGTAAGGTAATAAAGTAAAAGGGAAGACTTTTCTTCCTTATTTTAAAATGATAAAGTAATAAGTAATATATAAATTTGTGTGCTTCGTTTTGTGTTATGATGGAAAGTACTTTAGCACATGGGTTGGCTCATCGAAGAAGAGAAGGTGTGCCATTCTTGAATTTTGCAAGGGCAATTAGGTAAATTGGTGAAGGGTTTAGGGTAGTTTGCCATTTTCCAAAAGTCTATATAGGGGGTTTGGTTCCCATTTCAATCATTGTTTAATTTTCATTTTTCGCTCTCTTTTACTTCATTCTTTTCATTCTTTTTCGTTAAATATCCTAATGAAAATTCTCATCAAAACCACTTATTTTATCCTCTAAATTAGTGCACAAGCTTGTATACACATTACAACGCCCTCCATCATCCTAAAGCTTGAAAATTTGAAGCATCTAAGCCATGTTTGCACTATGGCCATGAGCATCTAGGCTGGTGGAGAAGTCGTGAGCTTCTAAGGAGGGGGGAGAGGCTTTGGACATAAGGAGGAGGCGGAAAGGTGGAGCTTTAGTGGCTAGCTAGGAGGTTGTAGGAAGCTAAGAGCTTTGCCTTGGGTTTAGTCGAGAATAAAAGTGAGATATCTCAATAAAAAATAGTTTTAAAAATTGACTATATATTGTAAAATATAAATTGTTGTTCATTGTATATACTTATGTATATTTCTTGTTTGAATTTAATTCTCGCTTTAAAGCGGATGCCATAAGTAACCATTATTTTGCCGGGGGCAAAAAGAGGAAGTCGAAGTGTCTTTGTAGCGAATAGGTAGCTATGGAACACTTCGAGATGCAAAATCATATATGAGATTTATAAGTGACCTTTGTAGAGGGACTCTAAGGAGTTCCTCACCTCGTTGATTTTTATTTACATAAGTTCTTGTTTGTGTAAATGTTTGTGAAAGGAATTGGAAAGATGAATTCCATTGAGATAAAAGTAATTTTTAGCACTTGATGATGTGCTAGAGTAGTTGCTAAACCTCCTTCCATTATTTGGAAAGTTATTTTTTGACTTCAAACTTATGGATATTTTGAAGTAAATGTTTTCTATACTTATAGTGGTTTAAAATATAGAAAGAAATGGTGTTAAAATTATTTTACTTACAAACTGGCCTATAAAGCAATAGTCTCTATGGATGCACTTTTGAAATCTATGATTTTACTAAAGTATAAATGGTTATCTACTTTAGATAATTTGAAAAAGACTTTTGAAATGTGTTAATAAAAAAGGTGTAAATATTTTAAAAGGAGTTTGAAGATTTAAATATATTGTTAAGAACTGATTTGAGTTACTTAAGCAAGTGGTTTAAATTTTCATCAAGGGAAAATCTTATCTATTCAAATCAAAATTAAGGACTTTTTAGATCATCAAGTATTGTTTTGGATGAGTGTTTTGATTTATAATTTAAGCATTTAAAATTGTACTTTTGAAAGGTAAAAATGTTTAAAAGCATTTGAAAATTTGAAGGATTTAATTTAAGATATTTAACAAGTGGTTTATATAAAGGAAACTCCTTTATTTTCCAAAGTCAAATTCTTTTTCAAAAGTGGTGACGTTTAAGTGATGTTAGAATGAAGGTTTTAAATGGTAGTTAAAATGTTTTAAATATGATTTTAATTAAGAAGAAGGCTTGGATTACAACACTATTGTTGTAATAAATGTTTTAAAGAAAAGAAAGGAAATCATGGACAATAACATTTTGTTAGAGCAAATAGTTTCAGGAAAAGTGGAAACAAGTTTGGTTTTGTAAGACTTTGTTTTAACTAAATAATTATATGGAACTTATGAAGTCTTGTACTAGTCATTAAGCTTTGAGATAGGTAAACTTCTACCTATCATGAAAGATAAGAATGGTATCGTTTCAAGATCTAAGATGTAATAATACCCAACTTTTTAGGCTTCATTGTTAAACAAACGATAGTTTAAGTTTTGGAATCAAAGGTTGATGTTAATTATATAAAAGTATTATTTCCATATACGAATTCGGTTACTTATGGAAACTAAGCAGTCCTCTATTTGGCACTAAAAGCCGATGAGTAGATTGATCCTCTAACTATGAGATCTAGAATCGGAATGTTTTAACTAATGTAAGGCCAGGAGCAATCAATGCCCTGACTTACCTGGCTACGTTTCTGAGCGAGGGATAGAGTAAGTCAAAATATCATAAATGTGGCAAGTATAGGACATTTGATTTCTATAAAGATCTTTATAATTATGGTGATATGGAAAGCATTCTTTTCATATTTAACACCAAATTCCAAGGTATGGAAAATCTTCTCTATGAGTGAGAATCAAGAATGTATGTCGAGGCAATGATAGTCTGACATTATTGTTAATCAAGTGATAGCACAAGTTTGAAGTTGGGAAGTGATGGTAAGTATGTTTAGTCTAATTCTCATATGGCCCATTTTCTTACACCAAAATATGAAAGCATTTTTAATTAATGAAAGGATTGATTAAAGAGGACTAATGGTTGCATATGTGCTTAATCGTGCTTGGTTTCCACATGAAATAAAATCTCTGATTGGATTATTTTCTTGTTTGATAGTTAAATAACCGATTATCAAATCTTGGTTAGTTTTGAAGCCATCGATTTTTGGTTCGGAGAGACGGGTATCGGATAAGCATGAGTTATTTAAAAATTACTTTGAACCGGCATAAGTATTCGAACTGGAGACATCTTGAAGGTGATGGAATCAAAGATGGAGTTCTTTGAAGTGCAATGGCTACTTGCTACTAATTCTGAGAATGTAGTAAAAGTAGTGCCTTCGGTTTGTTCATATCGTAAACTATTTGTATGGATGAATGCTGGCATTGCATGGTTGCTTGGATGGTGGTGTTAATATTTCTAGTAGGATTTGCTAAAAATTTAAAATGTAGCCTGATGCTTCATACCCGATAATGACTAATACATAGGAAATGCTGCAAAGCTATGTGGTTCGCTACGATTAGGATATGATCATCACTCGATGAAGATTGTTATTTATGGATTTATGTATGCTAGGGGCCTGTTATGGTTGTAAGTTGCAACTAGAGTGATGACATATTAGGTACTATTTAGGAAGGGGTAGGCCGGTCTTGCCATGTAGTGGGTCCTGATGAGGTCATCGGTACATTTTATCTAAAGGTGTACTATGACAGGAAGTACCCTAGTAGTCTTGTCATTAGTGGAATCCATTTTTCAATATGTGCTTTGTGGACATAATTGCATACTAAATATGCTATTGAATGTTATTAATCTTACCACTCCGACTATGTTAAATACTTATATTAAATCTTGGACATTATAATAATATTACAAGATTTCTAATAAAATGATTTGGTTATTGTAAGATAAAAACTCGTTCGTTTTTATGTTAGGCGTATTCTTATGAGATACCTTTATTTTTGAAAAGTTTTATAACATTAAATATCCATTTGATTGGAGTTTCTCTTGCTGATTTACTGGATTGATCCAGGTGTTATTTTCTTATAATACTCGGGTCATGCCTGAGTACTTTTCCAAATTGAGCTTCGCATGCTTGGAGCTTCAGCACACGAGCTAGATGCCTCCAAGACCTAACATATTTCATTTTAAGTTATATTTCTTATTTTGTATTTATCGGCATTTGTGAGGATTCGCAATCCATATGTTGAATTTGATGCCCATTAAATCTGTGCTTAAGTCACCATCTAAGATGTGGGGGGAAGAAAATCCAATTTAAGTAAGATGTGGGGTTGTCTAGCCTACATTAAGAATGTTGGTCCCAATAAACGTGAGGGAAGATTGACATTGTGTAAATTTATAGAATATCCAAAAAACTTGATGAGTTATGTTTTCTACAATATTAAGGAACAAGGTTACTATTTCTCAGCATGCTGTCTTTATAAAAAAGAAATTTTTATCAAAATAAATTAAGAGCAAAGTTGTAAACTTGGATAAGATCCAGGAATTAACATAAAGGTTGAACTAGTTCGAGAACAAAATTCACCCATGTATGAAAACATACATCATATTAGAAGGTCTAGTAGGGAATCTCGTGCCTCAAAGAGATACTATGGCTTTCTCATGGATGACGAGAAAGAGGACTACGTCTTAAGTGATGACACCCCTTTGTTATTCCAACAAGCATTGCAGAATAAAGACTCTACATTTTTGCTTGGAGATATGAATCCCAAATCGATTCCATGTATGAAAACAAAGTCTAGACTTGGCAGAATAGTTGAAGGGATAAAATCCATCGGCTACAAATGTATTTTTAAGGAAAAACCAAATTCAAATGGACAGGTGGAAACTTATAAAGCAAGGCTAGTTACGAAAGGATTTCTTCAGATTCAAGGTGTTGATTATAATGAAACCTTTTCACCTATACTAAAGCTTAAATTCATTCGGATAATTCTAGCTATTGCTACATTATACAACTATGAAATATGAAAAATGGACATGAAGACCACATTTCTAAATGGTGATTTAGAAGAGATCGTTTATATGTTGCAAAACCCGAGGGTTTCAAAGTCGGTGGAAGTGAGGGAAATGTTATCATATTTTAGTCCTATACGTTAATGATCTTTTGCTGATTGGAAAATAATGTTTTGTTATTGTAATCAGTGAAAGCTTGGCCATTCAAGGAATTCTCTATAAAGGATTTAGGAGAAGCGGCTTATATATTAGGTATAAAGATATACAGAGACAGATCCTAGAGTCTGTTGGGATTGTCCTAGTCCTTATACATAGATACCATACTATAAAGTTTAGTATGGAGAATTCCAAGTGCCAAAATGTACAACACAATCTGGAATCCTCCTTTCTAAGTACGCTCCTCAAATTGGTGAGGAAAAAGAGCATATGAATGGGATATTGTATGATTTGGCAATCAATTTCATAATGCATGTTACGCTATGTACTGGGCCAGATGTGGCATACACATTAGGATGCATAAGAAAATACCAGTCTAAACCTAGAGAAGAGCATTAGATGACCATAAAATGTATACTTAAGTATATGAGAACTACTAGGGACTTATTCCAAATATATGGAAATGGTAGACCTCCTTATGAGGGGTATGCAAACTCTAGCTTTTAAAGTAATATCGACGATAGTAAGGCAGTGTCAGGTTATGTCTTAACTATTAATGGTGGGGCTGTCAGTTAGATAAGTTCAAAAACAAGAAATGGTAGTTGATTCTACAATGGAGGCTGAGTACATCGCCCTTAATGAAGTAGCTAAGGAAGCGGTTTGGATGCACAAGTTTTCAAGTGAGTTACGAGTGATTCCCTACATGGAGAATTCAGCCGCACTGTTTTTGATAACAGTGCGCCTATGCAGATTGCAAAGGAGCCTAGAGCATATAAGAAATCATGACACGTTATTCAAAAGTTCCACCTAATTAGAGAATTCATTGAGAAGAAAGAAGTCGTGATACAGAGAGTAGATACCAAGGACTACATAGCAGACCTATTCACGAAGGGACTAGCTCAACCAACTCTCTTCAAGCTAATTAAAGGGATGGGATTGAGATTTCCCCAAGTGCATGTGGGAAATTGATAGAGTTAGGGGTATACCATAGGGGCAATTATGTAATTTATTATAAATTATTAACTCTGTGATAAACTTTCATTCGAAATAAAAGGTGTTTTTCTTTCTATTATATGCTTTTATAGTGTGTTATATTAATTAATTATTTAACTCAAGTATAAATCAATAAATAGTATATTTTGTGATAATAATTACAATGTGTTGTAATCAGAGCAATTTATCACAATTTAATAAACAAATCGTTTTAGATATTCCAAGTCAAGATGTATCGAAATTGGATATCGATACATCTGTCGAGACTAGAGTATGTAAGTATGGAAATTGGGCTAGCCCGTAGTGGGGTTAAAGGGAAAGTTTCAAAAAAAAAATTCTTTATTGGATCTTTACTAGACCTGTGAAGTATAATCCATTAGAACTTTTATAAAGTTATTTTTAGTAAAATCAATATTTTATTTAACTTTATAAATGAAGTTTTATTTTAAATTATTTTTATTATAATGTGTGTGTGTGTGTGTCTCTGTGTGTTCATATACACATATGTGTGTACGTGCAAATAGAGTAGAATAATACATGCGTGGTTTGACATACTTGCGTATAAGTATTGTGATTTACATTGTAAAAGACATGTAAGCCCATCTTATATACAAATACGTTGTCCAAATGAATGTATGTGTGTTATGTTATTATATATATAAGAGTACATAGAAAATAATCTAAATGTTATCACATGAAATTATATTTAAACAGATGTGTGTGTGTGTGTATCGAAATAATCTTTTTTAATACACTTTAAGCAAACTTTGAATACATTTTAAATGCACTTTAAAATACACTTTAAATATGTGTATATATATTTAGTGTGTGTGTGTATATATGTATATAAGATAAACATATTTATATATAAAAGTTAGAATATATATACACACACTTTAAACATCCCTTAAATACGTTGAATACATTCATAGTATAATTTAAATACTGACTATGTACACATTAAATACGTTTTAAACTCACGCTAAAGTACTTTTATACACATATATTGGAAAACAAAACTAAAATATACATGTATAGAAGTTCTATAGTCATATATAGTTTACAAATATGTATGTATATTGATTTTTTAAGTGTAAAATGGTTTTAGAAAAAATAAAAGGATATGTATACACTTATGTGGAATATACTATATATATGGATTAAAACATGTTTCATAAAATGTAAACATTGGTGTTAAATGAATTGCTAAAAGAAAGTGATTATAAGATCAATATTATATTCGGAAAAAAATAATTATCATTATTATATTGTGACCAATGATTAGTATAAATAGACAAATGAATTTTTGTTTTATTCATACACGCATATATTCAACCATTTTATTGTGATAGCATATTGGCATACAGATTTGTTATGATTTCCTAACTAATTTCTATGTACAATATGATAAAATAAGTTTAACATAATCGAATTAAGAAGAGAGCCTTTTACTAACGCTTATGATTCTCACATTGAAATGAAGAAGTGTTTTCCTTGAATCAGATTCCAAATTAGAAGGTGCTGTCCAGAATTTCTGACCACCGACTATCGAATAGTATTGAATTTGACGTAGTATGAACTTGAGAATTTTTTATTGATTTTTTTGCAAGCCATGGTCGAAGTTTTCAGGTGGAGTTTTCTAGTTTTTATAGAGAAGAGATTAAAGAAAATGAAGAGGCGGTCTCTTATAAAAGAAGGAGAATAAATGTGTGATTAATATCTTTGTAATAAAGAGTACCTTTTTCATTTCGAACTTAAAAAGAAACCCTCGCTTATTCCTTAGCATGGTCGTCCACATCTAAGGAAACCAAGGCTGGTTATGTGTATTTGGCCATGGACCTTAAACATAATTAAATCTATATAAAAAATTCTCACATTAAAATCTAATTTAAACGCGTATCGATATCGCATATCGTTCAGTATATTTGTAACTAGTACACTATTTAATCATGTCCAATACATCAAATAAAATTTCATAATTGATATTTCATTAATATTAATTAATTTATGATAACTATGAATTAATTAATCAAATGATCAAAGGAATATTCAACGTTTTGATTGTGTGAATCTTAGGTGTAAATTTGGTTAACAATTGATGTCAAACAATTCGAACATAACTTTTACATGTCACTTAGCAATTGATGTGTCATTTTGGCCATATTTATCGCTTACTTGATTTCAGTAAAATCCAATTTTACTTTGTTAAGCGTTATCCAGTAGTGATGATTTTTTACACCAATTCTCTTCATCAAAATTATATCACTTTGGACTTATGGGATTTAGTAATGGTCAAAATTCCAAAATTGTGCTTATTCAACTTTACAACATAGACACAAATTCCTTGGTTTAATAATAACAATTGTTATAAATCAAACTACTTTGGCCGGAGATTTTGACTTGAGTTGACTTCAGTTGGCCTTGATACTAACCACATATAACCAAGGAGGCGAATCCTCTCTTGAATAGTGTTTTGCTTCTAATACTTCCACTTGACCCAAATATAATCATTCAATGGATACCATGCCACGTTTTAACTATAATCAAAGCAAAGCTTTCATATTGAAGATCAACAGTATTCCCAAGTCAAGATAATTGTGTAAATTAGTCACTTCGATATTTTCTATTTGACCTTATTTATATTAACCAACAGAAAACTATCAAGTGAGTCATTCCGTAGTTATCCAATATCAGTATACATGAGTAATACATTACCCAATATTTACTCTAGTCTCAACGGATGCATCGATGTCTAGTCTTGATACATCTTAGATGGGAATATTTAAAATGACGTGCTTATCATATTATGATATAATACACTTGGTTACAACTATTTTTAACTATTACTGCAAACATATAATTTATGACTTTCTAACATATATATGTAAATTAACTAATTGATTATTTATAAAATTTATTACAAGTAGAACATAATTGAAACATCTTTTATTTCGAACAAGATTGGTTATCAAGTTAGATTTATGTAATAAATTACACGGTTGCCCCTAAGGCATACCCCTAACTTTATCAATCTCCCACTTGCACTTAAGGTCAATTATAGAATCTTATTCCAACTTCTCCGATCGGTTTCTTCAAAACCAATTGGGTCATTCTCTCAGTGAACGGTTATGCTATTATGTTTTTATTATCTCCTATGTCGATCAACTTTCTTCGACATTGATAAGCTGCCTTTATAATATAGAAAAATTTGGAGTGTCTCTCAATCTACATTAGCTCAAAATCCTCTTATGAGCTATATCACGATATAGTTATCATATAAAACTGTTATACGATTCCCAACATTTTGAGTCACCCTCAACTCGGTTATAAATTTGTACATGTATTACGTATATACACTACTTTTATTGTAGCCTTATTCAAGGCGATGTACTTGACCTTTTTTGAATCGTCCACGATCTTTCATTTGGAACATTTTCAACTTAAAGCTTTTAACTAAGCTTTGAACATGAATTTTATATTGACATATCAGACTGTAACATCCTGAAATTTTTATTTTGACTTTGAATATTTAATTAATTTTAAATATTAAATAACTGGTTTTTAAAGTTTAATAACTTATATTCAAATACAGTGATTATTTAGATATTTGAAGCGAATTAAATATTAAATAAATGGATTTAATATCTTTATTTAACTCCTTTTAATTAATAAATAATAATGGCGAGCTTGTTATTGTAAATTTATTTACAATAATAAATAGTTTGAATAAATAACAAGAAAATCAATTGTTAATAATACGACATGATTTTTAGCGATGTATTTTTATTTCAGTTCATAGGATTTTTCCATTATTTTTATTTGAAATATTTAAATTATCACTTGATGTATTTTACGCCAAACATTGGCCTTTTTTGGAAATTTCATAGAATAAAATAATCTCTGTATTTTATTATTGCTTTGTGATCGTGTCGCATTTTGGTACACGATCGTATTTTTATTTCTATCATTCACGGTTCGTACGCGAACGGAATATTACGTTGAGGAATACTATGAAGCATCCTTTTCAAAATCATTTTAAATAAAATCAAATTCAAAATTTTGAACTTTCCTTAATAATGATTCGATTGATATGATGTTGGCTTGAAAATTTTGGCAAACTTGTAAGTGAAGTAAAGTATTTGGTTTTGTTTAAAATCAAAAAAATGCAACACTTAAACAATTTTCATTTCATTTTCTCAACCTTCCCCCTCTCTTCTGTTAGTTATTTTTTTCTCTTTCCTATAAACATTTTAAACCCAAGTGTTGACATTCAAAAATCAATATCAAATAATCCACTCAACAAAAAATATAAAACAAGAATCATTGGGTTCGTCTTGGTGAGACCTTCGATTTGGTATAGGTATTGTAAGGAGCGGTGTTTGTTGGGTTGTTCGACAGTTTGGACATGGATAAAGTGAACTAGGGTTCGAATTTTGGAGCGATTGGGGAGGAATTAGGCCATAATATTAGCGGATTTGGGCTTGTCGAAGGAAGGAGCTTTGTCAATGCAAGTATAGGGTGGTCCGATCATGGTTTGGGGAAAGCAATGTTTCACTGTAGCCGAACCAAAACTATAGGTCATGATTTTTTAGCGGTTGCCATGCTTGAAGTCAATTGGTCAGGGAGGTGGAGATCGCGTAGTGGAGTTGAATGGCGATTGTATTGTGTCGTTTTGTTGAGAGTCGGGTGAGAAATGGGAGATGGAAAGAATCGACATTGGGTTTCCTCGTGCATGTTTTGAACATGTACATGTGGCAATTAAATTTGGGGAATATGTAGTTTGAGTGGGTAATTAACTTAATTAAATAATTAAGTTGGTTTAATTAAATTATTTAGCCTGATATCTTATAAACTCAATAAATATTGCATACGAGGTCAGATTTGGATGTCACATTTTGCGTTGGATTATTTATGCATTGGAACCGATTTTGTTGGATTTGGAGCTAGTAGAATTTTGAGCTAAAATCAAACGTGAAACTAGAACGCGAAAGCCTCAACTGGAAATTGGGTGAGTTTACTCGTCTGTAAATAAAATATATGATATCCATGTTGCTATAGATTATTGTTGAATGCTTGGATGGTAGTTGATAGTTTTAATGAAGTATAATTTAATGATAAAATTATAGTGATTTAATTTAGTTATGTTTAATGTAGTTACATTAGCTATACTTCGCTTATGATATCTATTTAGCATAATAAAACACCGTTCTGCTATACTTGAATTGAATTGATTATTTTGGGCGCCTATCGAGTGGAATAACTCGGTGTTCTGTCTTTACAAAGTAAAACAGATTATTTTTGAAGTTAATTAATATCCAGAATAATTAGTAAATGATATGTTAGCTATTGATTACTAATTGTTGACAATAATATGTTTGTTATTATTGTTTGCTTTTTTTATTCGAATTTGAATTCTCGGTTGAAGAGAGGATTACATAAATAACCATTGTTTTGAAGGGGACTTTTGTAGAGAGAGCCTAAGGGAATCCTTGCCAATATTGATTTTCTTATATTTTTATATTGCTTATATTGATGTTTGGTTGAAATATTTGAGACATATGTTTGATTATATAAGTGTCCTTATAGCGATTATCGCTATGCCATCACTTATAAAATATCTTCTGCTTAAAACCTTCGTATGCATCGCACTTGTGCTTATACTTTTACAGGGTGAATATTTAGTCACGTTTTTGCACTTTGAAAGTTGTTTAATCTATATTTTCAAGTATTTTTGAGAATTTTGAAATAAACGATAAGAGTTATTTAAAACTTATGAAAGGATTAATAATTTGATTAATTATCTTTTAGGATAACTAATGCTGTTTTAAATTTATTAATTATCTTTTGAGATAATTAATGCTGTTTTAGATTGATAAAAGATTATAAATTTTATTACTTTTCTTTTGGGATGATTAATATGGTTTTAAATTTATAAAGAGTTATCTAAATTATCTTTCGAGATGATTAACATTATTCTATATTTATACAAGTATTTAAATTGATTTATTTTCTTCTGACATAATAAAATGTGATTTGAACCCAGGTTTGAAGCAATTTTGATTTACAAAACAAATTTTGAAGTCACAGTCCATATAGTGATAGTCCTATGGATGTAATTCAGAGATATTTGGTTTTCGTAATGTAACGACCCAGAATTTTTATTAATTAAAATTTGAATATTTAATTTATTTTAAATATTAATAAGTGAATTTATAAGTCGAATAAATTTTTATTTGAATTTTTGGATTTAATTGAATAATTAAATCGATAATTTAATACGTTGAATTTTGGAAATAATTGAAAAATTGAGTTAAATATGATTGAAAATGATTTGTAAAATTTTATTTTATCATATTGAAGTTAGAACGATATTTTAGAACTTTTAAAATCGAATTAAAAGTTAATTTGTGAAAATTGAATATTTTAATATTAAAATCGACTAGTGAAAATAGTCAATTTTTGAACAGTCTCGGAATTGAACGAAACTAGTTCCATTGGATCCGTAATAGTTAGTTATTATCGGATTTCAATTTTCGTGTCAATCGGAGCTATCGTTTGATCGTGGCAGCTCGAAACGCATCGAATTGTTTTTAATTTTAATTTGGCGAGTTAAAATAGCCATTTTTCAAAAAGTCTCGGATTTCGACGAAACCAGTTTCATCAGATCCGTAATGTGATATTATTGTAAGGTTTCAAATTTCGTGTCAATTGGATTTACCGGTTGTCCGTTACAAATTAAAACGCCTAGAAATTGGTTTAAATCGGTTTAATTTAAATTGAACGTTTATTGCCATAACTCGCACATATGACCGAATTAGCTTTCGAAACCTGTTCCATTGTGTCCGGAACGCGGGATAAACCCTAGGAACGTCAGTTTCGACGCGTAAATCGGAGTTCGGAAATTTCCGGATGAATAGTGTTCGATTTTCTTCTATAAATAGACATGAGCTTTCATAAATTTAGAAAAAATAAAACCTAACCCTAATCTAAACCTAGCCGCCACATTCCAATTCAAGGGCCAGAATTCAATCTCGTTCATCCCCTCAAATCTCCAAATCCATTCACTTTCAAGCTTCGTGTTCAACTACGAAGTTATAGAGCTCGATGAGAGCTTCAAGTTGAACGGCTATGATGGGTTTTGGAGCGTCGGGGGGGAGATAAGTGAGGCCGTCGGCCCTAAGTTGCGCACGCAACTCGAGAAAGATGGTGAGGCCGAGTTTCATAGCCTTGGGGCCGAGTATAGGTCTTGGTGAGGGCTTCGACATGGCACTATCTGATCGAAGTATCGTTGAGAGATGGAGTTGCTAATTTAAACCCTAGTATTTGATTGTATGGGTTTTGTTACGCGTGTATGTCTGTAGCTTGCGTGAGTTTGGGGAAGGAGAGGCACGCACGGCTGTGATGGGTTGGATCTGGATCTAAGGGCTGTGAAGCAGTGGGTTTGAAAATTATAATTAATTGTTGTAATTTGTGTATATAAATCGTGTAAAAGTTTAAAAATACATAACTTTTTCATACGAGGTCGAAAACGCGCGAAACCAGTTGCGTTGGAATCGTATGGACGAGCACTATGCGATGAAATTGGATTGGAGTCGTTTGGAGTTAGTGATAATTTTGGGTAAAATTAAACGTCCGTTTAATTTTATTCGAAATAAATCGCTAAAACGAAAATGAAATCAAGGTGAGAACTTCTCACTCAATCGAATCAGTTTCGATTTTATTTTAAATAGTTAGATTTAAAATATTTGAATGCATGTTTGAATGATGATTGTTATATATTGATTGTTAAAATAGACATTATACGCCGTTAGTAAGCGGATGTTATTTATTAAAAACATATACCGCGAATATTTCATAAACAGTGAAATTGGTATTATAAATAATATCAATATATATATATTGGCATATGTATATATTGCAGTTGTTGATTCCCCGCATTTTTTAGCGGATGAGACCCTATTGCGCCGTTATTAAGCGGATAATATTTAATAAGAACATATACCGCGATAATTTCGTACTGGAGCGGAATTGGTATTGTGCTAATGTTTTTGGATGCAGGAAAACAGGTTGGAGGGATCCAACTGGATTCCTCAACAGTTTTTATTTGATTTCAGATATTTTTATATTTGATGGATTATCATATCGATATATGATGGATCGTTGTTGTCGTGATTGACTATTTGGTATGTAGCATCATTGGACCAAATTTGGAATTTTAAAATGATTTCAAAGTGATTTTTGAAAGTATACGTTATAAAATATTTTTGGAATTGATTCATTTTAAAATAAATAAACGTATAATTTTTAAAGTTATAAAAATTATGATTTTTGAGAAATATAGTTAAAAAAACTGATTTTTGAGAATATGATGCTAATGATTTTATAAATTAGTTTAATCGGGATTTTTGAATTTATTGTGAAAAGTTTAAATATAGGATTTATAAAATTTAATTATTTTATAAATCAAAATGGTGAAATTATAAAGGAGATTAAATATGTTTTAAAGAATAATATAAATTGACTTATATTAAGAGATTTATAAATGGATATTTATAAACTGAAATATAGACATTATAAAACGAGTTTTTATAAGTGTTTGAATGAAGTGAAAATGAATTTTGTAAATGAATGGAATTTATAAAATTATAAATGGTGAAGTTATAAATGAAATTTATAAATAGTAAGATTTATAAATTTTGTGAAATTATTAAAGAATATATTTGGATGAATAATCGAATCTTATAAGTTATAAGATTTATAATTATGAAGTTCAAAGGAACGATTTTTGTAAACGAATAAATTATAAGTATTTGACTTATAATATGAACCTTTGTTTTATAATTGAGTTATAAATTTAATAGGTTAATAAAGGAATTTATAAAAGGAAGTTGTTATAAATAAATAGAAATAGAATTTATAAACGTTGTTTTATAAATCCGCAAACGACTTATTTTGATAAGTAAATTGTTGAAACTTACTTTTGAAGATAAATTGAAATGAATAAAAGGATGAAATTTGTTAACGTAGTATATTCACGTTTTGAATAGTGAATAATATGTTAAAGGAAATGTTTAGAATGTGATATTTTAAATACAATTAAAATGATCTAACGATGTTTTAAGATATGTTGAGATTCGAAACCATAGATTTCAACATTGATTGTTGAAATAGACGTTTTCGAGAAATAAAAGGAAATAGTGGACTATAACACTGTTGTTATAGTAAATGATTTCCGAAAGGAAATGTTTTGTATAGTATTGGGATTTATATATCTATCTTAATTTCGAATCCCTATACTAGTGATTATGGGTTGTCGTAACGATGTTTTACGCAACATTCGTTTTGGCCCAAATAAATATGTTTAAGAGAATGATTTCCTTAAAGAATGAAATATATACTTAATCTCGATTCAAGTGTATTGAATATTTTCCAAGTGTTGAAAATAAAATTGGTGAATTACTTATTTAATAAGTATGGAAATGTTTTTCAATATAAAGTGAATATTAGAGAATTTATCTTTTTGAAGATAAATTGAAATCGAATATTCATAGATATTTTGGATTTTAAATTCACTAAGGAATTTATAAATGAAAAGTGGAATTTGATTAAAAATAAATATTGATTTATCTTTGAAGTGTGAAAATTATATATCTGGTAGAGATATTTTGGAAAATAAATAATTTGGAAAATTATTTGGAAACTGGTGATGTGTGCATATCCATTGATAGTTCAATAACCGACTATCAATATTTCCCTTTGAATGGGTATTTGATGTGATTTGTTTGAATGTGAATGCCACACTTATTTTTGAATAAGCGCTCACTATTCGGGTTAACCGGGAAAGGACCATGGGGTCGTATAACCCATTCCGAATATGTGATACGTCGTTATGAATCGCATTGAAGATCGGTGTTGAAGACCCGGTATTTGCGAGAGCGATAGGATGACCTGTTGATTGACTCTGCACCGAGTTGCTCCGGTATAGAGTTCTCCATATGTGATGGTGAATCCGATCAGGATCGTGAATATCCGGATTGCAAGGACTTCTTTGTAAGTGCCTTCGGTTTTGTTCGAGCCCGGAACAGACTTGTATGGATTGTATGCCTGACATTACAAGTTGAGATGTAAAGCCGATTTCTTTCAAATATATTTCTGTTGGTGGCGGAGAATTTATTCTTTTAGCTTAACACCCTTCTCTGAGACGTACGAGCTCAGAGGTTATATAGTTGAAGTTATCAGCGATATATTCCCAATTTGGTAATGTGACATGCTGAGTGATGCTGAAATGATCATTGTGTTGATTATTTGTGATAGGATCGTTTATTTGAACGTCTATCTTTGTGATCATCTCTATGATCATTTGTGACCCAAAGCATGGCTATTGTATAAAGTATGTTTTTGTGGACGTGACTTCGTCGAGCCTCACACCCCGTGAATGGTCAAAACAGGAAAGATGCGGCAAGGTTATGAGGGGTAGCGCCCTTTAGGATATGTGCATTTCCTTCTGGAAAAGGGTGGTATCATGGTATGGAGCCCAGATACTTACTCATGTTGAAAACACTTTGTTATGATTGTGTGAATTGATTACGAGCGCTCGGTGAAAAGGTCCCAAAGGACCGGGGGATGGCATATTCGGTCAGTTGTTACTCAGTTAGGGGTAACCCGGCCTTGTGTTTGTAGAGATCCGGTTTGGTTCTCGGGGATGTCCATCCAGAGGCATTCTCATGTGGCAATGGGAAGTTCCTTGGCCTGATAATTCGTTGGAAATCCAAAGAAACAATACGTGACTTGTACGGTTTTAGTTGTATAACCTGTCATGGAATGTGGCGGTAACCTGCTATTGAACATGGTAGCTATAGTAGGCATAAGTGCGGAATGTCTATGCTGGCTAAGATTTATATTCTACTTTAGAAATGAATTTTTCCTACACTATGCACTAGTAATAATATCAAATGTCTTTTAAATGCGTATCAAGCATCTTTGACTATCATAAGGAGAAATCTCCTCCGATTCTGCGTTTGCATTGTGTGTGTATGCGGGAGGCCTTATGGTAGTCTCATTTTTAAAAGCATTGCGAATTGACTTTAAAAATATTCCTCTATTTTGATTTTAAAGATAAATAAACTGTTTTGAGTTCTCACACCAGTCACATGACTGACTCGGAGTTTATTGTTTTCCTTCCTAAACTCTGGGTGCCCACCAATTTCCACACGGGCAGTCAAGAGTTAAGGTTTATCAGGGTATTCTGGATATTCTGGAATTGCTGGAGGCAAGCTGGATGGCATGGCGTATTACTAGTTTATATAGTATTTCTTTTTCCGCTGCACTGTCTGTTGTTGTTGTTGTATACTCTGATGATATGATGAAATGTAATGTATAAAATGTAATAACTGATATAGTTCTTTGTTTAAAGATTATTGATTTATTATTATATGTTATTCCGCTGCGAATTGTGAGATTTTGATGTTGTTCTGTTGTTTTCTGTTCCGTTCTATGTTCTCTATTCTCTTTTTCTTCTATTTAAAAATTTTCTATCTCTTCTCTATTTTCTGTTTTCTTTTCCCTATCCTTTTCTATTCTCTTTTCCCTCCATCTTCTCTCTTCTTCTTCTTTTCTTTTTCTTAAACCATAACATTTCGGGTTTTTGGCCTTCGATTTCTCGGCAATCGATAAAGTGAGTATCGATGTTGAATTTTCGAAAGTCGAAAATTTCCGGGGCGTTACATTTGGTATCAGAGCTTATGGTTAAGCGACAACCATGGTTCTGTTGGGTATTACTCATTAGAGATAGAGTCAGTAGTACTCTAGATTGAGTTTGAGTGTAATAATAGCTATGAGAGCGTATTTGTTAGTGAATATAAAATTGTTTTATATTGTGATGATTGGTTTATTGAGTGGCATATGAACTTTCGTCAGTGTGGTCCACAAGACTATGCCGAAGGGGTTTCTAAACACTTGAATAGAACAATTCGACACAATATTGATTTTTAATTGGGTAAATGAAATAATTTTACCTTGATTATATTTTATATATAAAGAAATAATTTTTCAAAATTATTGAAGTGTATATAAGTTGATTGTTTGGTTGTTGAATAAGTTGTTTGAATAATTTAAATTAAAGAATAATTGTATAAGCAAATGAATTATAAGAATTGAATTATAATTAAAGTGATTTACAATTGTGAAATAAACTTATATATATAAGAAGTGAAATTATATGAATATATTTATGAATATGAGTTGTAATAAAAATGAATTTAAGTATGTAAAACAAGTGATGTTTATGAAATGAAATATAACTTAAGAGTTGTTGAATGAAGTTGATATTAGTATCAAAATAAATTAATAAAGTTAAGTGATAAATGTGAACTTGAGTTATATGAAATGAAATTCAACTTTAGAAATTGGATTGAATGAATGGATTGAATATTAATCAATTAAATGTGAATTTAGTTGATATGAAATAATGAATGTAAGTGTTAATTCATTAAAAATCTAATGTTATGGGAAAGTTGAATAAATTGAAATGGAAATCAATTTAATGTTAAACCAAATTGAATGTAAAACTAATAATTTAGTTATGTTAAATAAACATTGGTTGTTAGTTGATTGATTGTATATAATTCATTAAGTATTAATGAAAGTGAATTAGTGAAATTTAAAGCTATGTAATTGAATTCAAATTAGAAGTAAATAAATTTGAATAGAATTGAATTTGATTTGGAAGTGGACCAACTTGAATATGAATTAGTGAATATAAACTAATTGAGAATGAATGTTAGTAAGAACATCCACTGTATATGAATCAAATGTGATTAAATTGAAAACCCAATTCATTGAATATTAATAAGAATATGAATGAATATTGATTTGGTTATGGATGATAGTTGGTTGATGGTTGAATATATATTGCTATTGAATGCATTTGCTATGTTGGCATATATAGTAATTATGTTGTTATATGTTGTATATTGATACTATTGTCATATATGCATGTTCTCATGTTGTTTGTTGAGTGTTTAGTAGGTGCGGATCGCGTTTGCTTCGCATTTGGAGCTCGTTTTCGCGCTATATTAGCCGTATATGCTTGCTAATAAAATATAAGGTACATATCTCGGATTACATACCGTACTTTTACATTTTTTCCTTCGGGATGCCTCATTACTTGATGAGATGTATATTTGTGATATATATATACTGTCATTTTTTTTTCGGATCGAGCCGCGCAAAGGAGACTATGGCGAATTTTTCCGAAAATTTAAGGCGTTAGAAAAAGTTTGATAAAATTGGAAAGTTTTGAAAACTTTAACTTTGATTTGGAATTGAAAGTTAAACAATAGTAGTTGTTTTAGAAAAGATAACTAAGTATGATTTGAAAACTTAGTAAAGATTATAAGAAGTTAAACTATGGATTTTGGAAAATTAATATATTCTGCAACTTTTCTTACTTGTTAATTTCGAGGACGAAATTCTTTTAAGGGGGGAAGATTGTAACGACCCAGAATTTTTATTAATTAAAATTTGAATATTTAATTTATTTTAAATATTAATAAGTGAATTTATAAGTCGAATAAATTTTTATTTGAATTTTTGGATTTAATTGAATAATTAAATCGATAATTTAATACGTTAAATTTTGGAAATAATTGAAAATTTGAGTTAAATATGATTGAAAATGATTTGTAAAATTTTATTTTATCATATTGAAGTTAGAACGATATTTTAGAACTTTTAAAATCGAATTAAAAGTTAATTTGTGAAAATTGAATATTTTAATATTAAAATCGACTAGTGAAAATAGTCAATTTTTGAACAGTCTCAGAATTGAACGAAACTAGTTCCATTGGATCCGTAATAGTTAGTTATTATCGGATTTCAATTTTCGTGTCAATCGGAGCTATCGTTTGATCGTGGCAGCTCGAAACGCATCGATTTGTTTTTAATTTTAATTTGGCGAGTTAAAATAGCCATTTTTCAAAAAGTCTCGGATTTCGACGAAACTAGTTTCATCAGATCCGTAATGTGATATTATTGTAAGGTTTCAAATTTCGTGTCAATTGGATTTACCGGTTGTCCGTTACAAATTAAAACGCCTAGAAATTGGTTTAAATCGGTTTAATTTAAATTGAACGTTTATTGCCATAACTCGCACATATGACCGAATTAGCTTTCGAAACCTGTTCCATTGTGTCCGGAACGCGGGATAAACCCTAGGAACGTCAGTTTCGGCGCGTAAATCGGAGTTCGGAAATTTCCGGATGAATAGTGTTCGATTTTCTTCTATAAATAGACATGAGCTTTCATAAATTTAGAAAAAATAAAACCTAACCCTAATCTAAACCTAGCCGCCACATTCCAATTCAAGGGCCAGAATTCAATCTCGTTCATCCCCTCAAATCTCCAAATCCATTCACTTTCAAGCTTCGTGTTCAACTACGAAGTTATAGAGCTCGATGAGAGCTTCAAGTTGAACGGCTATGATGGGTTTTGGAGCGTCGGGGGGGGGGGGAGATAAGTGAGGCCGTCGGCCCTAAGTTGCGCACGCAACTCAAGAAAGATGGTGAGGCCGAGTTTCATAGCCTTGGGGCCGAGTATAGGTCTTGGTGAGGGCTTCGACATGGCACTATCTGATCGAAGTATCGTTGAGAGATGGAGTTGCTAATTTAAACCCTAGTATTTGATTGTATGGGTTTTGTTACGCGTGTATGTCTGTAGCTTGCGTGAGTTGGGGGAAGGAGAGGCACGCACGGCTGTGATGGGTTGGATCTGGATCTAAGGGCTGTGAAGCAGTGGGTTTGAAAATTATAATTAATTGTTGTAATTTGTGTATATAAATCGTGTAAAAGTTTAAAAATACATAACTTTTTCATACGAGGTTGAAAACGCGCGAAACCAGTTGTGTTGGAATCGTATGGACGAGCACTACGCGATGAAATTGGATTGGAGTCGTTTGGAGTTAGTGAGAATTTTGGGTAAAATTAAACGTCCGTTTAATTTTATTCGAAATAAATCGCTAAAACGAAAATGAAATCAAGGTGAGAACTTCTCACTCAATCGAATCAGTTTCGATTTTATTTTAAATAGTTAGATTTAAAATATTTGAATGCATGTTTGAATGATGATTGTTATATATTGATTGTTAAAATAGACATTATACGCCGTTAGTAAGCGGATGTTATTTATTAAAAACATATACCGCGAATATTTCATAAACAGTGAAATTGGTATTATAAATAATATCAATATATATATATTGGCATATGTATATATTGCAGTTGTTGATTCCCCGCATTTTTTAGCGGATGAGACCCTATTGCGCCGTTATTAAGCGGATAATATTTAATAAGAACATATACCGCGATAATTTCGTACTGGAGCGGAATTGGTATTGTGCTAATGTTTTTGGATGCAGGAAAACAGGTTGGAGGGATCCAACTGGATTCCTCAACAGTTTTTATTTGATTTCAGATATTTTTATATTTGATGGATTATCATATCGATATATGATGGATCGTTGTTGTCGTGATTGACTATTTGGTATGTAGCATCATTGGACCAAATTTGGAATTTTAAAATGATTTCAAAGTGATTTTTGAAAGTATACGTTATAAAATATTTTTGGAATTGATTCATTTTAAAATAAATAAACGTATAATTTTTAAAGTTATAAAAATTATGATTTTTGAGAAATATAGTTAAAAAAACTGATTTTTGAGAATATGATGCTAATGATTTTATAAATTAGTTTAATCGGGATTTTTGAATTTATTGTGAAAAGTTTAAATATAGGATTTATAAAATTTAATTATTTTATAAATCAAAATGGTGAAATTATAAAGGAGATTAAATATGTTTTAAAGAATAATATAAATTGACTTATATTAAGAGATTTATAAATGGATATTTATAAATTGAAATATAGACATTATAAAACGAGTTTTTATAAGTGTTTGAATGAAGTGAAAATGAATTTTGTAAATGAATGGAATTTATAAAATTGTAAATGGTGAAGTTATAAATGAAATTTATAAATAGTAAGATTTATAAATTTTGTGAAATTATTAAAGAATATATTTGGATGAATAATCGAATCTTATAAGTTATAAGATTTATAATTATGAAGTTCAAAGGAACGGTTTTTGTAAACGAATAAATTATAAGTATTTGACTTATAATATGAACCTTTGTTTTATAATTGAGTTATAAATTGAATAGGTTAATAAAGGAATTTATAAAAGGAAGTTGTTATAAATAAATAGAAATAGAATTTATAAACGTTGTTTTATAAATCCGCAAACGACTTATTTTGATAAGTAAATTGTTGAAACTTATTTTTGAAGATAAATTGAAATGAATAAAAGGATGAAATTTGTTAACGTAGTATATTCACGTTTTGAATAGTGAATAATATGTTAAAGGAAATGTTTAGAATGTGATATTTTAAATAGAATTAAAACGATCTAACGATGTTTTAAGATATGTTGAGATTCGAAACCATAGATTTCAACATTGATTGTTGAAATAGACGTTTTCGAGAAATAAAAGGAAATAGTGGACTATAACACTGTTGTTATAGTAAATGATTTCCGAAAGGAAATGTTTTGTATAGTATTGGGATTTATATATCTATCTTAATTTCGAATCCCTATACTAGTGATTATGGGTTGTCGTAACGATGTTTTACGCAACATTCGTTTTGGCCCAAATAAATATGTTTAAGAGAATGATTTCCTTAAAGAATGAAATATATACTTAATCTCGATTCAAGTGTATTGAATATTTTCCAAGTGTTGAAAATAAAATTGGTGAATTACTTATTTAATAAGTATGGAAATGTTTTCCAATATAAAGTGAATATTAGAGAATTTATCTTTTTGAAGATAAATTGAAATCGAATATTCATAGATATTTTGGATTTTAAATTCACTAAGGAATTTATAAATGAAAAGTGGAATTTGATTAAAAATAAATATTGATTTATCTTTGAAGTGTGAAAATTATATATCTAGTAGAGATATTTTGGAAAATAAATAATTTGGAAAATTATTTGGAAACTGGTGATGTGTGCATATCCATTGATAGTTCAATAACCGACTATCAATATTTCCCTTTGAATGGGTATTTGATGTGATTTGTTTGAATGTGAATGCCACACTTATTTTTGAATAAGCGCTCACTATTCGGGTTAACCGGGAAAGGACCATGGGGCCGTATAACCCATTCCGAATATGTGATACGTCGTTATGAATCGCATTGAAGATCGGTATTGAAGACCCGGTATTTGCGAGAGCGATAGGATGACCTGTCGATTGACTCTGCACCGAGTTGCTCCGGTATAGAGTTCTCCATATGTGATGGTGAATCCGATCAGGATAGTGAATATCCGGATTGCAAGGACTTCTTTGTAAGTGCCTTCGGTTTTGTTCGAGCCCGGAACAGACTTGTATGGATTGTATGCCTGACATTACAAGTTGAGATGTAAAGCCGATTTCTTTCAAATATATTTCTGTTGGTGGCGGAGAATTTATTCTTTTAGCTTAACACCCTTCTCTGAGACGTACGAGCTCAAAGGTTATATAGTTGAAGTTATCAGCGATATATTCCCAATTTGGTAATGTGACATGCTGAGTGATGCTGAAATGATCATTGTGTTGATTATTTGTGATAGTATCGTTTATTTGATCGTCTATCTTTGTGATCATCTCTATGATCATTTGTGACCCAAAGCATGACTTTTGTATAAAGTATGTTTTTGTGGACATGACTTCGTCGAGCCTCACACCCCGTGAATGGTCAAAACAGGAAAGATGCGGCAAGGTTATGAGGGGTAGCGCCCTTTAGGATATGTGCATTTCCTTCTGGAAAAGGGTGGTATCATGGTATGGAGCCCAGATACTTACTCATGTTGAAAACACTTTGTTATGATTGTGTGAATTGATTACGAGCGTTCGGTGAAAAGGTCCCAAAGGACCGGGGGATGGCATATTCGGTCAGTTGTTACTCAGTTAGGGGTAACCCGGCCTTGTGTTGGTAGAGATCCGGTTTGGTTCTCGGGGATGTCCATCCAGAGGCATTCTCATGTGGCAATGGGAAGTTCCTTGGCCTGATCATTCGTTGGAAATCCAAAGAAACAATACGTGACTTGTACGGTTTTAGTTGTATAACCTGTCATGGAATGTGGCGGTAACCTGCTATTGAACATGGTAGCTATAGTAGGCATAAGTGCGGAATGTCTATGCTGGCTAAGATTTATATTCTACTTTAGAAATGAATTTTTCCTACACTATGCACTAGTAATAATATCAAATGTCTTTTAAATGCGTATCAAGCATCTTTGACTATCATAAGGAGAAATCTCCTCCGATTCTGCGTTTGCATTGTGTGTGTGTGCGGGAGGCCTTATGGTAGTCTCATTTTTAAAAGTATTGCGAATTGACTTTAAAAATATTCCTCTATTTTGATTTTAAAGATAAATAAACTGTTTTGAGTTCTCACACCAGTCACATGACTGACTCGGAGTTTATTGTTTTCCTTCCTAAACTCTGGGTGCCCACCAATTTCCACACGGGCAGTCAAGAGTTAAGGTTTATCAGGGTATTCTGGATATTCTGGAATTGCTGGAGGCAAGCTGGATGGCATGGCGTATTACTAGTTTATATAGTATTTCTTTTTCCGCTGCACTGTCTGTTGTTGTTGTTGTATACTCTGATGATATGATGAAATGTAATGTATAAAATGTAATAACTGATATAGTTCTTTGTTTAAAGATTATTGATTTATTATTATATGTTATTCCGCTGCGAATTGTGAGATTTTGATGTTGTTCTGTTGTTTTCTGTTCCGTTCTATGTTCTCTATTCTCTTTTTCTTCTATTTAAAAATTTTCTATCTCTTCTCTATTTTCTATTTTCTTTTCCCTATCTTTTTCTATTCTCTTTTCCCTCCATCTTCTCTCTTCTTCTTCTTTTCTTTTTCTTAAACCATAACATTTCGGGCTTTTGGCCTTCGATTTCTCGGCAGTCGATAAAGTGAGTATCGATGTTGAATTTTCGAAAGTCGAAAATTTCCGGGGCGTTACACGTAATATATAAAAATTTATTTACTTTAAATATTTTGTAGATCCTTCTCAAATGAGTTCAAAAAGATTTCATCAGAATTTAGAAGTAATTTGGGGTTTTAAATCTATTCAAAATTATATTTTATCTTAAATTAAAAGGTTATTTTGGGATATTAATAATAAATTATTTTAATCAATCATTTTAATAATGATGTTTAAAGTTAGTTAGTAACTTTAATAAAGCAGTTTAAAGTTAATATTTTTTATGTAAAAGCCAAGCACAAATTCAATTTTTAATAGTTTAAAAGTTTGATTCGACTATGGAAAGTATAAGAAATTAAATTCCGTAAATGATATCGCTTATATGAAAAGCATTTATTCATATTCTTAGCACTAAACATCGAGATATGAAAACTCGTTTCTATCTCGAAGGTTTAAATTGCTGTTAAGGAAAGACTTAGAGGCAACACTACCTTAACTTTCCCTTCATTTTCAACCAAGGGATGGTGCAAGTTTGAAATTAACGAGTAGTGTTAAGGACATGAGATTTATTCCTATATACGATCATTTTGATCATTCCCGATTGTTGATTTATTAACTATCATTTTCGCTATCTTCTTTGTGCATCTTCAATGTAAGACGATTTGTTGCTCATTTGAGCGTTGATGCCCTTTGTTGAAGATGACTAAAACCATAACGCGAGTAGATGTTGAGCTATGTGGGGTTGCTCCTATTAGAGTGTATTCACATCTAATCTACATTGGATTTGGTTGTATGCGCATGGAGATGTGAAATATTCAGATGCTCGGTAAGGTTGTTGGGGCCTAGCTTCTACATTTTTCAAGAGTCAACATAGTTCTCAAGTATATTTCCTAGAAGTATACTTTCGGCCACAGGGTGCACCCTCCTAGTCATTATTGAAAAAAATTCCCTTACCATGTTTTTGATTCAAACCTTTGAACTGTTTTCTTAATTACATTCAGAAGTGCCTGGAGCTCTTCTCGATGGTTAATTATTTGTGCCTGTTCTTTAAGTTCGAATTTTGATCATGTTTACGCGTATTCTTCCAAGTTTGGTTTTTTTCTAATTTGTTTCCATTCTTTCATATATGGATGTTGTTCTTGTGAGGTAAAAACACATTCCAAGTTTAGCAGTGTGCTCCCATATAATTATTATATGTTCACCATGAATTATATCACACTGGTTTTATAGACTTGCAATGACTGGGCTTTTCGACCCTCGAAAATCAATAATAATACGTCCATTGTATTGCGTGTCGAGCGCTGAAGCTTAGAAAAATCGATCATTAGGGGTCAAAGGAAGAAAAGATAGAAGAGAAGAATTACGTAACATAGAATCTCACAATGCAATGGAACAATATATATTACTCAAATTAATATATTATGAAGACATCTCAAAACGGTTATATCAAAGTTATACCAATACAAATTATACCCTAGGACAATTATAATAGCATGTCCCTGCCTAACTAAATACGACATACATATAATATAGCGGAAACAAGAAAAATAATTAGCTATCGATGAAGCCACCTGCTCCAAGCTCCTCCTAGTGAATCTATGGAAGAATCTGAACTACTTGGATTCCCATTCAAATTTGAGCACTCAAGAGTTTAGGAAATGAAAATAAACTCTGGGTCAGACATGGATCTGGTGCGAGTAAACTCAAAACAATTTAATTATTATTTAAAAACCTTTTTAAAGTCAAAGGTATCTCATAAGACTACACTGCACATGAACACAGACAAGTTTTTACCTTACAAAAACCAAAACTCCTGTATATAAAGTCCAGTGATATTATAATAATGTCTAAAGATTCAAATACATATCAAAATAGCTGAAATTGTTACCATATTAAATTTCAACATGTTAGGCTCTAAAATTAAAACCGTAAAGGCATGTATTGGAGGTTTGGTTTCATACCGTGGCAAGGTAAGGGACCACCTTTCGATGGTATACCCCTAGAAAATGCACCTGGAGTCTGATAAGAACTTCATGTACCCCTACCACATAGAGTTGGGTACCCCCTTTAACACGGCGAACCGAATTACATCATCCCATTTTGACACCGAGGCCTCATACTATCATGTTGTTTGTGCGCAAAAAAACTCAAATATGGATAATCTAAAATGGAACGATGGCTCCTAATGGTAGCTGACCACATAGCTCTGTTGCATACCATGTTTTTGCCATTTCTTGGTTCGTGAGGCCCATAAGGTAACGTTTATACCTTCTTCCTTATATCAGACCATCTTGGAATGCTAGCATTACCCTTCAAGGAGAAATGCAATGCCCTTATTCATCTATTCAAGCTCATTCTAGGTCTGAACAAAATCGAAGGTACTACTTCCACTGCATCCATTTTGGAATCACCCTCGGGATTAATAGCAAACAGCCATTCACTTCAAGAGCTTTATCATCAATCATCATCAAGAACTCTTCAACTCAAACGTATGTGTTGGTTCAAGGTGGTTTTTAGATAAAATATATGATCCCAGTCTCTTTAAACCACAACCGATAATTTTCGACTGACTCATTTCCGGTTCTTTTGGAAGAAAATATTTGAGTTCTTACCGGGAATATCAAATTTACAATTACATTTCCTAAGTCAAAACTGGTCAGATTTGATAATCGGTTATTTAACTATCAAATATACAAACAACATAAATCTAGAGAGTTAATTACCTAAAGCAACCACTAAGACTCAACACATAACTTTCATTTATTAAATCTCTTTCTCGAAACATTTTATCAATATACTTATCTCACTGACATAAGTATATTCATAAGATCATTTGTGAAGATTTCTTATTTTCGAATCATGTTAAAAAGGATTCTAACATCGTTATTCAAATTGGAGGTAAGGATAATTTTTCGGTGTTAAGTGTAGAACAGAAGTTCCATACCACCATTTTTTTAAAAATGGTCAGTCACGAGAAACCAAATCTTAAAAAAGTTACTTTCCCAAACCATTTTTTAAAACAATTCATTTTATTCATGAAATATCCTTTTCTTATAGACCCAAATCCATCTACATAAACACTTTATAGAACTTCCAAACTCTCCTATAAATCTCTTTTATAAATATTCAAAAACCATTTATAACTTCTTTATAAAGAACCAAACCTTTTATAAACCTTTTTCATAAACATTCAAATCCTTTCCAAAAACTTCTTTTATGAATATTCAAAACATTTCTAAAACTTCCTTACCACATGCCAAAATCATATACAAAATTCCTTTATAAACCTTCCATATCTAAACAACTTCTTTAATAAAATCTTATCCAAAATTTCCTTTTGATAAACTCATTCATCATTTAAATATCTTAACTAAAACCGTTGCCAAATCATCCTTGAAATGTCTTATCTGAAATGGAATAATCCGAAATGGAATAACTTTGAAATCATTATCAAAAATGAAAACAAAAACATTTAACTTCACAAAATCCATCGGAGGCTTAAAGGCCACAAGGGATCTTTTAATTTGGTTCTACTTAACAAGTTAACATGGATATTTGCATGAACAAGCAGTAAGTAAAGTGGATCATTCAATCACAACCAATCAATCTATTATATGGGTAAATGTTCCAGTATATATAGTAGCATAATAGTGTTTTGTTCTGTCGGTAGATGTCATTTGGTTTCCTCGTCATAAAGGGTTACTTAAGGCTTAGACAAGAGATCCTTCGGTTTAAAACAACTCACTTAAATAAGAAAAATGGTTTAAAATAAATAACCGATAGAGTTTTAAAGAACTTTTAAATGAATAAACCTTGATTAAATAATAAATTAAAACTTAATTAAACCTTAATAAATATTAATTAAATCAAAAACTAAATCATAATTAACTCTTATTTTTAGTTTATTTAACTCTTAATTTATTTAACTAAAAATTAAATTTCAATTAAGCTTAATTAAGTCTTCATTAATCAATAATTACCTTAATAAATTAAAAATTAATTAATAATTAAACTTTAATCAAATAAACATTTATTTATAATAAAACCCTAATTAAGTAATACTTAAGTGAATAATTAACCTTTAATTAAATAATAATTAAATAAATAATTAACTTTAATTTAATAATTAATTAAAATAATTAAACTTTATTAAGTAAAATTTAATTACCGCTTTTCTTAATTAATTCTTAATTAAAAATAATTGATTTCGTCAATAAATTCTTAAACTCTAATTACTTAATAAATTAACAATTATCCATAATTAATAAATTAAATAAATAAATTATTAAGTAACAAAAGTTGAACTTATTTAATGAGTTTGGAAAGGGTTTTAAAGAATAATTCAAAAGAAAACACTTTAAATGTTGATATCGTGAAATTTTCCCGCATCTATAGCGGCTATCACTATGAAGCCGTTCGCTAGAATTGATTTCTAGATGAAAATCTTCTTTTAACTTTTGCTACGAGATATTTGATAACCTAAATGAAAGGTTTTGAAAACATAAACAAAATACTATAAACTTGAAATATTTTCTAAAAACCAAAAGAAGAAAACAAGGTTTGGCTTTTAAAATCGGATCTCAAGTCCTTTGCGACTTTTTAAGGTGCTACTTTATAACCATGGCATTCCATAAAACCTGGTTTTGCACATAACAATATTACCATATTAACATGAACCAAATGTTCACATATCCATAACCAACATGTCATTTAAACATCCAAATCACAAATCCAAGCTCAACCATAAACTTGTAATCATATACCATCGAAACAACACGATATTTCAACACAACAAGTGCTATATTTTTACAACATATAGTTCAATATAATCAAGTTAATATATTTTCCTAAAAATGAGAGTTTACTCATCAAAGCTTACTAATTTTCAAACCGAACTTCAACTAAAACTCGAACATACCATAGATCTTTGCAAAAATGAAGACTTCAGATGCCTACACACCCAAAATGGACTACAATTTGGGCTCATCCATGTAGAATTAGGTGGATATGGGCTTGAAATTGGAATGTGAAATGAAGATATGGGTGAAGAAGAGATTCATATAAGTTGTGGAAGGGATTTAAAGTGGAAACATGAGATTTTTATAACATAGAAAATATGTAGGAAGCCACGGATGTATTTTCTCAAGCTCTTAGGATATTTAAAGTAAAGAAGATGATTGTAAAATAGGAAATATGAGAAGTAAGGGTTATATATATGTAACGACCGTCCTTCTTGTACCGAAAGACGAGCCACTAAGGGTAGAAGAAAAAGAAAGATAAGAAGAAACTACACAATCACAAATCTCACCTTGAATCAAAACAACATATAATAGATAATACAATATATTACACTGTCATTTCCATAATAATAAAAATAATACATTAGAGTCAATACAATGCAACCTTCGACAAGACAGTTATAGCTACCTGCCCATACAAAATACATAGATCATACATAATACAGCGGAATAAAATAGTAACTAGCTAATGGTGAATCCACCTGCTCCAGCTCCTTCAAAATGCTTCCATAAGAAACCTGGATCACTTGGCTACTCATAAAAATTTGAGTATCCTAGATTTTAGGAAAAGAAAATAAAAATCCGGGTCAAACATTGGTCTAGTATGAGTAAACTCAAAACAAATTAATTTTTACTTTTATAAAACTATGGAAATCAAAGGTATCTCGTAAGACCATGTCGCACATAAACACGGATGCGTTTTCACCTTACGATAACTAAAACACTTTACATAGAAATCTAGTGATATTATGATATTTTCTAGGGTTTTCAAGTAAATAATAAGCATAGCTGAAATTGTTATTAATTAAATTCCAACATAATAGTATACAACCATGACCAAGGCACTTATTAGAGAATAGATTACATACAATGATTGAGCTATTGGGATACCGTCTATCATAGTACACATCTAGATTTGTGTACCAAGGCTGAACTATCAACCTCTTCCAACACAAGAGCGGCCTTCCCTTAACTAGATAGTACCAAATAAGATCACCCTTCAGTTGAGATCAACAACTATACCGAAGCATACATGAGTTGACAGTAGAGCCTTTAGACAGGGATGACCTTACGCTCATGGGAGCAACCCACCCAGCCTTGCTTCATCTCTCATGTTTTTGTCATTTTTGGTTGATGAGACCTGAGGCTACATTTACCTTTATTATAGCATTGCCACTTGGAATGCTAACATTACCTTACAGATGTTGACACAATGTCCGCATTCATCCGTACAAGTCATTCAGGAGATGAATGAATTGAAGGCACCACTTCCACTATACCTGCTTTGGAATCACCCTCAAGGTTAGTAGCAAATAGCCTTTGCACTTCAAAGTCTTCATCTTGGACCTTGCTGAATGTTTACATTGGTTTGAAGAGGTTTTCGGATAACAATGGCTATCTGATCCCAGTCTCTTCAAACCAATGTTCGATAATTTAAAAGGGTCAAGTTGTTTTAGTGGACTATTCCACTATCAGGATGTAAGACTTACATATGAACATACATTTCATATGCTTAGATTATCATGACCCGCTTATCGAAATTAACTCCTTTGTATTCATCACATTTCCAAAGTGCGGTATTTGTGATAAGTACAAGTTGATTTACTTTCAACAAAACGTGTCAACGTTTTATTACAAATACTTCAATTCATTTGGCTACTTAATAGCATGGTCAAGGTATCCTTTTAAAAAAACAATTTACTTAAAATAGGAGTGTTATTTATTTTAAATAACTGATAGAGTTTTAAATGGAACTTTAAAATAAATAAACCTTAATTAAATCATAAGTTTAAAACTTAATTAAACTTTAATAAATCTTATTTCAATCAAAAAATATATTTAAACCTTAATTAACTATAAATTCATTTAAAATTAAACTTTAATTAAACGTAAAGTAAATAACATTCATTCAAGAATTTAAACCCTAATTAAGTGAGTAATTAACTCTTAAACAAATAATAATTTAATTTAAAAAAATAACTCTAGTTAAGTAATAAATTAAAGCAAATAAACTTGATTAAATAAAAATTAATTTCCTTTTTATCGTAATTAATCATTATTTAAAACTTCCTTAATTAAAATTAATTAATTTGGTTTTCTTAAACTTTAATTACCTAACCTAATTACATAATTAATTAATTAATTAATTAATAATTACCCTAATTAACAAATTAAATAAATAAATTATTAAAAAATTAAAATTTTGACTAAATTAATTTTAAATGAGCTTAAAAAACAATCCAAAAGAAATCACTTAAAACTTGAAATCGTGAAATTTCTTGAACTACAACCACAGCAACTATCGCTACGAGTGCAATTCGTTAGAATTGATTTGTAGGTGAAAACTTCACTTTAATCCTAGCTACCGCATGTTTGAAAACACAATTGTAAGAGTTTTGAAAACTTGAACAAAAGGTGAAATCTTGGAAAAGCATTTCAAACATCCAAAGCTTGAAAAAGAGCTTTTGTTTTCAAATTGGATCTCAAGTCCTTTGTGACTTTTCAAGCTGCTAACTTCACAACATTTACATCACATACACTTGGTTTTGTTTCATGGACGCTACCATTATGTCATAACCAACCATTCACATATCCATATCCAAACATATCATTTAACATCCAAATCACCATATCCAAGTTCAAACACAACTTACGATTACATGCCATCATAACATGATATTGCAACACAATCAACACTAAAATTTCACAACACACAGTTTACCAAAATCAAGTCATGTTCTTTTCTAAAAGCAAGAGTTTTACTCACCAAATTCTTTTATTATATCAAGACGAACTTTTGCTAATTTTGGATATAAGATAGAATTTTGCATAAATTGAAACTTTTGACCCTTGAACACTTGAAATGGGTCGGCCATATGGTGTTTGGGCTCGACCTAGGGAATGTTGAGCTCGACCATATGGACTAGGGGAGTTTGTGTGCTTGTATTTCGGAAGAGGAGGGTTGTAGAAGATGTAGAAGTGTTTTTGTGAACTAAAGGGGAATTTTTTAGCAAAAGAAACGATTTTTCCTTATTTTATAATATAAGAAAGAAAGACATGGATGTTTACTCAAGCTTCTTAGGAATTTTGAAATGAAGGAGGTTGTAAAAATGAAAACATGAAGGTTAAGAGGTATGTGTAGGCTTAGGAAATCAATTAAAATGTGTAATTACTTATGTAAATGCATATATACATGTATATACCATGTTTTTTTTTTGGAAAAGGTACTTTATTAAAACTGTAGAAAGCATATATTTCCTTGATATGCCTCGTTAAAACCTTACAACCCCCCTAACCTATTTGGGTGCCTTGTAAGGAAAAAGAGTACATATCAATTCCATATATTAACATTACAACACATCAAGGACTAAGCTAAGCTGTCAAACAGATGGAGGAGCAAAACATAAGAGGTATATTCTCAAAACCATCTGTACGATCAGCTTGCTTCAGTGACCAAGTACAAAGTCGACCACTATAGGTACACTGGAATAAAGAAAAGCCAAAACAAAACGACACGCTACTAGACCTACTACGTCTTAGCTGCAAAACTAAACAGTGGGAAGGGAGAGGGAATTCGTCCCAAAATACCCAAATCGAAATTTGTTTCTTTTAGAAAATCGGAGGAGTTAGAAATCTTCAACTGTCAGAGGAATCAATCACTATAATCTGTTGGTGGACAGCAGTCAGCCGAATTTCACGGGGGTCGGAAGCAAGCTTGCAGATCTGTTGCCATATAGAGATTTGATAAGATAAGTCTTTCTTCATTCTTTAGTGTGTGTATCTGAACTCTGTGCTGAATAAGTTGTTTGCTTTCTATGAGGATATGTTTAATTTTCAGTTCAACTGGCTCTTCGGTTCCGTTAAATACCCGTTTATTACGCTCGCACCATATATTCCAGATGATAGTTGTAAATATGATGCTAACAATACATGAATTTTCTGTTTGGTAATTTTTCTGTGCTTTTTGAATATCAATTAGAATGGGGTTGAGATCATAATTGGTTCCAAGCTTGATATTAAGCTTAGGGAAGATATCATCTAGATTGTTTCTCGAGTATTTACATTGAAAGAAGAGGTGATCTCTATCCTCATTGTGATTAGCACATAAAACACACTTTTGGTCTATTGTTGGGGACCATTTACTAATCCTGGCTTTAGTATGCAATTTATCTCTGATGGCCAGAAGAGAACAAGTTGACATTTTCGGTGCACAACGTTTGTCCCAAATGAGTTTAGCCCATTCATACTCTTCGTATTTGTTTCTAAAAACATTCCATGCAGATTTTAAAGAGAATTGACCTTGTTTGTTAGGAATCCACCACCAAAAGTCATGTTTCATCTGATTGTGAATGTGAATTTTCTTGACATCATTGTGAGATGGATGGGAATGAAATTGAAGTTCTGTTTCCAATTATTATTAGAGATAAGGTTAGGACCTTTTTGTGACATCCTTTCAAAGTGGACATGCTGCTCCATCCATAACTATCAATTAAGGAAGATCCTTGTATCCATGGATCAAACCAAATGTCAGTAGTATCTCCATCCACTATTTTCCTGTCTATATAACCTTTGCACCAATGTCTAGCACGTAAAATTGTTTTCCAAGTGTGTGAAGCATTGTTATCCATTCTGACAATCCAAAAATTAATATTCTTGCAATATCTATTATGCATCCATTTTGCCCACAAAGAATTACCATTAATATAGTTCCAAAACAGTTTAGTAGCTGAGGCTATAGCTAGGTCATCAATATTTCTGATTCCCAATCCCCCTTCTCTTTTGGTTTTCCATACTTCATTCCAACTCATTTTGTGTGATTTTGATTTCCAAAGAAAGTTTGCACATAATGAGTTAATTCTATGAATAATTGTTGCAGGAAATTGAGCTACCGGAAGCCAAAACTGCAGCATGGGATGGATAATAGTCTTGATAAGCTTAGCTCTCCCACTGATATTGAGAAATCTGGTTTGCCAATTATTGAATTTTTTATTGATTTTGTCAATAAGCCATCCAAAGTCTCTAGTTTTCAATGCATTATTGGAAAGGGGAATTCCCAAATAAATGATTGGCAAGGTATCAATTTTGAAATTAATAATATCTGCAATTTCCTGCTTGAACTTGGCACCTTTACTGAAAAATAGTCTAGATTTTTCAGTGTTTAGTTCGAGTCCAGAGAAAATTTTCATGTTTTGTAAAGTTTAGTGGATTGTTTCTACATTTTTGGTGGTTACTTTTGTCATTATGAGGATATCATCTCCTCTCCAAGTGTAGAAATTGCCCGAGAAATCTGGTTCCACTAGTTTGGAAAGAGTGATACATTCACGGAATTTGGGATCTCCATTTGAATTAAGTCTACCATTGTTCATTCTTTCATTATTATGTAGGATAGTATTAAAGTCTCCTGCCACTAGCCACGGGAAGTTAATTATTTTGGATAATGTGATGATGTCTTCCCATAACATATTGCGACCATCTTCTTCATTATATGCATAAATAACTATGCACACAACACTTATATTATTTGCATTATGTAGTATACAGGAAATGGATTGATCAGCAGTGTGAATAACAATAGAGGTCCATAAAGACGAATCCCACATGATGATAATTCGACTTTTCCGATCTTCAGTAACATTGTGAGACATTTTCCATTTTTTATCTATTTTCTTCATAAAGTTATCAATTGAATTAAGAGAGAGCTTGTTTTCCAGAATACCAATAAAGGAATATTTATTCGTTTTAATAATATTAATAACTTCTACCTGTTTGTAGAGGGCATTCATCCCCCTAATATTCCAAATGAGGAATTCCATTAATAGCTATTATTAGGAGAGCTACTTTCTTCCATGGGGGTGGCTTTCCCCGTGGTCTTTGCTTTTCTGGGTTTCTTGTTTTTATTTTTTATTTGATTAACAAGATTCGACCATGCAGGGTTATCTACAACATCGGAGTTCAAGGAAGCTTTGAATTCAAACGGCACTTCCTCTGATCTTGTCTTGTGAGATGGCTTAGTTCTTGTGGTAGACAATGATTCTAAAATCTCTGTTTCAGTTTGTAAACCTGCAGCAGCATTTTCCGAGATGGTAGAAGTATTATCATTGTGAAGAGAAGCAGGGGAACTTGGCTCTGTAGACAAATTGTGGGATATTGTATGGTTAGAGTCAGGCAAAATGGACAAACTATTATCCATATTGTAATCTTCTGTAGTGATAGGATTCACGCAATCCTTTATTGACTGGACTATCTGGGTGTTAGTCAATTTATTTTGATTTATTGCTGAGTTCTTACCATTTGTGTCTGATTCGTCATGTTTATTTTGTATTGATCCGGTAAGAGGCTGCTGTATAATTTGATTAGTTGTTTCCAAATTCATGAAAAGATTATTTGTCTTTGCATTAATAGCACAGTTTTCCGAAGAATTTACACTAGAATCAATGATCATTTCTGTATCAGTGTTAACCGTGTTACTATTCGCTTTGGGTAGCCACACTTTGTTGAATTGACATTGATTTTCAAAGTGTCCAAAGCTCGAACAATTAGAGCATACGCTAGGTTTCCATTCGTAAATAACTTCTTGCCATGTTAGCTCGTCTTTATCGTTTAAGATAGGAAGTTTACTGGGAAATTTAAAGTTATTATCAATTTCAATAAGGACTCTTGCAAACGCAATCTTTATTATTCCTTCAGTAAACTTATCAAGTCTGATAGGAGTTCCGAGCACTGAGGTTATGTGTAACGACCCGTATTTTCGCTACTTCGAAAATGAGAGATTTCGATCGATTTAAATTTAAAAAGGAGTTTAAATCTTAAATAATATGATATATATATAATAAATAATAGTGAAGAAGTTATATATTCTTATAGTTAATAAATTAAAAAAAAAGTATGAATTTGGATTTTAGAACAAATCGACAAAAGTTAAGTTTTGTTAATAATAATTAAAGGCTTAAATAAATGGATTTAAATATCTATTTAAAAAGGTAAATCTTATTTAAAACATCTAATAAAGATAATAAAAGTATGTTAAAAGATTTAAAAATTTGTTAATAATCGTTTTATAAAAATAACCAAAATTTGTCGCATTTTGTCAGTTTTGCATACACGGTAAAATTAGAGATTTTGATATTAATTAAATATGATTTTAGAATATAAAGAGACTTGTTTTAATTTATTTAAAGAAGTAAAAAGTTCATTTTTAAATTTGGTTTACTTCAATACATAGTTTAACTAAAACGTCAAAATGTGACCGTAAAACATTTCGTCGAAAAACGACGTTTTGTCAATTAAAAGTTGTCGCAACGTCGTCGCACCTTTATTTTCTTATATAGGAACATATATTCAAATAGTATAAGTATTAATTAATTCACTAATCAAGTTTACTTTTACTAAACATACTTAGAAAATTCTAGAATATAATTAAGAAAAGTAAGTAAGAAAAGTCAAAAGTAAACATCAAATCAACATCAAATCAAACCAAACATAATTATTACTTTACTTTACTTACTTCTTAAGTGAAAGTGACATAAAGCATGATTTGAAATGTGATGTTAAGTTAAAAAGTAAGTAAAGGGCATTTTGGTCATTTTACATAATAATATTTTATTTCAAACTTTTTCCTATAAATAGCCATGCATACCCCTTTCATTTTCACACAAATCTTTCTTTTCTTCTTCTTTCTTTAAGCTATTTTAATGGCTTCTCTCTTAAGAGAGGTAGGAGGGTTAAAAATAGTGGAGTGCTTAAGCACTAATCCACTTGTTACTCTCTAACCTCTTCTTAATTCACTTCTTCTTCTTCTCTTCTTAAAAAAGGCCTTAGGCCATGAGTTTGGAAGTTGATAAAGGAAGGACGTGAGCAAAGCAAGTAAAGATGGAGATGGTCGAGCACTTGGAAGCATGGTTATGATAAGGTTTAGTGAAGCGTTGAATTAAATGAATGTTGGTAGGAAGTTAAACGTTTGGTTAAAGGTGAGAAATTCTCATCGCTTTTGAATTTATATTTTGATTATGTTATAACAATCATATTTACACCCTTATGACATATGAATGTTTATACCAAATTGATTGTTAATATGGATGATTTGAAAATTTGTAAATTAAGTGAATTGTGATAATATATCCCGTTATGATATTAATAGTGAATGTTAGATTTGAAATCATATGCATGTGATTTGTTGAATGGATGTTATGTTAGTAATAAATATGAATATTGGATATGTTCATTTTGATTAAGTAATCACTTTGATTAGTAAGACCATATTTTAGTAATATGAGAAATTGTGGAAAAATAAGTCTCTTTTCATTTAGAAGTGAAATTAAAGTTAAAATGAAAGAGAATTTGAAATTTGAAGTGAAACGGATTTGAAAAGAATAGCTAATTAGAAATTGAAATTTAGATGAATAGTGAAATTGAAATTAAAATCGATTTTGAAAAAGTGAAGTTTAGTTTGAGATTAAATTGAAATTTAAATTGGAATTAGATTTGAAATCTAAGTTTTAAATGTGTTTAATTTGAGATTAGAACTGAAATTGAGTTGAAATTGGGTTTTAAAGTTTAATATTAAAATAATGGGAATATAATAATATTTTAATATGGTAAGAGTGAAAATATATTTTAAAAGCTTTAAAAGGTGAAAATATTGATTTAAAAGGGTTTCTAATCATTTTATAAGTATTGAAATCCAATTTGAATAAATTATTTCAAATGTTGAAAAATAAGTTAAAACTAGACGCGTCGCGCAACGGTAGTTCGCGATTTCGCGCCGAAAAGTTCAAATGAATGTATAGAGTGGAATATTGCTCGGAATTCTTCGAGATAAGAAAATTCCGGACTATTATATCCATATCTTCTAAACGAAGAAAGAAAATCAAAGTTTCGATAAGTAGATTTTGAATTAAGTCCAAATCAATTTTCTAGAAAAATCGCGCTAGTGCAGTTTAGTGACCATAAAAGGAAATCTGTTTAAATGGATGTTTTTAATTATGGAAAAATATGGAATAAATTTGATAAATCTATTTAAATGATTTAAAAGAGATTTGGATTGGAAAATATGAATTAGCGAATGTTTAAAAGTTGTTTTAATCAAATAAGCTTATATAGCACTTTCCGCAGCACTTTTATGCTGTGAATTATATAACTTTTGGAATATGAGTTTAAATGTAACGACGTTTCCAAGAATAATCGTGAATGTTTTAAAAAGGATAATTAAGCGTTTTGAAAGATAATTTGGAATATTTATAAGCAATTCCAAAATAAGTTGAAAATCTGAGTATGCGGAAACGACTAGTACATTTGTCCCGCCTGTGAGATCTGGGAAGATAAAACAAGGTGTTTAACTAAGGTTAGGGATGGAGCAACCAGTGCCCTGAACTTACCTGGCCTATGTTTTCTTTTCTTAGGCGAGGGGTGGAACAGATCGAAAGGAAAGCCCGGATGCTCTCAAAATAAAAAGATTCTGTTAAGTTTTCCAAAATAAAAGAAGATTGGTATTACCCAAAAGTTAAGCAATCTCCAAAATGAATGATTTCTACGAACCTGTGAAGTTTAGAAAAGAATTTATAATGAATTTTAGGAATGATAAGATTTGAAAGGAATGAATTGGTAAATAAGAGTATTGGATTTTGACTTACAAGTGAGATATAAAAATGGAATTTATAAACACCGTTTTGTAAATCTGAAATCAATTTAAATTGATAAGTTAAATGTTAAAGGAATTATATTCGCGATTTTGGACAGTGAATAATCCTTTAAATTAAATGGATGTTTTGGAAGGTGATATTATAAAGGGAATGTTTTCCTTAAGTTAAAAGTTAAGAAATTTGGATCAAGAATTAAGTAAAGAAATCTGAGATATTTTCCAAAACAAAAGAATGAATTACTTAGAATTATCCTAAGTTGAAAGAAAGAGAATTTCGAAATCATCCGAAGAGAATTAAAGTGAAAAGAGACTTAATAAATCCTATATTCTCATATTCACTTATTATCGATGATTGGATTTCGAAGGAACCGGAGTCGGATTTGGTTAATTCCTATCCGAAAACCACTTCGAACCAATGTGTACGTTCGAACGTGAAGACATGTTGAAGATGGTGATTGAAGACCGTGGATCTTCCTAGCGTGAGGACTGCTTGTTGATTTGCTCGGGTCGCACCCAATTATAGAGTTATATATAGCAGTGGTCTCCTCGTGATAGAGATTTTGCGGATTGCAAGGGCTTCTCGCCTAGTAATGGCCGAGGAAAGTACCTTCGGTTTGTCCTGTTCCTGGACAACTTGTATGGACGTTTGTCTGACGTTGCATTTCTAAAGATTACGTACATTGGTTTTTACAAACGTACATCAGTGGTGGCGGAGAAGGCAACTTCTTTAGCTTAACACCCTCCTTGAGACATACGAGCTCAAGGGTTGTATTTTTGTGGAAGGCAATTAGTAGTTAACGGAAATGGCAATGTGACATTCAAAGATGTGATTTGTGCTTTGTGAAAAGGTAATCGTAGCCTCAAGCCTCATCAAACCGGAAATGACCGAAACAGGATTAGATGCAGCAGGGCTATGTGGGTCATTCCCATTAGGGTATGATCATCTCCTTCTAGATATATTTCTTCCCGCTATGACGTCGGGATGTTAATTAATGTGGTGTATGCTAGAGGGCCCTCGATAAAGGTCGGTAACGACCGGGGGGTGACATATTCGGTACCATCTAGTTACAGAGGTGGGCCGGTCTTGTGTTGGTAGAGGGCAGATGTTCTGTGCCTCGGGACATCCATCTAGAGGTGTACCCATTTCGGAAGGTAGATCCTGCGCCTGGTCATTTGTATGGAAATCCATTCTCCAATAAGAACCTACGGTTTTGTTTGTATTGGCGTAATGAATAGCCTCGAAATGCTATATGGGTAACCATTTCGGATAAGATTAATAAGTTTATTTGCAAATGTTTTCAAAGAGATGTCATTAGAAATAATATCAAAGGTTTTGATATAAAAGTGTTTTAGTTATCATAAGGTAAAAACCCGTCCGTGTTTATGTGTGGGCGTGGTCTTATGAGATACTATTTATTTCAAAAGATTTTATCCAAAGGCTGATATATGACACTGTCATTTATTATTGAGTTTTTCTCACGCTGGTTTATCAAGCCTGATCCGGGTATTTTCAATACTTGGGTCAGATCCGAGTAGTTTCAGGATAGTCGAAGACGGTTGGAGTTTCCAGAGGAGAGCTGGAGATATTCATGGACGCATGGAGATATTCTTTGATCCGCTTTGCTTAGTGTATTTCGTTTGATGTTTGTCAGCAATTGTAAGGGCAGGTTTTATAACTGTCCAAGCTGAATCTAGGTTAGACTCTGATATTGTATTTCAAAATTTTCCGCTGTAAATATTTTTATTGAAATAATATATGTTATTCCATTCGTGTGAGATTCTGTTCTGTCTATTTTTCTTTATCACCCTTGATGATCCGTTTTTTCGTGCAATTTGAGTTGGACATGGGTGGTTTATTGTCGATTCAAAGGGTACGGGAAAACGGGCCTTCACACTATGCGACTAATCCCCTCTTCTGTCCCGAAATCAAGTGGCAGGTTGGGGAGGCGAATCCAGATCGGAATGGAATTAATTAGATCTTTATTGAGTTGCATTTCGGGGTGTCATCTTTTCATCATCATCGGCTTCTTGTTATAATAGTATGGTCCACCCTCTAGAACATTCAGACGGTCTTTTTCTTTATTGAATTTAATCACGTAAAATCCATTTTCCATTGAAAAAATAGAGAACTCCTCCTCTGGCTTCCAAACTCTAGTAATATACTCTTTGAAATATGGATAATACGGCTTTGGTCCAACCACGTAAACCACAATAGCGTTACTCCATTGTTTTCTAGCATCCAGGATAACTTCAGAGGGCATTTTTGCGCACTTTAGTGAATTGACTTCTCGGGGATGGTAAAATTTCAGTGGAACAGACACCTGTATATTATTGCCTTTGACAACCTCATTCCATGCTTTACTAATTGGGGAGGCAAAGTTCCATTTAGGGGGGTTATGTTTGTTATTCACTGGGTACTTTTGTGACTGCGATAAAGGAGGGATTGGATTCTGTTTGTGGACCGAAGGGGACCCTTGATTGCTACGAGGAGGGGGGCGATCTGAGGTAGCCGCTTCCTTGGGACGACAGTTGATGGGGCTCGTCTTGGATTGCCTCCTCCATTTATGCAACAGCACAGGAGTGAATCCATCATCATCGATGGGGGTCCTTCGTTCCAGATTGTGTGGTTCAAAGCCAGGAGGGTGAGCTGAATGGTAGGGCGGCGGATCAGGGGGTAGGGATGCCTGCTTACTGATCGAGGTGGATGCGGCCATGTCAAATAGTGGGGGCGAGAGGTGAGACAGACGGAGAAGATGGGGAGCGATAGGAGAAACGAGAAGAAAATTCGATCGCCGGCTAGGGATGGCGGCCAGCTAGGGTTTCAGCCTCCACAATTAGTTAGTATTATTGTATATACCATGTTAAAAAATGGTTTCTAATGTGTGCGTGTGTGTTCAAAATAGCGCTATGAAATTTTAATTAACTTTTAACCAATGTAAAATCAATATTTCAAAAAATTATTTCTGATCACGTTGTCTATTCTCTAGGAACTATATATGTTAGCAAACAAATTTTGAAAACGATTTTATCATCATTAGTTATTATTTAAAATAGTTTTATTTGTTAATTAAAAATTCATTTATTTATTATTTTAAAAATATGATTAAATATTCTTTTAAATAGCGATTAAATTCTTGGTTATTACAATATAGGCTTAAAAAAATATTTTAAAAATATAAAGTGGTTATAATTAAATATAAACACATGCATGCATCTCCATACCCCTCCCCCATCATCCGCCCACTTCATGTACTTCCCCCTCTCATGCAACTATTCAAACTATGATTCTATGTACTATGTGTTGAAAGAAGCATTTTTATATAATAAAATAAATACACTTATCTTTATACAAATATTTTCTCTTATCTTTATACACACACACCCTTTAAAGAGAAGTATATACATTCAGATATACATGTATTCATCATGTTCAAATAGTTTGTAATGTATGTATATGTGTTTGCAATAGTGCTATGACATTTTAGATAACTTTTAACCAATGAAAATTAAGATTTCAAAAATAATTTTCAGTCTCATTTATATTTTTTCTAAACTATATATATATATATATATATATATATATATATATATATATATATATATTAGTAAACAAAATTTGAAAGTGAGATTATCATCATTAGTTATTATAAAAATAAGTTTATTTGTTAATAAAACTTCATTTATTTATTATTTAAATATATAATTAAATATTTATTTAAATACTAATTCAATTCTGAGTCGTTACACTCTTTCCCGCTTAAGAGAATTTCGTACCGAAATTTGTTTATAAATATTATATATGGCGGGCAATTGCATTTAAAAAGTGTTATAGCAATCTAACGTAAAAATCAGTTCTAGCAACAAATCAAATTGTTTTGAGAAGGGAAGAAATGAAATGCCAACTGGCTTATTATTAAGTTAAAATTAACAAATCACGTTCAAACCAATTATGGTATAGACCGATATAATTTACATCCATGAATATATATATATAATGTAGGGAAAATGTTAAATAGGGTAATTCATTCTAAGTTTCAATATAGTTTACAGTATTTTAAAATTTAAATTCAATTTCAAAATTCAAAATTTTAGTTTAAAAAGGTTGTAATCGAAAAAACACACTACATTGCCAAAGAGATTCATCTTCAAACGACCATAAAAAATAAAACATATGCCACTGACTATATTTAAATCCAAAACCATGTGCTTAGCATTAATGACAAATAAGTATATGCATAAGATATAACAAATAAATCATAAGTGTAGAATATTATAACTATGACATGTATAATAATACCATGACAAGCCAAATATATATACGTAAATATATATATACACACACACATACAAATATATAGATTTATATTGCATTTACATTGTATATGGACCAACTGTTTTATGTCCATGAATTTAGCATAAAAGCAGGTAATTTTGTATGAATCATAGGATTTCAACTCAAAATAAGTAACCATTTAGTTGGTAAAAAAACATATATTGTAAGCAATAACTGTACAACAGTAGTAAGTCTTATGTTACTAATATCATGACTACGCAAAAATAAGTCTAGTACTTTGAAAGCCGGAAAAGATTTTTTTTTGACAAATGGACATCCTAAGTTGATAAAGTATTCTCTGGAAATGAACCCTTTTACATAATAATATTTGGTCTGCTACTCTTGTACATATGAAATTAACACAAAAAATTCAAAAAGCACCAAGTTTAGTGATGCACAACAAATTGAATCATGTAAACTAACAAAAGTTAGGATTTGGATTTGGATTGAAGAATATAAAATTTTACCTTATAAGGAAGTTTACTATTAGGAATAAAAAATTACTTACCAATGTATTAAATACAGCTAGAAGTACTGATAAATTCTGACTTACTTCACCATAACATTCCACAAAATTATCGATGTTGAACTGCACAACTTAAAAAGAAGAAAAAAATGTAGTTGCATTATCAGATGACATGACATGGATAACATGTATTAGGGGATGCTTAGGTTTGTTGAATAACATATCAAAAGTTTATGAATTTGGATTGATGTTTTAATATATAAGGCTACCACACGTAGAAAATTCAAAATTATCATATATACCATAGCAACAACAGTTGTTCCCTCTGAAATATATGGAAAACATGAACTGAAAAAACATATATTCGGATTTAAGATGTAGAGACCAATGAATGTATTGAAATATCAATGTTTGATAATGAAAAGTCAATTCTACTTAAGTGTCATTTCCTAATATATTTTTTACCATAGAAATTTGTGTAATCATTAGATCTCATAATATTCTCTCATACCCCTTCTTATATTTCTAATTATCAAAAATCTAAATTAAGTATTTAAATTCACTAAATGTTAGACATGTAATAAGTTTTGTTATGCTTCTTAATAGATCGATATCATGGTTATGTAGTTTTGTCCAATTTGAGCAAATATAAATATGTTTCAGCTTTTAATTTCCAATTACACAAAATAACAGTCAATGTTAAATAAATAAAATAAGGAGTAGGTGAAAAGAGCTAGACCACTATAATAGAGAGATGGTTGAAACAGAGTTTATGTATCAACCACTACTTTTACTGTAAAAGTGAGAACCACGTCATTATCAAGAAAGAAGTTGACAATTTGAATATCTTTTAAGTGAATATACCAATTTTGTATACCAAATTACCAATATCATTTTAAATATCAAGTGAAGCGAAAACAAACAACAAAATATAAGTGTTGAAAAAATAGAACCAAGTAATATTCCTTATTTACCAATTCATATCATTATTGGTATCCATTGTTCAAAATTCCACATCGGTTTCTAACTAACCAATGTGAGGGAGAAGAAACTGAAATAGATTTGTGTGTATAAGTAGTAAAATACGTTCAGCACTTTAGTTTTAAATTTGATTGTCATTATCAATAAATTTTATCCGTACAATTGAAGTATAAAGGAGAATTTGACATTAATACAAAGTTCATAAAATAAATATACAACCTTATGACAATAATTTAATGCATAATTGTGACTAAATAATGTAGATGATAGAGTTGCAACACAACTGTAAAAAGATAATTTAAGAACTCGCCAAGTAAAAATTGCAAACATCCAACAACTGGTAAGACGGACTGAAAGTTTAAAACGTTAAATGAAATTCATTACCATTTTGCATAATTAAACATCAATACAAAGATGTAATAATTACATGTATAAAATTATTAGAAAATGGAAAAGGTTTATTAACCGATAAAATTTATACTCAAGAAGTATTGTAAAATCCAACCAAAAATTATAGTTTCAACCAAAAATGATTTGGTTTACCATTTATAATATATTTATAATATTTCAGGCCTAAGGCCATCAGTATAAGTGCTTTCCTACTAGCATCGAAACATTCATAAATGATAGTAACACAAACTTGAACACATTAAAACTGATGTAACAAATAATATCCTAAGTTGCCATAAGTTATAGTGAAAGGTCTTTAAATAATTACATATCATGCCATCATATGTTATTCAAAATTTATGAAAATAATATAAAACAAACTAAACGGTCAACAACATCGGCAACATCTATGATCTTTAACAGTAGGATTCATGTTTATTATCTACTAAAAATTATAATAGGTGTTCTAATATGAAATGAATAAATAAATAATATTTAAAGGTTAGTTGAAGTTTACTAACGAACGACGACTTTATGACCAAGTGATCCTAAGAAAACAAAAATTGTTTATAATAAAGCTATTCCATTAGCATATGATTCTGATTTAGGATTTAAACCGATAACCCGAAATATAGCAAAGAGGTTAGTTTGTAATACAAATTGAATGGTTATAAACAGTGATAAATGTACAATCTTTAATAGTAGTACTCATACTCATTATTTACAAAAACTTATAATAAGCGTTCTAATGTGAAGTAAATTGATAAATGAATAAATAAATATAAATTTTTGATGGAAATCATACCTTGTAAATGATGACTCCATGACCAAGTGATTCTAAGAAACCAAAATCATTTAAGTTGAGTTAAGACTTAGTGTAGTGACCTGAAATATAACAAAGAGGATTAACATTATGTATATTCAAATAAAATGGTTTTAATAGCAATTTCATCTGTAGAACAAAGTAAATAGCCTAACCTTTTTTATTAGTGATGTCAAAAGTTTACTCTATGCAGCAGCGTATCTCTTGACCTGACAAAATAGAGAAAAAAAACAATGCTTAGTAAAAAGAAACTTCTTTTCCGTGAACTTTTTCCAAATATCTAAGTGCAATTTCCAGTAATTATCATAAAATAAATATCAAACAGGTCATATATGCAAAACCAAATCAAATCAATCATATGTATTAAGGGTAAAGTACAATACAACAAACCGTTTGCCTCCTAAATACCTACATCAACAAAATCTATCGAATAATGTAACGGTCCTGAATTTTGAACAATTTCATTTGTAAATATTTAGTTTATTTTAAATATTTAAATGATGATTTGACGTGAATTTCAAATTATCAGAATAAATTGGCGATTAAATTTTAGAATTTAATCTAGTGAAAAGTTGAATAGAATTTGAATTAGCTTTGAATTTGAATAATTGAATTGGTATTTAAAATTTGAACGAATGACTAGGAATAATAATTTGGATTTTTGAGAATTATTATTTATGTAAATTTATAAATCGATGTTTAGTTATAAATAACATTTTTCTTTAACCAAAATAAAATAGAATAAAATTTTAATCAATACAAAATAAAATAAATAAATAAATACACTTAGTTAAAGTTTTAACAACAAAAATTAAACAAAACAAAGTAAATAAAATTTATACAAAACAATTGGATTTAAAATAAGAAAAAAATATATATATAAATATATAAAAATAAACATAAAATAAAAGGAGTACATTGCCTTACCCTTACCAGCTAAAAACACGCCTTCAACCACGCCATAAATCACGCAAATTTCACGTCTCCCCTCTTTTATATTCTTCGAAACCCTACCTCCTTCTTCCATCATTCAAACCAAAGAAAAAAATGGCGTTCCTCTCGTCTTCGATCCCGTGCTCCCAAAATTAGGGCTTTTCAAATTTTTGAAGTCGCTGCTTCTATTGATTTGTCTGTGAAATTAGGACTTCGGCTTCAGTTCGATCGATTCTCTGGTGCGTTCGAACGCGACCCGCTTCGAAGCAAGGTGAGTGATTCTTGTCACTCACATCTAATTCAAGCATTAAAGTTTTCTGTCTTGTTCAAATTTGCGACCTTTGCTGCTTGATTTTAAGATGCTGATTTTGTCTTCGACTTGATTGATTTATGGTTTTGGTTAGAATTTGTTAACATTAAATGTATTTAAAGTCGTTGGTTTCTTGTGTGACTTCGATCTCAGTTGATCATGGGTTCGATTTGTTTACCATATGAACTTCGGCGTTGGCTATTTAAACTTGATTTGGCCTCGGCTTGTACTTTGAGCTAAAATTTGTAAGCTCCTCTATTTATTTTTTTTATTTTTTTGCAATACACCATCTATGTTGCCTTGAACATCTGTTTGATATGTGCATTACCCTCGAGCATTATTTATGCATCATTAGCTTGATAGATCTGCCTTTGTTGGTCTTCGTGACATGTGCAGTTTGATTATGTAGTTTGGGGTTTTGTTCGTGTAACTTGAACTTGGTTTGGATTTTGCTTCGAGCATGCTTCTGATTTGATACGCTGTGCCCTGAACATGAGTTTGCACCGTGATTGTTCATCTCAGTTGTGCATTGATCTTTAATGATTTTTTTTTTTCCGGTTGACCTGCAGTGTTTTCGACTGAAAATTTGATATTATTTGTGATTGTTTCCACTGCTACTGTCGAGTTGGAGTACTTCATTGTGGCACTGACTTGTCTTAATTTCACTTAAACCAGTGGTATTGGTCTTGATCGTTACGATACTACCGTTGCACTTGCAGTGTACCATGCTGGTTCATATTTACTTTTTGGTTTGGGTCACTTCCTACTTGATCGTACTGGTCATTCATGTATACTTGATGTAGTCTTCATGCATATCTAGTTACTGTCTCGGCCTATAGTGTTACACTGATATGGATTCATTTGTTCTTCATTCCTGAGTTATGCTGTGAATTTGTCTGAAAACATTTTTCACTGATGTGGGCTTACTCCTTTTGTTTTGTCTTGGTCACGTGAACACTATATTTACTCTTTTGAGTTGTAGTTTAGGCCTTTACTTCAGTTTACTGACCTGGTGCGCATTTGTTCCACTTCTAAACTAATGCTGCCTTAGTCATGTTGCCTGGTGCTTGTTAATTTGAGTTGAGCTGTTTTGTTGCCTTGACCATGCCATGTATGTGATTCATTATGTACATATGAGAATGTACTTTGTTTCAGGATCCACTCTTACCTTTGTAACTCATGTTATATTCATGGAGTTAAAGCAACTTCATGGTAGCTGCCTTGACCATCTGAAATAGTGGATATTTGTTTCATGCAATTTTTAGGGCTGTGTCACTATGGTGCACTGTCCAGTTCATGTTGATGGCATTGATTTGTGTCAATTAATTCACTTCCATTCGAGTTTGTGCCTTCATGCTCGAGTCTGATACTTGCATACTTGTTCTTCATGTGTATATTTTCGGAGCTGCACTGTTTTGGTTTCACTTCAGTCTTGTTTGCAGTTTTTCCCTTGAATATCTGAGTTGGTTTAGACTTGCATTTGTGGTGGCTGCGTTATTGTTGCAGTTGCCCTTGTGTCCAGGTAATGACTGCAGTTTCATTTTTATAAAAATTTTGCACTTGTTGAAATGTGCAGTAATAAGTTTTTTGGAAACTTGTTTTATTTCACAAGTTGTTGTGGCGAGGCAGCGCACGCAAACGTGAACTGCAGCCACGGAGTTAACATTTTAAATGTGGCGAGGCCGTATACGCGTGTGTGTACTGCAGCCCTACCAAATTTAATGTTTAAAATGATGTTTTCTTTTTGATGAAAATTATTTTATGTTGCCAATTCAATATATTTTGAATCGATTTTGATGATTTTGTTGCTAATTGCCGTTTAGGCAAATTTTGATTTTTTTCAAAATTATCTTCATCAATAATCCCTTCATCTATCTCATTGATAATCTGAATCTGTTGAATTGTTGTTTAACACTGTTAAGTGTTATATTTACCGTTATCCGATTACTTGTTAAAGGATCGGATAGGTAAATTTATATTGACTGTCGTCTAATTGTTGTTTGATTATTATTGCTTCTATGCACTAATAACTGAGTTTGAATTAGACTGACCTGTGTATTATTTTCTTTTGAATATAATACTCGGGTCAGACCGAGTATTTTTACAGCTTGAAGATTTTCAGGCCGCGAAGTTAGAGAGAGTTGGGGAAAGCACTTCACTAAAGCTTTTCAAGAAATTTTCTTGTACTTAATAAAATAAATTGTTTCCGCTGGATAAAAATTTAAATGCATTGTACAAAATCTGATATATGTATGTAAGAAAAATTCATCTATGAATAATGTTATGATTATTCTGTGATTCTGTGGCTGTTTCTGTTTAAACTCTATAAACTGACTAACAATCCGTCATTTTGAACGTTTCGAGTTGGTTTAATTACCGACTAGAGGCGGTCAGAGCGGCGGGTCGTTACAAAAGTGGTATCAGAGCTTTGGTTTACTCAAAGCTCAGTTTATGATGTTTAATATGAATAGTTACTAGAACCACTTTAAAGAAAAATGTTTTCAAATTTAAAATAAGTTTGAAATTGTTTTCTTTAAAATGAAAGGTATTTTGGAAATTAAAATTATTTTGAAAATTCCCCTCTCTAAATTTAGGATTGCGATAGTTTCTCATTCGAAATCCATTATCGAATTATTGAGACTTATGAAAAATAAAATATAAGTGAAGTGAATTAATGAATTGATTTGAATCAAATATTGTGAATATCTACAAAATAATAAATTGTGAAATAAAATGATATTTCAATTTAGTTATAACCAAGAGAATTATTGAATTATAACTTGAGAATTTGATTCTGAATTCTTTTGAAAATTAATTTCAAATGTTTTGAAGAACGATTTAGTGAATAAATGGATTATAAGTATTTAACTTATAATATGAACTTTTGGTATATAACCGAGTTATATAAATTGAATTGAATTGAATTAATAAAAAAAGATTGTCAATCGAAGTTTATAAATAGAAATGGAATTTGTAAAGATTGTTTATAAGTTCGAAATCAATTGAATTTGATAAGTAAATTGTTGTAGCTTATTAACGGAGTTATATCCACGATTTTGGACAGTGGATAACCCTTTAAAAATAAAAATAAGTTGTAGAAATGATGAAATTGGTTGACAAAGTATATTCACGATTTTGGACAGTGAATATATTATTGAATAAAACAGATATGTTTTAGGTAAAATGATTGGATAATCCAACCTCTGCTAATAAGAATTGCAAATATTGATAGGAAACTTCGAAAACACCTTGTTAATTATAATGGCGAAAACCGAAGCACAAAAAGCAGCACGCCGTGAACGAAGAGAATTGCTCGTAGAGAAGTAGAAGCGAGACGTGCGGAAATTGAAAGGAGATTCAGTGAAAGGCAAGCACCTGGTCCATATGATGAGGTTATTTGCTATCGATGTCATAAAAAGGGTCATTATGCCATTAAGTGCCGAGTAAGGAGAAAGAAAAGGAATGTGGATGACCGGTTCGCTCGTCCTGAGATTGTGTGTTTTAAATGTCGGGAGAAAGGGCATTTTCTTAGTCATTGCCCTAAAGTGAAAAGGAAAAAGTGCGTACTCAATTTACCCGTCGATAGATTGACAATCTGCTACCATTGTCGTCAGTCTGGACATATAGCCAGAAACTACACCGAAAGACAACAGGGAAAGCAAGCTATAGCCCGACCAGCTAGAGCGAAAAGTGCTAAGGTGATAGATAAGGATGGAAACATCTCATATTTTTGCAATAACTGTAAGGAGTGGGGACATGTGGATTTTGAATGTGTTAATTCTCCTTTAACATAACATGAAATAGTGTCATCCGAAGATGAAAGTTTGGCAAAGATGCATACTATCGAACAAGAAGTCGTTAGTCCTTAATTATTCTGAATCTTAAACCAATCGATATATTTTGTAATACTATCCTTTGTAATCCACAATCTTTTGTGTACGTCTTTTAAAAGTATTAAGCTATGTAAAATTTTGTACGGAGGAAATATTTTAATGAAATAGCATCTTGGGAAGGAAGTTTAATTGTTGATTTAACTGTATGAACCAAACTAGTTTTGATGTGAAGTTTATATTTCAAGTTTAAAACTATTGCCTAAAATAGTTAATATGGAAATATAGATTTAATGGAACCAAGTTGATGAATGGCTTACTAAAGAACTAGTTGATTATTTTTGAAATAGAAAGCAAATGTAAAGTTCAAATGAAATTTAGATTTCAAATTTGAAGTTGTCAATAGGATAATCCATTATAGGTTTAATAAATTCAGTGATGAATTTGAATTTAAACGTGCGGAAAATTAAATTAAGTGAAAAACTTAATATTGAAAAGTTTGAAATCGGTTTAAAACTAATACTATGAAAAGTATGAAGAATTCAAACTATGAATTAAGTTGAAATTGAAAAGGTTAATGGTTTTAAAGATGTTTTAAAATGCATTAAGTATCGAATACATAGATTTCAACATTCAATTGTTGAAATAGGCGTTTTCGAGAAAATTAAGGAAATGGTGGACTATAACATTGTTGTTATAGTAAATGGTTTCCGAAAGGAAATGTTGTTTATAGTATTGGGATTTATATATCTATTTTAAATCCGAATCCCTATACTAGTGATTTTGAGTTGTCGTAACGATGTTTTACGCAACATTCGTTTTTACTCAAATAAATGTGTTTAAAAGAATGATTCCTTAAAGAGTGAAATATATACTTAATTTTGATTCAAGTATATCGAATATTTTCCGAGTTGAAAATAAAAGAATTTGTGAATTACTTATTATTTAATAAGTATGGAAATGTTTTCCAATATGAAATGAAAGGTTTGAAATATTATCTTTTGAAGATAAATTGAAAAAATGAGTATTTGAAATTAGTTTCAAATGGCTAAGTGTGAAAATTATATATCTTGTAAAGATATTATTTTGAGAAATGTGAACAATTAGTTCAACTTGGAAATTTTCCAAAAAAAAGATTGAATCTTGAGTTAAAATTGAGTTTAACTTTGACACCAAAAACAATATAAGTTGAACTTTGAATTTTGGATAGTCGATTGGGATTGTATGTCTAACATTGTGAATTGATGACATAGCATTTGATCTCTATTAAATATATATCTGTGGTGGCGGAGAATTTATTCTTTTAGCTTAACACCCTTCTCTGAGACGTACGAGCTTAGAGGTTATATATCGACAGACATCAATTATGTGTTGAGAATTGACGATGTAACGTGAAATCCAAATCGAATGTGAAGTCGATAATGAATTGGATTGTGAATGTGAATTAGGTTTGAAATAACCTTAAATTTTCAAATCGATTTAGAGGAAAATTTTAAACGTGATGGAAAATTTGGAATCCTCTATTTGTTGTGAATGTGAATTGAGTTTTCGTAACTTATATATGTGAATATAATCGAAAACTATCAGTTTGGAAAGTCATTATTATGAAAAGTCCTGTGTAGGTTTACATAGGTATGATATGTACGAAATGTGAAATGAAGTACTATATGTATATGACATATGTTTTCTAAAAAAAAACTGAGGATATGGAAATGTACCTTCCATTCATTATGTGTGAAGGTGATTGGAACTCGGTGGAGTGTCCATTGGAAATCGTAGCTACGTAGAATTCCATTAGTGGAATGTCCATTGGGACTGATATGATATCCCCCACGATGGATCATCGTGTTTGGGATTATGTGAATTGATGCTGGCGTAATTCGTGGGGCGTGATGCCTACAGTTACAAGCGATCCCACTGAGATAGTGGCGCAACCGCCGAGTAAACTGCGATCTGGAAACCGAAGCGAAATTCAAGGGGCGTAATGCCTAAGGCCACGAGCGATTCTACTGAGATAGTAGCGTAACCGCCGTGTGGACCGCGATCTAAGGCGACAACCATGGCGAAATTCAAGAGTGATGAGAAATCTAAGATTACAAGTGATTCTACTGAGATAGTAGCGCAACCGCCGGGTAAACTGTGATCCATGGGGGAACGTGCTTTCCATATCCATTTTTAAAAGAATTTTTAAAAAAAGTATTTTCACTGGGAATTGAAGCAAGTATATTTAGTACTTGAAGATTTTTAGTCTTGCGCCTGGCCAGCGTATGCCTAATGTCTGTAAGAACGACGATGGACTTGTTAAACTTCGAGTTATCAAGTATTTTCAAACTTTAAATAGAAAATCAATAATCTGAAATTAGAATTACATAATTCTAACTTAATGAATTAAGGAAGAAGATTTTTAAAAGTATCTTGAAAGTCCACAGTTTTGGATAAGATATATTATGCAAATATTTAGCATGAAAGATTTCAAGTTTAAAAAATTTGAGTTTTGTAAGTCAAAAATTTGGTAAAAGACTTTTGTGTCTTGATTATTAAAATTGATGAACAAAACTAGTGAGATAAAATAAATGGAATGAATCCTATATTTATTGACGAGTTTGAAACTTAGTAAAAATTGTGTAGGATATAAATATCGGTGAGATTTTAGCAATCGTTTTCCTAACTTATAATTTCGGGACGAAATTCTTTTAAGTAGGGGAGATTGTAACGGTCCTGAATTTTGAACAATTTCATTTGTAAATATTTAGTTTATTTTAAATATTTAAATGATGATTTGACGTGAATTTCAAATTATCAGAATAAATTGGCGATTAAATTTCAGAATTTAATCTAGTGAAAAGTTGAATAGAATTTGAATTAGCTTTGAATTTGAATAATTGAATTGGTATTTAAAATTTGAACGAATGACTATGAATAATAATTTGGATTTTTGAGAATTATTATTTATGTAAATTTATAAATCGATGTTTAGTTATAAATAACATTTTTCTTTAACCAAAATAAAATAGAATAAAATTTTAATCAATACAAAATAAAATAAATAAATACACTTAGTTAAAGTTTTAACAACAAAAATTAAACAAAACAAAGTAAAGAAAATTTATACAAAACAATTGGATTTAAAATAAGAAAAAAAATATATATAAATATATAAAAATAAACATAAAATAAAAGGAGTACATTGCCTTACCCTTACCAGCTAAAAACACGCCTTCAACCACGCCATAAATCACGCAAATTTCACGTCTCCCTTCTTTTATATTCATTCGAAACCCTACCTCCTTCTTCCATCATTCAAACCAAAGAAAAAAATGGCGTTCCTCTTCGTCTTCGATCCCGTGCTCCCAAAATTAGGGCTTTTCAAATTTTTGAAGTCGCTGCTTCTATTGATTTGTCTGTGAAATTAGGACTTCGGCTTCAGTTCGATCGATTCTCTGGTGCGTTCGAACGCGACCCGCTTCGAAGCAAGGTGAGTGATTCTTGTCACTCACGTCTAATTCAAGCATTAAAGTTTTCTGTCTTGTTCAAATTTGCGACCTTTGCTGCTTGATTTTAAGATGTTGATTTTGTCTTCGACTTGATTGATTTATGGTTTTGGTTAGAATTTGTTAACATTAAATGTATTTAAAGTCGTTGGTTTCTTGTGTGACTTCGATCTCAGTTGATCATGGGTTCGATTTGTTTACCATCTGAACTTCGGCATTGGCTATTTAAACTTGATTTGGCCTCGGCTTGTACTTTGAGCTAAAATTTGTAAGCTCCTCTATTTATTTTTTTTATTTTTTTGCAATACACCATCTATGTTGCCTTGAACATCTGTTTGATATGTGCATTACCCTCGAGCATTATTTATGCATCATTAGCTTGATAGATCTGCCTTTGTTGGTCTTCGTGACATGTGCAGTTTGATTATGTAGTTTGGGGTTTTGTTCGTGTAACTTGAACTTGGTTTGGATTTTGCTTCGAGCGTGCTTCTGATTTGATACGTTGTGCCCTGAACATGAGTTTGCACCGTGATTGTTCATCTTAGTTGTGCATTGATCTTTAATGATTTTTTTTTTTCGGTTGACCTGCAGTGTTTTCGACTGAAAATTTGATATTATTTGTGATTGTTTCCACTGTTACTGTCGAGTTGGAGTACTTCATTGTGGCACTGACTTGTCTTAATTTCACTTAAACCAGTGGTATTGGTCTTGATCGTTACGATACTACCGTTGCACTTGCAGTGTACCATGCTGGTTCATATTTACTTTTTGGTTTGGGTCACTTCCTACTTGATCGTACTGGTCATTCATGTATACTTGATGTAGTCTTCATGCATATCTAGTTACTGTCTCGGCCTATAGTGTTACACTGATATGGATTCATTTGTTCTTCATTCCTGAGTTATGCTGTGAATTTGTCTGAAAACATTTTTCACTGATGTGGGCTTACTCCTTTTGTTTTGTCTTGGTCACGTGAACACTATATTTACTCTTTTGAGTTGTAGTTTAGGCCTTTACTTCAGTTTACTGACCTGGTGCGCATTTGTTCCACTTCTAAACTAATGCTGCCTTAGTCATGTTGCCTGGTGCTTGTTAATTTGAGTTGAGCTGTTTTGTTGCCTTGACCATGCCATGTATGTGATTCATTATGTACATATGAGAATGTACTTTGTTTCAGGATCCACTCTTACCTTTGTAACTCATGTTATATTCATGGAGTTAAAGCAACTTCATGGTAGCTGCCTTGACCATCTGAAATAGTGGATATTTGTTTCATGCAATTTCTAGGGCTGTGTCACTATGGTGCACTGTCCAGTTCATGTTGATGGCATTGATTTGTGTCAATTAATTCACTTCCATTCGAGTTCGTGCCTTCATGCTCGAGTCTGATACTTGCATACTTGTTCTTCATGTGTATATTTTCGGAGCTGCACTGTTTTGGTTTCACTGCAGTCTTGTTTGCAGTTTTTCCCTTGAATATCTGAGTTGGTTTAGACTTGCATTTGTGGTGGTTGCGTTATTGTTGCAGTTGCCCTTGTGTCCAGGTAATGACTGCAGTTTCATTTTTATAAAAATTTTGCACTTGTTGAAATGTGCAATAATAAGTTGTTTGGAAACTTGTTTTATTTCACAAGTTGTTGTGGCGAGGCAGCGCACGCAAGCGTGAACTGCAGCCACGGAGTTGACATTTTAAATGTGGCGAGGCCGTATACGCGTGTGTGTACTGTAGCCCTACCAAATTTAATGTTTAAAATGATGTTTTCTTTTTGATGAAAATTATTTTATGTTGCCAATTCAATATATTTTGAATCGATTTTGATGATTTTGTTGCTAATTGTCGTTTAGGCAAATTTTGATTTTTTTCTAAATTATCTTCATCAATAATCCCTTCATCTATCTCATTGATAATCTGAATCTGTTGAATTGTTGTTTAACACTGTTAAGTGTTATATTTACCGTTATCTGATTACTTGTTAAAGGATCGGATAGGTAAATTTATATTGACTGTCGTCTAATTGTTGTTTGATTATTATTGCTTCTATGCACTAATAACTGAGTTTGAATTAGACCGACCTATGTATTATTTTCTTTTGAATATAATACTCGGGTCAGACCGAGTATTTTTACAGCTTGAAGATTTTCAGGCCGCGAAGTTAGAGAGAGTTGGGGAAAGCACTTCACTAAAGCTTTTCAAGAAATTTTCTTGTACTTAATAAAATAAATTGTTTCCGCTGGATAAAAATTTAAATGCATTGTACAAAATCTGATATATGTATGTAAGAAAAATTCATCTATGAATAATGTTATGATTATTCTGTGATTCTGTGGCTGTTTCTGTTTAAACTCTATAAACTGACTAACAATCCGTCATTTTGAACGTTTCGAGTTGGTTTAATTACCGACTAGAGGCGGTCAGAGCGGCGGGTCGTTACAAATAACCTTGAAAAGAATTTGTTGGTAACTTGAAGAATTAAACTGGTTAACATATGGATGATGTCCTTTAATTGTTGGTAAAGCACAAGTTTGCTTTTAGTTTATACAACGAAATCTAAGAAATACAAACAACCTTATAAAAGTGTGTGATCACATTTTGTATTTATTCAAACAACCATTTTGTAGGGTATAAGAACATCTACAACCTAAAATGTTATAATAATGTAATTTTATATAACATTGCATTTAAAGAAAACATTTTATTGGGTTTTCTTTTAATTGATGTGACAAAGAAAATGCCAGATATTGTTTTGTACCATGTCCAGATTTGGACAATTTAATTCACATCTATTAATCTATTTAATAATAGTAAAGTAAAAGAATTTCAAGCTTTCTCATTAAATCTAGGATTTTTCTCAGCTCGTCATAATTCTCTCGAAATATTTTATTGCTATTTTATTTTAAAGTCTATATACAATTTTGCTTTTATGCTTTTACAATTGTTTACGATGTTTACCTAATTCCCTACTATTGTTTTACATTCAAAGACCTACATTTTCTGATTTGTGCTATTATTTTCAAAATTTTCCCCTATTTTTACTCATATGTATAAAACCATACATTTAAATTAATTACATAATCTTATATATTAAATGTTTAAATAAATCTAGTACACTAATATATATTAATTAATCAAATAAATCCTTAAAATAACAATGTTAACATATATACCATACTCGTTGTAACAAAAATGGTATTCATATTTTCCTTCAAATATAAAAATATATAAGTTATATAACCAAATTAATTTCATAAACTTAGCCAACATGGTTGGCTCAACTGGTAGATAGTTTAGACTACGAGATTAAAGGTCTTAAGTTCGATCCTCGAGATCGACGTTTGTTGGCACTAAAGAACCATGTTCAAAAGTAAATAAATTTCATAAACAATTTTAATATGTAATTGAATTATCTTGATAAATTGTAGGTTAAATATATGGAGGTAGAGAAATTACAAGCCATCTGTAGCGTCCCATCGTTTTGTACCCTTTGAGTTGATAATAAACCACACTTATACAACTCATATTGTACAAAAGACGAATAACTAAGAGAAAGAAGAGGATAGAAGAAGAAAATAGGAACAACAATACCGAATCTCACAATCGCAGCGGAATAAAATATAATATATAATAACATATCTTTATACAAAGAAACTGTAGCTGTAATATACATACATTTATTAGAGTACAACAATCAACAATCAATCGGGATGGTTAAAATAACTTGTCCTCACATATACTGAATATACAACATAACATACACAACGGAAATAACCAAGTATGTGGAATACGCCTGAGAATCCTCCAGCACGTCTCTGGTGCTCCATAGCATCCTAACCTGAATCTGTAATACTTTGTCTTACCTAAGCATTATAATAAAAAAAACACCCAAGTCAGTCTGGAAAACCAACATGAGAAAACACACTTAATTTCAATTATAACTTTTATCAAAATTCTTTGAAAAACAAAGGTATCTCGTAAGACAGTATCACACAAAAAAAGATGGTTTTTACCTTACAAAAACCAAAAACTTATATATCAAAATCATCTTATATTATAATAGTGTCCATAGAATATAATATAAAATAGCTGAAATGCTTGCATCTCATGTTTCAGCATAGTTGGGCACAACTAAAACCGTGCAGGCTCGTAGTGGATATCGGATTTTTATATAATGACAGGGGTATTGGGGTACCGCCCCTACAGTACACCTCTACCAAAATGTACCGAGATCGTACCTGACGTTCCTTGCCACATAGACCAGCCTATCCCTTGCTGGATAGTAACGAATATGTTATCACCTTGGCCGTTCCCACCCTGTCGAGCGCTCTCTTTTCCATGCACAACCATATCCATAATTATAATATATCCGAGGGTATATAGAAAAGTGACAACATACCCTACTTGGGTGCGACCCATTTAGCCCTGCTGCATCTTCCATGTTTTAGTCATTTTCGGTTGATGGGGTTTGAGGCTACATTTTACCTTAAGAATAGCATTCATACTCGGAATGCTAACACTGTCATCCAGTTAACAATGCAATGATAGCATTCATCCATATAAGCTGTTCTGGGTCTAAACAAACCGAATCTCCTTCAAGATCACAATCTCCATTATCTTCGAGATATCACAATTTGTAATGCACAAATCGGATCAAAGTGGTTTCTCGAATAATTAAATTTGCTCTCGTTCTCTTCGAAACAATCAACGAATTTGACCAGATTTGATATTGGGTTATTTGACTATCAAATTACACACATAATCAGTCACTAGGCCCATATTTTACTAAATATTTTCAAACTGTTCATTTTAAAATATCTTTACACAGATATATATATATATATATATATATATATTCAAATGTCTTTCAGTATTCCAACGTTTGAAAACAATTTCAAATCCTTATTTTTATTTATATCCTTAGCGGAACCATATCAACACTTAGAAATATTTCTGAATTCAATTTATAACACTTAGAAAAATATTTCTATACCAATCATTTCACTCTTAAATATTTCCAAAATCGCCTTTTCTATACTTAGGAAAATATTTATAAGCATATTCTCCGAAATCACTTTAATACCAAACTTAGGAAATATTTCATAACTTAACTCATAAATCTCTGGAATCATTAATAAATTCCTTTTTACAATTTACAAAGACCGATTATTCTTATTTATAATCCCAATTAACAATTTATAACTTCTTTTATTGATTCAGATTCATTTTCGAAGTTCTCATATCTAAACATTTTGGATATTTTCTCAAGTTTTCAAAATTCCGTTATATGATTTTCTCTTATAAAATCACATCCAGTAAATAAAACCCGATTTACAAATTTCGAGAGCATTTATAAATAACTTCAATCAATTTTGAAAACTCTATATTATAAAGTAAGTATTTTAAAGAATAGTAATAAAATTTCAAACCATTTAAGTGATTTTTGAAATATCAAGCACGTTTAAGTAGACATCGATAATTCAATTTACAAATAAAACTAATCAATTTACAAGCTTATTTAAAATTAGAATTCATTTCAACTAAGACTAAATATTCGAATAATCAATTTTCTGAAATATTTCAATACTAAAATGGTTTTTACACTACATAATTTAATAAATAATAAAAAATCATTTTAAATCAAAATTTAACTTCACGATAAAAATTTATTATTAAAATTCAATCATAACCATTTTACATTAAAAAAATCTCCTAGTTTACCACAAATCAATTTTCATTACCAATTTCACAACTATTTCCAATTTCAAAACAAGATTCACTATCTCTTTCTAAACCGATTTTCATAACTCGATATAAATTCATGTTGTGAATTTATATTCTCAATTCATCGAGTGAAAATCACCTCACTTTATTTATACCATCGTTTATAAATTTTATAAACCCATTTCCAGTTCCACTTGTTTATAAAATAATCTCATTTATAAGATCCCATTAATAAACTCATTTCTTTGTAAATCCTTTTTATATTTCAACCCTATTTTAAATATCGATTTCGACTCCATTTCCATATTTCAAAAATACCACTTTGAATCCATTGTTCAAATTTCCTTATATAAATATTTTAAAAATCTCTATTATCTTCCGAAATAGATAAGTACAAGTCCCAAAATCAAATCATTTATTTTATCTAAATCGGTCTTTTCTGAATAATCCGAAATTCAATATAAAAATGGTCAATTCCAAAATCGCCTTTGAATTTCCCTTTTAAGTTCAAAAATATTATTGATGGTATTTAAAATACCAAAACTAGGGCCAGTGCTACTATAACATCCAATATATCAAATCACACAACAATCCATGTTAGATTATTCAATCACATCATGTATCACTATATATGAAACCATCAATATATTTTTGAGAAATCCAGTTGGATCCATCCAATCTGTTTCGCTACGTCCACGGATGATATATAACATAAAATACAAATCCCGCTTCGATGCGGGATACCGCGGTAATATAGGGTCATCCGCTATTATATGGGGTGCATAGTGTCTCATCTGCTCCAATCGCTAGGAAATATATCCAATTGCTAATACATATAATATAACATCCAACTGATAAAAATTTACAAATTCATCCAATCAACCAATAAATAATTTTTAACATTTTATATCAAAACCAGCAATCCAAATGAGTGAAATTTACTCACATTGATTTTTAGTTGTCATCCAAACATTTCAATTTGAATTTTAAAATTAAACAAGCATTTAATTTTAATCCAAATTCTTGCTAGCTTCAATCGACTCCAATCCAATTCCTATGCGTGGTTTTCGCTGACACAAACCAATGCAACTTATTTCATGTAAAACGAACCTCGTATGAAGAAGCTATGCAATTTAGAAGATATTTATAAATATAAATAGTTATAATTAATTTATATTTTAAATCCTCTGATTCATCTCAATCGTTCATCCGTATCTTCCAAGATCTGACCGTCCACTCCTCCTTCATCATTCAGCCATGAAAACGAACCCAACACCGGTGACTTGACCGCAATTTACACCTCCGACCGACCATCTGACGATGATCCATAACCACCATGAGGTAGCCCTCTCCACCATGCATCTCTAGTCAAATCCGGCCCCTTCTCATTGCGCCGCTGCCTTGAATTCCGCACTCAACGTAGGCACGAAAGGGATGAGAACCCGGCCTCCATGTTGCTTCAATTCAGATCACTACCATTGATCGTGTAGAGCTCGAGGTCCTCTACAATTTTACTTTAGATGCCAAAGCTTGAATGTGAACTGTTGGTGAGATATCGAGGGGAAAAGGAAACGAGATTCTGGTCATTGACTGTTAGAGGAGGCGGCTGCTTTTTTTAGGGTTAGGGTTTTTGAAATGAAGAGGTTGTGGTCCTTATATAGGAAATTATCAAATCACTATTCACACCAAATATTTTCGAACTCCAAACAAAGCGTGTCGTTTGGCGTTTATAATGTTTTACTCATATTCCGAATGCAATGGAATATATCGGGAGCCAATTCCATCGTATTTGAAAGATAAATTTTTGAATCGAATTATTTTAATTAAATAAATTTCTATGCATTTTAGCTTCACACGACCAAATCGTAATTCCAAACGCTGCGAAATTTGAAATCCGATACACTATTCCAATAGAATTGGTCTCGTCAAATTCCGTGAGACTGTGCCACGGATCGCTATTTTAACGCGTCGATTAAATGGACGATTTCAAAAATTTATGAAATCACTTGAAATTCCAGTTTTAAAGACTTGCTAACTGAATTCTAATTCAAATAGAATTAGTATCAACATAAGAAGTTGTTTTGATTCATATTCAACTCAAATCTTAATTATTTGCACTATTTCAGTATTACGATAAATATCTATATTTGAAATTTAAATTCATTCCTTGAATTCAACTAATTAATTCCACATTAAAAGTAACTATATTTCGAACTCAACATTTAAAACAATTCAAATATTCAAAATCAAACAAATGTAAAATTCTGGCCGTTACTCCATCTCAAAAGTTCACTTCAATTTTCACCATACTTCTTAGTTCTCGTCAATTTTTTTTAAGTCTCTATAACTTATCGTTTTAAAGTTATCCAAATGTTATATTAATTATTTCCATGATTTTTACATTCACCACCAAATTTTATAATTTTAACGGTTACTTGTAAAGTTCTTATCAATCCTCACTTACTATTCAACATTCAAATCTATATATCAAAATTTATTAAACACTTTAAATAAAAATTATTTAAATAAATTAAAGTAACTAACATTCATTAATTTTTGTAATATACCCAAATTATGAAGATTTCAATTTGTATACCGCACCTATTAACAAAATTGTAAAACTATTCATTCAAATAAAAATATTCATAAATCGCTTAATACAAAAATTCTACGCATAAACAATGATAAAAAGTTTGTAATTGATATATCATACGTTGCATAACAAAATTATATTTTAACAATATTTAAAATATGAATACTATATTTATACAATATCATCGTATGCAATGCACGGGTACACACTAGGTTTAGTCAGTAACATAACATCTTTGTTATGGCCGCCATTACTATGCTATACTTACATTTAATTTGATAATCTGATTTTAACTAAAACGGGTTTATTTTTATTTTTTGAAAATATCATACCCAAGAATTTTATGGTATTTTGACATTTACAAGTACAAAATGAAGAATATTTTTCCATGATGAAGTCCAAAAGAAAACGTTTGTTTTTGTGCATCGTTGTTATTGAGAGAAGGGGAAGTTTTCAGTTGGCAACTGAAATGAAGTGGAGAAATGTAGAGGTGGAAGCATCTAAACTTTGCCTATTTTGATTATATGTATTATAAAGTCAAGTTTAGTTGTTGGGCTTAAAACCCAATCGAATGTACATATTTACTATTTTGTACATATTTAGACCTCTTTATTTTACATCAATAAAGAGCGAAGCTAAAAAACATATACAAAAAATAGATTTTGAATGTACCATCATCATAACTTAGGGGCATCTACAACAGTTGGTGTCTATTATGGATATGTAACTGTTTTCTTTAAAAAAATGGAACTCCACTCACTATTGTATAGTAGGATAATCACACATTTAAGCATTAACAAATCACTAAAGATCGTTTGCCCTTAGAATGTTTGAGAACTCATAATGTATGTGAACTACGAATTCCATTTTGTATGGACTATGCAAAAAAAACAGAACTATTTAGTGGAGTAAATTACAAATTTTGGAATTTGAGACAGTGATTGTATTAGCGAAACTTGTAGAGATCGTTTTAAGGAAATTTGATGTCGCTTTCCTTAAGACAATATTTGCCCTATCCACTTGATTAAACAAGTAAACAAGAGTTCTGAATTTGTGGTCTATAATATCACAAACCTAGTAATATCTAATAAAAATGAAATCAGATTCGAGGAGAAAGAGAGAAAATGACATCGAAATTTTCCTAGTGATTTCGAGAAGAATGATTGAGTGATTGGTTGCCCAAATGGCTCATCCTTTCACTTGTGGAAAATATATCTAGATAATTATACTTTCTTCTATTATAGATGTGGGATTATTCCCACTTTCCTATTCTCTTTTTCTCTTCTCTTCCTCTCTATAATAAAAACTCCTCACACAATTTTTTTCAAAATTTATTTCAACAATTCTCCACCAAATTTGAATAAAATTTCTCTCATCGCATGTTGCATGAAGCTACTGCAAAAGTACAGATGTCCTGTAGACTTGAATCTATATATGGTGATAAACATTGAAGCATGTTGGGCGTAGTTAACTAAGCATTGAACAATCAATCTTATGTTATGTCCTAGATGTGTTTCACACGCTCGTTTTATTTCCTTCGGATAGTTTAGAAGCCGATATGTGGATTGACCTTGTGTCTGTATCTCGGTTTTCATGAAATACCCCTACAGACTAAGCCAAAATCTCGTAGAAGGTGGTACCACCTTCATGCATTCATATAGGTAGGCTTATCAGAAGTCCTCTATTGTAACAACCCGCATATTTCTCGATTAAATATTTAAATGTTTTATTTAAATATAACTTCGTTAGTAGAAATAAAGTCTGAAATGTGACTTTTTGTAAATAGTCAAATTCGGACTCGAGACCAATTCCATTGAGTTCAAAACAACGTTTACAACTTGTTTAAGTATAGACATCAATATGTTTGAAGTTGATCATAATTTTTGTATTTTCAATTAGGCTTTGGGTTGGGTTCTAGCCCATTAACCCAATAAGAGAATCAAACTCTTCTACCTAATAGCTCCTACTCCACTTCTCTTCATTCATTCATTCCATTTTCTAAATTCCTAACATTCAAGCGCTAGGAAGAATGATGGAAAGAGGAAACTAAAATTCATACGCCTAGTTTCTCTTAAGAATTCAAATTCAAGTTCCAAAATCAAGGAGAAGCGTGAATAAGCATGCTCTTCATCATCTCCATCTCAATTCCTCTTTAATTCTTGATTTTTCCTATATTCTAACTTAGGAAATTCATTGCCTATGTGAGGCATGGATAGCTATTCGGGAGTTGATATTTTTATTTCTACCGTGATGTATTAAGACTATTATGTCTATTTAGTACTCTGAACATCCAAAGAGGCTTCTTCATATGTCACTCTTGGCTTATTTTTTAATAATTTTATTTGATTAAAACTTGGGAAACGTTTGGGATTATGTAAGAGAATATGAAACATGTTTCTAAAATGTAATCGGTAAAGTTGCTGTTTTTGGAATTTGTGATTTCGTTTCATATTCATGTGCTTCTGATATTATTGATACCATTAACATTACCGTATTTTGTCAATGGAAGTAAATACTATAGATGAATGCAGCAACTGTAGCACTTAGCTTCGGGCCTCAAGATAGGGGATGTTACCACTTGATATCAGAGCATAGTTTATGAAAAACCTTAAAATTAAATTGATTTTGAAAATATAGTCCTAAAAAATTAGAGAAAAGATCGGGGTATGGAATATCCTATAGTAACATACTTGTATTTGCTACATTTAAGTATACGCTTTATCCCTGTTCTCCCATCTCTCTTCGGCTATTCTTCTCATAGATTGAAGGTTCTTGAAGTGAAGTTGAAGAGAGATCTATCTTGCTTTGTTTTAGAGCTTCTCATTCCTTGTTTTTGAGTTTAAAGGCGAGTTCTTGAATTCACATCTATGTCTATAGCTTTCATTGTTGTTAGGTATGAATTCCTAATATCTATTTCGTGTTCAATTTCTTTAGATTTGAATTGGTTTGGCGAATTTTCAAATTTTGGTATTTTAAAGTCAAAATCTTTAGAGATCTTATCTTGAATGTTTTGACATGTTGTTTGGGGGTGTATCGAAGAGCCTATAGGACTGGTTTTTCGTTTGGTATAAATCCATAGCCTCCATCGTTCATCCGATCGCATTCGAATTGATTTGGCTATCATTGGCCTAGGAAAATTCTGCCCTTGCCCAAGTAACCAGACATTTGGATGAAATTTCCAAACATCTGGTTGAGGTCTCCGAGAAGAAAAAAACAACGAGCATAAGAAAAAATGGCAAAGCCTAGGGTCAGACGTCTGGTCAAACCAACGAATCATCTGATCCTGTTGAATTATTGCCAGTTTGCATGTTTTTATGCGAATTTCCATTTCTTATCGATTTTTGTTGTTCTAGTTAGTTGTTATCATTTATTATCGACTTTGATGACTTCTTTTTTGGATTTTTGGGTTGATGGATTTGATATCGATTTTCATGGTTTTAATTCACGTCGTCGAATGTGGATTTTTGGCAATAGATTATTTTTACAATCATTTCTGTGATTTGTCACTTTAAAATACAAAGGTTTTTATACTAGTAGTGAATACTGAAACTCTTTCACAAAAATGATTTCAACTCTACTTTTAATACCAAGCTCGTTTAAAACCATTTTCCAATCTATTAGTATATACAAACTTTTTCCTCATTCGTATGAAAAATCCAATTAAACGACTTAGCAAAACAAGTGGTATGAAACCCTTGCGTTTACCTTATCGGTTAATTCTTGTATTGTTCGATTGAAATCTCGTGACAATCTTCGAGTGAAAATATACAATTTGTTCGTAAATATTTAAGTTAAGCTAGTGGTTATGGGACATGAAGTTAAACTCATTTATTTACTAGCTTAATGTAATTTACACTTCTTTCTGATAATGATGATCATTTTGTGATTTAGACTTGCGACAAGCAATGTCTTTTTGTCCACGTGGGGGACTAAACCCCGTTTTTGTAGAGCTTCATCTCATTTTTATGGGTTAGCAACCCATGGTCTTTTAACCATTTTATGAAGTTTGGTTCATCAGGCGTACCTTTGTAATACGTCATTGTTCCGGCTTATTTGAGTTTCAGGTTCCTCGGGCGTATCGTTGTACTACGTCGTTGTTCTGCCTTATTTGAGTTTCAGGTTCCTCGGACGTACCGTTGTACTACGTCATTGTTCCGGCTTATTTTAGTTTCAAGCTCCTCGGGCGTACCATTGTACTACGTCGTTGCACCGGCTCTATGAGTTAGCGACCCATGGGATAGCGTCCCATTTAGGATACACGTGTTGATGATTTTTCGTGCTCCCGTGGTGATAGGCCTCCCTTTTTTATGTTTTCTAAATTTTTAATTATGGGTTTCTGGAATTTATGTTTCACCAATTTTTATGATTTGCATTGATATGTTTTATCAATATTTGAGGTTTGGTGAATAAGCTAAAGGGTATGATATTATTTTTGGATGTTTGAGGAAACCTGAGATATTGTATGATTTTCATTGTTATAAAATATATACTTGTCACAGTATGGCATTATTATTATGATGTATTTTTGTCATATCTCTTATCATATCTCATATTATATGATATTTATAGCTAGACTGATCTATTTATTATTTTTCTTCTTAAATAATACTTGGGTCAGACCGAGGTGTACTATGTGCTTCTACTTGACTTCTTAGCATGGACCGTCATCTGACTTTTGGCTACTACTCTAGATTGTAGTTTTTGTCTTTCGTGTATACGAGTTAGAGGCTCATTTATGTATACATATTCTTTTGTCTAGCACTTGTACCTATTCTTTTGTGATGTAGTGGATCTTGTATAACCACTACTTTGATGTACACTTCCATGTGTTATATTTATATCTGATTCCGCTTTAGTGATATGAATATCTGTGACTGGATTATGTTATGCTTATTTTATATTTGTTTCCGAAGGCCGCATAGCCACTGTGTAGTAGCTTTGGGTTTGTATTTGATATGTCGGATTTCCTATTGAAATGAAGTGCATGACCTTCTTTTTGGCATATAGGTACTCGCACAAATCAATTATATATTTAGTCGCTTCTCAACAGCCTTGTTCTTCGTACTAACCGACGGCATTACCCAGTAGCGTCCTTGGTTAGTGTGAGTATAGAGGTGGGCGTCACATCTTGGTATCGAAGCCAATCTTCGAAACAATTTAGAATAATTTGACAAGGATCATTGTCCTAAGTTTCTTTTAGGAATCATGCCTTAGGGTTTAATTTGAGTCCTAAGACCTGTTCTATCATATCTTATTTTATGATGTCATGTTTTATAAATCAAGCTTATTTGAATTCGTTCCAAGAATAACATTTTTCCTCTTCTATCTTTCTTTCTTAAAGAAGAGAAATGGTTAGATCTGGCAGTCTTAGCGCTGGTCAATCCAGTGGTCCTCCTCTGGATAGCGTATTCATCTTTGTCCAACAACTTTTGGATCTTGTAAAGAATTAAAGGTTTATCTGTGCTTTGAATAAGAACCCCAAAAAGGTTTTACCTTTGAATTAGAAGTGTCTTCGACCAGCTTGTAGATATCACTCTTCGACTTGAAGAGGCCGATAAAGGAAGTGATAGTGATGTTGGAGGTGCTAAGAAGAGCCTCAATAACAACAAGAAGAGGCATATTAAGTTCAAAAGCTATAATCCCAACGAGAAAGGGAAGAAAGAAACTTCAATAGAAAAGACTTGTACCCCTGATCGTGAAGGATGCTACAATTATAGTTCTAAGGACAACTATGCAAATAGGTGTCCAAGGCCTATTTCTTGCCATTATTGCAAAAGTTTGGTTCACCATATATCCACTTGTCCCAAACTTCAATGCAAGAAAAAGGGAAAGCTGAATGTTGTGCAAGCCCCTGGTAACTCTTCTGTTGGTCAAAATATTTCTCATTCTGTCCATGATGGCATTATTTTATTTCGTGATTATCCTATTCGAATTCTTTTTGATACGGGTGCATCTCATTCTTTTATATCAAAAGAACTTGTTTATACTTTTTCTTTAAATATTATGGGCTTGATTACTTCACTGAGAATTGTGAATCCGGTTTGTGGATCTGCAACACCCAGTTTACTTTGTAAAAATGTCGAGATTATTTTATGTGATTATGCTTTCCGATCTGATTTGCATGTTATGCGCTACTAGGGTTTCAGAATTGATTTTTGAAAAGGATGGGCTTAATCGTTATGAAGTCATATCCTATATCTCAAGAGGACTATCCATCTTCGACATTCTCAATCTGCTAAGAAGATTTCTATTATTCTTAATGATTTTGACTCCAATTCGATGATATCATTTTATTCTTTAAACCCACATGATGAGGAAGATGTTGTTTCCCTCATTCAAGTAGTTCGTGAATTTCCCGATATCTTTGAGCCTATCTTAGGATTACCACCTAAGCGATTAATTGAGTGGTGCTAAGGTCTTTTCAGCTCGACCTTACCATCCGTTTCATCAGCTACAAGTTGCGAAGGATAGTGTTCCACTTACCGCATTCCGCACTCATTATGATTCTTATGAGTGTGCGACGACCCGACTTTCTATACCCAGAAAATCGCATCATCTTGAAGAAAGAAAGGGATAGAAGAAGAAAAGAAAGAGAAAGAAGAAACAGAACAACATCAGAGAACTCACAGCGGAACGAATGAAATATAATAATTAACATAAAATATTACATAGTATCTCATTACATCAGAGTACACAACTTAAACAACAGATAATAGACAGTTATAAACTTCTGTCTAACTATACAACTCAAGTATACAAGATACAGGCACAACATACACAGCGGAATCAATATATATCTACACGTCGAAGCCTCCAGCTCCATATCTCCTCCAAAATTCGTCAAGCTAACCTGATCCACTTGACTACTCATACATAATATGAGTACCCAAGAGTTTAATAAAACAGAAAATAAACACTCGGGTCAGACAGGGGTCTGGTGTGAGTAAACGGGTTAAAGTTGCTTAACTTTAGAAAATCCTTTGAAAAGAAAAGGTATCACGTAAGACTTCCCACACATAAACATGGAAAAGTTTTTACCTTACGCTAACCAAAACATTTGATAGGAAATCCAGTGATATTATAATAGTGGCTAGGGTTTTCAAATAAATAAGAAATAGCCGAAATTGTTACATTCATTAAATTCCAGCTACTAGCCACAAAAGTGGGTAATACAATCAAAACTTTAGGGTCTCGTAGGAAGAATGGGTTTCCATCAATGGCAGGGCTACTGGGGTACCGCCCGTCACAGCACGTGGCCTAGATCAACGTACCGAGGAGTACTCCCACTCCCCTGCAACACAAGGCCGGAACCATCCCTTACTGGACAGTCCCGAACAAGACAACCCTGCAGTTGGCCGCGACCCAACTGTCCACACAGCCGAATAAAAAGGGACTTCTAGACAGGGGAAAATCTTGCTCTCCGGTGGGAGCTACCCACGAAGTCTTGCTGCACCTTCCCTGTTTTAGTCATTCCCGGTTGATGAGGCTTGAGGTTACGATTGCCTTATAGAACACCTTTATCTTAGAATGCTCATCGTCCACCTGACGATGTGCTGAAAGCATTCAATCCATACAAGTTCGTTCCGGGTTCGAACGAAACCGAAGGCACTATCTCGTTGCACTCATTATTGGAATCACCCTCAGAGTCTACGACCATAGCCCTTGCACTTTGATTCGTCATCTCGAATCTTTAAGCATTATTCCATCAAACTCATTACGGAATCACTCACAGAGTTATACTGACGTATAGCCCTTACACCTCGAGTCTTCACTTGCTCCACTTGGATACACGACCTAACGTTTAATTGGAATCGGTGTGGTTTTCGGATTCCAAATATGGAAACCCAATCCCGGTCTCACCGAAACCAAACGCCATTTTAATGTCCAAGTTATACTTAAGGGTTTAAACAATTTAACTTATATTCAGGATGATATATAACAGATAGATGAATCATATTATCACAAGAGATAATTCATATCAATATTCATCTTCACAAAGCAGCATATCATATAACAAAGATATCCAATATCAACCAGTATCAACCAATATCGAACATTCAATATCAACCAATCACCCAATATCAATCTCCAAATATTGATCATTCAATATCAATCAATTATCCAATATTAATCAATCAATCCATACTAATCAAACATCCAAAACAGAATTGATTATCTCATAATCATTCTTCATTAACTATTATTCCAAATAAACAAATTAATCATCTCTAATGATTTTCCTTAATTAATCTTCCTTGATTAATTATCCTTTAATTACATTCAAGTAATTATCATTAACCATATTCAGTAATTAATCCTTAATTACTATCATTAATTATAAGAGTTAATGATTCTACACTTCCTCCCATTATTAATCAATCATAATTAATTACATTAAACCTTAATTAATTACAATTAATTAATCACACTTTAATTAATCATTTTATTAATCAACCTTGATTAACATCATTAATTACATAAATTAATTAATGATTCTTATTAATTAATAATACTTTAATTAATTAACTAATTATCTTATAATTAATCAACTCATTAATCATAATTAGCAATTAACAATTTATAATTACTTATCTTAATTAATGAACTTCTTAATTAATTAATTTCCAATTTAATTATATTAATACTTGATTAATTAATTCAATTAATTAATCTTTAATTACTTCATTAAGTAAACATTATTCAATTAAATTAATTAATAATCCTTAATTAATTACTTATTAATTAATTACATTTTAATTAACTACCTTTTGTAATTAATCTTGAATTAATCACATTCATTAATTAATTAATCACATTAATTAATTAACTAAAATAATTAAGTAATTAACTCTTAATTATTTAACAAGTAATTATCTTCTAATTACTTTCATTAATAAATCTTGATTACTTTCTTAATTAATTACTTAACAAGTAATTAATCCCATTATTAAATAATCCTAATTCATTTATTTAATTAATTACTCCATAATTAATTAACTACAAATAATTATATTAATCAACTCTTAAATGATAACATTAAGTGATCATCTATTAATCCCTTCAATTAATTACTCTTGTGAGTAATTACTACTAGTTACTTCCATAAGTAATTATCATTCTTAACTACATTCATTAACTAACCATTAATTACTTTATTAAGTAATTACACTTAATTAATCATAATTAAGTGATACTAAAATTAAATAAACAATCAACTAATTATTTAAAATAAATTAAACAATTAATTAATTTACTTCTAATATTAAAGAAAAACTTTAATAAATTAAGAAAAGCATAAATCTTAATCAAACTTAACTTATTAACAAATCATATTAAATAAGTATTCTTAAATTAAGTATCCAAATAATTTAACCTTACTTATTTTCATAAATAAATTATTTGAATTTAATCAAATTTTAATAACTTAAAACAAATTATTCAATTTGGTTTTCCAAAATCATAATAATAACCTTATTTTGAAAATAAGGATTATAGAAATCAAATTTAAAATTTAAAACACTTAAATTATCTAGTTCAAACTTTTTCGTTTTCAATATAAATTGAAACTTAGTTTTTGAATCATTACTTTATAAATTCACTTTAAAACTTTGATTTAATACTTAAGTTCAAAACATTCCTTTTAAATAAAAATTCAAAATTTAATGAAGTTGATTACTTCCAAAAAGAAATCATTTTAAACAAATTTAAATTTTAAAATAAATTCAATTAATACTTAAAAGGGTTGATTAACATTTACTTTAAAAGAACAAGTTTTAAAATTTGTAAATTAATTTCACTTTTGTAAAAACTGATTTATATTAGCATCAGAAAAGTGGTATCGGGTCAAACCCGAGACGAACCCATCAAAACCCCGAGTCACCCACCTTTCTGCATCTACTTCGAGCCGATACCCCGAAAACACGAGCGACACTTCGAGACTACCTTCGTCTTCCCCAACCAAACTTCCCCGTCCCAAATCGTGCACAACGTACACGTGTGTACGTGCGCGTCCAATCCTAGCAACTCCGATCATCCATCAGAACGCCGACCAACCACGCACGATCTCGGCAACCTCCCCCACAACCCAGATCGAAAAATCCAAGCACAAAGCGAAATTTGACCCTAAGGCTCAAGAAAACTGCAGCTACTCGACCCAAAAACCATCGCCTCAGATGATCGCACCACCTTCGAAGCTCTAGTAACCTTCCCCAAAGCACCGCAGCATCACCGTGCCACCTTCTATCAACTCGCGATCACCTTTGGTCCACTACCCTTGCCGCAAATGTCATGCCAGTCCAGCCGGTAACAAATGGAGGCAAAAACCCTAGTTTGCTCGGTTACTAACTCCTCAGTCATTAGAAAAATCAAATTACATTTTTCCTATGATCCTTGATTCATAAACAAACTTCGAACAAGATTCAAGCTCCGATTAACATGCCAATCAATGGCAATCACTAAAACCCCCAAAAACACTCAAACCCAAATTTCTCAATGAATACTCAACTAAAAATCACAATTTACATATCAAAATTCATTATTTCCTACCAAGATTACATACATGTAATCCAAACTAAAATTAAGGTTGTTAATTTTTAACCAATATCTTAGTTTTACTGTAATTCTTTTATTTATACTTATCTGTTATCTTAAAAATCATAGAAATATTTTTGTGATCTTCATTACACATTTTCAAGCAAACTTCATTCATATATTCAAGGCTAATATGGACCATTTTGGGAAATTTTGATTTTTGAAAACAATGGACACAGTATTTTTTTTAACAGAGAACAACATCAAACATTCACAGACATATATTTACATATATAAATATAACTATAAATTTAATAAATAAAACTAAATGATTTCCATGCAACACCATTATCAAATCACATGCATTAGGATCAGAATTCAACTTATCTGTTTTTTTTAAAACCAATTTACTCGCCTGTAAAATAACAGGGCAGAGCAGATTTTTTTATTCTCAGGCTCTTGAATAAAATCTGAAAATTGCTTTAATGTTTGCTGAAGAAGATCCTCTGCATGCCTCAATCTGATGCTTTTAAACTTACAGTTGCCTTCATATGAAACGCAGGTTGAAAATGCAGGTTGAAGGTGCAGATTGATCTTCATTTGAATTGCAGTAGAGTTGAAGTTAAAGCTTGAAGTTACAGGTTTTGATTTGAATTGCAGCTTTAATTTTTGCTTTGCAAATTGGAGTTTTCAGATTTGCTGTTGGATTTTAAAATTTCAGGTTTGAGAAAGATTTTCTGGTTGCCATTAATACATGAAAGAATGAGAAAAAAAAAGTTTTGGAAAATGAAAGAGGAAAAACAATTTTCTCTTATGTTCTAAATTTCAAATAAATAAAATGAAGGCCACTTGTTAATGAATTGAACAAGTGTCATTCATTTTGTTTAATTTCTTTACAAATGTTTCAAAGATGATTAACATGGTTACATTTGTATTTAAGCATCTTTTTATAAATTTTTATTTAATTTAAAGGTAAATATAAATTTGCTTACATATGTTTCAGAGAGGCCTTAACGTGTTTACATTTGTATTTATATTTCTAATAAATTTTTATTAAATTAAAATGCAATATAAGCTTAATTATTTAAGTTACTTTTTAAATGAATACTTATGTTCGAATATACAAGTTAAATCTTTAAAGAAAATTATTATGAAACTAGTTATAATATAAATATACATCTATAACCATTTTGTTTTAAATATTTTAAAGAAAACAAAAATAAAACATTGATTAATTTCATTTTAACTATCATATTAAAAATAAATATCCATCTTATATTTGAAAACAAATAAATCAAACTAAATTAACTTTTGAAAACATTGATTCTAAAACAAAGCTTCAATCTATAATATTCATACATTATAAATTATTAATTGATTTAATTAAATTTCAAAACAAATTTCAAATTATAACATATACAAACATATATATTACAATTTGCAAAACTCATTCTTTAATTTAAAACAAATGCTCTTCTATTCACAATATATATCAAATGTATATATTATAAATAGAATAAAATTTGATTAGCTTTGGAAAATAAATCTTATAAATTTAAATTGTCAGAAAGATATTGACCACAATTATCAGATTGAATTAAAATTATAAAGAAAATTATCAAACCAATTAAATTATTTACACGGATTATTAAATTTATATTGCCCAAAATTTTGGGTCGTTACAATCCTCTCCCCTTAAAAGAATTTCGCCCCCGAAATTTAAAAGCAAAGGTAATTTAATAATCCAGTAAAGATTTTAATTTTAAACAGCAAAGCATACTTGACATCCAGTTACTAACATCCATAGAAATCAAATAAACAAACAAACTTAACTAATTATTCTGACACAAATCAGAGTAAATCTTCTAACACTATCTCGAGTTTCCCAATTATAAATCACTGGGAGACTCGCTCTACAAAAGCCAACAAACTAACTATACAACCAAAATCTAGAGCTCCACTCATCTCTAGATCCATCAATCTGAACAGAACATCAGACTACTCTCAAATCCAGCTCAACTTCCAACTCCAATTGAATTATAGATTCAATAACCAATGGTGAATCATACACGTATTTCCTCAGAGACACGTGTTACAAATGAATTCCAGCTATCCAAACTGGCAATTCAATCTTATCCTATCAAAACATAGATAAGAAATCCCAAATCCCTCAGAACTAGCCATCCAAACTTATCCAATATTTGTTCTCTTAACCAGAAATTTTTTAACCACACTGAAGTCTCCAACTTCGAATTCCAAACTTCTAATCTCACATCTGTATAACTCAACAGATATTCCTGGGCTGCCAATATTCTTCCTGATCAGCTCAACCTATGCTGATACTTCCAGAAATAACTAAACCAAAACAAACAAGCTTCTGGATCCTATTCAACAAAAGAGTTTTTCCAAAATCCGTCGAAATGCAGAAATCAAGCTCTACTACTCAAGCAAAAACAAACAGAACTTGCTTCTTTCCTTGCACAGTTGCTACCTCGCTTCCACTGCACAACTCTAATTCTGAAATAGATAAGAATACTGCTAATGAACACGAATACAAACTTATCCACTATATCCGGAAAAACTTTGTTCATCAAATCCATAAAAATCTGAGTGACACATCAGACTTGGTCACACAACCCCAAAACAGAATCCTATTCAAAAGCTAGATCAGTACAATTCCAATTCCAGAAAATAATTCTGAGCTGCTACACCAACTCTCCTTTCTCCAAGAACCATCCAACTATCAGACTAACCACCAATATTGCTTCTGGAACCAAAACAATATGAAACTCAACTCCAGATGCTGAAAAACTTCTGATTACTCCAACAGCTCCTATCCACATGAGAACCCTCAGCCTCAAACAAAAAATGCTCAAGAAAAATTCCCAACTAATTGCAAGTCACTTTTGCGATCCTACCTAGTTTGGATTTCAAAGAAACTGTTCTCTCTTTACCAACTAGAACAGCCTTAAGCCTTTCCAAACCTGGTTAACCCTTCAAGAAAGCATTCACCATCTGCCCGGACTGCTGAAGGAAGAACCACAAAGATTCCTGAATCATCAGAGAAACAAGCAACACTGCTGCTTCTAAACTCCTCGATGATACTGCAAAGCTAAAAGATCTCCTCGTCAGCACACCGAACACTTCGAGTTGCACTGCTACCACGGCTATCCAAGACTTCTAATCCAAAGGCTTCTCCAAAACCCAAAACCACCAGCAAACCACGCAACTGACTTCCAAGATGGCATACAACTCTTCAAGAAACTCGGGCTCCAAGCCAAGCATCAACAACTCGCTTACCTTAAGGAATAACAATGAGACCATGCCAAAACAAATAGCTTATAGACCTTAGTCTCATATTCCAAAACAGCCAACCTTCATGCTGAAGATCCAGACAACTTCTACACAGACGAGTCTTCCCTGTGGCAGGTAAAAACTGCTCCTCAGCTACTACTAAAACTGCTTCAAGAGAAAACATCTTCAGAAAAAATCCAAGGATACTGCATCTCATCACGCAGTTATCAAGATACCATCACTTACTCCTGCACTTCCAATAATCCAAACACAAGAAAAATTCGCTTACCCAAGCGAAATCCAAATATCACTTCAAAGATGAATTCCGAATCTTCAAAAGATTTCCTTCGGATATCAGAGAAATCCTTACTCCAAACTACAAATCTCACCCGAGACGGTACCAGGTCTACAGTCTCGACAAAAACTTCCAACTTCAAACATATGGACCTCTTCCATCAGTGGCACTTGTGTTACACACACAAACCACTACTCCATCCATCTACCTCTAAAACTTATGTTGGAAAATCCGAACAGATAACCCAACAGATCAGGTAGATATATATATATATATATATATATATATATATATATATATATATATGTATGTATATATGTATATATGTATGTATGTATGTATATATATATATGTATATAAATTACAAGTACGCTCTCTCAAGAAAGACACTACTACAGAGCCTAGGTATTCACTCAACCTAATGCTCCCTAAAGAAAGACACACTTCAGAGCCTAATGCTCTGATACCAAGTGCGATAGTCTAGGCTTTGCAACCATCAATGGCGGCTCACCGACTGGTAGGCTTTTCAACCATCCCAGCCCCGCCATGGCTCCCACTGGTACCTCGGGTTTGCTTTTACGGCCAGCCTCTCGACTCGCAACCAACCCAGGGCCTTATAATACTCAAAAGGGACATGTAGGGGTAAGAGTCTCCCGTTCGCCACCTAACGCAAAGCGAGAACCCCCTATCACGCTGTAATGATGGAAACCCGATCCCGGTCTCACCGAAACAAAACGCCATTTTAATGTCCAATTTATACTTAAGGGTTTAAACAATTTAACTTATATTCAGGATGATATATAACAGATAGATGAATCATATTATCACAAGAGATAATTCATAGCAATATTCATCTTCACAAAGCAGCATATCATATAACAAAGATATCCAATATCAACCAGTATCAACCAATATCGAACATTCAATATCAACCAATCACCCAATATCAATCTCCAAATATTGATCATTCAATATTAATCAATTATCCAATATTAATCAATCAATCCATATTAATCAAACATCCAAAACAGAATTGATTATCTCATAATCATTCTTCATTAACTATTATTCCAAATAAACAAATTAATCATCTCTAATGATTTTCCTTAATTAATCTTCCTTGATTAATTATCCTTTAATTACATTCAAGTAATTATCATTAACCATATTCAGTAATTAATCCTTAATTACTATCATTAATTATAAGAGTTAATGATTCTACACTTCCTCCCATTATTAATCAATCATAATTAATTACATTAAACCTTAATTAATTACAATTAATTAATCACACTTTAATTAATCATTTTATTAATCAACCTTGATTAACATCATTAATTACATAAATTAATTAATGATTCTAATTAATTAATAATACTTTAATTAATTAACTAATTATCTTATAATTAATCAACTCATTAATCATAATTAGCAATTAACAATTTATAATTACTTATCTTAATTAATGAACTTCTTAATTAATTAATTTCCAATTTAATTATATTAATCCTTGATTAATTAATTCAATTAATTAATCTTTAATTACTTCATTAAGTAAACATTATTCAATTAAATTAATTAATAATCCTTAATTAATTACTTATTAATTAATTACATTTTAATTAACTACCTTTTGTAATTAATCTTGAATTAATCACATTCATTAATTAATTAATTAACTAAAATAATTAAGTAATTAACTCTTAATTATTTAACAAGTAATTATCTTCTAATTACTTTCATTAATAAATCTTGATTACTTTCTTAATTAATTACTTAACAAGTAATTAATCTCATTATTAAATAATCCTAATTCATTTATTTAATTAATTACTCCATAATTAATTAACTACAAATAATTATATTAATCAACTCTTAAATGATAACATTAAGTGATCATCCATTAATCCCTTCAGTTAATTACTCTTGTGAGTAATTACTACTAATTACTTCCATAAGTAATTATCATTCTTAATTACATTCATTAACTAACCATTAATTACTTTATTAAGTAATTACACTTAATTAATCATAGTTAAGTGATATTAAAATTAAATAAACAATCAAATAATTATTTAAAATAAATTAAACAATTAATTAATTTACTTCTAATATTAAAGAAAAACTTTAATAAATTAAGAAAAGCATAAATCTTAATCAAACTTAACTTATTAACAAATCATATTAAATAAGTATTCTTAAATTAAGTATCCAAATAATTTAACCTTATTTATTTTCATAAATAAATTATTTGAATTTAATCAAATTTTATTAACTTAAAAAAAATTATTCAATTTGGTTTTCCAAAATCATAACAATAACCTTATTTTGAAAATAAGGATTTTAGAAATCAAATTTAAAATTTAAAACACTTAAATTATCAAGTTCAAACTTATTCGTTTTCAATATAAATTGAAACTTAGTTTTTAAATCATTAATTTATAAATTCACTTTGAAACTTTGATTTAATACTTAAGTTCAAAACATTCCTTTTAAATAAAAATTCAAAATTTAATGAAGTTGATTGCTTCCAAAAAGAAATCATTTTATACAAATTTAAATTTTAAAATAAATTCAATTAATACTTAAAAGGGTTGATTAACATTTATTTTAAAACAACAAGTTTTAAAATTTGTAGATTAATTTCCCTTTTTTAAATACTGATTTATATTAGCATCAGAAAAGTGGTATCGGGTCAAACCCGAGAGGAACCCATCAAAACCCCGAGTCATCCACCTTTCTGCATCTACTTCGAGCCGATACCCCGAAAACACGAGCGACACTTCGAGACTACCTTCATCTTCCCCAACCAAACTTCCCCGTACCAAATCGTGCACAACGTACACGTGTGTACGTGCGCGTCCAACCCTAGCAACTCCGATCATCCATCTGAACGCATACCAACCATGCACGATCTCGGCAACCTCCCCCACAACCCAGATCGAAAAATTCAAGCACAAAGCGAAATTCGACCCTAAGGCTCATGAAAACTGCATGTACTCGACCCAAAAAACCATCGCCTCAGATGATCGCACCAACTTCGAAGCTCCAGTAACCTTCCCCCAAGCACCGCAGCATCACCGTGCCACCTTCCATCAACTCGCGGTCACCTCTAGTCCACTACCCTTGCCGCAAATGTCACGCCAGTCCAGCCGGTAACAAATGGAGGCAAAAACCCTAGTTTGCTCGGTTATCAACTCCTCAGTCATTAGAAAAATCAAATTACATTTTTCCTATGATCCTTTATTCATAAACAAACTTCGAACAAGATTCAAGCTCCGATTAACATGCCAATCAATGGCAATCACTAAAACCCCCAAAAACACTCAAACCCAAATTTCTCAATGAATACTCAACTAAAAATCACAATTTACATATCAAAATTCATTATTTCCTACCAAGATTACATGCATGTAATCCAAACTAAAAATTAAGGTTGTTAATTTTTAACCAATATCTTAGTTTTACTGTAATTCTTTTATTTATACTTATCTGCTATCTTAAAAATCATAGAAATATTTTTGTGATCTTCATTACACATTTTCAAGCAAACTTCATTCATATATTAAAGGCTAATATGGACCATTTTGGGAAATTTTGATTTTTGAAAACAATGGACACAGTATTTTTTTTAACAGAGAACAACATCAAACACTCACAGACATATATTTACATATATAAATATAACTATAAATTTAATAAATAAAACTAATTGATTTCCATGCAACACCATTATCAAATCACATGCATTGGGATCAGAATTCAACTTATCTGTTTTTTTTTAAAACCAATTTACTCACCTGTAAAATAACAGGGCAGAGCAGATTTTTTTTTCTCAGGCTCTTGAATAAAATCTGAAAATTGCTTTAATGTTTGCTGAAGAAGATCCTCTGCATGCCTCAATCTGATGCTTTTAAACTTGCAGTTGCCTTCATATGAAATGCAGGTTGAAAATGCAGGTTGAAGGTGTAGATTGATCTTCATTTGAATTGCAGTAGAGTTGAAGTTAAAGCTTGAAGTTACAGGTTTTGAATTGTAGCTTTAATTTTTGCTTTGCAGATTGGAGTTTTCAGATTTGCTTTTGGATTTTAAAATTTCAGGTTTGAGAAAGATTTTCTGGTTGCCATTAATACATGAAAGAATGAGAAAAAAAAGTTTTGGAAAATGAAGGAGGAAAAACAAGTTTCTCTTATGTTCTAAATTTCAAATAAATAAAATGAAGGCCACTTGTTAATGAATTGAACAAGTGTCATTCAATTTTGTTTAATTTCTTTACAAATGTTTCAAAGATGATTAACATGGTTACATTTGTATTTAAGCATTTTTTTATAAATTTTTATTTAATTTAAAGGTAAATATAAATTTACTTACATATGTTTCAGAGAGGCCTCAACATGTTTACATTTGTATTTATATTTATAATAAATTTTTATTAAATTAAAATGCAATATAAGCTTAATTATTTAAGTTATTTTTAAATGAATACTTATGTTCGAATATACAAGTTAAATCTTTAAAGAAAATTATTATGAAACTAGTTATAATACAAATATACATCTATAACCATTTTATTTTAAATATTTTAAAGAAAACAAAAATAAAACATTGATTAAATTTCTTTTTAACTATCATATTAAAAATAACGTTATTAAAACCGGCTAAATTTACGGGTCGTTACATGATGACTGCCGCATGTTCATTTTCGAGTTTCTAGGTGACAGATTGCTGCCAAAATTGACTTGTTCAGAAGAACAAGGTTTGTTTTGAAAATTCCTGAGAGAATTTGTTTGGAAAAATAAAAAGTGGAAAAGTTAAAATAAAATTTAACGTAGACTAAGTTGGAGAAATTAAAATTTTGGAATTTAATTGATTGTGATTTGAATGAAATAAATTAGTGAAGTAGACGAGTTTAATGAATAAAATGGGGAAGTGAATGGGTTGAATGGAAAATTAAATTGGATTAAGAAAATAAGAATCAAATTGAATTTAACTTATACTAAATGAAGTTGAGTTGAAAATAGAATTTGATTGAAATGAAATTGAATTCAGTTATAGATAATATTGAATGAATTAAATTCTTACCTAAATAAATTCAAAAGAATGGAATTGAATTTAACGCTAGCTAAGTTAAGTATGAATTGAATCGGGATAGATAAGCTTCGATTGCTTATCAAAGAATTGAAATGCATGAAGTAAAAGTATACTTGGCTAAGTAAAGGTATTGTCTTGAGTTAAAAATTAAATGTGAAGTGTAATCGATTATAAATTGATGGAAAAGTGGAAGATGTAAGTGAGCGACTTGTAAAAATTTGAAGAGTAAGACAAGAAACCCAAAATAAAATGTGTTTGAAATTTAGCAAATGAAAGAAAATCCAAGCTTGAATGCTGAAATAAATTCGAACTCAAGAAAATTTAATGAAGTGATTTTTGAAAATCAAATATTGATTTAAGAAATGGGAAGTGAACCAATTAGATAATCAATTAGTTAATGAATACGGAAAAGGAACCCAATTTGGATAAATAAAAGTTGAATTATGAGTTAATAATGGAATTTGGAAATGAAACCCGAGTTATAAATAAAATTCAACTTGGATTGTTAGAGAATTAAATATAATTTGAAATGTGGTCAAATGGATTGAAGTCAGATTAAAATAGAAATGATTTGAGTTGCAAATAAAATCCAAGTGATAATGAATGAATTAAATAACGGCCTTGTTATTAATAAAATAAATGCAGAATTGAATTGAGAGTGTGAATTAAAAGTTAAAATGGATTGAATGAATAAACTAATTGAATTAAATTAGTAAAACGGAATGGAATTTGATTAGAGGAGAATCAAATTAAAATGGAAGTAGAATTTGTGCAAGAATGAAATGGACTTTAAGTTATGAAGTGAAATAATTTGAATAAAATAAATAACTGAAGTTTATATTGTGATTTAAAGCATGGCTTATATAAACTTGCGGAATGGTTGCTAAGCATGGAATGTTGTCGAGCTTAATATAATGGTTTTGAATGGAACCTGTTTGGATAAGAAATGAAAAGCAAGTGAATGGATTGGGAATAGAAATTAAAAATGTAATGAAAATGAGAATGTATGGATTGTGAATAAATTAGAAATGGAATGAAAGTAATATAAATTGAGTTGGAATCAATTTTAAATGGTTATGAATTAAATGAATATTCCATTTAATAAGTGGCAATATTCCATTTAATAAGTGGCGTCGAATTTGCATGGGAATAAATTGTCATTCGGCGTAAACTGGAAGTAAATAAAATTCGATGAATAAATAGAAGTGAATAATATTGATTTTGGAATCAATTGAAATTAATATAAGTTTGTTTCATTTAAAAATGAATTGAACATAAGAAATTGGGTTGTAAACCATTTAAGTTGAATGAAATAGGATTTGGATTTGTTGAAAGCAATTAAAATTAACGTTGGAACATTGTAACCACTTATGAAAAAATTTTTAGTGTGCATTGCTTTTAAAAATGCATGTGTTTAGCTAGTGTAAATATGTAAAATGTTATTAAGTTGCATGATTTTAGTACTTACATGTTTAAATTGAGTAAGTACAGGTACCGGGAGGCCGTTTGGCTAGATTTTGATCGCGCTAGATGCTAAAATAAATAAGCCGCTTGCTTAAAAATGCTAAATAGAGGTACGCCTATGCAATAAAAGATAGGAAATATGAAATATTGTTTTGTTTTTGTTTTTCCGACCGTGTGGGTCGATGTATATATAATTATCTCTTTTGTCAAATTGCAAAAGCTCCTCCGTACAAAGGAGACTACCAAAAAATTTCGAAAATTTTGGGAGCTAGAAAATTTTTGGGAAATTTTTGTTAACGAAAAATTGATTTTCAAATTGTATTGAAAATGTAGGGTTTGAACTAGATGAAAACCAATTGTTTTGGGTGGAAGTTAAAGGTTTTGAAAAAGTGAATATCGAGTTTTTACTAAGTGGGTTTTTATAAGTTAATGGGTTTGAGGCATTCTTCTGCTTTAGCAATTTCAGGGACGAAATTCTTTTAAGGGGGGAGGAATGTAACGACCCAAAATTTTGGATATTTAAAATTAGAATATTTAATTGATTTTAAATATTCAGGTGTTGATTTTTAAATTGGATTTCAAATATAACTATTTATTGGGTAATTAAATTATTGAATTTAATAATTGAATATTGGGTAAATTATTTGAATCTTGAATTTTAAGCTCAACAAAAATAATTTAAAGGGCTAGGAAAATTTATATTAATAATACTGAAGATAATAAAAGTGTTAAAATTGAATTTAACGGTGATTTTACAGTTTTAAAAATGTATCGTTTAAATTGAAATTTAAAAATAACCTTCCGAGCACTGTCTCAGAATTTGATGAAACCAGTTCCATTGGATCCATAATTATGTTTTATTATCGGATTTCAAATTTTGTAACGTGTGGAGTTATCGTGTGGCCGTACATTACAAAAACGCGCTAAAATTTATATCGAAATTTCAATATAATAACTGGGTTCAAAAGCTAGCTTCGTCATATGATCGAGTTAAGACTCGAAAACTTTTCCATTGCGTTCAAAATAGGGGTATAATATTATAAACACCTAGCGGCACGCCTCGATACGATGTCAAGATTTTAAGCTGTGAATTCAAGATGATTTGAATTTAAATTTAAACATGATATACTTTGTTGGCTGGTCAAACTATCTCACATCAGCACACAAAACATCATCTCGTTTCATTTAACCCTGAAAAACCGCAAGCCAACTTTAACACGCAAGACATAATTCACTCGTTTAAAAATCATGTCTCCTTTCTTCTTTGTCTTTTCATTCCTTCAAATCGAAGCCATCACAGAGAAAAAAAAGAAATGGCCGAGTACAATTCCTTCTCTCAATTTTGATTTCTCTCCCTCCTCTCCAGTAATCAAAATCGCTGCCTTAAAAAATTTATAGTCGCGAATCCCTTTTCCATTTATCTTCCCCTTTTCTCTAAATCGAGATCCGCATCTCGAATTTCAAAAAAAATCAAATGCCTCCATCTTACTCAAATTCATTTGATTCGAGCACGTCTTCGTCAACATTCGAAGCTGGATCAAGGACGTAGTTTGCTCTGAGGATTCGGCGCTCGAAACTGAAGTCGAAGGCAAATCGACATTGGAAAGACGAGTCAGAGCAAGCAATGCTAATTGAGGGGGGTGATGCTTGGTCGGCAATGGTGGGTGGTTGGGACGAAGGGAGTGTCAAAGTCATGCGAGGCGACGTGAGTGCCGAAGTGCTCGAGTTTTGAGGCCGTGTTGATGGTGGCGGTAGGTCGCGAGGGGGCCGCGTTCGACGCTAGGGTTTCGACATAGGGGCAGTGAAGGTATATATACACATATATTATTTTTATTTAATTCTACATATATTTGTAGGTTAGGAAATAAACAGTAAAAACAGAAGAGAAGAAAAAAAATATTTACAGTAAAGAAAATATTTATTTTGGTTCTTTACTGAAAAATATGTACAGTTGAAAAAAAAATTTAGACACTTAGATTTAAAACAGTTTTTTTTTAATTTAATTTAGTAGATATGATTTTGGAAAAAGAAAAAATACATAAAATTTGGAAAAAATATAAGAGTTTATATAAAAATTTGATTTTTAAAACCTATATGGATTATTTTTATAACCAGTTTGAAATTGATAAAATAAAATAAAATAATAAAATAAATATACATACACATTTTTAATTTATTAGCTTATTTTAAAATAATTTATTTAAGCGATTAACTTGTTAATAAACTTATTTAATTATTTTAGTTACTAAAAATATTTATTATTGGAAAATCAGTTTTAAACTAAATCATTAGGTAATTAAGTTTTAAAATGGTAATTAATTGTTCGATCAATTCAAATATAAATAAACCGTATGGTGTTTATACAAGGTCAAAGATCATGAAACAAGCCGAGATGGAAGTGGGTTGCAAAAAAAAAATAAAGGTGAGATTTTCTCACTCATTCGGATTACCTATTAAAATTAAATGTTAAATTTAAATAGTTGGATGTTGATTGATAAATTATGATTTATCTATTGGATGATATTATATATATATATATATATATATATATATATTGAAGTGATTGATATTTCTGAATTTTATAGCGGATGAGACCCTATGCTCCCCGCATAATAGCAGATGACCCTTTATACTGCGATATCCCCCTCGAAGTGGGATTTGATACTTTATTTGTTGACTAATATCCGTGGATGCAGGAAAAACAGGTTGGAGGGATCCAACTGGATTCCTCAAAAAAATTATTTATTGTTCATATATATGCTTATATATGGTGGATGATTTGATATGGATTGGTGTGAATTAAATTGTTAAAGGTTAAATAGCATGAAATTGAATTTGGTATTTTTAAATATCATAAATAACTGAATTGAGGAAATTAAAAAGGAAATGTGAAAGAAATTATTTATATTGAAAATTGGATTTATTCTAAAGGGAATTAAGTAGAATAAAAATATACTAACTAAATGGGTTATACTTAACTCTTTGGGAAGTTGTTTAAGTAAAGATTTGAATTGTAATTAAATACTAAGGGCTGAGGAGATATTGGAGTCGGTGAATAGTCTTGAAATGAAAACGGAGATTTATTAAGGAATAAAATTAAAAAAAGGGAATTTTAAATAAAAAAATTTTATAAATGAATGAAAAAATCAAAAGATTTTATGAGTTTATAAATGGGGTTTATAGATAAGATACGTTGATATCATTGGATGTGTAAAAACATAAGTTAATGGCGTGAACTAATGTCGAGTTATGGAAATTGTTTTGAAAAGAAAAGGGTGAATATGGTCGATGAGATATGAATCAAGAGGAATTATGAATTGAAATGATGGATATTGGATTTTCTAAAGATAGATTTTTGTCGAGTAAATTAAAATTGTTTTTAAAGTGAATTTTTAAAATTTACTACACTATATAACTTTTATAAACCATTATTGGATTTAGAATATTCTGAAGTTAGTTTTATCTTAAACCATATTTTGAAAAATAAAACCATTATTCTTATTTATAAGTATATATGTTTTCAAGTGTTTTAAATTCAATTAAGTATCTATGTAAAAATATTTTGGTTTTGAAAACGTTTTATTATCATCGCTTTTTAACTGATTAACTTGAAGTAAATTTATGCGCGTAATAAACTTTCATATTTTCGGACGAAAATTTACAGTTTGCTATGTTAACTAGACGCATTTCAAATATCAAATTTATATTTTAAAATTTTATCGTTTAAAATTACATAAAATTCCAATTAATAACGTTATTAAAACCGGCTAAATTTACGGGTCGTTACATTCTCCCTCCCCCCCTCAAAACTTTTCGTCCTCGAAAAGGAGGGAGGTAGGAGACTAGAAACAACCAAAAGAAGTAGACTTGAATTTCATAAAAAAAAATTGATTTAAACAAGATAAATTTCAATTTAAATAAATTTATATTCAACAATTTGTTTTTAAATTCAAGATTTTCATTAAATTGATTTGATTTCATGTTTATTAATGTTAGGTACAAAGGTTCCTTTCAAATGAAACTCAATTTTAATTTCAATTATCTTAAGTTGATTTAATTCAATTTATTAACTCTCAAAACAAATTTTATTTAATTAATCACATCTATTACTTATTTAACTTATTATTCTATTTCTCCATAAACATTTACAATCAAACTTTTAAGTGAATAACATTTATTATACGCACTCACATTTTATTTATAAAGACAATTTATTATATATATTATCCAATTTTCTTAAATTAACAATTTCAAAAGTCCTAAATTTGAATAATCATTTATTATAATCATACTTTATTCAACAAATTTAATTCTTCTTTATTCCAAATTATTATTAAGCTTATTCTACTTAATATATCTTATCACATATATATTAAGTATATCTACACTTGTTATAACTACTCAAATTTGTTTAAAAATTCCTTTGATATCATTTTCTACTGTATAATATTCAATTGCATAATTAACTTTTGAAAATTTAGGTAAGTTATATATAATGCAATTGTATATTACCCGAGTAAAATTTTTATTCAATTATTTCAAGCTTACATATTTATTCAAAATTTTGGTTCATTTTATATTTGAAACTATCCCTTATCATACCTTTAAGAATTAAATTTTTGAGTAGCTTCAAATTTTTATTAGAGATAAATAAATATATAATATCAAATCTATCAATATATATTACAAATCAAATCATACTTTAAGAAATTCAACTCAATTTATTTTCATAACAAACCGTAGCAAAGCCACAGAATAGTCTCTCTACTTCGAAACTCGAAAATGAATGTCGATGATGCGGCCGTCATTACCGAAATTACTTTCCAGCGACAAAAGAGAAGAGCTCTAATTTAAACATATAAAATTCTTTGAAATGATTCCAATTTGAAAATATTTTAAAACTATACACTTTAAAACTTTCAAATCAAAGTTTGAAATCACCGGAAATTAAATTCTCAAATTCTAATTTAAATACATTTCAAATTCCAAATCAAATTATAACCAAATTTTATGAATTCATTTAATTATTTTATGAAATAGTCAATGATTTATAAAACAATAAATGAAAATTAATTTTCCACATTTCGGATAACCGATTCGTTAACATTTTAGTTTCAGAAAAATTTATTCTTGTTTATAATATAATCGTTCAAAATTATTTTATTTACTAAATTTGAAAACAATATGGTGTCAGTTTGCTCTGTTAAAGTGTTTTGGAAATTCTATCGATAGCGTTGATCAGACGATTCGATTGAAAACCCAAATCAACATCGACAACTCAAACAACACAGTATATAAAACATTTTTAATGAAAACTTACAAATAGGCTTCCTCTCTCGACGATACAATAATGGATTTCAAAATTAGTATAGAGATTTAAATTTGATGGAAATCAAATCAAAGAAAATTTTGATTCGACAATAAGTTCGAAACAGAAGATAAGACAATACAATTAACAGAATTGGGAGATGGATAAGCTTATTTAATTAACAGGCAACCTTAACTGGGTCGACCGTAACTTCAAGAATAAGGTCAATGCATAATTCCGAGGCAAATCTACATTCGATCACAAGAGATAGAATTCAGGTATAGCAGGAGATAGATAGCATCGTAAACCGAGGACACAGAAATCTTCGGTAAATCGATATCCATTGTAAAGGAGTTTCTCCCATTTATAAATCATTCAAGTTTGGCGAGACCGCCGATTCATTATCAAGATCATTCGAAGTGGAGTTATGGAATACTCCAGAATTCATACGAATGCGAATAGTGAGGGACAAGAATGAATTTCGGAACCGAGGGAACGTTCCAAAATTCAAAGGAATTGAGACAAAAGGAAGAGATTGAAACTCGAATGAGAATGATTCTGTAAATACATTTACCCTATATGCTAAGTTTGCCTAGAGCTACCAAAAGCTCTGATACCAACTGTAATGACCCGCTATTTTGTACTATTCGCATCCGCACATGTCGGACTTGAATAATTCAAAATACCGAATTGTTAATTTAAATTTGGCAAAACACAGATATACAGTAAATAAATAATCATAGAATCATAGACACAGAGTAATAATATGCAGCGGAAGTAAAAGAGATAGTAGTTCATGAAGCTACTATATAAATATATAAGATACATCAGAGTTAAACCTGATACAACATAAGAGTAACACGATACATCAAATACAAATCAAAATACATCACTGGAATCATCGAATACAGAAAGCAGAATAGATGGCTGGATCTTCAAATAAAGCTCCAACTCCAAAGGTGAGTCTCGAAAGCTGAACAGTCTGACCCGAGCGTAAAGCAAAATACAAAACACTCGAGTCAGGATTAATATTCTTATATCAATAAATCCAACTTAAGTGAAATAACAATTGAAATACAAGTAACTCAAAGGATGTTGGAATAACCATCCTCTAAGGATCCGTTAAACTATCTACTATGTAGGTAGTGTACGCTAAATAGATAATGTCTATCAGTAATATAAAATATCAAAATAGTGTTAAGGCGTTACCATTATCCCCCTTAACACATTTTATATAAGCGTTATGGTCTATACAGCACTGCAAACTCCACTGTAAACTAGTGGGATATCAGGGAGTACTCCATAGGTATAATACAAAACAAATTCGTAGTGGTCACGTATATAGGGATACAAGTATGACAAGGCACATGAGGCAATATCCAAGGTAGTGAAACTACCGTTTGCCTGATCCGGACCGGTGAGAACGCATCGCCGCAACGATCGCAACAACGCGAAACAACACTCCTGAAATTCCGAGGGTGAACCAACCAATCACAAGTAATGAGTAGTAGTTACGAAAAAGTGTGTCCGCTCGAGGTGGCTAACCCCATTTGGTCCGGCACTGCTCCTGATTTTAGTCATTTCCAATTTGACACAAGCGTCAAGGCTATCCATTATCGTCCTCTTTCTTCAGTCATCACGTACATCATTTCAACCACTTCATTCTGGATCACAACTCCGCGTATAGTTATTAAAGTGTTTTTCGGTTTAGACAGAGAGTATGTCCATAACCGATTCCGGTTTTTTTAATAACTTTCGTAATTATTACACCGATTGGTCGTTTAATATATTTCAAACCAAATCAATTTCAATTTCAATTCATAAATCAACATTTCGTTTGTCTTCTAAATCAATTTCCAAATTTTACATTTCAAAACTTCCAAATTACCATTTCAGAATCTTATAATTCGATTTCAACTTTTATTTAAACAATACAAATATTGATTCAAATTTGAATATAAGTTTCATTCCGAAATCATTTAAAATGGTTTAATTTTCATTCAAATCAATTTAAATTCATTTATCGATTTCATTCAATATTCGCTAAGTAAATTTATCCTTCAAAACAACTTCTATTTAAATTTCAATTCATTAAATCAATTACTTAAGTTCAACTTCATTATATCAAAACTTCAAATTGAAATAAATTAAATTCGTCAAATCAATTCTTTAGATTACAAGTCTTACGTTAATTTCAATAAATCCCATTCATTTCAATAAATCACATTTTATTTCTTGTTAAAGAAATTCAATTTTCACCTATTTATTGACTTTGTTACAAATTTCCAACTCAATTAATAAAGAACTAAATTCCACATAATCGAGAAATTTCAATTTCACTTACTTAAATAATTTCTCCAAAACTTTAATAAACAAAGAAGCTCAATTTCATTTATTAACGAAGTTCAAATCCACTTATTCAAAAGTTCAATTTCTCTTATTAAAGAATTCAATTTTTATTCAATTATCAAATAATTGAATCTTATTAAATTTTTAAATAATTTCAATCTTAATTATTAATAATTTCAAAACTTAATAATTACAAACTTGATTATAAATTCAAACTTAATTATTAAATCATTTCCACTTAATTATGAATTCGAACTTAATTATCAAATCATTTCGACTTAATTATAAATTCAACTTATAATTTCAAACTTAATTATAATTCCAAACTTAATTATAAATTTAAATATAATTATTAAATGATTTCAAACTTAATAATTTCAAAACTCAATTATTCTAATTCCAAATTATTTATTAATAATTCCAAATTTAATTATTAAATAATTAAATTTCAAACAATGTTCTTTCATCAATTACTACGTTAATATTTGTTTCAGATTTAAATCCTTACATTTTCCCTTCATAAAATTCAAATTCCAACTTCATTTCAAACTTATTCTTTGCTCGAATAAAATCATTATTTTATTTTTGAATCAATTTATTGACCAATCGGATTTTATTTAATTCTCTATCCTAGGCCAAATTCATTTGGGTATATATCATTTCAACCCGATTCCAATTTCAATTCAAAAATCAAAGCATGGCAAAGGGAACTTGCAGTGTGATAACAGGGATGGTGTCAAAGTAAATAAACAAGCAATAACAACAATCAATAACAATCCAATAGTTCATTCAAATAATCCCGAAATAATCGTATTAATTCGCATTGTTTGTGCGAATTAATAAAATTATCTCTAGAATCTACACTATCATTCCATGTGGATTAAAGATTATTACAGTAATATTTATATGGTTCTTCACGATATTTATTATTCAATTTCAAACTTCATCAATTTATACAACATACATTTAAATGGTTCAAGGTGTCGTTAACCCTATTTCTACGTGTCAATTTATTTAACATTCAAAGTGGTCATATTATAAAAATTTAACCAATCAACTTCAACACATATCGATTCCAAATTGTTAACTATTCTACGTCAATTTCAATTTCATAATATTTATCACTTTATACGTTACAATTTAACATCACTTTATACATTACAATTTAACATCCAATATAAACAACAAACAAACAATCAATTGTTAACCAAACAGGATTATCATCGTAAAATTAACAGATAATGGTGTCAGATGTCACAGGTGAACTGATACAGGTAATAGTATATATTTAACAGTGTAAATGACTAGCAGCAACATATTTCAATTGTCGTTTCAATTGAAATCAAATTTAATAAATAAAAGAACATAAATCATGAGTGATTTCTCACCTTTCGAGGCTAGAGATGCACGAAAAGATGACCCCCGATACGGACACGGAATTTGAGTTACGAATCCAAGCAAAGCAAATCGGCACGAATTCAACGATCAAAGCTGATGACAGAAATCGATTGAACACATCAGAACGAGATCGATGAAGAAATTGGTATAAGTAACTTTTATATACAATTATATAGAAAATTATATTTAGAATTCAAACACGACAAAACTATATTTCAAAAATCATTTCCTTTTCCTTATAACACGTTAAACTTATAACGTCAATAAAACGTAGACACACCATACATATGCTATATATACTAATATATAAATATCCATAGCCTATATGTAACATACGGCTAAAAATATTTGCATAAGTAGTAAAAAAAAATATACTGGCATGTTATAACATCCTGTTATATACTAAAAAAAATTCCAAGCTGAAGCATATTTACGTCGACACAAATATAAAATTAAAACAACCTTGCCTACACTATACATACAATAACAGCTATAAAAAGTACTATGTCATTTATAATAATGTAATGAGCACGGTTAGTACGATCACTGGAAGAAAATGGAATGGCTGCTGCAACTTATACGCATACAGCTTTATATAAATCTCAAAATCAAATATTTTAAAAATCATAACCCCACAAAACTTTAATAGTAACTTATATTGCAAAATTTAATGGTTCACAGCAAAGGATAATATGTTGGATTCGAAAAGCAAATCTAAACTAGTTTCTCAGGTTTACACTTATAAATATAAACTCATATTTTTATATACGAAATATTTTTAAAAAAAACAATATGACTTTAAAAACGATAGAGTGAAGATTACCTAACACAGTTTACATACGTACAACTTTCATAACATTTACAACAGTATATACAATAATAACTAAACCAAAGTAAACTCATGAAAAAAAACAAACTGACTTATAAACTTACGTATACAAGCTTGGACAGTCATGCAAAATATAAGTTTGGAAAAACATGTGAACACAAAGAAACTCACTAGCATGGCAAGAGGAACAAGATTTGAGCACCAACTTGCTTGCATGTGTTGCGGTGGGTGCTTGAACGCATGAAGGTAGAGGAGCAATGGAGTGTAAGCACGGCAGCCGAGTGGTCATGGGAGGAGGCGGCAAGGATGATGGAGGCTGTGAGGTGATGGGCGGTCTCGGGTACAGGGAAGGGAACAATGGGTGTGGTGTTGGGAAAACTCGGTGGAGGAGGCAACTGCCGAGGCGAGTGGTGTAAAAGGTTCGACTGCGGCCATGTCTAGAGCGTGAGGTGGAGTGGAAGGTAGGGCGGAGGGAGGAAGCCGAAGTTGTGGTGAGGATCTTGTGCGGTGATGCAAGCAGGGAAGAGGGAAGAGAAAAGAAAAGAGGGATTAACCAAATGAAATGAAGGGATACATACTACACTATTGGAATTCACAAAATATAGGGAACCAGCTGGCTACAGGGGGAAGTGGAATGGCCATGCACTTGTTGTTTTGTTAGTAAATTTATATGTGAATTTTAGGTTAATGAGCCAAACGTTCAGAATGCTAGAAATATTGTAACCTTAAAACTAATTCATGTTATCCTGAATACTAGCATCAACTAGTACTTTTTTATGGACGTGACCACTTCATATATAGGCTAAAGTTCTTTCATATTTATAGTGTAACTCAGAACTAACCTTGTTTACGTTATATTTTAGATTTTGCATGAATTCCTTTAAATTTTCTTCTATTGATTTGCAACTAATTTTTATTAAATTCTGTTGACCCGACTTCTTTTTTTTTTTCAAACGGCGGAAGGTGGATGACCACAAACAAAAAAGAAACAGAACCGATACCGATACCGGTTATTGTTTCGTACGTTTAGCCGTGCACCTAGCACCGAAATATACAACGCAATATATTGTTAAGATCAGTACGACAAGATGATCAAAACAGCATACAAATATCGGTGGTACGATTGAATTATAAAAATTTCAAAGTTTCTACTACGAAAAATGCAAGAAAATCGCAGAAAAATAAGATCGACGGAGCTACAGATGTCCGAATTTGGAAAAACGACAAACTGACATCTTGCTCAGAAGATGCTTTAGAATTTTTCTATGTAAAAATATTTTGGTTTTGAAAAAGTTTTATTTTCATCGCTTTTTAACTGATTAGCTTGAAGTAAATTTACGCGTGAAATAAACTTTCATATTTTCGAACGAAAATTTACAGTTTGCTATGTTAAGTAGACGCATTTCAAATATCAAATTTATATTTTAAAATTTTATCGTTTAAAATTCCATAAAATTCCAATTAATAACGTTATTAAAACCGGCTAAATTTACGGGTCGTTACATGATGACTGCCGCATGTTCATTTTCGAGTTTCTAGGTGACAGATTGCTGCCAAAATTGACTTGTTCAGAAGAACAAGGTTTGTTTTGAAAATTCCGGAGAGAATTTGTTTGGAAAAATAAAAAGTGGAAAAGTTAAAATAAAATTTAACTTTGATTAGTTGGAGAAATTAAAATTTTGGAATTTAATTGATTGTGATTTGAATGAAATAAATTAGTGAAGTAGACGAGTTTAATGAATAAAATGGGGAAGTGAATGGGTTGAATGGAAAATTATATTGGATTAAGAAAATAAGAATCAAATTGAATTTAACTTATACTAAATGAAGTTGAGTTGAAAATAGAATTTGATTGAAATGAAATTGAATTGAGTTGTAGATAATATTGAATGAATTAAATTCTTACCTAAATAAATTCAAAAGAATGAAATTGAATTTAACGCAAGCTAAGTTAAGTAAGAATTGAATCGGGATAGATAAGCTTCGATAGCTTATCAAAGAATTGAAATGCATGAAGTAAAAGTATACTTGGCTAAGTAAAGGTATTGTCTTGAGTTAAAAATTAAATGTGAAGTGTAATCGATTATAAATTGATGGAAAAGTGGAAGATGTAAGTGCGCGACTTGTAAAAATTTGAAGAGTAAGACAAGAAACCCAAAATAAAATGTGTTTGAAATTTAGCAAATGAAAGAAAATCCAAGCTTGAATTCTGAAATAATTCGAAGTCAAGAAAATCTAATGAAGTGATTTTTGAAATTCAAATATTGATTTAAGAAATGGAAAGTGAACCAATTAGATAATCAGTTAGTTAATGAATACGGAAATGGAACCTAATTTGGATAAATAAAAGTTGAATTATGAGTTAATAATGGAATTTGGAAATGAAATCCGAGTTATAAATAAAATTCAACTTGGATTGTTAGAGAATTAAATATAATTTGAAATGTGGTCAAATGGATTGAAGTCAGATTAAAATAGAAATGATTTGAGTTGCAAATAAAATCCAAGTGATAATGAATGAATTAAATAACGGCCTTGTTATTAATAAAATAAATGCAGAATTGAATTGAGAGTGTGAATTAAAAGTTAAAATGGATTGAATGAATAAACTAATTGAATTAAATTAGTAAAACGGAATGGAATTTGATTAGAGGAGAATCAAATTAAAATGGAAATAGAATTTGTGCAAGAAAGAAATGGACTTTAAGTTATGAAGTGAAATAATTTGAATAAAATAAATAACTGAAGTTTATATTGTGATTGAAAGCATGGCTTATATAAACTTGCGGAATGGTTGCTAAGCATGGAATGTTGTCGAGCTTAATATAATGGTTTTGAATGGAACCTGTTTGGATAAGAAATGAAAAGCAAGTGAATGGATTGGGAATAAAAATTAAAAATGTAGTGAAAATGAGAATGTATGGATTGTGAATAAATTAGAAATGGAATGAAAGTAATATAAATTGAGTTGGAATCAATTTTAAATGGTTATGAATTAAATGAATATTCCATTTAATAAGTGGCAATATTTCATTTAATAAGTGGCGTCGAATTTGCATGGAAAGAAATTGTCATTCCGCGTAAAATGGAAGTAAATAAAATTCGATGAATAAATAGAAGTGAATAATATTGATTTTGGAATCAATTGAAATGAATATAAATTTGTTTCATTTAAAAATGAATTGAACGTAATAAATTGGGTTGTAAACCATTTAAGTTGAATGAAATAGGATTTGGATTTGTTGAAAGCAATTAAAATTAACGTTGGAACATTGTAACCACTTATGAAAAATTGTTTAGTGTGCATTGCTTTTAAAACTGCATGTGTTTAGCTAGTGTAAATATGTAAAATGTTATTAAGTTGCATGATTTTAATACTTACATGTTTAAATTGAGTAAGTATAGATACCGGGAGGCCGTTTGGCTAGATTTTGATCACGCTAGATGCTAAAACAAATAAGCCGCTTGCTTAAAAATGCTAAATAGAGGTACGCCTATGCAATAAAAGATAGAAAATATGAAATATTGTTTTGTTTTTGTTTTTCGGACCGTGTGGGTCGATGTATATATAATTATCTCTTTTGTCAAATTGCAAAAGCTCCTCCGTACAAAGGAGATTACCAAAAAATTTCGAAAATTTTGGGAGTTAGAAAATTTTTGGGAAATTTTTGTTAACGAAAAATTGATTTTCAAATTGTATTGAAAATGTAGGGTTTGAACTAGATGAAAACCAATTGTTTTGGGTGGAAGTTAAAGGTTTTGAAAAAGTGAATATTGAGTTTTTACTAAGTGGGTTTTAATAAGTTAACGGGTTTGAGGCATTCTTCTGCTTTAGCAATTTCAGGGACGAAATTCTTTTAAGGAGGGAGGAATGTAACGACCCAAAATTTTGGATATTTGTAATTGGAATATTTAATTGATTTTAAATATTCAGGTGTTGATTTTTAAATTGGACTTCAAATATAACTATTTATTGGGTAATTAAATTATTGAATTTAATAATTGAATATTGGGTAATTAAATTATTGAATTTAATAATTGAATATTGGGTAAATTATTTGAATCTTGAATTTTAAGCTCAATAAAAATAATTTAAAGGGCTAGGAAAATTTATATTAATAATACTGAAGATAATAAAAGTGTTAAAATTGAATTTAACGGTGATTTTACAGTTTTAAAAATATATCGTTTAAATTGATATTTAAAAATAGCCTTTCGAGGAACTGTCTCAGAATTTGACGAAACCAGTTCCATTGGATCCATAATTATGTTTTATTATCGGATTTCAAATTTTGTAACGTGTGGAGTTATCGTGTGGCCGTACAGTACGAAAACGCGCTAAAATTTATATCGAAATTTCAATATAATAACTGGGTTCAAAAGCTAGCTTCGTCATATGATCGAGTTAAGACTCGAAAACTTTTCCATTGCGTTCAAAATAGGGTTATAATATTATAAACACCTAGCGGCACGCCTCGATACGATGTCAAGATTTTAAGCTGTGAATTCAAGATGATTTGAATTCAAATTTAAACATGATATACTTTGTTGGCTGGTCAAACTATCTCACATCAGCACACAAAACATCATCTCGTTTCATTTAACCTTGAAAAACCGCAAGCCAACTTTAACACGCAAGACATATGTAACAACCCGGTATTTCGCGTCTATTTTTAATCGACATTAAATGATTAATATGATTGCAAATTTCCATTTGAAGTTTTAAATTTTGAATTTTTAAATTTCTTTTATTAATTTATATTGTTTGATGCTGTGAAGTTTTCGAGTTATAACCGTTCCCCTCTTCATTTCTGTTGGCTAACCCGATCCCTCTCTCTCATTTTCAATTATTCGAATCCTAAAACCTAGCTCACGAAGAAAATAGAATGGTGGCGGCTCAAAGTTTTCATTCGTCTCCAAATTAGGGCTTCGAGAGAGAGCCGGCTTCGTCATCTCATTCGAGTTCAACTTCGTCACTTCGAACGGCGATTCAGGGTTTCGGCCACTTCGACAAAGCAAAGGTGAGTAATTTACATTACTCACATCTATTTCGAACTGGTCGAAGTCGTTTGTTGTTTTCGTTTCTTTGGCTTTGATCTGATTTTGTTTGTTGTCGATGCTTTTCTGCCTTGAATTGATTTTTGGGGCTGTTGATTCTGAGTATGGCTTGACTCGTTCGAATTTCTGGAAATTTATTTTAGGTTGACCTTGACATTCTTTGACTTCGGCATTGACATTGGTCGTGGTTATTTTGGCCCTTTTGATTTTACTGCCGGGTATTGATCGAATAGTATACTGGATTTCGTGACGAGAAAAACTTTGGGCTTGATCGACTTTTGTCACGCATTTCACTGTGGCATTTGTCTATTCATTTGGTTTCTTCGTTTTACATGTACACGATTTTTGGGTTGTTCTGTGTTACTGCATATTACTTGAGTCATTCACTGATGTAATGTGTGTTGCCATTCACTTAAATTCAGTTGCATTCCTCGGATTCATTTCACGTTTGAGACCATGTGATAGTTGTCTCGAGCACGGTTCATGCCTTTACTTCAGTAGCTTGTCTTCATTAAGGCTTGGTCTTTAGTCTCTGTTCGACCTGAGTTTGCATTGGGGTTGTTCTCCTGTAGCGTATTTCTGAAAGAACCATTGCATTGTTGTGTAAGCACTCGAACCAAATACTTTTAGATGTTTGTTCCGTCCAGCTTCATGTTGTTTTTCGAGTATCCCTGCATACTATGTGCCACTCCGGCAGTTGCAGTTTATTTACATGTGCTGGATTGCTTCAATGTGCTGTTCACTGCTGCCTATCACCGCATTTTTATCACTGCACTGTTTTCCTGCAAGTAAACTTGTGTTCTTTGTATACTTACCCTTGTTCAAGTCTGATATTTTGAAGTTCCCATCTGTAGTTAGTGGTTCATGTGTTGGTATTGATTTCCTTCACATTGATTATGTGCTTTGTACATGTTACTCCTTTGGTATGGTTGCAGACCACCTAACTATTGTTCATGTTGCCTTGTCCTGTTTCATATAGTTGTTTATGGACCACTGCATTATTCATTTGCAATTGGTCTTGATGTTTTACATCACTGTGCATTCTTCCACTTGAAGTTGTAGCCTTTGTGCATTGTTCACTTTGATTGCTATTACATAAAAATGCTGTCAGTGTCTTGTGGTCAGACCTGCATATACTCGAACCATTTTGTTGCTTATTTCTGAACATCACAGTTATACTTGTTGATGCCTCGAGTATGCTATGGGTTTTGGCCATATCTTTGTTTGCCTTCACTTTACCATATTGTCACTGTATATTGCTGCGAGTCCATTTCACTGTGTTGGCTTGTTATATGCTGTTACATTTCCTCACTCATGTATGTATAGAGGTGTATTTCGTCTTGAGTCTTGTCTCAGGCCATTCTTTGGTCTCTGACATTGTTAATTCACTATTTGGTTGTTCTGGTCATTTTGTAGCTTTCTTGCAGTTATGTTGTGACTGCACTTGAGCCTTGTTGTACTTCATATAGGTACTGGGTATTAGTTGCATCCATGTTTTTTTACTTTGAGCGTTGCAGTTTTACTTGCTGTCTTCGTATTGCGACTGTTTTGAGTTGGTTATGTACATTCACTTGTGTACATTCTTACATTCACTTGTGTACATCATCACTGTAGTGGCACGGCAGTGCACGCAAGCGTGAACTGCAGCCACACGGTATTCATTGGGTACATCGTCACTATAGTGGCAGGGCAGTGCACGCAAGCGTGAACTGCAGCCACACGGTATGGTTTTATGATATCTAACTTGTTTTGATTAATTGACCTTTTGCATATTCCATATGCTGTAGTGGCGAGGCAGTACACGCGTGCGTGTACTGCAGCCCTACTCATCTTAATATTTTAATTGATATTTCAATGGTTTGAACTGTTCTGTTCGTTTCAATTCAATATTATGAATTGCATACTGATTTGGTTTAATTACTGTCGTCTATTCATTATTTGATTATTATTGCTTCTGTGCACTAATAACTGAGTTTGAATTAGACTGACCCGAGTATTATTTTCTTTTGAATTTAATACTCGGGTCAGACCGAGTATTTCAGGTTGTAGATATTCTGCTTTGGGTTGCTGCTAGAGCTATGAAGTTCTTTCATATCTTTTGGAGTAGTCGTCGTTATTTGTAGTAGTCTGTAAAATTGTATTGGAAGATATGTGTTCATGTATATTAAATACGTTAATGTACTTGTATATGTAACTTCCTGAGTCGACTGTTGTAGTTGTATCATATGTACCGTGTGAATGTATTGTAACTGACATCAGTTATTATATATATATGAGACTTTCTGTTTCATCTGTGTTCCGCATTTATATTATCTGTGTTGTTATTTTATATTTACTGTTCTAAACTATTACGAACCATCGTAGTTCGTTTTATACTGGAATTGGGGTATGTCGATGGGAGAAAATAAATCAGAGATGAAAAATGAAAGAATATATATATTTATATCACTTCCATCGAGATAACCAATTCTAGTGTAAGGCCAACTATTGATGGCCGCTCCTCAACAGCCTTATTCTCCGTGCTAGTTGACAGCACTACACCGTAGTGTTCTTGGCTAGCGTGGGTATAGAGGTGGGGCGTCACAGCTTGGTATCAGAGCCTGGGGTTTAGAACAAATATAAAACATAACTTAGATAGTACATGTGTTACAACTATTTGTCGATGTTTTATTTCACATCTTTGTCTTAAGATCATCTTTGATTGTTAGGAATGAATTCCTAACGCTTATTCGTGAGCATTGCTGCTATTATCTATCGCACTTGCTCACTTGAGTTTACACTTCTAAGTATCAGTGTATATATGCTCTACCAAGTTGCATATTGCTGCAACTAGTACCCACTTCGATTTGAACTCGCATTGTTTATTCGAACTGCTATATATATGCATTCTTATCTCTGATTCGTGTACTTAATGCAGTTTCCATACAATTGGGTTTTGGGTATCAATCTTTGAGACAAATTGCATTCCAATTGTCGACTCTGTCTGTTTATCCATGGTTTGTTGGTTTTCATGTGCCTCTCTCTGATAGTTTTAAAATTTCTTTGGTATAAAAGAAATTGTCTTGGTCTTTGCCTTGTCGATATCGACGTTGACTTGTCTTTTACTTTTGCTAAAGTCATTCAAGCATTTATACTCGTTCTACTTTGTTTTTCCAATTGTTGATCGGTTCTTCTTTTTCGGTTAGTTGTTATCACCTTTGTCGACTTTGATAACTTCTATTTCAGGAATTTTGGGTATTCCTACTTTGATGGATTTGGAATCGAATTCTTTGTATTTTATTCACGTCTTCGAATGTGAATCTTAGTGAATTGATTTGGTTTTCGAATTTAATCGATTCTTGATTATTTCCCGATTTGTTGCTATCATTTATTAGCAACTTTGATGACCTTTTCTTCGGGATTTTTGTGAACATACCTTTCGATGAATTCGGTATCGATTTCTTTGGATTCTATTCACGTCTTCGTATGTGAATTCTTGTGATTGATTGTTTCTACAATCATTATTGTGATTTGTCACTTTAAAAATATAAAGGTTTCAATACTGGTAGTAAATATCAAAAACTCTTTTATCAAAATGTTTTCAACTCTATTTTCAATACCAAACTCGTTTTTGAAACTGTTTTCCAATCTATTAGTATATACAAATCTTTATTTCACTCGTATGAGAAATCTAATTAAACGGCTTAGTAAAACAAGTGGTATGAAACGCTTGCGTTTACTTCGTCGGTTAATTGTTGGACTTGTTCGATTGAACCTCTAGTGACAAATTTTATTAGTGAAGATTTACAGTTTGTTCGTAAATATTTAAGTTAAGTAAGTGGTTATGGGACATGATGCTAAACTTTTACATTTACTGACTTAGTGTAATTGACACTTCTCGTTGATCATGACGATCATTTTTACGGTTAGACTAGGCCTCATCGGTGTGATTTCGTCTCACACATATCTCTTGGGCTTTGAGGATTGTCTAGACACCACTTGTGTGATTTCATTCACACATACTTTTCTTTTGATTGTGAGGTTAGACTAGACACCACTTGTGTGATTCCACTCACACATACCTCTTTTGATTTTTTGGTTAGTCTGGACCTCAATCTGTGTGATTTCGACTCACACATGTGGGGTAGCGCCCCATGGTCTTCGGGCCATTAGTGTGTCAAAATTAATGGCTTGCAACCATGAGATAGCGTCTCGTTATGCGTTGCACGTGTTGATGATTTTTCATGCTCGCGGGTAGGTGAGATTCCGTGCTCCCGTTCTCGCTTTGCGTTGCACGTGTTGATGATTTTTCATGCTCGCGTGTAGGTGAGATTCCGTGCTCCCGTTCTCGCTTTGCATTGCCCGTGTTGGTGATTTTCATGCTAACGTGTAGGTGAGATTCCATGCTCCCGTTCTCGCTTTGCGTTGCACGTGTTGATGATTTTTCATGCTCGCGGGTAGGTGAGATTCCGTGCTCCCGTTCTTGCTTTGCGTTGCCCGTGTTGGTGATTTTCATGCTCACGTGTAGGTGAGATTCTGTGCTCCCGTTCTCGCTTTGCATTGCACGTGTTGGTGAGTTTTCATGCTCGCATGTAGGTGAGTTTTCGTGCTCCCGTTCTCGTTATGCGTTACATGTGTTGATGAATTTTCATGCTCGCGTGTTGGTGAGTTTCCATACTCTCCTTTGAGTTTTCATACTCCGTTTGAGTTTTCATACTCTGTTCGAGTTTTCATACTCCGTTTGAGTTTTCATACTCTGTTTGAGTTTTCATACTCCGTTTGAGTTTTCATACTCTGTTCGAGTTTTCATACTCTGTTTGAGTTTTCATACTCCGTTTGAGTTTTCATACTCTGTTCGAGTTTTCATACTCTGTTCGAGTTTTCATACTCTGTTCGAGTTTTCATACTCCGTTTGAGTTTTCATACTCTGTTCGAGTTTTCATACTCGCGTTCGAGTTCTCATACTCTTAGCTTGTGTTTTCTGGATTTCTTGTGAGGATTTCTAGAATTTGTGCTTCACCAATTTTCGTGATTTCTATTGATAAGTTTTATCAATTCTTGTGCATTGGTGAATTCGTGTGTTATTGACTTGTTATGAATACAAGTTTAGGGTATGATATCCCTTTCTATCTTTGAGAAGATTCTTGTGACATTTTTGATGAACGAAAATTCATTGGTATTATATTTTGATGCCAATTATTTCGATGAAATTTTGACGTATGTCGAAGTTGCTACTGACATTGCTATTTTAATCACGTGTTTTAAAAATTTGTTATTCTTCAAAATATTTCAAAATATAAATCAAAATTGTTTTCAAAATCTTTACGATTTGCGCTTTCAAAAGAATGAGGAAGCGAATTAAACGTTTCAGAAAAATCGAGGACTATGACCCCTTTCTTTTACTGATTCGCTTAATTCCGGACTTGTCCGTTTGAGAACGTAAAATGTTATTTATTTAAAATACACAATTTAACACTTTCAAGGAAACGATGAAGTGAATTAAACGATTTAGTAAAACTCGTGGTTATGAGTCATGTGCGTTTGCTATTTCGGTTAATTTCGGACTCGTTAATTGAAAAATTTGTAATTTGAAATTTGATTACCGTTGTGGTAATTTCTGATTATCGTTTTGATAATTGGATGTTTATGATTTCTGATTTATCGTTTTTGATAATCAGATATTTATTGTTTCTGATTATCGCTTGTGATAATCAGATATTTGAGATCTAATTATCGTTTGTGATAATTAGATATTTGTGATTTGATTATCAATTGTGATAATTAAATAATCGTTGATTCGTGATTTCTGATTTATCGTTTTTGATAATCAGATATTTATTGTTTCTAATTATCTATTGATAATTAGATATTTGAGATTTAATTGTCGTTTGTGATAATTAAATATTTGTGATTTAAGATTGATTTTCGATTTTGATAATCGAATACTTGTTGATTTGATTATCGTTTTTGATAATCGAATATTTGTGATTTGAGATCTCTGAATTATCTATTGATAATTAGATTTTGTTGATAATTTGTGAATTTCCTTTATGAAATTAAAAGATTTCTTTGGCGTTTATATTGTACTACGCCAGTGTACCGGCTCAATTTTCTGCTATTCATGACGTTTTCCACGTCTTCCAATTACGGAAATGCCTTTGGGATTTCCGATCATTATTCTTGAGCCCGGTATTATTGAAGAAATTGAAGTTTCACTAGATTTGACTTTGAGCAAACACGTTCTGGCTTGCTCCTTCATGCTCTTTATGGTGAACTTCATATTTCGAATTTCTTCATCTTGTGATGATATGCTCTTTTGGTTGTTACCTTTTGCCCATTTATTCCTTACGATTGCGAGGACGCAATTTCTTTAAGGAGGGGAGTCTGTAACAACCCGGTATTTCGCGTCTATTTTTAATCGACATTAAATGATTAATATGATTGCAAATTTCCATTTGAAGTTTTAAATTTTGAATTTTTAAATTTCTTTTATTAATTTATATTGTTTGATGCTGTGAAGTTTTCGAGTTATAACCGTTCCCCTCTTCATTTCTGTTGGCTAACCCGATCCCTCTCTCTCATTTTCAATTATTCGAATCCTAAAACCTAGCTCACGAAGAAAATAGAATGGTGGCGGCTCAAAGTTTTCATTCGTCTCCAAATTAGGGCTTCGAGAGAGAGCCGGCTTCGTCATCTCATTCGAGTTCAACTTCGTCACTTCGAACGGCGATTCAGGGTTTCGGCCACTTCGACAAAGCAAAGGTGAGTAATTTACATTACTCACATCTATTTCGAACTGGTCGAAGTCGTTTGTTGTTTTCGTTTCTTTGGCTTTGATCTGATTTTGTTTGTTGTCGATGCTTTTCTGCCTTGAATTGATTTTTGGGGCTGTTGATTCTGAGTATGGCTTGACTCGTTCGAATTTCTGGAAATTTATTTTAGGTTGACCTTGACATTCTTTGACTTCGGCATTGACATTGGTCGTGGTTATTTTGGCCCTTTTGATTTTACTGCCGGGTATTGATCGAATAGTATACTGGATTTCGTGACGAGAAAAACTTTGGGCTTGATCGACTTTTGTCACGCATTTCACTGTGGCATTTGTCTATTCATTTGGTTTCTTCGTTTTACATGTACACGATTTTTGGGTTGTTCTGTGTTACTGCATATTACTTGAGTCATTCACTGATGTAATGTGTGTTGCCATTCACTTAAATTCAGTTGCATTCCTCGGATTCATTTCACGTTTGAGACCATGTGATAGTTGTCTCGAGCACGGTTCATGCCTTTACTTCAGTAGCTTGTCTTCATTAAGGCTTGGTCTTTAGTCTCTGTTCGACCTGAGTTTGCATTGGGGTTGTTCTCCTGTAGCGTATTTCTGAAAGAACCATTGCATTGTTGTGTAAGCACTCGAACCAAATACTTTTAGATGTTTGTTCCGTCCAGCTTCATGTTGTTTTTCGAGTATCCCTGCATACTATGTGCCACTCCGGCAGTTGCAGTTTATTTACATGTGCTGGATTGCTTCAATGTGCTGTTCACTGCTGCCTATCACCGCATTTTTATCACTGCACTGTTTTCCTGCAAGTAAACTTGTGTTCTTTGTATACTTACCCTTGTTCAAGTCTGATATTTTGAAGTTCCCATCTGTAGTTAGTGGTTCATGTGTTGGTATTGATTTCCTTCACATTGATTATGTGCTTTGTACATGTTACTCCTTTGGTATGGTTGCAGACCACCTAACTATTGTTCATGTTGCCTTGTCCTGTTTCATATAGTTGTTTATGGACCACTGCATTATTCATTTGCAATTGGTCTTGATGTTTTACATCACTGTGCATTCTTCCACTTGAAGTTGTAGCCTTTGTGCATTGTTCACTTTGATTGCTATTACATAAAAATGCTGTCAGTGTCTTGTGGTCAGACCTGCATATACTCGAACCATTTTGTTGCTTATTTCTGAACATCACAGTTATACTTGTTGATGCCTCGAGTATGCTATGGGTTTTGGCCATATCTTTGTTTGCCTTCACTTTACCATATTGTCACTGTATATTGCTGCGAGTCCATTTCACTGTGTTGGCTTGTTATATGCTGTTACATTTCCTCACTCATGTATGTATAGAGGTGTATTTCGTCTTGAGTCTTGTCTCAGGCCATTCTTTGGTCTCTGACATTGTTAATTCACTATTTGGTTGTTCTGGTCATTTTGTAGCTTTCTTGCAGTTATGTTGTGACTGCACTTGAGCCTTGTTGTACTTCATATAGGTACTGGGTATTAGTTGCATCCATGTTTTTTTACTTTGAGCGTTGCAGTTTTACTTGCTGTCTTCGTATTGCGACTGTTTTGAGTTGGTTATGTACATTCACTTGTGTACATTCTTACATTCACTTGTGTACATCATCACTGTAGTGGCACGGCAGTGCACGCAAGCGTGAACTGCAGCCACACGGTATTCATTGGGTACATCGTCACTATAGTGGCAGAGCAGTGCACGCAAGCGTGAACTGCAGCCACACGGTATGGTTTTATGATATCTAACTTGTTTTGATTAATTGACCTTTTGCATATTCCATATGCTGTAGTGGCGAGGCAGTACACGCGTGCGTGTACTGCAACCCTACTCATCTTAATATTTTAATTGATATTTCAATGGTTTGAACTGTTCTGTTCGTTTCAATTCAATATTATGAATTGCATACTGATTTGGTTTAATTACTGTCGTCTATTCATTATTTGATTATTATTGCTTCTGTGCACTAATAACTGAGTTTGAATTAGACTGACCCGAGTATTATTTTCTTTTGAATTTAATACTCGGGTCAGACCGAGTATTTCAGGTTGTAGATATTCTGCTTTGGGTTGCTGCTAGAGCTATGAAGTTCTTTCATATCTTTTGGAGTAGTCGTCGTTATTTGTAGTAGTCTGTAAAATTGTATTGGAAGATATGTGTTCATGTATATTAAATACGTTAATGTACTTGTATATGTAACTTCCTGAGTCGACTGTTGTAGTTGTATCATATGTACCGTGTGAATGTATTGTAACTGACATCAGTTATTATATATATATATATGAGACTTTCTGTTTCATCTGTGTTCCGCATTTATATTATCTGTGTTGTTATTTTATATTTACTGTTCTAAACTATTACGAACCATCGTAGTTCGTTTTATACTGGAATTGGGGTATGTCGATGGGAGAAAATAAATCAGAGATGAAAAATGAAAGAATATATATATTTATATCACTTCCATCGAGATAACCAATTCTAGTGTAAGGCCAACTATTGATGGTCGCTCCTCAACAGCCTTATTCTCCGTGCTAGTTGACAGCACTACACCGTAGTGTTCTTGGCTAGCGTGGGTATAGAGGTGGGGCGTCACAACATAATTCACTCGTTTAAAAATCATGTCTCCTTTCTTCTTTGTCTTTTCATTCCTTCAAATCGAAGCCATCACAGAGAAAAAAAAGAAATGGCCGAGTACAATTCCTTCTCTCAATTTTGATTTCTCTCCCTCCTCTCCAGTAATCAAAATCGCTGCCTTAAAAAATTTATAGTCGCGAATCCCTTTTCCATTTATCTTCCCCTTTTCTCTAAATCGAGATCGGCATCTCGAATTTCAAAAAAAATCAAATGCCTTCATCTTACTCAAATCCATTTGATTCGAGCACGTCTTCGTCAACACTCGAAGCTGGATCAAGGACATAGTTTGCTCTGAGGGTTCGGCGCTCAAAACTGAAGTCGAAGGCAAATCGACATTGGAAAGACGAGTCAGAGCAAGCAATGCTAATTGAGGGGGGTGATGCTTGGTCGGCAATGGTGAGTGGTTGGGAAGAAGGGAGTGTCAAAGTCGTGCGAGGCGACGTGAGTGCCGAAGTGCTCGAGTTTTGAGGCCGTGTTGATGGTGGCGGTAGGTCGCGAGGGGGCCGAGTTCGACGCTAGGGTTTCGACATAGGGGCAGTGAAGGTATATATACACATATATTATTTTTATTTAATTCTGCATATATTTGTAGGTTAGGAAATAAACAGTAAAAACAGAAGAGAAGAAAAAAAATATTTACAGTAAAGAAAATATTTATTTTGGTTCTTTACTGAAAAATATGTACAGTTGAAAAAAAAAATTAGATATTTAGATTTAAAACAGTTTGTTTTTAATTTAATTTAGTAGATATGATTTTGGAAAAAGAAAAAATACATAAAATTTGGAAAAAATATAAGAGTTTGTATAAAAATTTGATTTTTAAAACCTATATGGATTATTTTTATAACCAGTTTGAAATTGATAAAATAAAATAAAATAATAAAATAAATATGCATACACATTTTTAATTTATTAGCTTATTTTAAAATAATTTATTTAAGCGATTAACTTGTTAATAAACTTATTTAATTATTTTAGTTACTAAAAATATTTATTATTGGAAAATCAGTTTTAAACTAAATCATTAGTTAATTAAATTTTAAAATGGTAATTAATTGTTCGATCAATTCAAATATAAATAAACCGTATAGTGTTTATACAAGGTCAAAGATCATGAAACAAGCCGAGATGGAAGTGGGTTGCAAAAAAAAATAAAGGTGAGATTTTCTCACTCATTCGGATTACCTATTAAAATTAAATGTTGAATTTAAATAGTTGGATGTTGATTGATAAATTATGATTTATCTATTGGATGATATATATATATATATATATATATATATATATATTGAAGTGATTGATATTTTCGAATTTTATAGCGGATGAAACCCTATGCTCCCCGCATAATAGCGGATGACCCTTTATACTGCGATATCCCCCTCGAAGTGGGATTTGACACTTTATTTGTTGACTAATTTCTGTGGATGCAGGAAAAACAGGTTGGAGGGATCCAACTGGATTCCTCAAAAAAATTATTTATTGTTCATATATATGCTTATATATAGTGGATAATTTGATATGGATTGGTGTGAATTAAATTGTTAAAGGTTAAATAGCATGAAATTGAATTTGGTATTTTTAAATATCATAAATAACTGAATTGAGGAAATTAAAAAGGAAATGTGAAAGAAATTATTTATATTGAAAATTGGATTTATTCTAAAGGGAATTAAGTAGAATAAAAATATACTAACTAACTGGGTTATACTTAACTCTTTGGGAAGTTGTTTAAGTAAAGATTTGAATTTTAATTAAATACTAAGGGCTGAGGAGATATTGAAATCGGTGAATAGTGTTGAAATGAAAACGGAGATTTATTAAGGAATAAAATTAAAAAAAGGGAATTTTAAATATAAAAAATTTATAAATGAATGGAAAACTCAAAAGAGTTTATGAGTTTATAACGGGGTTTATAAATAAGATACGTTGATATCAGTGTATTTAAAAACATAAGTTAATGGCGTGAACTTATGTCGAGTTATGGGAATTGTTTTAAAAAGAAAAGGGTGAATATGGTCGATGAGATATGAATCAAGAGGAATTATGAATTGAAATGATGGATATTGGATTTTCTAAAGATAGATTTTTGTCGAGTAAAGTAAAATTGTTTTTAAAGTGAATTTTTAAAATTTACTACACTATATAACTTTTATAAACCATTGTTGGATTTAGAATATTCCGAAGTTAGTTTTATCTTAAACCATATTTTGAAAAATAAAACCATTATTCTTATTTATAAGTATATATGTTTTCAAGTGTTTTAAATTCAATTAAATATCCTGTTGAGATGGGAAGCAAAGTTTATCAAAACGGATAAGTTGTTAGAGGGAAAAATCTTATAGTGGTATTGTGGAAAACTTAAATAAAATCCTAAAACATAAAAGAAGTGAACTTCGAAAGGTGAAGTAAAATTTACAAAGGAGTAGAAGTGAAATGGTTTTTTTTAAAATAAGTAAATGCCTTTGGAAACATTAAAGGGGATGCCTTAAGGAATTTTGGAGTATATGGAATTCAAGTGAAATGGGTTGGGAATTTACAAATGAAACTGTAAATGTTTTTTAGGAAAGAAATAGAAAATAAATGAATATTTTCCAAGTATTAAGCAACTAATGATGTGGGAAAAATATGCTAAGTAATGGACAAAGATTTAAATTTATTCCGTGTGAATAAAAGGAGTGTGAAAACTATTTTCAAAGTGTCGAAAATGTGAGAATAATATCTTGTAAAGATAATTTTAAGATAAATAATTTGGAAAATTATTTAAGGCATGATGGTTGCTTGTGAATGTTATTTCATAGTTAAATAACCGACTATCAATATTGGCCAATGCGTTGATCGTTTCGAAGAGACTGGGTTCGGATTTAATTATCCAAAAACCACTTCGATCCGGTTTGAACGTTTGCGAATGAAAACCGTGAAGTTGATGAAGACAGTGATTCGGTTTGTCTAGACCCAAGGTAACTTGCATGGACAAATGCTATCAGGCCATCGTTAGGAGGACGATGAGCATTTTAAGTGAATGTGTTCAAAAAAGGTAACGCATAGCCTCAAGCCTCATCAACTGGAAATGGTTAAAACATGGAAGGTGCAGCAAGGCTAAGTGGATAGCACCCAAGTAGGGTAAGGTTTCCCCTGTCTAGATGTCTCTTTTATTCGGCTTTGTGGACGGTTGCTGATCTCAACCATGAGGTGATCTTATTTGGACTATCCAGTAAGGGGTAGCTCCGGTCTTGTGTTGCAAGGGATCGGGAGTGGTCCTTAGTACTCTGATCTAGACCGGATACTGTGACTGACAGTACCCCTGTAGTCTTGCCATTGTATGGAAACCCAATCTCCAATAAGTGCCTTCGGACTTCTTTGTATACCTATTATGTTGGAATTTAATGAATGTAACTATTTCTGCTATTTAAATAAGTATTTGTATTTAGACACTACTATAATATCAAAGGATTTGATAAAAATGTTTTGGTTATCGTAAGGTAAAAAAAATGACATGTTTATTTGTGGCGTGGTCTTACGAGATACCTTTGTTTTCAAAGGATTTTCAAAAATATAATAATCCAATTGAGTGTGGTTTTCTGATGCTGGTTTTCCAGACTGACTCGCTTGTTGTTTTATTATGATGCTCGATCAGATCGAGTTTAACAGATCCAGGTCAATATGCTATAGAGCTCAAGAGGCGAGCTGGAGGACAGAGACGTATCTCTCGTACTTTCCGCTGTTTAAGGACAAGTATAAGCTGTCGAAAGTGATGGATGACTGTTGTACTCTGATAATGGTATGTATATATGACAGTACATATTTCTTTGTATTCAAAAGCTATTATTATATATTGGATTTTATTCCGCTGCGACTGTGAGATACTGATGTTGTTTTATCTTCTTATTCTACCTCTTTCTTCTTTTACCCTAGTTATTCGCTCTTTCATACACTTTGTGTTGAACGAGGGAGAATTATTATCAACTCAAGGGGTACGGAACGGCGGTCGCTACAGCGATTGATCTTCCTTTGTTTTAGAGCTTCTCATTCCTTGTTTTGAGTTTAAAGGCTAGTTCTTGAACTCGCATCTATGTCTATAGCTTTGATTGTTGTTAGATATGATTTCCTAACATCTATTTCATGTTCAATTTCTTTTGATTTGAATTGGTTTGGCGAATTTTTTAATTTTGGTATTTTGAAGTCAAAATCTTTAAAGATCCTATCTTGAATGTTTGGACATGTTGTTTGGGAGTATCGAAGAGCCTACAGGGCTGGGTTGTCGTTTGGTATAAATCTCTAGCGTCCATCGCTCGTCCGATCACTTCCGAATTGATTTGGCCATCAATAGCTTAGGCAAATTATTTCCAAGCCCAGCCAACCAAACGTCTGATTGAAATTTTCCAGATGTCTAGTTGAGGTCTCTGAGAAAAAAAATAACGAACACAGGAAAAAATGGCAGAGCCTAGGGTCAGGTGTCTAGTCAAACCAACCAAACGTCTGGTCCTATTGAATTTTTGCCAGTTTGCCTGTTTTTATGTGAATTTCCATTTCTTATAGATTTTTGTTGATCCGTTTAGTGGTTGTCATTTATTATCGACTTTGATGATTTCTTTTCTGGATTTTTGGGAATATCCATTTGAAGGATTTGATATCGATTTTCATGGTATTAATTCACATCGTCGAATGTGGATTTTCGGTGATAGATTGTTTTTACAATCATTTCTGTGATTTTTCACTTTAAAATACAAAGGTTTTTATACTAGTAGTGAATACTCAAACTCTTTCACAAAAATGATTTCAACACTACTTTTAATACCAAGCTCGTTTTAAAACCATTTTCCAATCTATTCGTATATACAAACATTTTCCTCATTCGTATGAGAAATCCAATTAAACAACTTAGCAAACAAGTGGTATGAAATGCTTGCATTTGCCTTGTCGGTTAATTCTTGGACTTGTTCGATTGAAATCTCGTGACAATCTTCGAGTGAAAATCTACAGTTTGTTCGTAAATATTTAAGTTAAGCTAATGGTTATGCGACATGAAGCTAAACTCATTTATTTACTAGCTTAGTGCAATTTACACTTCTTTTTTATCGATGATGATCATTTTGTGATTTAGACATGCGATAGGCAATGTCTTTTTGTCCACATGGGGGACTAAACCCCGTTTGTGTAGAGCTTCGTTTCATTTTTATAAACTAGCGACCCATGGTCTTTTAACCTTATATGGAGTTCGGTTCATCAGGCGTACCATTGTCCTACGTCGTTGTTCCGGCTTATTTGAGTTTCAGGTTCCTCGGGCATACTGTTGTACTACGTCGTTGTTCCGGCTTATTTGAGTTTCAGGTTCCTCGAGCATACCGTTGTACTACGTCGTTGCGTCGGCACTATGGGTTGGCGACCCATGGGATAGCGTCCCGTTTATGATACACGTGTTGGTGAGTTTTCGTGCTCCCGTGGTGATAGGCCTCCCCCTTTTATGTTTTCTTGATTTTTAATTATGGATTTATGGAATTTATGTTTCACCAATTTTTGCGATTTGCATTGGTATGTTTTGTCAATATTTGAGGTTTCATGAATAAGCTAAAGAATATGATATATTTTTTGGGTGTTTGAGGAGACTTAAGATATTGTACGATTTTCATTGTTATCAATATATACTTGTCACGGTATGACATTATTGTTATCATATGTTTTTGTCATATCCCTTATCCTATCTCATCTTATATGATATTCATAGCTAGACTGATCCATTTATTATTTTTCTTCTTAAATAACACTCGGGTCAGACCGAGGTGTACTAGGTGCTTCTACATGACTTCTTAGCAAGGAACGCCATCTGATTTTTGGCTACTACTCTAGATTGTAGCTTTTATCTTTCATTTAAACGAGATAAAGACTCATTTATGTATACATATTCTTTTGTCTAGCACTTGTACCTATTCTTTTGTGATGTAGTGGATCTTGTATGACTACTACTTTGATGTACACTTCCATGTGTTATATTCATATCTGATTCCGCCTTAGTGATGTGAATATTTGTGATTGAATTATGTTATGCTTATTTTATATTTTTCCCGAAGGCTACATAGCCACTGTGTAGTAGCTTTGAGTATGTATTTGATATGTCGGATTTTCTCTTGAAATGAAGTGCATGACCTTCTATATGGCATATTGGTACTCGCGCAAATCAATTATACAGTTAGTCGCTCCTCAACAGTCTTATTCTTCGTACTAATTGACGGCATTACTCAGTAGTGTTCTTGGTTAGTGTGAATATAGAGGTGGGGCGTCACATCTATAATTATTTAGTTCAACAGTATTCTGTTGTAAATCCATTGAGTACTAAGCAGTACAACCTCCACCATATCATTATAGGTACCAAGCACTTTTCTTAGAATGGAATATAATATTATTTTTTCAGACTAATATTATTGTGCTTCCAATCACAACGTATAATGTGTTATTTCTCATTGAACTCAAGATAATGAATTTCATTACGTTAATTCATGTTTCCATCATAGGCAATTGTTTTATATTGGCTTTAAACCCATTCTCCTTGATGTTTTCAACACCAAGTCCCTTTCAAGTTCTTTTGTAAATGGATCTACCAAGTTTTGGCAGATTTCATGAAATCTATGGTAACTACCCCATGAGTATTTGTCTTACCGCACTGTGCCTTAGACCAATATGCCTAGATTTGCCATTATATATCGGCTACATGCTCGTGATAGTGTTGCTAGACTATCACAATACACAAATATTGGAGGCATTGGTTTTGCCTACATAGGAATTTCTAACAGTAAATTCCTTAACCATTCTGCTTCTTTGCTATAAGAAGCCAATGCTATAAGTTCAACAGCCATGGTGGAATCACCAATACAAGTTTGTTTCTTTGAGACATAGGATATCGCTCTTCGACCTAGAGCGAATATCCATCTGCTAATTGACTTATTATTATCCTCTTTTCCAGTGCTCCAACTAGCATTCATGTATCCTTCTAGTATATTTGGATACTCACTGTCTATGCAGTTAATGCCCCACTAAATCTCTGCTACAGCATATAGCGCTCTTCACGATTTTTCAATATAACACTATTAAACAGTAGATCTGCTTTAAGCTATGCTATTTTCCTCTACACTCGCTAAATTAATGTTTTTTAGCACCCGCTTTAGCAAAATTAATATAAAAGGATTGATTTAACCGGTTCTCTTATTAATTAAATCAACAAAGTTATGGTAAAAATTTGATTTTAAGGTATGAATGCTCAATATAAGTTAGAAACATATTGTAGTCACCAAACTTAAACTGCATAAATCATGACATTCTTCGATTTTATTATATAAGATTAAACAATATTTCTTTTTCTATACAAATGATATAAGAATGAGAATATATTATCTTTAAATATTTTGTTTTTATATCTTATAAAGCTTTTTGCACCTTCATTATTTTTTGCTATATCTCTGTTTTATCTGTGTTGTAACTGTTTGCACCTCCACTGCTATATAACTGTTAAGCGCTTTAAATGCACAACCCACCATACAAAATACCATAATATATGGTTCCTTTTAGTATTTAAAAAAAAATATGCAGTTATCCAGTGAATAAGACTAGGGTTATTGTTGTATCTACTCATTTTGCCTACGACATAGGCAATATCTGGTTTAGTGCATGTTGTGGTAAACATTAGAATCCAAATAAGTTTTACATATTCTAGTTGATCCTTCAGTCTATCACTATTAATGTACGATTACATATTTGGATCAAATTAGGTAGTTATAGGTTTGCAGTCAAATTGATAGAAACTTTAAGGATCTTTTCAATTTAATGATGTGCAGCTAAAGCCCCGCAAAATCACCGTTATAGTGTATAGCGCTCTTTGGCCGTTACGTTATTTCAATTTAGCACTATTAAATAGTAGATTTGTTTTTAGCCCCGCTATTTTCCTTTAACTCGCTAAATCAAGGCTTTTTATTATCTATCTTAACAACATTAATCTACAAAGGTTGAGTTAACTAGTTCTCTTTCAAACCAAGTCGACAAAGTTAGGATAAAGACCTAATTTTAAAATATAAGTGTTCAGTATAACTTAGAAATCTATTGTAGTCACTAAATCTAGTCTGCATAAATCATAATATTATTTAGTTTTGTTATATAAGATTAAACAATATTTCTTTTTCCTATAGAATGAGAATAAATTAACGTTAAATATTTAGTTGTATATCTAAGAAAGCTTTTTGCAACTCCGCTATTTTCCACTATATCATCACTTTACCACCGCTATATCTTTTTGCACCTTCACCGCTATAGAACTGCTAAGCACTTTAACTGCATAGATTTAATGTGATTGGGTAATGACCAATCCTTTTGTTTTTTTTATAATTCTTACTTGTAGAATCAATTTAGCTTCCCCCATAACCTTCATGGCAAAATATGAAAATAGAAATCTTTTCGTTTATTCGATACTCGAGGTATCGGTCCCCAATATCCACATGTCATCAACATAAAGACATATTATTACTCCTTTACCAACTGGAATTTGTTAGACACATTTGTTTGACTCACATATCCTAAAATCATATGACATTATAGTTTTAGCAAATTTATAATATCATTGTTTCGGTGCTTGTTTAAGACAATAAAGTGGTTTAATAAGCTTGCATACTTTACGGTCTTGTCCATGCATCTCAAAACCTTTTGACTGTGTTATATATTCATCAATTTTTTCATTTAAGAATGCAGTCTTGATATCCATTTTATGAATTTTAAGTTTATAAATAGAAGCTAATGCAATTAATTTTCTAATTGTTGAAAATTTAGCTACATGTGCATATATGTCTAAATAATTTATTCCTTTTTGAGTAAATCTATTGGTGAGTAATCAGGCCTTAAACTTTTCTATTTGTTCATCTATTCTTAACTTTTTCTTAAATATCCACTTACATTCTATTGGTTTAGAACCTGGAGGTAAATCTACTGGTTTCCAAGTTTTATTTCCCATAATAGGATATATTTCATCGTTTATGGCTTCTTGCCAAAAAAATGAATCAGTAAACTTAATTTTCTAGTAAAGGATCGGACTCTATGCTTGTAGAAAGCACGGTGTTTAATAACATTTCTTGATCCTTCTACCAAATGAATGAAAACATATGGTCCGAATAATTTTTCAGTTATCATTCTTTTACTTCTTAAAAAAGGTTCGCCGGTTTCATCAGCATTTACCTAAATGTTCTTAATTTCACGAACAAGTTAATTAACCTCCACCATTTCATGAGTAGGTGTATTAACCTTAACAGTTTCATCAATAAATGGGTTAGGTGGAGTAGACGTGAATCTATTTTCATATAAAACTACTTCTCGAATCTATTGTTGTGTTTCTCTCGGTCGAATTATTAGGTTATATTGTTAGAAACGTATAACCGTTGCTATATTGAGCGTATCCTAAGAGAGACACTCGATACCCTTTTGTTTTAATTTCTTAATTTTTGGTTCAAGTAATCGAACTCTTGCCCTGCAACTTCATACTTTAAAATAGTCTAGATTGGACTTTCCTTTCTTTCAAAGTTTATATGCAGTGACTTTGGTTTTCTTATGAGGTATTTTGTTTAATATATAAAATGAAGTTGGTAGTGTTTCACCCCAAAAATTAGTATTAAGACCAGAATTACGTAACATAGCATTACAGTGAATGTTATGTTTCTGCATTCTGCTACTCCATTTTGTTGCGGTATATAAGCTATAGACATACCATATATTATTCTTACATACTCACAAAGTGCAGGGAATTGATACTCACCTCCTCTGTTTGACATATGATCTTAATTTTAGGATTACATCGGTTTTCAACTTCCATTTTATAGGTTATAAATGATTTCTATACTTTATTTTTAGCATGCATAAGATAAACATAACAATATTTTGAATAATCATCTATAAAAGTAACAAAATATTTCTTCTCCTAATAGGAGTACTAAGCATATCACAAACATCACAACGAATCAGTTGTAACAAATGGGCAATATTAACATATTTTAGTGAAAATGGTTTTTCGATTATTTTTAAAAGAGCACACACTACACTGATCATTAAAATTATTATCATACCGAAGGATCATGTTTAATGATATCATATCATTTGTACGTCTTGTACATGTTCTAATCTATTATGTCATAAAGCAAAAGAATCAACAGTACAAGCAGAAGCAACAGTTTTATTGATATTAAATTTGAACAATCCATAGCACATGTACTCCTTACCTACAAACACATCGCATTTGGTCAGCACATATGACTCAAAAACCAATTTAAAACAAACTTATTCAAAAGACTACCAAGAACAATGTTCTTTCTAACATAGAGTACGTAGAATACATTTTATAGTGTTAAAATCTTTTCGGACTTGAACTCCAATTGTGTCGTCCTCTTCCTCTTGCCTTCGCATTGGATGAGTTTTCCATATAGAGATAACTTTCATCCTCGGACGATTCAAGTTTATTGAATTGATTATTGTCGTTGCATATATGCTTAGAAGCACCAGAGTCGATCCATCATGAATTCTCTCTTTTAATCATATTGATTTTAGAGATAACAGCAATAAAACTGTCTCTCGACAATTGTTATTTCTTTTTAAGGAAACGCCAATCCATTTTAAAGTGGTCAGGTTTTCCACGGTTGTAGCACCCTTCACTTTCTTGACTCTCTTGCTGTTGAAGTTGTCTTTATCCTGAAACTTTCTATTTTGATTAAAGAGCGACCGAAGGCATTATTTTCCTCCATTTCCTCCACCTTGTGGAACTTTGATGAATACACCGTTGGTTCATCATTTTCCTTTTGCCTCATTAGTTCTTCAACCTACAGATATTACGCTAAGTTTGTTCAGACTCTTTTCATACTTTTTGTATTTTAGTATTTTCATTTGATATTTCCAAGAAGGAAAAGTTTGTCTACTATGGTTGGAACTTTAATCTCTTCATCCACATTTATTTTATGCTAGTTCACCACAAGAAAAAATTGATTTTGTAATGGCTAAATCCATCGCTAAACCATCACTAAATTGCATTTAGTGATGGATTTTCGATGTTGAGCTCAGATCAATAATTCCTAGTCGGTAAATTAATGTTGAGTTAGCGACGGAATTTAACGTGGAATCACTAATGTTTTTCCAACGGCTGTATAAAAAAATAATATTTTAAGTAAGAATACTTTTAATAAATATTGTGCTAAACCCTAGTTCTATAATGTGGGATTAGCAACGGATGTAGCAAGTTTCTCTATAATGTGGGATTAGGGACGGAAGTAGCAAGTTTCATCGCTAATCCTATGTTGATTTGCGAAGATTTACCCACGGATGCTGTAATTTTCTATACAACCACTGGCCAAGGTCTGTGACGTATTATATTTGAAATTTCCCCTAGCGTTCTCTTTTCATTTCTGTAATTTGCTGTGCTGATTTTTTAACTTCACGTGGTATTTAACTATACTAATAATAGCATAAACTAGCAGTGTTATACAGTGTAGCTACACCTTTAATAACTGCATTTATATACTAAAGCCGAAAATAATGTACCATACAAGTTAAATTGCTGCTATTCAATTTGTGGATCGACTCCGCTATCATACAGTCATCTATATCTATGGACAAAGATAATGTTATCTTCTCACTTAATCTTCTCACCTAAAACTCAATACAATAATTTGACTGATTCATCAACCAAACTTCCTCTTATAGACAAACAAACTCACAATAATATCACATTCAAAGTTTCTGTATAATCAAAATCTATAATTTATCCTACTTTAGACCCAGACTTCTTTATTTTATTTTATTTTTCTTTCAATATGAAGATCTATCATCCATTTATTTGTCATATTCAAAACCAACAAATGCATAACATTGCCCGCAAAGTGTTTTTCTTTATATGATGTTTGAGCTAGACCTGTCAAAATATGACTCCATCCATTTACCTTATTTATAAATGGATTGGTTAACACATTTATGAATTTTATTAAATGGATTATGGGTTAGGTTGATCCTTTTTTAAAAGGGTTATAAATGGGTAACTCATTTACCCATTTAAAATTATATTTCCATATTTGAACTCTGCCTAGCACAGAAGATGTTATTTTTTTGTTCAGACTGCAATAACTTCTTTATACTAATTCGAAATCAGACGAGACTTCGACCGGTTAACTCTTACCTAAATTACGGACAATATGAAACACTCGGAAACTTCATATTGTTAACGCACATTGTAATTCTCCATGAAGACTTACAGTTGTACTTAGAAAATAACATGCTAGCATTTTCTCATATTTGAACTCCACCTAGTGCAGAAGCCGCTATTGTTTTATTCAGACTGCAATAACTTCTTCATATTAACTGAGAATTGGACGAGACTTCGACTGATTAACTTCCACTTAAATTACGGAAAATATGGGACACTCAGATACTTCATATTTAACGCACACTGTAATTCTCTATGGAGACTGACAATTGTACATAGAAAATAACATGCTGTCGCATCATCATATTTGAACTCCGCTTAGTGTAGAAGCAGCTACTTTTTTTATTCAGACTGCAATAACTTCTTCATATTAACTCGGAATCGGACGAGATTTCGACCGATTAGCTCCCACCTAAATTACGGACAATATGCAATACTCGAATACTTCATATTGTTAAAGCACATTGTGGTTCTTCATGAAGACTGACAGTTATACTTGGAAAATAACATACTACCACATCCTCATATTTGAACTCCGCTGAGTACAGAAGCCGCTATTTTTTTATTCAGACTGCAATAACCTCTTCATGTAAACTCCTAATCGGACGAGACTTCAACCGACTCCCACCTAAATTACAGACAATATGGAACACTCGAATATTTCATATTGTTAAAGCACACTGTAGTTCTCCATGGAGACTGGCGGTTGTACTTAGAAAATAACATGTCACCACATCCTCATATTTGAACTCCGCCTAGGGCAGAAACCGTTGTTTTTTATTCGGACTGCAATAACTTCTTCATACTAACTCAGAATCAGACGAAACTTCGAGAGATTGACTCTCAGCTAAATTACGAACAATATGGAATATTCAGATACTTCATACTGTTAACGTAGACTGTAGTTTTCAGTGAAGATTGACCGTTGTACTTAGAAAATAACCGGCTGCCGCATCCTCATATTTGAATTTTGATGAAAATAAGAACTAAATTTAAAAAAATTAAATTTTGATTTTTATCGAAATTGGAAATGTAAAAATTAGAATTAGTTTATATTTATTTGTTTTTTACTAGTCAATGCAAATTTAAATATTTAAATGGATTAAATGGGTAAACCGTTTGTTAAATGTATTGGATCATAAATGGGTCAAAAAGAATGGGTTGGATCAAACTCGATCCAACCCATTTTGACCCAACTCAACCCTTTTGACAAGTATAGCTTGAGTTACCTCTTCTTCCCATGTCCGGTTTGTTTTTGGTTTACTAATCAATTATGTTTCAGATTTATATTTACATAGGTGTACAGAGTTAGCTAGAATTTGATGTATTTAAATCATAATTTCTTTTTACTTTGGAAATAAAGGAAAGGGTGCAAGTCTGGAACCACTTGAAGATTCAAGGACTACAAGCAAAATGAGCTGAAGCGACAAGGTTTACCACTCTAAAATACCATATAATTTTATATTAACTATTTTCACATTATGTTTTTCTAATTTTGTTACAGTTGAAGCTTAAAAGCTGACATTGCTTCTTTTTTTCCATTTATAGGAATATCAAAAAGCACTCTGCATTATTGCAATGACCCCTTTCTAACATTTTATTTTGTATGTTCTGTTTCAGTTCAAAGGTGATACCTCAGGATGCTTACCAAGCAAAACTCAATTAAGAAAGAAAAAGAAATAACAACGTAGCACAGGCAAAGCATTACATCGCCATGACCAAGACACTGACCAAATAATTTAATTGAACCATTGAATAAGATGGACAAGCTTAAAAAACTTTAGTTGAACCCTTGAATAGTTTGCATCAAGTTACAGAGGAATGTAACCTGTCCGATTTCTAATAACTTGAAGCCAAAAATTTATGACTTATCAAACAACTGCAGCAAGCTGCATATGAAACTAGGATTTTACTAAAAATTCTTAACTAAAACGGCAAAACTATACAATAATTTTGTTAGCCCAAACAGATAAAATAATTAATTAAGCATTTAGTGGTCATATGATATTCCCTCTTTATAAGAAAATTATGCAGTATTACAATAGTATAATTTGTGCGATAAAATAGAACAAAGTACGAGATACATTAACAACTCTACTATAACCGATTATGGCATAACTTTACTTGTACAACTAACTCGAAAAATAAAAAGCATGCTGTATTCACTAACATTTAAGGGCCGAAATAAATAACAAACAAACGAAAATTTTATTGTTCAAAAAATAAAAATTAAACAAACTCAGTTTCTGGTCATCACCTATCTCATGCTTTTTCTAGTACACCTTAGTGGGGATTGGGGACATTGAACTACAAAAAATACATGGGTAGCTGTATTCAAACCCCGTTTATTCATTTATTCACCTCTAAATACAAAATATAATTTTGGATACAAATATGTTAGTCCTTGTGATAATGGTTTTTGATCACAACAACCTTAGGACTTGTTATAAATATAAATACTAATATTATACTTTAGATATATATGTATGCGTAGAATTTAACCATGCATGTACCAAGAATGAAAACTGTACAATATAAAAATTCAAAGTTGAAGATATCAAGATTGAAGGCTCATGAGTATCAAGATATCAATAGCTCAAGATTTCAAAGTGCAAGATAAGTATTGAGCCTAGAATTATCTTAAAACTTCTTGAAAACATTTACATCTTTATTCGAAATTTATTCGTGAAATGGAATCCACTTCGAGCCTTTTAAATGGATGTAACCCTAGTGGGATGGAACTCATGACAATATCTAGTGGAATATATAGTGATTCTATTTTTATATACACTAATTTTATGAAAATGCTTTTTAAAAATATATCTCTTATTTTAAATGTTTTCAAAACCTTATTTTCAAAACGATATCTCTCTTGTTTAAAATATTTTAACCTTAAAATTATCTTTATCATTTTTAATATTTTGATTTCAAAATTATCCTTGATTTTATACTATCTCTTGTTTTACATATTTATATAATCGGATTTTAAATCACTTTATAGATTAAAATTATACATATTAAAAATTACTTTTATATGTTTAAACTATTTTCAAATATATTTACAAAGTTTAGATATTGTTTTTGAGAAATTATAGAAACCAATTTTAATAAGAAAATCAAAATCACCATTTTTGCCTAGAGCATGTCGACATACTCTTACCCTCCATGTCGACATGGTGCCCGTTAAAATTCAAATTTTCAAAAGAAATGTCTATTCATCGTATCATTTCACGAATAGATATGGCTGTTAATCTTCTATAAATACCAGTAGTTCTAAACGAATTTTTAATTAGATTTCACTTTTTTCTCTCCTCTTCATCTTTCACATTTATTCAAAAGAATCTCAAACTGTACTCTACCGAAATACCAAGTGAATCAAACTTCTCTTGTTTGATTCTCTGACACTCTCTCCATAAGATCTCAGTGCTATTCAGAGTTATAGGATCATTTATAAATCAAACTGTTGAGTAAAAGGTGCGGTTGAGCCTTAAAATCAATTGGGTGTGATTGTAGCCCTGGAAATCAATTAGATGATCTTGTAGCCTGGTTAAATCAAGAGAGTTTGCCCCGGACTCGAACACAGGAGGGTGTACCTCGTAGCCTTGAAACCGAGAGTGTAATCTGGAAGATTATTTTGAAAAGCAATCCGTATAGTTATGCAGGACTGGATGTAGGGTAACTCTGAACCAGTATAAAATCCTGGTCTGTTCTTTCTTTTATTGCTTTTATTTAGTATTTGTATCTGTATCTGATTCTGTAATTACATCTGTGTCTGTGTTTGCATTTGTTAGTGATTAAATTACATAAGTTTCAAAAAGATTTAGAAAATCCGAAAAACACTATTCACCCCCCTCTGGTGTTATTCCAGCCTTAAGATCCGTAATCCGCATTTCTAACATTTGATATCAGAGCAAGGTTTTCAAAGTTTTCATAATCTGAATTTTGAAAAGTTTTAAAAATGGCTATCAACACTGGTATCGTTAAAACTATCACTAGTTCATTTGTAGAGGGTCGGTCTACTGCCAAACCACCACTTTTTAATGGCAGTAACTATGCATATTGGGCATGTAGAATGAAAATATATTTACAGTCAATAGGATTAGACACTCAGAATATCACACAAACTGAATATTCTAAACCCACAACTAGTTTTGCATAGTGGGCTGCCGAGCAAAAGACTATTGCACAAAATAATTCCAAAGGCATGAATATTTTATTTTGTTCTCTTGATAGGACTGAATTTAATAGACTATCTGTTTGTAAGTCTGCACATGATATCTGGAAAACTTTGCAAGTTACTCATGAAGGAACAAGCAAAGTTAAACAGACCAAAATATTCATACTCACAAATCGGTTTCAATTATTTAAAATGAATTCTAATGCGTCCATTTCAGATATGTATAGTAGATTTCAGGATATTGTGCATTCTCTAATATCATTGGGAAAAAGTTTTTCCGAAGAAGATCAAGTCAGAAAAATACTAAATTTTCTTACTCGGAAATGGGACCAGAAATCTCTTGCAATCGAAGAAGCAAATGATATCAGTACTTTAAAGATTGAAGAATTGATCAGAAATCAAATGTCGTTTGAAGTACAAATGCAAGAGAGAAGAGATAGCAAGGCATTAGAAAAGAAGTCAATTGCGTTCAATGCATTAATAGATGGATCAGACTTGGAAAGCGATGATGATAAAGAAATAGCTTTCATGACAAGGAACTTTCGAAAGTTTCTAAAATACAGAAAGATGAACAATTTCAAAAAGAATGATCACAGAAACTCTGGAAATCATATTGAAGTACCAATTCACGTCAAATGTTTCAACTGTGACGAAACAGGCCATCTGAAAAGAAATTGTGTGCATCCTAATAAGCAACAGCTTCCTGCAAACAATGATTATACAAAGAAAAGTAAAAGAGCATGTACCGCTACACTAGACGACCCGAACTCAGACTCATCCTCAAGCAATGATGACCAGAAGACGGAAAATTCAAATATGTGCTTTACGGCTATTCATGATTCCGTTGATCTCGGAGATACAAATCTATAAAAAGGTACGCGTTTACAATATATCGATTGAAATTGTTTTGCTTAAATTGTTTGACTGTTTGATTGCTTTTGAAATTATGTGTTGTTCGAATTTTAAATTTTTTATTATTTTTATTTTTATTTTTTAAATATTATAATATTTTTTAGTAAAAGAGCACAATTATATTTAATAATTACTTTGGAAAATATATAGACATTAATATATATATATATATATATAAGTATTTAAGAATAGATAGGTCACATGAATACTCTGACCCATGTCGACATGGCCCTACCCATGATGTCGACATGCCTGTCAGAAATTTGAAATTCTAGTTTAAATTCAAATCTTTGAACTTCCCTCCACCTTTTCACCAACTCCAATGTTCTAGAAAGGTACCTCTTGACCAGAGAACATGACTATTGAATATCTATTTATTTCCCTTTCGTATCATATCTTTTTGCTTTCATTTCAAAATTCAACTCTCTTTACTCCTTCATACCTTCTACTCTCTTCAAAAATGCTTCTTCAAGCACTCATCCACAATGAGGCTGTCAAAAACCATTAAAGAGTATCTCTATAATGATCCGGAAGCAATCAAGGCTTATATAAGTTATGCTAATTACGAAAAAGTTCATACGGAAAAGTTTGATATCTTTAGCAATTTCTCTACATATGAAATCGATACTCTTCTTGAAGAGAACCATATTCTTAGTCTTTTTGACAATTTTGAAAATGATTTTGTTTGTTATCCAAATCTCGTTAAAATGTTTTATGCGAATTTGAATCGCGGTTTCCATGAAGGAAATGGAAATGAAATTTGAAGTAGCGTTAAAGGCATTAAAATTGTTTTGAATTGTGAAATTTTGGGCAACATTCTCAACTGCAAGAATTCGGGAATGGATCTTTCTGCTTTTAATATTGATTAACATGATCGTGAGACATATCATCGCATTTTTGAAGGAGATGACAACTTTAAATTTAAAAATCGTAACTTTCATCCAAAAGCACCTATTGTCAATTTTCTTTTGCAATATACTATTACTCCTAGATCGGGAAATTTCAATAACCCGACTCTAAAAGTTTGTAAAGCTCTTTTTGCTATTTTGGTCATTATGACATTAATTGGATGCAAGTGATTATGGATGAATTTCGTCCTAAAAATTTGAAAATGGGTGAGAATACTTTGTATCATGGAATCTACCTCGCTCGGATTTTAATTATTTTGGTGTTGATTACAAAAGGGAATAATTTATTTCAAGAAAAGTGTTTAATCATGCCAATATTTCTCTTATGAAAATTCCTTTCATATTTCAACAATATGAATCTCTTGCCGAAAAGGATGAAAGGTTGGCACGTGAAGATATGGAAGAAGAAAATGAGGAAGAAGAAGAAGAAGGAGAGGAAATGGAAATGGAAATTGAAGAAGAAAATGAAGATACCTCCTTGGAAAGTATTGAATATCCTATCAATACTAACAATCCTTCCAACAAAACACTCCTCAAAAATCAAAATATCATAATGGAAAACCAAAGGATTCTCAAAAGATCCGTTAGTAAGAAAATGAATTAAATGACCACTAATATGAACAAGTTTTTTGCTAAAGTTGGTCGGAAAGTTGGCTTATCATCATCATCCTCATCCTCTAGCACAGTTTAAGAACTAGGATGTGATGTATTAGTTTATTTTGTATGAACTTGTATTGCTCTTTTATCATGTTATGAAGTATCTCATGTATTAGCTTATCTATCTATAAAAAATTATCTACCTTATATTTTTCTACCTTATCGTGTCTTCCGAATAAATGTTGGTATAGTATATAAGTTTATATATATACATACTTATTCACAAAACAAAGAAAACACATAGATTAAAATACCCATGTCGACATACCCCAACCCCCTATGTCGACATATAACTGTCTGCTTTGGTTATTTTTAAAAATTTTGAAATTAAAATAACTAACTCATGTCTATTCATTTTAAACGAATTTCTGCCTATTTAAACACTTGTTTCTTCCTAAAATTTGTAATCTCTTCATTTCTACTAATCTCCATTTGCATCTTCTAACTACTTATCAAAAATGGCTTCCTCTTCTCAAACTCTAGTGATAATCTTGAAGAAACTCTCAATTCATTCAAGAATATACTTACTTTTATTCTCCGCAATCAAAGGCACTTAGAACTAAGTCAAATGCAGATGATAAAAGAACAAGAGAAGCATTTCGATGCCCTCCGTTGGATGATTTCTGCCCTAAACAAAGATGATCTCGATGCAAATCCTGAATGAACTTTGATTCAGGATAATGAAGATTCGAAAGATATTAAAAAGGATACTATCTTTGGAGAAGAAGGATGGGTTGAAGTTTCTAGAAATATTTGATCTCCTTATAATTTGAATTGCTTGAATTGTTTGATTTAATTTGATTTTCTTTGTTTTGGTTTGAATGATATGTATAACATTACATGAAACATAGTATATATTGGATGTAAAATTTCATATTTATCACGTATTTAACTCATGTTATTTTATATATACTCTATCATAATTTGTCACAGGTACTCCAGTATAAGATTAAGGCGGAGTTATATTAGTTTAGGTTTAGTTTTTGTTGATGACAAAGGGGGAGAAATATAAAATAGAATAGTTAGAGTAGTTAGGCTTAGGTTAAGGGAGAGTTATTAGTTTTAAGGGGAGTTATTGTGAAGGAAAAGTATATTTTATAAACATAGGTTGTCATTATCAAAAAGGGAGAGATTGTTAGTCCTTGAGATAATGGTTTTGATGACAACAACCTTAGGACTTGTTATGAAATATAAATACTAACATTATAGTTTAGATATATATGTATATGCAGGATTTAACCATGCAGGTACGAAGAATGAAGATTATACAGTATAAAGATTCAAGATTGAAGATATCAAGATTGAAGACTCATGAGTATCAAGATATCAAGAGTTTAAGATTTCAAAGTACAAGATAAGTATTGAGTCTAGAATTATGTTAAAACTTCTTGAAAGCACTTACATCTTTATTCAAAATTTATTTGTGGAATGGAATCCACTTCGAGCCTATTAAAGGGATGTAACTAGGGCTGTCAATGGGTACCCAAAAAATCTAGCATCCGTCCGAATCCATATCCGAAAATATAAAAAATATCTGTTATCCGAAAAGCGAATACGGGTATCCGATATCCGAAAAATATCTGTCCGATTAACTGATGCATATATATATATATATATAATTAAAATTATATTTAATTAATATATGATTTTTCAACTATATCCTAACCATTGGATGTTACTGCGATATGGTTTGTTGCTCATTTTTAGTGAAAACGGACAGTTTTAGTATTTAATTTTTGAATATTTTTGGATTCACAAACGGATATTGGTATAAAACAATGTTTTATCATCATATTTTTTATTCCTTGTTTTTTTATGAACATTATCATAAAAACTGTTTTATGTTGACCCAAAACTTTTCATTTATACTTTTAAATTATTGATTATGGACGGAGCGGATAAATATTTGATATCCGTCCGTATCCGAAAGTTAAACGGATACAGAAATCTGATATCCGAAAATTAGGCGGATACAGATATCTGATATCCGAAAATGATTTCAGATACGGATATGGATATGGCACTATCCGTATCTGAAAGCATCCGTTGACAGCCCTAGATGGAACCCACGACAATATCTAGTGGTACATATAGTGGTCCTATTTTGATATCCACTAATTTTACGAAAATGCTTTTCAAAAATATATCTGTTATTTTAAATGTTTTCAAAACCTTCTTTTCAAAAAGACATCTCTCTTGTTTAAAGTATTTTAGCCCTAAAATTATTTTATCAATTTTAATATTTTGATTTCAAAATTGTCCTTGTTTTAAACTATCTCTTGTTTTAAATATTTAGCTTTTAAATATTTATATCCTTAGATTTTAAATCACTTTATAGATTAAGATTATATATATTAAAAATTACTTTTATATGTTTAAACTATATTCAAATATATTTACAAAGTTTAGTTATTGTTTTTGACAAATTATAGAAACCAATTTAAATAAGAAAATAAAAATCACCATTTTTGCCTAGAGCATGTCGACATACTCCTACCATCCATGTCAACATGATGTCCATTAAAATTCAAAATTCAAATTTTTCAAAAGAAGTGTCCATTCGTCGCATCCTTTCACGAATAGATATGGTTGTTAATCTTCTATAAATACCAGTAGTTCTCAACGAATTTTTAATTAGATTTCACTTGTTTTCTCTCCTCTTCATCTTCCGCATTTATTCTAAAGAATCTCAAACTGTGCTCTGCCGAAATACCAAGTGAATCAAACTTAATTATCTCTTGTTTGATTCTCTTCCACTCTCTCCATAGATCTCAGTGCTATTCAGAGTTATAGGATCATTTGTAAATCAAACTGTTGAGTAAAAGGTGCGGTTGAGCCTTGAAATCAATTGGGTGTGACTGTAGCCCCGGAAATCAATTACGCGATCTTGTAGCTTGGTTAAATCAAGAGAGTTTAACCCGGACTCGAATATAGGAGGGTGTACCTCGTAGCATTGAAACCGAGGGTGTAATCAGAGAGATTATTTTGAAAAGAAATCCGTACAATTGTGCGGGACTGGATGTATGGTAACTCCGAACCAGTATAAAATTCTGGTATGTTCTTTCCTTTACTGTTTTTATTTAATATTTGCATCTGTGTCTGATTCTGTGATTATATCTATGTCTGTGAATTTCATTTGTTAGTGATTAAATTACATAAGTTTCAAAAAGATTTAGAAAATCCATAAAACACTATTCAACCTCTCCCCTCTAGTGTTATTCCAGCCTTAAGATTCGTAATTCGCATTTCTAACAAAATACCCATTCATAAAACTGTATAGCTGATGTTTGCCTGCATGTTTTGCGATCATATCAGATAGTCAGTCTTCCTACTCAATCACCAAAGACATGCAAATTTTCAAACATATTATATCTATAATCAAATCATATTATTACCACGATTCAACAAAATCAAAACCCGAGTTCAAGCATTTAAGCGAACATTAATAAATATTTTATTTTTGAGAAATTAAATTTAACAAAATATCAAAGTAAATATGACATAATGTGAAATTTAGCTTTAATGATTTTTTTTGGAAAAGTGTAAAAATCCTAAAAAATAAAGTAGATTAGTTATCTATGTTAAATTCAAAATCTTGAGTGAAAATAAAAATTATGTTGTACTATATGTTTGAATTTTTTAGAAAAATTTCAAGTAAAAATCTGAAAAGAGGAACTAAATGAATGATAGAGGAAGATTTAACTATGAAGCTAAAGGGTAGAATGGTAATAAATGGGGGGTTAGTAGACATTAGTGGGGTTTATCTTTTTAATTGAATTATGCGAGGGTGTAGAGCAATAACTGGGGTGTTAATAGCCGTAGCCAAAATACATAATACCGATATGAAAATCTAGAAAAATGTATAAGTTCGATTCTGATGTACAGCTTAAAAACATACAACCCAAAATATAATGTTGCCTTGTTTCATATCATTACTATTAATGAAATGACTTCCAAAACATACGACCTAAAACACGTTCTAATGTGTTTAAAGAAAAAAAAAATACAACCAAAGATAAATTCGCAAACGAAGCAAATCATTAAAATACAAGTTTCCAATAAATAATAATGAAAGACAACCCGTAATCTTGTTAGTTTGATACCTAATTTCGAGTTGAAGATGATGTAGCCATGAAAAACCCTAGATTTGAGCTCGTTCGGTGAAGAGAAAACAAATGTCATTCGGTGTTGACGGAGGAGATGCTAATTTGGTTCGATGAAGAGGGAATAATGTTTTTCATTCGGTGGAAGTTTATTTTTTCGCTCCATGATGTCGAATGAAATGTTGACGAGGTTAGAGGAAGTAGTCACGGTGCTTGGAAGGATTTGAAGCGGTGATCTGCCGATCGAAATTTTTTTGTTCGGTATTTTGACGCCGGTCTAAATTTTTCGCTCAACATTTTGTCAAACCAAACCAGATGCATGCAGAAACAAATCTCAGGGATGCTATATAGCAGCTACTCCTTCTCATTTCTTCACTCTATAAATAGTGGAGCTTCTGGACAACAGTGGCAACCATTCTAGAGAGCTAAAACTCTGCAGAATTTTTGTCTGTATTGTTAATTCTTCTTATATATAGCCTCTAAAAGTGAATCAATCTTGTAACTCTAATCTTTTAGTGATTAATAAAATTTTCTCTCCCCAAGTGGACGTACACTGCCTCGCGGTAGTGGAACCACTATAAATACTGGTGTTATTTATTTTTCTGCATTGCATAGATCTGTGGCTGTCTGTTTTTGTGTTTATCTATGTTTGTTCCGTCTCACTACAATCACGATTCAGTTCATTGTTTTTCCGCTGCGTTGGGTTTTTTATTCCCTTAGACTGGTCATCTGAAGGAATTTTCTCCAACAGTCTGATATCGGAGCTGCAAGGTTGATTGAGGAGTGTTAGACGCTATGATAGGAGATGAAGCGACTTCAGTTGTTACAAGATCCTATAGTAGAGTAATGTATATCGCATCAGGATCATAGTTGGCAATTGAGAAATGGGATGAGGATAAAGACTTTGAGAAGTGACAATGGTTGATAAAGATTGTTATAATGAGGAATGAAGTCCATCCAATAGTGTTTACACCTGAGAAGTTGACGGCCGACATCTCAATCGCGGAAAGAAATGAGATGGAGAAATGGGAGTTTACTACTTTACAGCTATCTATGGAAGAGAATATCACCTTAGAGATTAGCAATGAGACCATTGCTAGGGGCATATGGACCAAGCTAGAAAATTTCTACTTAAAAAAATCTCTGACTAACCGTCTGATATTGCTGAAGACATTTTTCACCATGCGGATGAGAGAAGGTACTTCAGTGAAGGAACATCTTAATTTCTTTGATGATCTCATAATGAAGATGAAGAATGTTGACTTGAAGATGGATGAGGAGCAAATGACAATGATTTTTTTGTGTTCTCTTCCGGAGCATTACACAGGTTTTGCTAATAGTCTTATCTTTGCTAGAGACACATTAACAGTGGAAGATGTGAAGTTAGGTCTTCTATCTGAGGGCTTGAGAGATCAGATGAAGGAGATATGTGAAGGAAGTAAAGGTGGAAATAGTAGTCATGATCCGTTTGTTGAAAGAGGTAGAGAAGATAAGAACAATTGGCACTCTAGAGGGCGTTCCAAGTCCAGGAAGCTCGATAATGGAAGAAGAGGATAGTCTAAGGACATGAAGCGCTTTATCTGCAAGAAACATGATCAATGGAAATAGGATTGTCCGGATTTGAAGAAGGAAGAAGACAGATCTTCATCATTGCGGTGGAGAAGTCTGTATCTGACGATGTGTTGTCTGCAGCAGTGTCGGATGCCTCAAACCATTGGATGCTGGACTTGAGGGCGCCTTTCCATATGATGCCTAATAAGGAGCCCCCGGGCGGAGGAAGGAAAAGCTAACAACAAGAAAATGATTACTTCGGTTATTTCATTGGACAAGAGGGAAGCTATATTCTTATGGGTAATGATGCTAGCTGTAAAGCAATGGGTGAAGGTACAGTGAGGATCAGGATGTTTGATGGAGTGATACGCACTTTGACAAGTGTCCGGTATGTTTCAAGTCTTCGGAAGTCCTTAATTTCTTTAAGATAATTGGCATCGTTGGGATGCAGGGTAATTACCGAGAAGGATAGTCTGAAGGTTTTGAGAGGTGCGCTAGTTCTTATAAGATGAGATGTGTTCTGAAATCTATATTTGCTAAAAGGAACCATAGTTCTTGGAGAGTCGTGTGTTGAAGTAGATAATTCTTGTGCTTTGGATGCCACAAAGCCATGGCATCTCGGGTTGGGTCATGTTTCAAAGAAGGGCTTAGAGTTACTTCGGAGACAGAAGATGATCAAAGGAGAAAAGTTCGACACGATGGATTTTTTCTAGGAGTGTGTGTTAGGCAAGCAAACTCAAGTATCTTTTGTAGTTGAACTCCATAGATCGATGCGAGTACTTGAGTACGTGCATACAGATGTTTGGGGGCCGGTTGCTACTCATTCTCTTAGAGGAGCAAAGTATTTTATTTCTTTTATTGATGACTTTTCTTGAAAAGTGTGGGTGTATGTGATGAAGGTCAAATCAGATGGTTTTGAGAAGTTTAAAGACTGGAAAGCGCTTGTTGAGAACCAATCTGGTTCTAGGTTGAAGGTGTTGAGATATGATAATGGCGGTGAATTTGTCTCTAGAGAGTTCCTCAACTTTTGTAGACAGCATGGCATTCAGAGACATTTCACTGCACCCGAAGATCCACAATCCAATGGGGTTAGAGAAAGAATGAACAGGACTCTATTAGAAAAGGCTCGTTGCTTGAGATTGACGGTGGGTTTGTCTAGAGGCTTTTGGGCTGAGGCGTTATCAACTGCGGCGCATATCATAAATCGAATTCCGGACTCATACATAGATGGGAAGCTTCCAGAGGAAAAGTGAAGAGGTAAAGCAGTGTATCTTGATTACTTTCGAATTTTTGGTTGTCATATGTACGTTCACCATACAGGTGATGACAAGTTAGGGGCTAGAGCAAATGAGTGTATACTAATGGGATACACTGATGGTATCAAAGGGTATTAAATTTGGAACCCTGTTGACTGGAAGATTTTTTTTTCCAGACATGTTACTTTTGATGAGTCTGCTATGTTCAATCCGAAGAAGAATCTACCTACCACATCGGAAGATTCTGATAAGCCTAAGAAGATGGAAGAAGTTTTTATGTTCCAGCCAAATAGTAGAGTTGTTGTTGATGCTGTCGAGGAAAACGCGGTTGATGAAACATCATAGGATAGTCTACAGGTGCCTTCTAGTAGTGTTGGTGATGTGCATGAATCTAGATGAAGCTCAGTTCAAGGTGGAGCTGAAAGGAGTTTAGGCGAAGCAGTACCTATCTGGGTCATTCGTAGGACTATTAGGCCGTCCAAAAGGTATGGTGATTGGCAGTTTGCGAACCTTATCCTTGGTGATCAATTTAACTATGCCTTACATGTGGTTCTTGAGGAACCGCTTGACATTGATGAAGCTTTGAATTCATGTGACGGTTTGAAGTGGATGTGTGTTATGGAAGAGAAGCTAGAGTCTTTGAAGAAGAACAAGACTTGAGATTTGGCACCACCTCCTCAAGGAAGCGAGCCATAGGTTGTAAATGGGTGTTCAAGGCAAAGGATGATGGAAGATACAATGCTAAACTAGTTGTTAGAGGGTTTTCACAAATAAATGGATTGGAGTATTTTCTCCAGTAGCGAGGCACACGTTCATCCGTATTTTGCTTGCTATCGTCGCAGCTCGTGACTTGGAGCTGGAGCAACTGGACGTGAAAACCGCTTTCTTGCACGGAGACTTGGATGAGACTATCTGCATGAAGCAGCTAAAAACATTTGTTGATGGGAATGAAAATTGGCTTTGCAAATTGAAGAAGTCATTTTATGGACTTAACCAATCGTCTAGACAATGGTACAAGAGGTTTGACTCTTTTATGCTTTCACTTGGTTTTGATCGTAGTATCAAAGATGTTTGTGTGTACTTCAAGCACTTAAAGAATGGTAGATGGATGTACCTACTCTTGTACGTGGATGATATGTTGATTGCTTCCCATGATAGGCTAAAATCGATAGTTTGAAGCTAGAGTTAAAAGCGGAATTCGAAATTAAGGACCTTGGAGGAGCAAAGAAAATTTTGGGTATGAAAATCCAAAGGGATAGAAAGATAGGACTTTTGAGCATCACTTAAAGGAGTACATTCGAAAGGTGCTTTCTCGGTTTAGCATGAAAGGGGAAAAAGGCAATCAACACACCCATTCCTTTGCACATACAGCTTTCTAGTAAAGACTCTCTGATCTCAAAAAATGACAAGGCTTATATGATGAATGTTCCATATGCAAGTGCAATTGACAGCTTAATGTATGTCATGGTCTGCACTGGGCCTGACATTGCACAGGCAGTTGAATTGGTGAGTAGATTCATGGCGAATTCAAGAAAAAAACATTGGGAAGTAGTGAAGTGTATCTTCAGATACCTTAGAGAAACTCCAAACCATGGACTTGTCTTTGGCGGCAGAGATAGAGATTTCAGCTTGGTTGGATTTTGCGATTTCGACTATGCCGGTGATAGAAATCGAAGGAAGTCAATCTCCGGATATGTGTTTACCGTTGCAGGGACAGCGATCAGTTGGAGAGCGAGGTTGGAGATGATTGTGGCTTTGTCTACTACAGAGGCAAAGCTCATAATTGCGGTTGAAGCAGCTAAGGATGTGCTTTATTTGAGGCGACTGTTGTGTGATTGTGGCTTCGTATATGAAGGCGTGGATGTGTACTGTGACAGTCAGAGTGCAATCCACTTAGCTGAAAATCTAGCATTTGGCTCAAGGACGAAGCACATTAAGGTGAGAGAGTCATTCCTTGTCTCGATGAGTGAAGAGAAACTAGTTCGTCTTCAAAAAGTTTACACAAAGAAGAATGCAGCGGACATCTTTACCAAGTCGTTGTCTGTTGCTAAGTTCGAGAATTGCTCGGACTTCATTCGCTTAGTGAAGTGCTAGGTGCCACAGAGTGGCACGGTAGTAGAGTTGAGATGGTTCATGGAGATGTTTGTTTTCATGGTGGAGATTGATATGTTCTACATGGACTAGGTAATTCGAGCACTTTATTGACGGGCATTGGCCTTGTCGGAGTTCGTTGACAAAGTGTAATAGGTGATGACATTGTCGAATCTCATTGGGTAAATATCCATTGCTTGAACCATGAAAGTGTAGATGGAACTGGAGGGCTTATTTGGAAATCTGGTATCAAGGTGGAGATTGTTAGTTTGATACCTGATTTCGAGTTAAAGAAGATGTAACCATGAAAAACCCTAAATCTGAGCTCGTTCGGTGAAGAGAGAACAAATATCGTTCGGTGTTGATGGGGGAGATGCTAATTTGATTCAGTGAAGAGGGAATTATGTTTTTCATTCAGTGGAAGTTTATTTTGCCACTCCATGATGCCAAAACGAAATGTTGACGAGGTTAGAGGAAGAAGTCGCAGTGCATGGGAGGATTTGGAGTGGTGATTTGCCAAACTCGTTCGGTGATTTGCTGAATGAGATATTTCATTCAGTGTTTTGCTGAACGAAATTTTTCGTTCGGTATTTTGATGCCGGTCCAAATTTTTCGCTTAGTGTTTTGCCGAACCAAACTACAGGGCTGCTATATAGCAGCTACCCCTCCTCATTTCTTCACTCTATAAATAGTGGAGCTTTTGTACAACAATGGCAGCCATCCTAGAGAGCTGAAACTCTACAGAATTTTTGTCTTTATGTTAATTTTTCTTATGTATAGCCTCTAAAAGTGAATCAATCTTGTGACTCTATTCTTTTAGTGATTAATAAAATCTTCTCTCCTCAAGTGGACGTACACTGCCTCGCGGTAATGGAACCACTATAAATGCTGGTGTTATTTGTTTGTTTACATTGCATAGATCTGTGACTGTCTGTTCTGATGTTTATCTCTGTTTGTTCCGTCTCACTACAATCATGATCTAGTTCGTTGTGTTTCCGCTATGTTGGGTTTTTTTATTCTCTTAGACCGATCGTCTGAAGGGATTTTTCCCAATAAATCTTTGGGCTAGACAACATACAACAGGCCCCATCCTTTTAAGGAGATGGTGATGACTTTCTAACATGGCAGAATCAGATGTTATTTTATCTCACCACACTCAAGTCTACAACGGTATCTCGAGGAGGAGGAACTGATTCCTGCACCAGGCAAAAAATCAGATGCTGATACCTGCAAGCATTCCGATTTTCTGTGCAGAAACTATATTCTAGATTGTCTCGACAAGGTGCTATACAAAGTATATCAGCCTCTAAAGAAAGCTAAAGCACTCTGAAATTCACTTCCACAAAGTACAAGACGTAGAATATCAGTCTTACGAAATTCATTGTAGACAAATTCATGGACTACAAGATGGTTGACTCCAAACCGGTGACTGCTCAACATCATGAACTGCAAATCATCATTCATGAACTCGAAGCGGAAGGTCATAAGGTTGGAGAATCGTTTTTGGTTGAAACCATCATGGAAAAACTGTCGCCGTCATAGAGAGATTACCGCAACTATCTAAAGCATAAGAAGAAGGAAATCTCTTTACAGGATCTCATAGTCCGACTAAAAGTTGAGGCAGATAACGGTGAAGTTACAAACCAAGCGAGGAGGTATTTGTGGCTGAAGGTTCAAAGACAAAAAATAAAAAGAAAATGTTCAAAAGAAAAGGAAAGCTCCAGACAACAAACCAAAAGACAATAAACAAACCAAAAAGTTTAATGACAAGTGTTGGGTTTGTGAAAAAGTTGGATGTGCCGCTAAAAATTGCAGACACAAAAAGGAACGCAACAAAGAGGCAAATATAGTAGACAACATGGAAGTAGACGAGTCCAACTTCTCGGCAATTGTATCTCAATGCAATTTGATTCAGAATCCTAACCAATGGTGGGTAGACACAGATGCTACTTGTCATGTATGCTCTGACAAATCCATGTTTTCTATATATCAGAAATTTGGTCACGAAGAAAAGCTCTACATGGGTAATTCTGCAGTATTCATGATCGAAGGAAGTGGCACAGTGATCCTCAAGTTTACTTCTGAAAAAACTATCAAGTTGAATGACGTGCTCCACGTTCCAGACATACACAAGAATCTCATTTCCGGTGCAGTACTATCGAATGAATGATTCAAAATGATGTTTGAGTCAGACAAGATGGTTCTGTCCAAAGCTGGAATGTATATCGGCAGAGGATATTTATGTGGCCTGTTTAAGGAAAATGTAGCCGTTCTCGGCAATAAAACTATGTACTCTGATTGTGCTATTAATAAAATTGAAGTTTCTTACTTGCTTGAGCACGAAATTTTACTATGGCAGATAGATTTAGACACATAAATTTTCGAAAAATGAAAACATTATCAAACTAGGGATTATTTTCGAAATTCCAAGTAGATAAGAATTACAAATGTGAGACATGTGTAGAAGCAAAAATGGTTAAAAAAATCATTTCAATCTGTTGATAGAAGCACCGAACCACTAGGTTTGGTTCATATAGATTTATGTGATTTTAAATCGTTACCTATAAGAGGTGGGGAAAAGTACTTTATTACGTTTATTGACGATTATATGTGATATTGCTATGTATATATTTTAAATAGAAAAGATGAAGCAATTACATCATTTATAAAGTACAAGGATGAGGTATAAAATCAGTTAAATAAAAAGATAAAGATATTGAGTTCTGGTTGAGGTAGAGAATATGAATCAGCATTTGAACAGTCCTGTGCCGAAAATGATATATTTCATCAAATAACAGCTCCATGTTCACCACAACAAAATGGTGTAGCCGAGAGGAAGAACAAAACGTTAAAAGACATGATTAATGTCATGCTTTTTATCTCTGGTCTACTGACGAACTTGTGGGGGGAAGCCTTAAATATGACTAATCACATATTAAACAAAGTCCCTCACAATACAACAGGAACAATTCCATATGATATTTAGAAAAGACACAAACCAAGCTTTAAATACGTCAAAGTGTGGGGGTTCTTGGCAAAAGTTCCATTTTCGCCTCCCAAGAGAGTCAAACTTGGACCAAAAACAGTATATTGTTACTATATAGGGCTAGCCCAAAATAGTAGTGCCTACAGATTTTGGATATTCAAGTCTGATATAGCTAATATTCATGTAAGTACAACCATGGAATCTAGATATGCCTCGTTCTTTGAAGACGTGTTTTCGCACAAAAGGAATGAAGGGAATAATGTCCCTAAAAGGGCAAGAGAAGAATCAAGCAATTCACATGAAGATGAAACTCATCATAAGAATGAGGAAGTTGAACCAAGAAGAAGCATAAGGGTTAGGACTTCCAGGACATTTGGTTCGGACTTTTTCACATATGTGTTAGAACACGAACCTCAAACGTACAAGGAAGCAATGTCATCTTTTGAATCTTCATGTTGGAAAGAAGCAATCCAAAGTGAGATTGATTCAATTCTATTAATAAAACTTGAAAAATTGTTGATATTCCACCTGGAATAAAACCTATTAGCTGTAAATGGATTTTCAAGAAGAAAATGAAAGCAGATGGCTCTATCGAAAAGTATAAAGCCAGATTAGTAGTCAAAGGATATCGTCAAAAAAAAGAGTAGACTTCTTTGATACATATTCGTCGGTAACACGAATAACCTCTATAAGAATGCTAATAGCAATTGCATCGATCTATAATCTAGAAATTCATCAAATGGATGTAAATACAACATTCTTAAATGGAGATCTCGATGAGGAGATCTACATGGAACAACCTGAATGTTTTGTTTTCAAATGAAATGAAAACAAAGTCTGTAGATTAGTAAAATCATTATACAGACTAAAACAAGCTCCAAAACAATGGCATGTAAAATTTGATAGTATCATGATGAGAAATGGTTTTCGTATAAATGAATGTGATAAGTATGTTTATCATAAACAAATTGGACAATCATATGTGATGATTTGTTTATATGTAGACGATATGTTAATATTTGGTTAAAATACTCAAGTAATAGAGACTACAAAGAAGATGTTAATTAGCAATTTCGATATGAAAGACTTAGGAGTTGCAGACGTTATTTTGGGAATCAAAATAATAAGAACACCGAATGGAATTGAATTATCACAGTCACACTATGTAGACAAAGTGATGGAAAATTTTCAATATTTTAGAATTAAAGGAATAAGAACACCTTTTAATCCATCAGAAGTACTGCATAAAAACACTAATGAGAGTGTAATGAAACTGGAATACTCTCGTGTAATAGGATGTCTCATGTATCTCATGAATTGCACAAGACCAGATACAGCTTATGCAGTAAGTCGACTGAGCAGGTATATAAGCAATTCAAGAAAGGAACACTGAAAAGCACCAATGAGAGTGCTTGGATATTTAAAAAATACCACAAATTATTCCTTATATTATGAAAAATATCCTGCCGTCTTAGATGGATATAGTGATGCAAACTGGATTCCTGATTCAGAGGAATCAAAATCAACAAGTGTTTATGTCTTTATCTTAGCGGGGGAGCAGTGTCATGAAAATCAACTAAACAAATATGCATAGCTCAGTCCACTATGGAATCAGAGTTCATCGCTTTAAATAAAGCAGGCGAAAGCAGAATAGCTTCGTCATTTTTTAGAAGATATTCCATTTTGGCCTAAACCTATACCGGCCATATGCATACACTGTGATAACCAAGTTGCGCTAAACAGAACGCACAACTTTGTGTATAATGGAAAGTCAGGACACATTCGTCGACGTCATAACACAGTTAGACGGTTACTCTCAAATGGAACTATTTCCATAGATTATGTGAGAACAAATGATAACCTTGCGGATCCATTTACTAAAGGTTTATCAAGAGAGAAAATTGACTGCGCATCGAGGGGAATGGGTTTAAATACCTAAACCACTTAGAGTTATCTTATACGAAAATATATCCTAGCGACTGGAGATCCCACGGACTAGGATCAATAGGCATACCAATTCTGAGTAACTCAAAACATAATGCATTTGCTTGGACATAGTCCAACTCCATTCCTATGGTGCATAATATAAATGCATGTCTATAGAAGTATTTGAAGGTTAAAACTATATTTTTTTAATGATGACCATATCTTGAATATTACAAGTGGGGTATATGTAGGATATTCTTAATGGTTACGATCACCTATTTAAGTGTGAGCTGGGTCGGCTCTATGAGAATATTAAAGGCTTATATTTTCTATAAACACTCATAGAATCAAAAATTGTTTAGAACCAAAATGAACATAAGCAAGAGACTGGATAAGAAGGGAATCAATGCTTCGTAAAGCTTATTGTCTGGATATACAATAAAGCCCGACGGTTCAAGATGAAATAATTCACCGATTAGCCAAGTAGATCAGATAAGTTTTAACTAAGGAAAGTTCAAAATGAACTATCTACTTATGCACGATAAAGCATTATTCCATATGTATTCTGTGATACATTGATTTATGTGGAGGAAAAGTATACTATCATTTATGTGGGGGATTGTTGGAATTCCTAATGTAAGTGCAAATGAAATACACTTGTCCCACATCGCCAAAACTAAAAAAATAAAGCTAAGTACATAAATAGCTTTCTCATGAGAAGGTTGGGGACTTGAGGCTTCCAAATATGCGCTTTGTTGTGAGAAGGGAAGTCATGCTTCACTACACGCGCACGCCGCCGCCATCCGTCTGATCTAACCCGGCTTGGGTTTGGGTTTAGGTTTGGGTCTAATATGATCCTATTTTTATTTAAAACTGGGCCGGGTTTTTTAAAACAATATCAAGCTATGCAAACGGGTGCAGATCTGTTGTGAGGATACGGACACGGTTTTTAACTGAGGAGGTGCGACTTTCGAAGCGTGCGTGGATTTTTTGACGAATAGATGCATCCATTAGCAGATGGAAGCGGGTGCAACCCGTTAGACACGAGCGGGTGCGAACGCGGAACCAGTAGCGAATGGGTGCGACCTGTTAACGAACAACAGCAATGAAAGGCAACGGGTGCAACCCGTCAGGCGGACGCGACTGTTCAAAGGGGTGCAGACGAAAATATAAATAAGGGGAATGCTGATAACATTCTCAATCGAATTAAATTTGGGTTTTTTCTTCTGATTCTCTCTCCTACTGCTATCTTAATTATCAATCACAGAGTGACATACTGACCACAATCTCGAGCAGCTTACGTCTGTTGTATCTTGAAAGGATTTTGAAATAAAATTCTTAAGGAAATTGTTGCGACAAGCCTCGGACGTTATCCGAATTTCAAAGTAGTGAAAATCTGATTTATAAACTTGTGAGATGAGTTTATAATTGTTTATTCTCTGTTTTGGTATACTATACGTATAACAATACATGCCTTTCTTCAAACTAGCAAAATAACAAGACTTTTGCAGCTGGAATAATATACATTACACCATAAACCACCAGCATCATCATGTCTCCAGCCCTTTATGTTAATGAAAGACAGAAGGAGAAACAATGAGTAATAAGAAGAAGCAGTCTAACACGAGAAGTGGTCTGGCAAAAAAGGTAAATGTCTTAGGCATATGTTTCCTTCACCAATAATAGTGATGTTTATTGCCTGCAATAGGTTTGCTAAAATTGAAGAATTTTAAGGTAATTATTAGGGATCGGAATCTGAGAAGAAAGACTTAAAAGGACCTATACACACAATTTATAGAAAACATGAACAGATTCATTCGACAGTTTACTGATTTCAACGAAATCATTTTCTGTGCATTTTAACAACTGAAAATCTTTATTTTTCATGTTTGACAAGTTTTCCTATTCAATGCTTTGCATTCCCCTTAAGCTTGAATCACAACGGTTGATGGATATAACTGAGAGACAATAGCTGTCAATATGCTATATTTGAAAAAAATGAATAGAATTTTTTTTAATTTAGGGTGTTGAACATATAAATCTTTTTGTATTAAACCATGCATCTATTATTTAAGCACTTTCAATGTAGTGCATTGTAACAAAAAAACATTAATGTGCAACCTCCAATAGTATAAAAAGGTGAAACCCAGTGCACAAGGCTCCTGCACGATAGCGAGTTTTGGAAAAAGTCGATAATGTACGCAGTCTTTCTCTCTCGTTGCGAAGACACTATTTCCAAAACTATAAACTTAAAATTATCTCCTTTTACACTAAAAGACCATCATTGCACAATGGCACATGCATTCTCCTTTTTTATTTAGAAATGATTTATATTTACATGGCCTGTGTATTGTTGAAAAATAAGTTACAGTATCCTATATTTTTTATGCATCCATCATGTAAAATGACTGATAGGTATACATTTGATATTTTTCCTTTTGAACCATCATGCTACTGACATTGATGTTTTCATATATCTTTAAGGTAGTTTCACCTTATTTCCTACCAAAAATAAAATGATGCTGCAAGCAATGAGTTCTTCAGTAAGGAAATTACTAACAACATGCTTGATTAGCAAATAAACCATTGGAATATCCAACTATCTCATGGATTTGATACGGACTTATGCATTCCTCTTATATTTAAATAAGTAACCATAATCTGCTACCACCCTTTTGCATACACAATGCATAATTGTGATTCGCTAAGTAGAAAGAAAAAAAAAACCAAGATTTTCAAACACACGGATCACTCCAACATTATATTATATAAAACACCACAAAGCTCTAATGTACAAACTCATATAATATTTGAAGTCTCTGAACACTACTAGAACTACAGTGTATTCCAACGCCCTATTTCCAACGGCATTTTCAACGGATTCCAACGGCTCGTTGGATCTTGACGTAACCGTTTGAAGCCGTTGGAAATTAGCCGTTTGCGGCCATTGGAAGCCGTTGGAAAATTTCCTGCATATTTTCCAGAGACCAATCTTCAGCTCATTCCATCCTCTTCCTTTAAAACTTTCCCCCCATTTCCACCATTCCACCACCTCCAATCTTCAGCTGTCGGCCCAAACACCATCCCAACCACCTCCAACGCCATCTAGAAGCTGCTCCTGCCTATCTCAACCCTTCTAGCTCTCCAAATCGGTAATTTTTCTAAACCTAATATTTAGGTTTTTTTTGATTTAGGGTTAATTCGGATGTTGATTGATTCCTACTTGTTAGTGTATGCATATTACATCATGTTATCCCCTAATTGCAACTATTATACCATAATGAACAAGTTATTATAACCGATTGAAAATTTTGTAATTTAGGATATTGCATTATAGTTTATGTTGATTTGGTGAGTATATTAAACGTATGTGCGTGATAGAGTTTATTGCATTTGAAAGTCGTTAGAATGGATATTGCATTTGTGCGAACACGAGTTTTGTATTTGTGCGAATACGTGAATTGATTTAGTGTGTAAATGAATTTGTAATAAATGAATTTTGTGTATAAATTTTGTGTATAAATGAATTTAGTTCTTATGTAATAAAATGGTAAAATATAAACCAATATTAATTAAACGAGTTATATATTTAAATTTAATATAAACAAATATTTAAATCCTTAGATATATTTGGCCCCGTCTGACAAGTGTTGTATATGATCGTTTTAGGGATATTCGTTTTTTCCACAAAACGGACAACTCTAATCATCTGATACATCATTTGTCGGATTTGTCCCTGTATTGGACAAGTTACAAACACTATAAAGTAATTATATTCCATCAATCATATCACTTTAAACGGTTCACAAAATTTCGACGGCATTTCCTTTACGTTCCTTGTGTACACGCATTTGTGTACGATACAAGGAACACGGGGGAAATGCTGCCGAAATTTTGTGAATCATTTAAAATGGTATGATTTACGGAATATACTATTGTGTTTATAATGGGAAGTAGGATGACCGACCATCAAAGAAGACACATAAGTGGCAATGAAACAATAGTTGCTTATTTAAAATGAAGTTTGTGAAATTAGCAGTTTGCTAGTAGGGAAACATGGTCAAAGGAAGCCGTTGGAAAATTTCTTGCAAAATATAAAATGAATGATTTATAACATTTTTACTCTATCATAGGTTTTCTAGTAGGGAAACATGGTCAATTACTTTAATGATCGGAGCTGGATGTATCAAAGAAGGGAAATTAGTGGCGCAATAAGAGAACATTTTCTAAAAGGGGTACAAGTGTTCATCGAATTTGCTATAAGTAATATTGCAAACGATGAAGAAATTCGTTGTCCATGTAGTAGATGCAAATTGTTGAACTATTTAGAACCGAATATAGCTAAGGTTCATTTGCGCCAATTCGGTTTCGTACCCAATTATTTGCTGTGGGGTCATCATGGAGAAATTGTAGCCCCTAATAATCAAGAACAGTCGGTGGAGGTCATCAGCGAAGAAGGTAGTATGAATCTCATAGAACATATGGTCGAAGATGCAGCACGATCAACGTTCCCTACCGTTGTAATTGATAATGACGATGTTAACATCGAAGAGGAACCAAATGTTGGAGCTAAAAAAATATATGATTTATTGGATCATGCTAAAAAAAACCTTTGGAATGAATGTTTAAGCGGCTCTCAATTATCGGTAACTGCAGAATACATTGCAATAAAATCAAAATACAACCTTACAGAAGCTGGATTTACGGTTGTTGTGCAAGCTGCTAAACGTCATATGCCATCCGATAATTTAATGTTCGAAAATTATTATGAAGTGAAAAAACTTATGTCATCTTTCGGTTTGCCATATCAAAAAATAGATACATGTTTAAAGGGTTGCATGTTGTATTGGAAAAAAGACATCAATCTTAGAAATTGTAAAATAGGAAAAGAAGTTCCGTACAAGCGTATGCATTATTTGCCCCTCACCCCTAGACTTCAACGATTATATGCATCATCTGTAACAGCGCATCATATGAGATGATACAGTGTGAGAACATCTCAAGAAGGTACGTTGACACACCCAGCCGATGGAGAAGCATGGAAATATTTTGACAAGAAATACCCTGATTTCGCAGCGGAGAGCCGAAATGTTAGACTAGGTTTATGTATAGACGGCTTCTCACCGTTTTCTCAGTTTGGTTCTAAATATTCATCTTGGCCTATAATAATCACACCTTACAATCTACCTCCGTGGATGTGTATGAAAACTCCATATATGTTTCTCACGATTGTCGTCCCTGGTCCTGATGATCTGACACAGGGCATTGATGTTTACTTACAACCATTAATCGAAGAGTTGAAAATATTATGGTATGAAGGAGTTGAAACATACGACGTGTCAAAAAAGAAAAATTTTCGGATGTTCGCTTCTTTGTTATGGACTATTAGCGATTTTCCTGCATATGCAATGCTTTCGGGTTGGAGTACGGCCGGTCGTTTTGCTTGTCCTTGTTGCATGGAAGAAACACGAGCATTTTCTTTGCCAAATGGAAAGAAAATTTCATGGTTTGATTGTCATCGATGTTTTCTTCATATTAATCACCCTTTTAGAAGAGACAAAAAAAACTTCATAGCTAATAGACATGAGACTCTACGACCACCAGCGGTTTGGTCAAGCGAGGATATATATGAACTTGTACAAGATTATCCAAAGATACACGAGACCGGACAACACGAAGAAATTCAAGGTAAATCGACGTTTCATAATTCGTGCAAACAAAGTATATTCTGGGAATTGCCTTATTGGAAAAATCTATTAATCCGTCATAACATTGATGTGATGCATAACGAAAAAAACGTATTTGATAATGTGTTTTATACATTTTTGAATGTGAAGGGCAAGACTAAGGACGATTTGAAATCTAGACGTGGTATAAAGCAAATATGCAATCGTCCTGAGCTTCATATGACTCCCGACAATAAAAAACCCAAAGCATGCTATGAACTAGACAGCAACGAAGTTAAAGTACTGTTACAATGGGTGGAAGGATTATGATTTCCCTATGGAATTTCCTCTAATCTTCGTAGATGTGTCGACTATAAAAATGGAAAACTGAGTGGAATGAAAAGCCATGATTGTCATGTAATGATGGAAAATTTGTTACCCATCGCTTTCAAAGAATTGTTACCGGTAAAAGTTTGGACGGTAATAACAGAACTTAGTTTATTTTACAAGGAGTTTTGTTCAACTACGTTAAAAGTTGACCGTCTACTTAAACTTGAAGAAGAAATTCCTATACTGCTCTGCAAACTGGAGAAAATATTTCCTCCGGGTTTCTTTAATGTAATGGAGCATTTACCTGTTCATTTTCCATATGAAGCACATCTTCGAGGTCCTGTGCAATATGGATGGATGTATCCATTCGAAAGGTATGTTACTATATTGAGTATGTAAATGTTGATTTAAGTATAAATATAGTAGTTAATACTTAACCCAAATATTTTTTATTAGGTACTTGAATCATTTAAAGAAAAAAGTGAGACAAAAAGCTCGAGTTGAAGGTTCTATTTGCAAATCATATATCGAAGAAGAAGCTTCTTTCTTTTTCTCTCATTATTTTAAAGACGATGTGAACTTATCATTTGTAAGTGTTCCGCGTAATGACAATCAGGCCGTTGAACAAGATTCTTCTTCTGAATCAATATTATCTATTTTTAAACAACATGGCCGACATGCTGGAAAATGTGAGGAAGTATGGCTAGATGACAAAGAATACCTGTAGCACACACATATATTCTTCTTAATTGTCCTGAAGTTGCACCATTTGTTAGGTAATTAGCACATTGCAAGTTTTGTTAAATTTAATACTACATGTGTGAATAAATAATAATGTAATATATCATGTTTGTGTTTGCAGTATTTATGATCACAAAATCCAAGCGGCGATTTAAGCAAAGATTTCAGTACTTAGTTTTCGAAATACGTTTCTGATCCCACAAATAATGTGCTCGATAAAGGACTGAAACATTTGGCGTTTGGACCGGAAAGAAAAGTTAATATGTATCCAATATTTTTTGTTAATGGATATAAATTCAACACCAAAGAATACGGTGCTGAAAAATTAACAAACAATACTGGTGTATTTGTTAAAGGTAGTGATGACCCTAATAATCATATAAATGATTTTTATGGCGTGTTAACTCAGATATTGCAGCTGACATATTTTACAAGACCCATGGAGGATGTTTATTTGTTTAGATGCAACTGGTTCAGCAATGTTTCAGGTTCTGGTATTAACGTGCATCTAAAATATAATCTTATAGAAATTAAACATACCTCGCGTTATCAAAAGTACGACCCATTTATACAAGCCAAACAAGCCCTACAAGCTTATTATGCCTCTTATACATCTCTAAAAAGGGATAAAGCAGATTGGTCTGCGGTTTTTAAAACCAAAGCAAGATTTACGTTCGATGGACAAAATGTTCCAAACGAACAAGCCTATCAAGCAGTTCTGGAGGAAAATGCTGAAATAGCAATTACAGACGATCAAACTGATTTTGGACCTTTAAATGATGAGACAAATGTATTAGTCGAAACATTTGAGAGTGTAGAGGAAAACGACATAGAGCACGAAACCGAGTCTGAATCAGAAAACGATGAGGACGACTGAGTAATATCCAGTAATTTTTAAAAGTTTCGCATTACATTGATCTCTGATTAATAATGCATTTATCCAATTTATACAATTTTAATGACAATAAGTGTATACTCACACACTCAACACATACACAACATGACACATTTGTAGCATATTGTATTACATTTTTTTAATGGTTCATCATATCATGATTATTATGAATTGTATATGTATGTATATATGGAAGGTATATATATTATGTCCGGTTCCGGTTCTAGTTCTGGGTCTCAGCGACGTGGCTCTTCACGTCATACTGGAGAGAGTAGTGGTGAGCCACCAGCTCGGCCACTTGTTTACTTGCAGCCTAAGGCTGATGAGACATAACTATCATAATTAGCAAGCATAGCATTTTAATTTTTTAATTGTACATGATATATCTACAATTTTCTAAAGTTCAATTTTATATTTAACGTAGTGGATTTGAGTTGGAGCCATCCAAAGTGGTTCTGAACATTTCGAAGCAAGCGTACATGGCTAGGATGACCGATTGCTGGCCCAAGTGGGGCAAGATCCCCGACGACGTGAGAGACGATTTGGCAAGATTTTCGGTAAGTTTATACCGCTTTACAAGATGATTAATTAAATACAAATAAATAATTAGTAATATTTTCTCATTGTACAAGGCGCCATAGATTTGCAAGAGCCTGACGTCAATTTAGTGCAGCGACACTGGAACTCCAGGATCGCGAAGAACTATAGGGAGACTATGTCGGAGATTTAAAAAGTAGGAAAGAAGCCCAAGTGGATGAGCGCGACTGTATGGGAGAAGTGGGTTGAGTGGTGGAACTCTGATGAGTTCAAGGTAAATCTACAATAAATCTCAGCAATTTTTTACTGTTTAATAAATAATTAATCATTGTAAATTTGCAGGAGGAGTCAGCTAGGAACTCCGCAAACAGGAGCAGGAATCCTGTATCACACCGTGGAGGCTCCAAATCTTTACAGCATCACCGCGAAGATTTGGTAAATTTATCTATTATCACATTTGTATATTGATCAGTTCAGTAATTAGTTATGTACAGTTAAATTATCCAAATTATCAATTGCAGGAACGAGCTTGTGGAGGCTCTGTTGGCTTAGTGGACGTGTTTGCTCACACCCACGCGTCTAGGCAAGTAGATGAGGCTGGCAATATCATATATCAGCGCGGTGATCAAGATAGGGCAACCGAGGCATATGTATGCATTTTTTAATTTCTAATACTTACACCGATAGGTTTATTAATTTCTAGCTATGCAAAATAATTACATGCTACTATTTTTCAACTGAAATTGTTTTTTTTTCATTATAGTCGAGGTTGCAGGAGGCACAGGCTTATGCGCTTCAGCAGTCTGGTCGTGATGCACTGACACAGGAGGAGCAGGATAACATTTTTACCGCTGTTATGGATCCGGCGCAACGGAGTAGGCGTTTTGGCTTCGGGAACCTAACGGTAATTAATCCTTTTACATATGTACAAAAAATCAGCGTTTAGATATATAATGTTATAATATTTTATATGCTGAGACAACCCTTTTGCTATTATTTCTATTTGCAGGCTCGACAGGCTCGACAAGCTCAAAAAGACCAAGACAAAGAAGAAATCAAGGAGCTTAGAGCTATGGTTGAGCAGTTACGGGAGGAGAATCGTCTACGAGCCATCCAGGTGGAGCAGCTGGATCAAAAGCTTGCGCAGTATTTGCAGAATTATGGTATCCTTCCTTCGTCGTCTGGTGCTTCTGGAGGCGACGAGGATCCTTGAGGAGGTATGTTTTTGAGTATTTGTGTTTGAACAATATATATATTGACTTGGAGATGTTTTGATGTTGATGGTGATGTTGTATATATTGGTACGGAGTGGGTGAGAAATATTTTGATGGTATGTACATGGTTTATCGACATTTGTTGATGGTATATTTTGTGATGTTTGATCGATTTGGTTTGTTTATATTGGTGTTTTATTGATTTATATGTGTTGTTTGTATTGATATTGATATATATGTGTGGAATTGATTGGAAATGGAATGGAAATTGAATGGATTGGAAATGGTGTGGGTGGAAGGTGCATAGGCTTGTTGTTTTACAGCAAAATAAACCCAGTATTTCCAATGGTTTCCAACGGCTTATTGCCCATTTTATTGTAACGGTTTCTAACGGATTCTAACGGCTCCAAACCGTTAACGGCCGTTGAAAATTCCGTTGGATCCGTTGGAAAACGTTGGAAGGCGTGGGATTTATTGCAACGGCTATTCCAACGGCCGCCAACGGCTAGGAGCCGTTGGAATAGCCATATTATCTTGTAGTGGAATATTGAACCGTGAAATCTTTATTTTTACTAAGTTAGACTATTGATAAACCTAATAATAAGTTTCAACAACTCAATTCACAAATAATATTGCTTGTAAAAAATCAACTACTGAATTTAAAAAGATCAACAATTTAGCAAATCAGAATATTCGTTATTCAGCTTATAAATCAACCAGCAATTCAATTTTAATCGACTAATACAAAATTAATTAAATATGCACAATTTACTCACAAGGTATATCCATGAAACAACTTGGGTTTGTGAAGGTGTTGAGAAGACATACTAGAAGAGAATGTGGCCGCACTGCAGGAGGTGACGGTGGCGGCAAACTGGTGGTGGTTCGGGAATTCAGGTTGTTGTCAAAGGTGAGGCTAATGTTGTTAAGGTGAGGCGAGCATCGTCGGAGGTGAGGCCAGGGTCATTGGAGGTCAGATGAGGGTCGTCGGAGATGAGGCGAGCGTCGTCCTAGGGAAAACGATTTAATTTTAGGGAAAGGAGGATTAACTATAGAATTTTGAGTGGGAAAGAAACACTTGGAAAGCAGGAATGAAATTGTAGGCGGGAGGTTTATTTATTATTCATTAACAATTTGTGACTAATTATTAATAGTAATTATTTATTAGTAGTCACTTAATAGTAATTATTAATTGTTAAAAATTAATTATGATACATGTTACTTCATATTCAAAATTTCATACTTACAAAAAATAACTTAAGTTGCTCCAAATTTTATACAAAATTCATCATGGTTAAATTCAACTTTTCCTTACTGCACATGAAAGTAATAATTTGCAAGTTAATGTTTGTATTATTCGAATTCTGAAAATTTGTCAACATTTTGGAATTTTCTGAAATTTTATATATTTTACAATATTTTAGATTTATTTGAAAATTTATTTTTTAAATTTATGAAAATTTAAATTTTATATTTTAACTTTATGAATATTTCAGTTTATTACTAATTATCAAATATTTAGTAATATTTATTAACTAGTAAAAATTAATAATTAAATATTATTTCTTAATTATTAATTATTAAATATGTTTATTACAAAATTCATTAGGGCTAAATTGATAAGCCTCCCCAAATTTTATGTTTTGAGAACAACATAAAGCTCCTTGCAAATTTCTTGAAAATTCACCGCAAAATAGCTTCGAAATTCTACCTTAGGTAATCTGCCTCAATTTGTAACAGAAATTAGCGTCAAAATTTATTTGTTGGATAATTGATGCAAATTGCAACGGTATAGTGTCGGATATGCTAAATCGACGGTGATAATATAAAAAGATTTGAAATAGAGAAAACTTAAAATTATCTCTTGTAAGTCACTCATTAATCCGTCATAAATTTAGCGACGGAATATTTCATCGCTACTATTTGTCACTATTTTCAGTTTTTCTTTTAGTGGTTGAATTGGTTTAGCATGTACATAATTGAATTGCTCTGCAACTGGCCTATCATTAGTCGTCTTGTAATTAAAAAATTAAATAGCCAAGAATTTCTTACTTGTTGCGTCCTCTATTAGATATTTTTCTTCAAGTGCATCTCAATCATCTTTTGGAGTCGGTTTGTTGTAGTACATACCGAACAACATATCAATCATAGCATTGCATATGTGTTGCAAATATAGTCATATTGTTCCCATTTGATCCATGCTCTTGGATACGCAATAGTTTCGTCCTTCGCCTCCTTTAGTGTTGGCATGACCAATACATATACAATTTTCCATTCCACCAATAAAAGTGTATTTTCTTCTACCGACGTAGGAAGTTAACGCCATCAAATATGTCCAATTTTGTAAAATCTGAAGTGAATTCTGTCAAACTGCGCGGTATCATTATTCAGATATCATTTAAGATTGTTGGAGTAAGTTCTGGATTTTGGGATTTGAGACAATGGCTGTATTGCTGATGCGTGTAGAGATCACTACAATGCACGTTAATGACGCTTTCGTACGACGATATCTATCATTTCTACTCGAATAAACAATCGAATGTGTGCTTAGAGTAATAGCAAACCGTCTCCCAAGATTCAATAGAGCCGAGATGTTAATCATTTTAATCGAGCACGACTGCACTATCAAAGTCGGTTCAAACTATCCTTCAGAATGACTGCAGTGAACAAGAGTTTCGAATTTCCAACCGGTACTATCACAAGCCCGATATATTATCTAAGAAAAATAAAATCAAAGTCAGAGAGAAAGAGAGAAGATGAGTTTGAAATTTTCTGAATGATTTCTAGGACCGTCTTTACATAAGAGTGAAGAGGTGTATGTTCGTCAAAAGATGCATCTGCCATTTTCCATTGTTTTGTAATTTGAATTTTTAAATTATTTTGCACTTACCCACTCCAAATAAAATTACTTCTAGACTCAAATCCGAATCGATCAGACGAAGGTGGGTGATGCAGACGTGTTAATATATATGATTACCCTCTTCAACTCAAGAAAAAGTAACCGGATATCCAACGGGCACACCTTTTCCCCCGTGCAAGGTATATTTAATTTATTCTCTTCTTTTCCCTCTAATGTAAAAACTACTCACAAATTTATTAAAATTTAGTCCAACAGCGCTGACATATTACATCATATGCATTAGCGTTAATGGTTAAAACAAAGATACGAAGAATTTTAATTTCTCAAAGACCCACATGAACTAAAGATTCACATTTTGGTTACAATGTAACATGTTTACAATCACAGCAATACAAACTAAATTGGAAAAAAGAAGAGAAAAAAGAAGTAGCATTCCCATGGAAAAGATGCAACCAAACTTGGTTACTTTTTACTGGATGATCGGATAATAGTTCCAAGCCAATCATCAGGAGCACTGTGAACCTCACCCTTCAAAGCTCTCTGACAATGAGTAGTACCAGCCTGTGCAAACAAATTACATATGTCAAAACGTCAAATTATACAGTAATCTTACCAAATTATAGGCAAATATGCTACTATCAGCAACCTTTGTGATATAAACATCAATGCCAAGTTTAGCAATCATAGCAGCCTCCAATATTTTTGCTTCCATACCCCCAGTTGTATCATGTGCAGCGACACTGATTTCAACTCCTAACATTATAGACCACTAGTTATGTTCTTTACTAAGTAATCAATGTATTACAATGCTTAACTAATTTGATTTTTGGATAAGATGCTTCGTTTTGGAATAATTGAACATATAAGCTTAATTTGCATGTAGGTTATGCATCTTCTGATGGCAATCGAATGGAAGTTGCATGGTGTGCCGCTATTTATAGTAAACAAAGGAAATTTTAATGTTTGTGCATATTTGTATATTTACATTTGTTGCAGCATTTTTGATACAAAATTGCTTCTTTAATTTTAAAGCTAATGTACTAAATTTCAATATATCTGTTACCCAATCTACAATCTGGATTAATGCTCGATGATTTGTAAAACATGAAAGACGATGGACAAAAACAAATTTATATTTAGATGTTCAATATATTGGTGTATCTTAACTGGGCTAGTCTTTATATATATATATATATATATATATATATATATATATATATATATATAATACAGTCTGTCAATACACACATTTGATACAAAATTTGAGCTAAAAAAATTATTTCTTTTAGTAAGAAATGTATAGCATTATTGTATATTCCAAATAAAACCATTGAATTTTATGTTCTAGCACATAAATCTATCAAATTTCCACATGATTTAGAATCTTTGAGCTGCATATAATGGTTGAAATTGGTGCAAAATTGAGATAGTATTTGGTTTGAAAATTGAGTTTTGTCTTTTGCGTTTTCAATGTGTACCTTAAAATACGTGGAAGAGAGGAAATAGGTGGAAAACAGTTGATTTGAAAATAGTTTTAACATATAAAATTGAAAATAATTTTTTCGTATTTTCCACCTTTTGAAAAATATCAAAATGTTTCTTCTCCCATCTCTTCTTTTCATTATTGGATTGATTTGAATGTTTCAACTCCTTCACTCTCACACGCCAATATTGAAAACACAAAACTTATTTTTAAACCAAACACCGCCGCTTTTCTAAACAATAAAAAAATGCATACTAAGATAAAAATGCAAATGCTATCCGAGTGACAAAATATGCGTTCATGTGTTATCCATAAACATAAAAATGAACAGTTGATTTTCCTAGCAACCCTGTAGAGACCATTGTAGGCATACCTTGCCCTTCCGTATTAGCCAGCACGGGATTCACAACCGACCAATCTCCTCCTTCACCTACAGCTGTTACATTTACAAGTTATTCTGTTAATATCTCCCAAATACACACACACGTTGATATCCGCATATATGATACAAAGAAAAAATAAAAGTGGTACATTACACATAAATATTCACCTATCTCTCTCAAAAGTATGGCATTTGGATCTGTTGGTGGCCGATCATAAACACCTAAGACATCAGTCTAGTAGACCATATTCAGGAAATCAAAGATACCAAAGTTACTTACTAAAGTTGTGGTTGATATCTACCATGTTAAACAAGTCACTATGACATGAAAAATGAACACATAGTTAGCATTTTGGAGATTAGATAAGTAGTGAAAGAACTATGAAATAGGTAGGCGGGGATGAAAGAGATGAAACATATGTATGACCATTTTAAATTTTATTCCAATCAAAGAAAATTCCACCTTTTACCCATAGTTTAGCACATCCAATATATTTATTAAAAAAAAAAACCTTTTACCCACAATTTTGTTGGTGCAATATCTTGTAAAATGAAAATAAGCGAGATGGTTGAAACCGTCGTCACAAAATATTAAATCCTACAATACAAAACTCGTTTCAAATCGAATCCATCTCGTTACGATTTGATTTATATTTTAATTCAAACCCAGCCAATACCGCAGTTAAAAAAAAAAAACATTCAACTAAAACTGATATACTTGGATCTACAATTACAATTCTAATGTATTCTAAACAAAATAAAACCAGAACAAGAGAGAAAATGGAGTTTTAAGTTTAGATGCAAACACCTAAATATCAAAATTAATTTCAAAGTGTGCACGAACCTTGTAATATGGATCTTTTAAATCTATGATTTACGATTTAAATCACATTTCGGTTTAAAGTTTGAACTTTACAATATACAATTTGAATCCCATTTTGAAAACCTTGGTTGAAACCTAAACATATAATAATTTCAACCTAAATAAGAGAAAATTAGTGGTTAAATTGCGTGGACTGTCAGTTTGCTCGATGTTATAATTCAATTAAATTGTGATTATAAAATAATAATGATAAATACAATTGACAATCGACCGGGATACTAGGAATACAACATATTCAGGCATTAACAAGTCTGCAAGGTGGCGTATGATGGCATCCCCACTTAGTATTGTGCAACCCTGATCAAGGAACCGATATTGTTGTTAAAAAACATCAAGGGAACATTTAATAAGAAAAGCATAAAAAAAGAGAAAATAATAAGCATCTTTTTAATCACTTAATGCTTGAAAAACATTAACGGGATATTTAAATCACTTAAAGCTTGAAAATCAACCTGTAGACGATCCAGAACAGCATCACCATGCAAAACCTAAAAAACATGGAGTGTAGTAAGAAAGAACATAGTATTTAGCGGGACAACGGTCAAAATCAGGCTTTATGCAACTGATAAGGAACATGATCATAACATCAATGTCTAAAAGAATATGGTATGTAAAGCAAGAAACTTAACATGATTCACTTAAAAGATTTGCACAACTCCTAACCATCCAGCCACTCCCCACTTAAGTAGTAAATATTGGATAACATCAGCGACATATCGCCAATATATACATATTGGACTTCAAACAGTACTTGTTTAAAATGTCGGTCAAAATATCATTCAGCGTTATTTTGACGATATTTATCGATATATCGCTGTATTAGTCCGAATTTCATGAAATATCAGTGAATGTAGTCAGATATCAAATCTCTCTATAAAGTGCAGAAAGTACATAAGTCGTATTACAATAATACACTAGAATATATGTACAAATTCTTTACATTGTAACATTACCAAACAATATTTACATATTTTATTACTTCCATAATTATATAAATTACAAATTACATCAATATTACCCTAATTTTATCCCATGTTCTCAAATATCGCTTATCGGTCTTTAACTGATAGTTTACCGATACTGCTATTAACCACTTTGCTCCCCGCCCCTCAGCCTTTCAGCATTGCTACTGTTTTGCTTGGAATCTGAAGGTGCCCCTATTTGCATTATGCCGAATGTCATATTTTATTGTAACCCAAAAAAAATGTGGTCTTCTGTCAATTGGAGCTAATAACGTACAGCAATCATATACATATCATTCGACAGTTCAGGAGACGATTGTTAACATTTTGATTAAGCAAAGTAGTGATTTGATAATTCTATTTCAAGCATGGTTACTATGTCATTATCCAGAATTAACTCTGAATAATTTGTGAATGGAGAATAGGCAACTTTAAAGTCTCAAAACTTACAGGAACAAAACCAGCTTGGAGAGCGTCTTTAATCTGAGAAATATCAGCATCGGCAAACTGCACAGCAAATAGGCTCACACATATTGGAATCAAGAGTGGGATTACAAATGTCAAATACAACAAACCTAACGTAAAAATACAAAATATTTCTTTGATTAACCAAATGATAAAAGATAGTTTTCGCTGACTTTTCTTTCACGAGTGGACCAACCACAGGCAAATGGCGACATTCCCACAGCAGGTATCCCCTCTGCAATATAACAAATAATAATATCAGGAAAGACTATCATGGTGTTTGCTTGAGTATGTGTTGCTGAACAATAAAAAGGTGACAGATTCTTCTCATTAATTCTTGATAGATGCATGAAGAGGTATGCTACTACCTATATTACCAATGCAAATAAAAGAATATGGCTCTTTCAGTATCAAACCAATTATGTGTGATGTTATCTTTTAGTACAACCAAAGTACATTACAGCATCCACCATAAAGATTAGAGCACAAAAATAACTGGTGTAATTCTTGACCAAACAGATCTAGAAAGTATGAAAATAGGGACTTGATTATATGAAACAAGAATAGTCCACATAATAATATAATTATTAGTTAAAACCCTACCTCGTGCTAAAGCTCTTACGATTTCAAGATTAAGCGACGTCACCTGAAAAATCAGAACCACCATGTTTGACGGAAGAAACAATTTAGTTGCTGTAACTCATATACAAAACTTGGTCAAGTGTATTCTAGGAAAAAAAAATATACACGATAACGAGTGATAGTGAATGACGACTGTATGCAATAATATCCATTCAAGAGAAAAGGAGACTAGGACGGCCTCTTATAGGCAAGCATGCATGAAAGCAGGTAATCGGAAGTGGTATTAAAGACTATCATCCAATTATTATTTTACTTCTTTTTTTTTAAATCTTTTAGGAAAAAAATGAAAAGAAGAAATTAAAGCTGTTGACAATTGTTTCCTAAATGATTCAATTATATGTGTTGTTTGCACATCTGCCTCTTTATGGAAGTTAAAGTAGCTTGCATAACAATGCATTATGACACGACTAGGGCAGCCAACAGTGATAATTGCCAACCAATTAGGGCAGTTAGGCTGCCAATTAGGGGTCATGTGCTATTATCTACACCAAAGAGCACAGAAACAAACCCTATAGTCAGATCATTGGAGTTCGGTAAGGAGTTTGTGTGCTTCTTTTTGATCCGTTGGGTAATGTGTCTGATCAAAATTTCATCTTTCGGGCGAAAGCTAGCAACCAAAAGTAAAACATATTTTTGAACCTCAGTAAAAATGAAAAAAAAATTGGTTAAAATTCATTTGGAATAAAATATGTCCTATTGACAGCTTATATAAGCCCGCAACAAAAAAAAATTTCAAATATATGCTACACTATACTAACTACAACAGAATCTAATAAAGCGGCCACAAATGCATAAAGTAATGGATCTAGAACAGAAAACTAATACCTAAAAAGCAAGTAGTTGATGGATGGGCTTACAGAAATTCGTGTAGCAACGAAACCTGCTTTCACAATTGGCAGCTCCAACTTTCCTTTGTGTACCCCAGATTTGCTTGCTTGAAAGTGTCCAAAAGAGCCTAAAACAAAAAATGAAACAATTAAATAAAAATATAAACTAGTACATATAAACCATTGACCACTAGCACAGTGGCAAGGCTCGAGATTGATGATCTAGTGGACATGGTATCAAATCCCATTAGCACATTTAACCATGTTTAAAAAAAACACACACGCACCCACGCACATATAAAACCTGATAATAACTGTGCCTGGCAATCAAAATGTAACATCAACATAATCAGCAAGGCCCCTTAAGTTAAACTATAATACGCCTTGTTCAATTTGATTCTTTATAAAGCTTTACTATTTAGGATCACATCTTGATGAAAATTAATATTTTTCGTGCAACAAAAATACAGCCGCGTTACATCTTTTATGAACAATTAAGAGTTGTTTTATTCCATTTACTTGCAGTAGAAAGGCAGAGCAACCAATGTGAATCTTAATTTCATCTTAACTTGATTAAATTGTAACAGTGTAACTCCATAAACTGCCACAACCATAGTGGCCATTGCAGCTAAAAAACCAATCTTGAAGCTCACTTGATCTTCACCATCAGTGAACAAAGGATAAAATACTCTATCTTCATCATAACTTGGTAAAAACTGTAGCTACATAAATTGCAACGGCCACTACAGTTCAAAATTGGCACTTGAACCATTGAAGAGCTAGTTAATGAATAAACTAGGAAACAATGGCACTCCTTTATTCCTTGTGGTATCATGTTACACAAACATCTAGAGCGTGAAATCAGCGAAAAATAAAAAAATGACACTGATTTCCTACATCTGTTTTGCCACATTCAACTAGTCGCATAAATATTCGTCCATGAAACATTTTTTTGTACCGCTGAAACAAACACAAAAATGGCCAATGCACCTGCTCCATGAACAACCACAAAATGGGAATCCACTCCACTTTCCCAGCCATTGTTTTCATCCAAAACTTCAACCAAGTGGGCACCATCTCTCCTGCTCCAGTCCATCCCATTAACTTTATCCGCCACAGAAAACTTCGACGAAGCCATGGCGTGCCTCAGCTGCCCGCAGACTGTGCCAAGACTATCCTCGTTTATGCTTTCCAGCTCATTTTTTTGGGTGATTGCAGCGCCGCCTACAAATAGTTGGTACAGTTAGTGTCAGTAAGAAATAGATGATTATTTGAGGGAAGTTTTGTGCAAATCGACCTAGTTTTACGATGCAGCGGAGCTTTGGTTTACTATTTTTTGATCCAGACATTTGGGGATGATAAATTACGATTTTGCAGGTGAAAATAAATGGGAGAATTAAATTTTGAATGGACCAAAAGTAAAGCATTTTTTATGCTACAAGAAAAGCTCCTATCAAAGTGAACACGCAAACTAAGTCCCTTTTCACTAAATCAGAAAGCGTAAACCATCGAATCAGAAAGCGTAACCCATTGTGCGACGTTAAAAATTAAATTGCGCTTTTCAAATATTGAGAATTTCAAAATTTTCAATAAAATTTCGAAACAAAAAAACACAAACTAGCTTATATTTTCCTGATAAAAAGTACAAGTTAATTTGAACTTTTCAAAAATTTCTTGAAAATTTCAAAATCAAAAAGCGTAAGTTAACTTATATTTTTCGAAATTTTCAAAAAATTCAAAATAAAAGCGCAAACTAACTTGCGCTTTCCTGATAGAAAGCGCATGTTAACTTGCGTTTTCCTGATAGAAAGCGCAGGTTAACTTGCGCTCTTCAAAATTTCAAAAGTTTAAAAATTTTCAAAATTGGCTTGCATTTTCTGTCAGAAAAATGCAAAACACCTTGCGTTTTCTATTTTTCAAAAAAATAGAGACTAAATTTACATATTCATATTTACATGGACTTTTCTTATAACGACATCAAAAAAATGGACCCGTGACTCATTTCTTACAAGAGTAGTGTATTTAGATTGAAAGTACACATTTAAATGGGGTATTTGAGCAGCAAAGATGGTTAAAAGGGGAATGTGTTTAGTAATGCGAAAGAGATAAATGAGCGAAGTATGAGAACGAGGTATTTGGGGGTTAAAAGGCTAGACATGTTGGATGTAATCTCCCCAACGCACCATTTTATCTCATTCCCACAATAGTTCTGAAACAATAGGTTATCCCATTGGAGCGTTGGAAGTGTACCCAATGGTAATATGCCACATTTTTACTACGGACGGTACTTTTATATCATCAACACGAGTGAAACTTTATTTCCATTTCAAAAATAAAGGTGCATTTTCTTTTCAGACCCATCTAATGATGAAATTTTAGCGAAATAAGAACGATTGTTTGTAATTTTATGGTAATAATAATTAATTATTGATAATGGTAATTGTTACTCAATTTTTTCATAAGTAAGAAGATATAGATCGTGATCAAGGCTCTTCAGCCCGGTTTGGTCTAGTCCTGGTCAACCCGGGTCTAGATTAGTCTTTCTCAAGTTGGTTAAAGGTCGAAGGCGGACCGATAAGGCTTCTTCGGCTACCATCTCGGGTCCAAGTCAGACCCATATCAACATGTCTACTCGCCGACCCTGTAAAGCATTATGACCGGTTCAGCTCGGCAAAGCATAAGAATGACTATCCATCTCGCTTATGACCGGTCGTCTCATGCCGGTCTGCTTTCAACACGCCACCAATTCTACCCGGTCATTTAAGCATCTCTCCTATCTATTTACCGACTAACACGGTTCAAGGTTGACTTCGACGTAACCCGTCATTTGATCCAGTTTCAGTATGGCCACCTATTGCCTGTAGCTCGTCTCGTCATCCCTCGCCTGGCTCGGCATACCCTCAGCTCTCAGCAATTCCTCTTCATGGTTTCGGCAACCAGCAAACCAACTCGGATCGTCTTGCCACCTAGGCATACGGAAGTGAAGCGACAAAAGATACAACCAAATGTATCTATTCCTGATAAGAAGCATATTTCATTTCCCATAGAGTGTCGCCGTACTAAAAGTGCATTAAATGCGAAGTAACATGGGGAATGCTTCCGATATATTTCTTCTGTTAACATTCATCTCAACCGCACATTCTTTTCATTTAGCCAGTTGTCTTCCTTCAAGTTCGTACAGCCAAATATATGACCAGGCGCGCTTCCTACCTGTTTTACCGTACAATCTCAACCATCCAAACATCAATTCAACTACTATAAAAGCCTCATGCATTGTAATGTTATAGAGGTCCGGCCCCAAGGCCTGGCTAGTGGGTTGGTTGGCTATCTGCTATGAGAATTCTGAGTACTATACACAATTCTGAGCTCTATGCATAGTATACTCGTAAGATAAGCTGCTTCATTAGTCTTAGACGCCACATCTTTTCTTATTATTCCTTTGTAATTCTTTGTAATTGTAAGAGAACCATACAGTAAGAGAGCTTCACATTGGACGTACGTAGTTTTGACGAACCACTTCACACCCTTTGACATTTACCTTTAAATGCTTGCTTTCCAATAATTATCCATCTTTAAGTCTAGTAATTAGCAAGCAACCTTTGCTCTTCACGATGCATTAGTCTCATTCTGAGGTTGAGGAAAAAGCAGCTAACAGTCAACCTCTAACCTTGTGGTTAACAACCACACACTCTAACCCAAAGTAGACGTCAACGCTTAGCGCTAGAACCAGTAACTAAGAAAGATTCTCATGAGAATGTTGGCCATAATATCCATTTAGATTCATGTCGAGTGCCACACACTATGTGCACACTCCCTCATATTACCGTTGCTATCAACCAAGCTATTGAGGTTGCACATATAATTTGCATAAGGATTGCACCAACCATTGAAGGTTGAGTTTCTCCGCCCTTCGTTAATCATCAAGTGGCATTGGACATACCAGTACAAGAGGTGTCCCCACCTAAGGAAGGGGAGGGGCGGGCGTTTCTCTTCGCTGAGGAATGCCCACGCCCACATGAACGCTCAGGCTGATTCATGCTCGTTGCTAAACCAGGGGCACGATAGTAAGCCTAGCAATCATGACACTACAAGAAAAGTTGCATTTTATAATACAAATGGATAACGTTATACTCTATAGTGGTATTGTTTGTACTAATTTTCTTTATTTAAAGTTCCAATTGGTTTGGCAACACTTTTGATTCTCCAATTATTTTTGTGGCTGCTTCCTCAAATATTTTCCGCTTATCTTTCATTTCAATTTTTATTCCATCTCAAAAACCAGAATAAAACTTTCATCCCAATTTTCATTCCATCTCTCTTCCAAATCCTTAATTCACTCCTTCCCTATTTCATTCCTTTCCTATTTCCCCCCTTAAGATATATTGGAAGCTAAAACGGAGAAAGCATCGGCTATGGGCGTCGCCAAAATCTAAGGCACCACTCACCAACAGGCAACACCTTCAAGAAATACAATCAGATGCAAAACTCCAGAACGACGGGACTCTAGAATGACGATAACACAATCAAGTCGCAGTAACTCTAGAACGACGGTTACGACATGGCAAGCGACTGTTGCTCCAATCAGACTTCGGACAGGGGAGGCAAGGTTGCAGGCAACAGTGGATTATCTTCATCGACATTAAAGAGGAAGTTATTAAGATCTTTAAAAGTTATTGTTTTTTAAATTAGTAAGATCAATTAAAACAAAATGCTCATGTATGTAGACGGATCGTGAAGGATAAATATTTTATAGAGATATCTAATGATGGTGTGGAGAATATAAAAAACCTAACTGATAATGATCGAAAATATACAGCTAGCATTTGTTTGAGCTGGAATCGAACCCATGATATATTTATATATTAAATTACTATTGTAAAAACACAGAGGCATCTTATGAGTATGTGTTTAGAAAGAAAAATTGCGGCACCAAACAGTATCCAATTAATATTAAAAATTATATATCAAATTTTCTAATTAAAAAAATTATTTTTATTAGACTCACATCTAAGATTTTATGCATATAAAATATATAGCAACATTATAGGATGTTGACACTTACATAAGAGTAAATAAAGTAAAATAACAACGGAACGAAAAAGGTACTACAATTGTTAAATTTTTACAAGCTAACATGAGATTTAGTACATATATATGTGCTTACACTATGCCACAAAGCGAACCAGATAATAGTGGTCACACAACATAAGGTGGATTTTTTCTTGTCCCAATATTTACCACTATTTCGTACAACGTATGAAAAAATAATCCGTTATTTGACATAGCCCCTAAAATCTCAATGTTCATGCTTGTCATTTAGACAATATTTTTTATTTGTTGTTTGATTGAAGATATAAAAAAAATTAGTTTTGGTTCCATCTATATTTTAGGTTCCCTCTCAACTATTTTGTGGTTGCCTATGCTTTTAATCATTTCTCTCTTCTATTTCTTTCATTCCATTTTTCTCTCTTCGAAGTCAAGTAAACGATTAAACCCCTCATCCCGTTTTCTTCTCCCCCTACTCTCTCATCTCAAAACCAAACCAAATCTTCTCGAATTAGGGTTTCAATTGGTCGATCTTTTGGAATAAGGGTTTCAATTGGTTGAGTTCTTTTGATCTAAGAATTGATATGTTTTTTCTAATTTGGATTTTGATTTCTGCCTTTTTGAACTCGACAAATTATTGTCGATGGAGATAATGGATATTCATAGGAATTCGACTGCTTCATCCTCCAATTCCTAATATTTGAATCTGGTTAATTTCCTTGACTTCGATCTTGACTTCGGTTTGCTGTATTGGTTTATTTCCATGACTTTGAGTACAGGTTGACATTTTTTTGTGTATTTAGTGATGATAATCATATAAATGTTGCCTTGTTTCGGGAATTTTAGTTTGACTGGTTTGTTTGTAATTGATTTTGTTTCCAACCAATTTTGATTGAGTTTTCTTATTATTTCTGAAATGCATGCTCTGCCTTGTTCAATGTGTATACTTATATGTATGTATATATTTATGACTGCTTACTAAGCCAGTGCATACGTTTATATACATACTTCCATGTATATGCATAATTTGTGGCACTTTAATGGCTCGAATCTCTTGGCCGCGCTTTGATTTCGAACTTGAACTGCATGGATTTAAACTGTCTAGATTTATTAGTATATGATGATGGTCCATTTTTCTTTAGCACCATGATTTCTTATTATGCTATCTTGGTTCATCCATACTCATGTGTTTGTATGTTTATATTTGCATGTCACTGCATATATTTGTATATATGTGTGAACTTCCATGTATATACATACATACATATGTATGTATATATGTATGAATGTTCTTATATCTGCATAAATATATATGTGAACTGCCTTCTGTACATGAGTCTGATTTGGTTCATATCAAGTAATTTGAGACTTTTATGTATATACATTACACATGTATGTATATACGCGTGATGCTACTTTTGCACTGTGATTTCTTATTATGCTATCTTGGTTCACCCATACTCATGTGTATGCATGTGTGTATATATCTACATATTATTTGTGAACTTCCACGTATATACGTATATGTAGGAAATGCAGGATTATGGATCTTAAGGCAGAATTAACACTGGAGAGGAGGTGAATAGTGTTTAATTAATTTTATGAATCTTTTTGAAATCTTTTCAAATTAAACCCAAACAGATGCAATTCACAAACATGGAGACAATCATAGAACCAGACACAGATGCAAATAGTAAATAAAAGCAGTAAAGGAAAAAACACACCGGAATTTTATACCGGTTCGAAGTTACCTTACATCCAGTCCAACACAATTTTTTGTGCAGATTTCTTTTCAAATATAATGCCGATATTACAACCTTGATTTCAAGGCTGTAACGACCCAGGATTTTTGTAAATTTAAATTGATAATTTAAATGAAATTTTTGAATAAAAATTTGTAAAATTGATTTTTAAATGAAGTGAGTTTCCCTGATTCAAATAGAAATTATAATAAGTCATATGAATTTGAGAATTTGTATATATGTGAATATATATGTATATATTGGATTTGAAATAAAATCTTAAATAAATGGTTTTAAAAATAAATAGAACTAAAAATAAGTAGTCATGTAAGAATAGAAATAAATATATAAGCTAATATAATAAAAACAACAACTTTTATAATATGTACATAAAGTAAAATAAATATCTACCAAACATAAAACAAAGCAAACAAATGAAAATGTAAATACATAAGCTAAATAAACAAAACAAACAAGTCAAAGCAATAAGACTATGAAATATTCAAAGTATTGCAGCCACCAAGTAAAATAAAAAGATCAAGTTGGAATCTAAAGCAAAGCAAGTTGTGCATACAAAATTAAGTAGTATAGATGTAAACAAAAGTACAAGCTCATAAATGCAGCCCCCAACAACACTAAACAAAGAAAAAAAAATACACAACATATTAGTAAAACATCACTGCATAATACAAATATGCATCAGCCACCCTAGAAAAGAAAGAACAAAGCTAGCTAAATAAACAAAGGCATAAATAAGAAACAAACTATATATAAAGATCTACATAGTCCATAAAGTAAAATTAATATGTACTCAAGCATTTAATGCAGCATACCTCTAATACATCTCAAGCACAAGTAAAAGATCACTTCAGCCGAGAAAAAAAAAATATAAACAGAGAAATGTGTACTTAAGCAATTAATGCTAGCCTCCATGTACTCATCTCAGCCACGATTTGTTGTTCAAATATATCACCTGTAGCTTGTTTATTAATATTATCATGTACAAGCAAAAGGCATATCCTGTAGACTTGTTTTTATATCAACTTCATATGCATCATCTTCTTATACTCAGTCTCATTCATTCGAACTGAAAAGAAAAAAAAACTGAAATGAATATTATTTCAGAACTAAAACAAAATTTATCAAAACAATAAACCCAAAACCAGAGATCAAGGGGGGAGTTTTAGCTTGCTTTGTTTTAACAAACCAGTTTCACATTTGAAGAAGAACTGTTCTTTTTTCCTGAGAACAAAGGTGAGCAACTTTTTTTTTTATACTTAAGTAATCTTGTTGCTTGTGAAAATTTTGGTGATAGTTGATGCTTGCATGTTAATAATTATATTGTATTCAGGATGATATTTAAAGTAATACTGAAGTAAATACCACTTAAAACTCAAACAAAAAATAAATAAATCAAACACAAGTGAGAAAACACACTCGAACCCATTTATATGTTTTGATATTTGAGTTAATGCTTGAGATATATTTTGTGTAGTTGATAACTATATCAGTATGTTGCATGGCTGTGAATTTGCTTGTGTATACATGACTGTATACAGTCATGTTTTCTTGTTCATTGTTACAGGGTTATGGAACCTGTTATCAAAAATCAAATTCATCCTATCAAGATGATTTCAGGACTCAATTTCTAAACGAGAAATAATTATAACCAAGAAACGCTAATTTTAAAAATAGTTTCATGAACATTTGTTTTGTAGTTATATATATAAAAAAAACAGAGATGATCAGATTTTTAACAAAAATTTCAAATGTCAAGGTTTTGATTTTTAACTATAGGAATGAATTAGTACTTCGAATCCATGATTTTTGATGATCATCTTAAAATTTTTAAGCTAGTATTTATGGGAAACTTTTGAGTTGAATAAAATTTGGATTTTCATCAGTTCTGGGAAATCAATAGTGAAGTTTGGATCGCGATTCAGTGGGAGGCTAGCTGGTACATCGGTGGATTCGAGAAAAATATGAACTGAATGTATAAAGTGTTGTGGTGATAGAATTTGGTCGATCTAGGGTTCGACCGGGGTTTATGGTTGATGGGTTTCTCGGTGGAACCGCGTTCTCGTCAGGGATTTTTATTCGATCGCTCCAGAGGGGTTAGTCGTGTGAGATGTTGGCGTGGCTCTAGACAAATTTTCATGGTCTCTGATGGGTCAGGGGGGTGGCGAGAGGCGATTTCCTGATGGTAGTTCAAGTGCAGGTAGCGGTCGAAGTTGTCGAATTTCGTTTTTGATGTGGTCGCCGGAGATGAGTGGTCGAGATTAGTAGAGGAGGTCATTGGTGATGTAGGGGTGGCCTTGGCGGCAACCGTAGATGGCCAGAATCTGGGTGCACGTGCACGCGTGAATGTGGTATCTGGGTTTGGAAAGTTGTGGAAGAAGAAGCAAGTTTGGGTCACCGCGTGCTTTTGCTCGAGAAAATTTGGAAGTTGCTTCGGGTTTTTGGATCGCGTGCGTGTATAGGCCTGATGCTTGAATGTGTACTTTAGTTTAAAACTTAACTTTGCTGTAGGAAGAAAAAAAAAGAGAAGAACATGAGAGAACGAGGGAGAGAACGCAGCGAAATGTCGGGGAAACTCGAGCCTTGCTCGAGTAAATAACGTTGGCCTCGGGTATAATTATAGTTAACCTAGAAATTTTCAAAAGTTATAACTGGCGTTTATTTAAACACAAGATAAATGATTGGATTGTAATTAATAGCGAGAAAATTAAGAGATGTTAAGAAAGTTTTAAAATTGAAAGTTAAGATCAAATACAAATTGTAATTAAGAAATATTATTATAAGAAATGTTTTAATTATTTAATACTTATTTTAAACTCTTAATTATTATTTTAATTAAATAATTAAGTGAAGTTAAGTATGAAATTGATTAACACTAAAGTATGTAGTTGATATTAAATTGATTTTCAAATTTAAAAGAAAATTTTTAAATGGTTTATTTAGTTTAATAATTAATACCAGTTAATTATTTCTATAATGTAATTAATTATAATTACATTATAATTATAATTTGAGATAAATTAATGATTAAGTGATAAGTAAATTGTAATTAACTACTTAAGTAATTAATGAATAATTAATAGTTAATTAATTAAGGAATGTAATTAAGGATTATAAATTGGATAAGATTAGATATCTTAAGAGAATTAATTTTTGATTGGAAATAAATCGATCAAATAATTAAGAATTTATTTAGCTATTGCTTTGAACTTAATTAACTAAATAATTAGAATTAATTAATGTGTTCTTAATGGTTATTCAAATTAAAATCAATAAAGATCCATATGAGTGAATTTCTTTAGCAAAGCAATTAAAGAAATTTTAATCGTTAATAAAGGTTATTAACTAAGATTAATTTATAAGTTAAAGATCAGTTGATTCATAAATTAGGGAGGGTTAGTTAATAATTAAAAGGAAATATATCTCAGATGATTTGAAATTAACTTATGTTAAGTAACCATGATTTATGACAAGTAATACATCTGATCTAGATTAATCAGTTGATTAATAAATTTTACCTATGAATGTTTAGGTCTTATTGAATGGTTGAATTGTTGGTATCCCCGATGTCTGATGTTTTGTGATATATCCTGATTTGTGTGCTATCTGTAATTTAGTTTATTTATTTGGGATGACTGTAATTTATTATATGTCATATATATCTGTGAATGGGCGATAAGCTTTATAGTTTATATCGCTTATCAACTATATTTATGTGTTTTAATCTGTGATGATTAAATGATGATTGCACTAATTGTGTTAAACCCCTGGACTACACTTATACACACACACAGACCAATATGGATTTCACGAGGAAATCTATTAAGTCACAGATGTTTGAAATAGTTTTGTATTTGAATTTTTAAATTTAAATGTTTTGGAAATGGATTGGGTTTAAAGTGAAAAGCTTTTGAAATGGAATTTCATAGATGAAATTTATTTTGAATAACTCGATAAAATATGAAGTTGAATAATTTGTTTTGAATTTAAATTCAAAATGTGAAACTGAATTCTATGATTTGAAACCAGGGATTAAAGATGTTATACCAGTTATATATGGGTTAAACTATTTTAAAAGTATTGATTTAGGAATGTGAATATAATTCAAGAACTTTAACTCGTGTAAATTAATTGGATTTTTTCTGAAACGAAAACTATTTGTTTTCAAATAATAAAAGCTTTCACATAAGAAATGAACTTCCAATTTGTGTTAAAAAGATTTCTAGTTTAAAATGAAAATGATTTCCAAGTTATAGAAACGATTTGAAAGCTATAAGTTAAATCTTTGATTTAAAGATTTAACGGATTAATCCTATCGAAATGAAATTGTTTTGGAAATCTATGAATGGATCTTTTTGAAATAAATCTTTTTGTTTAAAGATTTGAAATGGTAATTGATTTAAACCATTTGGAAGAAAGTTTTGGGTAATAAGTTGTGACTTAATTGAAATCCCAATATCCATATATTTCTTGTAAATATTGCGCTCACTATTCGGTTTAGCCGGGAGAGGACCTTTGTGTCATATATCCCATTCCGAATATGTGATATGTCGTTATGGATAGCATTTGAAGACCGGTGGTGAAGACCGGATATTTTCGAAAACGTAAGGACAACTCGTCGAATGTCTTTGCATCGACTGGTCCCCGGTATAGAGACTCCATCTGTGATGGGAAGTCCGAACGTGATTAGTGAATATCCGGATTGCAAGGACTTCTTTGTAAGTGCCTTCGGTTCTGTTCGATCCCGGAACAGACTTGTATGTATTGTATGTCTGACGTTACAAATTGAGATATAAAGCAGATTTCTTTCAAATATATTTCTGTTGGTGGCGGAGAATTTATTCTTTTAGCTTAACACCCTTCTCTGAGACGTATGAGCTCAGAGGTTATGTAGTTGAATGTTATCAGCGATATATTCCCAATTTGGTAATGTGACACGCTGAGTGTTGCTGTGAAATAATCATTGTGTTGATTATTTGTGATAGGATCATTTATTTGATCGTCTATCCTGGTGATCATTTCTATGATCATTTGTTGACCCAAAGCATGGCTTTTGTACAAAGTATGTTTTTGTGGACGTGACTTCGTCGAGCCTCACACCTCGGGAATGGTCAAAACAGGAAAGATGCGGCAAGGTTATGAGGGGTAGCGCCCTTTAGGATATGTGCATTTCCTTCTGGAAAAGGGTGGTATCATGGTATGGAGCCCAGATACTTACTCATGTTGAAAACACTTTATGATTGTGTGAATTGATTACGAGCGCTCGGTTGAAAGGTCCCAAAGGACCGAGGGATGGCATATTCGGTCAGTTGTTACTCAGTTAGGGGTAACCCGGCCTTGTGTTGGTAGAGATCCGGTTTGGTTCTCGGGGATGTCCATCCAGAGGCATTCTCATGTGGCAATGGGAAGTTCCTTGGCCTGATTATTCGTTGGAAATCCAAAGAAACAATACGAGACTTGTACGGTATTAGTTGTAGAACCTGCCATCTAATATGGTAGCTATAGTAAGCATAATATAATGGTACCTATGCTGGCTAAGATTTATATTCTACTTTCGAAATGATTTTTTTCCTACACTATGCACTTATAATAATATCAAATGTTTCTTTTTAATGCGTATCAAGCATCTTTGACTATCATAAGAAGAAATCTCCTCCAAGTCTGCGTTTGCATTGTGTGTGTGGCGGGAGGTCTTATGGTAGTCTCATTTCAAAGAGCATTGCGAATTTACTTTAAAATATTTCTTTGAATGTTTTAAAAGATAAACTGTTTTTGTTGCTCACACCAGTCCCAAGACTGATCCAGAGTTTATTGTTTCTTTCCTAAACTCTGGGTGCTCATTATTTTCTACACGAGCAATCTAGAGTTGGGTTTTTCAGATAGTCAGATTAGTAGGTTATCTGGAGTTAGTTCAGTCTTTGGATCACACCAGTCTTGCTTAGCTTGGTGCATCGTTATTGGGAGTTCGAGCTATTGCTGGATTGATTCTTGGAAATGGAGTTGCAGTTCTCGGAGTTCTCTTTTGAAGACTATCTTAGAGTTATATTGTTCCGCTGCTAGATGTCATCTATTTTCTTTTCCGCTGCTATTTTATTGTATCATATCTCTGATGTATATTGATATCTATTGGATCATCTGTTGTATCAGATATTGTATCAAAGCTGTATATCAATGTATTATTCTTTTATTCCGCTGTATTATTTACTTAATGTTGTTATAGGCTCCGGCGAATCGGATTTGAACGGTCGAATCTATGGCATTCGAATACGATATGAAGTATGGATGTCGATTTTCGAGCGGGCAAAATTTGTCTCGTCACATTTGGTATCAGAGCTAAGGTTGAACTTTAGCTCAGGAGTGTAACACATTAAGTAGCTCATTAGAGATAGGATGAAGTATATCCTAGAATGAGTATTCCCTAAGATATCCGTTTGAATGCCTCAGTAAATTCTCTTACTATTCACCGATAGTATGTATGAGTGCAAGAAGAGGACGCGATAGGGGACAGGGAAATACGACTGTAATTGGTCAACGCTCTGTAACAACGGTGGAAATAACTTTCTCTATCAATATTCTTTGATTCGTTTTTAAATTCTTTTGATTGCTTCGTGACAGCTCTAGAAGTAGTTCGGTGCGTTGATGCTCTACGAATCGTTGCAGAAAATTCTTGCTTCGTATTTCATCGGGTTCTTATCGGCTTTTCGATTTAAACCTTAATGAATATAAATTGGAAATTTTGAATAAATTGGAAATTTTAAATTGAGTTAAAATTTATTAATAGGATATGAAAGATAATTTGAATTGTATCGATAAAACAATTTTGTTTAAAACCAAAATTGAAATTCTATTGTAATTTATTGTAAATACTGGAGTCCGAAGAGGGACAAATTGGTATATATTTTGAGATATTCCGACTTGAGTTTGGAATTCATATCAAAAGTTTGAGGAATTATAGGAGATCGAATCTGTCTATCTTTGTGTTGTTTTCGTGCCTGCGAATTTCGAGGACGAAATTCTTTTAAGGGGGGAAATCTGTAACGACCCAGGATTTTTATAAATTTAAATTGATAATTTAAATGAAATTTTTGAATAAAAATTTGTAAAATTGATTTTTAAATGAAGTGAGTTTCCCTGATTCAAATAGAAATTATAATAAGTCATATGAATTTGAGAATTTGTATATATGTGAATATATATGTATATATTGGATTTGAAATAAAATCTTAAATAAATGGTTTTAAAAATAAATAGAAATAAAAATAAGTAGTCATGTAAGAATAGAAATAAATATATAAGCTAATATAATAAAAACAACAACTTTTATAATATGTACATAAAGTAAAATAAATATCTACCAAACATAAAACAAAGCAAACAAATGAAAATGTAAATACATAAGCTAAATAAACAAAACAAACAAGTCAAAGCAATAAGACTATGAAATATTCAAAGTATTGCAGCCACCAAGTAAAATAAAAAGATCAAGTTGGAATCTAAAGCAAAGCAAGTTGTGCATACAAAATTAAGTAGTATAGATGTAAACAAAAGTACAAGCTCATAAATGCAGCCCCCAACAACACTAAACAAAGAAAAAAAAAATACACAACATATTAGTAGAACATCACTGCATAATACAAATATGCATCAGCCACCCTAGAAAAGAAAGAACAAAGCTAGCTAAATAAACAAAGGCATAAATAAGAAACAAATTATATATGAAGATCTACATAGTCCATAAAGTAAAATTAATATGTACTCAAGCATTGAATGCAACATACCTCTAATACATCTCAAGCACAAGTAAAAGATCACTTCAGCCGAGAAAAAAAAAATATAAACAGAGAAATGTGTACTTAAGCAATTAATGCTAGCCTCCATGTACTCATCTCAGCCACGATTTGTTGTTCAAATATATCACCTGTAGCTTGTTTATTAATATTATCATGTACAAGCAAAAGGCATATCTTGTAGACTTGTTTTTATATCAACTTCATATGCATCATCTTCTTATACTCGGTCTCATTCATTCGAACTGAAAAGAAAAGAAAAAAAAACTGAAATGAATATTATTTCAGAACTAAAACAAAATTTATCAAAACAATAAACCCAAAACCAGAGATCAAGGGGGGAGTTTTAGCTTGCTTTGTTTTAACAAACCAGTTTCACATTTGAAGAAGAACTGTTCTTTTTTCCTGAGAACAAAGGTGAGCAACTTTTTTTTTTATACTTAAGTAATCTTGTTGCTTGTGAAAATTTTGGTGATAGTTGATGCTTGCATGTTAATAATTATATTGTATCCAGGATGATATTTAAAGTAATACTGAAGTAAATACCACTTAAAACTCAAACAAAATAAAAATAAATCAAACACAAGTGAGAAAACACACTCGAACCCATTTATATGTTTTGATATTTGAGTTAATGCTTGAGATATATTTTGTGTAGTTGATAACTATATCAGTATGTTGCATGGCTGTGAATTTGCTTGTGTATACATGACTGTATACAGTCATGTGTTCTTGTTCATTGTTACAGGGTTATGGAACCTGTTATCAAAAATCAAATTCATCCTATCTAGATGATTTCAGGACTCAATTTCTAAACGAGAAATAATTATAACCAAGAAACGCTAATTTTAAAAATAGTTTCATGAACATTTGTTTTGTAGTTATATATATAAAAAAAACAGAGATGATCAGATTTTTAACAAAAATTTCAAATGTCAAGGTTTTGATTTTTAACTATAGGAATGAATTAGTACTTCGAATCCATGATTTTTGATGATCATCTTAAAATTTTTAAGCTAGTATTTATGGGAAACTTTTGAGTTGAATAAAATTTGGATTTTCATCAGTTCTGGGAAATCAATAGTGAAGTTTGGATCGCGATTCAGTGGGAGGCTAGCTGGTACATCGGTGGATTCGAGAAAAATATGAACTGAATGTATAAAGTGTTGTGGTGATAGAATTTGGTCGATCTAGGGTTCGACCGGGGTTTATGGTTGATGGGTTTCTCGGTGGAACCGCGTTCTCGTCAGGGATTTTTATTCGATCGCTCCAGAGGGGTTAGTCGTGTGAGATGTTGGCGTGGCTCTGGACAAATTTTCATGGTCTCTGATGGGTCAGGGGGGTGGCGAGAGGCGATTTCTTGATGGTAGTTCAAGTGCAGGTAGCGGTCGAAGTTGTCGAATTTCGTTTTTGATGTGGTCGCCGGAGATGAGTGGTCGAGATTAGTAGAGGAGGTCAGTGGTGATGTAGGGGTGGCCTCGGCGGCAACCATAGATGGCCAGAATCTGGGTGCACGTGCACGCGTGAATGTGGTATCTGGGTTTGGAAAGTTGTGGAAGAAGAAGCAAGTTTGGGTCGCCGCGTGCTTTTGCTCGAGAAAATTTGGAAGTTGCTTCGGGTTTTTGGATCGCGTGCGTGTATAGGCCTGATGCTTGAATGTGTACTTTAGTTTAAAACTTAACTTTGCTGTAGGAAGAAAAAAAAAGAGAAGAACATGAGAGAACGAGGGAGAGAACGCAGCGAAATGTCGGGGAAACTCGAGCCTTGCTCGAGTAAATAACGTTGGCCTCGGGTATAATTATAGTTAACCTAGAAATTTTCAAAAGTTATAACTGGCGTTTATTTAAACACAAGATAAATGATTGGATTGTAATTAATAGCGAGAAAATTAAGAGATGTTAAGAAAGTTTTAAAATTGAAAGTAAAGATCAAATACAAATTGTAATTAAGAAATATTATTATAAGAAATGTTTTAATTATTTAATACTTATTTTAAACTCTTAATTATTATTTTAATTAAATAATTAAGTGAAGTTAAGTATGAAATTGATTAACACTAAAGTTTGTAGTTGATATTAAATTGATTTTCAAATTTAAAAGAAAATTTTTAAATGGTTTATTTAGTTTAATAATTAATACCAGTTAATTATTTCTATAATGTAATTAATTATAATTACATTATAATTATAATTTGAGATAAATTAATGATTAAGTGATAAGTAAATTGTAATTAACTACTTAAGTAATTAATGAATAATTAATAGTTAATTAATTAGGGAATGTAATTAAGGATTATAAATTGGATAAGATTAGATATCTTAAGAGAATTAATTTTTGATTGGAAATAAATCAATCAAATAATTAAGAATTTATTTAGCTATTGCTTTGAACTTAATTAACTAAATAATTAGAATTAATTAATGTGTTCTTAATGGTTATTCAAATTAAAATCAATAAAGATCCATATGAGTGAATTTCTTTAGCAAAGCAATTAAAGAAATTTTAATCGTTAATAAAGGTTATTAACTAAGATTAATTTAGAAGTTAAAGATCAGTTGATTCATAAATTAGGGAGGGTTAGTTAATAATTAAAAGGAAATATATCTCAGATGATTTGAAATTAACTTATGTTAAGTAACCATGATTTATGACAAGTAATACATCTGATCTAGATTAATCAGTTGATTAATAAATTTTACCTATGAATGTTTAGGTCTTATTGAATGGTTGAATTGTTGGTATCCCCGATGTCTGATGTTTTGTGATATATCCTGATTTGTGTGCTATCTGTAATTTAGTTTATTTATTTGGGATGACTGTAATTTATTATATGTCATATATATCTGTGAATGGGCGATAAGCTTTATAGTTTATATCGCTTATCAACTATATTTCTGTGTTTTAGTCTGTGATGATTAAATGATGATTGCACTAATTGTGTTAAACCCCTGGACCACACTTATACACACACACTAATATGGATTTCACGAGGAAATCGATTAAGTCACAGATGTTTGAAATAGTTTTGTATTTGAATTTTTAAATTTAAATGTTTTGGAAATGGATTGGGTTTAAAGTGAAAAGCTTTTGAAATGGAATTTCATAGATGAAATTTATTTTGAATAACTCGATAAAATATGAAGTTGAATAATTTGTTTTGAATTTAAATTCAAAATGTGAAACTGAATTCTATGATTTGAAACCAGGGATTAAAGATGTTATACCAGTTATATATGGGTTAAACTATTTTAAAAGTATTGATTTAGGAATGTGAATATAATTCAAGAACTTTAACTCGTGTAAATTAATTGGATTTTTTCTGAAACGAAAACTGTTTGTTTTCAAATAATAAAAGCTTTCACATAAGAAATGAACTTCCAATTTGTGTTAAAAAGATTTCTAGTTTAAAATGAAAATGATTTCCAAGTTATAGAAACGATTTGAAAGCTATAAGTTAAATCTTTGATTTAAAGATTTAACGGATTAATCCTATCGAAATGAAATTGTTTTGGAAATCTATGAATGGATCTTTTTGAAATAAATCTTTTTGTTTAAAGATTTGAAATGGTAATTGATTTAAACCATTTGGAAGAAAGTTTTGGGTAATAAGTTGTGACTTAATTGAAATCCCAATATCCATATATTTCTTGTAAATATTGCGCTCACTATTCGGTTTAGCCGGGAGAGGACCTTTGTGTCATATATCCCATTCCGAATATGTGATATGTCGTTATGGATAGCATTTGAAGACCGGTGGTGAAGACCGGATATTTTCGAAAACGTAAGGACAACTCGTCGAATGTCTTTGCATCGACTGGTCCCCGGTATAGAGACTCCATCTGTGATGGGAAGTCCGAACGTGATTAGTGAATATCCGGATTGCAAGGACTTCTTTGTAAGTGCCTTCGGTTCTGTTCGATCCCGGAACAGACTTGTATGGATTGTATGTCTGACGTTACAAATTGAGATATAAAGCAGATTTCTTTCAAATATATTTCTGTTGGTGGCGGAGAATTTATTCTTTTAGCTTAACACCCTTCTCTGAGACGTATGAGCTCAGAGGTTATGTAGTTGAATGTTATCAGCGATATATTCCCAATTTGGTAATGTGACATGCTGAGTGTTGCTGTGAAATGATCATTGTGTTGATTATTTGTGAAAGGATCATTTATTTGATCGTCTATCCTGGTGATCATTTCTATGATCATTTGTTAACCCAAAGCATGGCTTTTGTATAAAGTATGTTTTTGTGGACGTGACTTCGTCGAGCCTCACACCTCGGGAATGGTCAAAACAGGAAAGATGCGGCAAGGTTATGAGGGGTAGCGCCCTTTAGGATATGTGCATTTCCTTCTGGAAAAGGGTGGTATCATGGTATGGAGCCCAGATACTTACTCATGTTGAAAACACTTTATGATTGTGTGAATTGATTACGAGCGCTCGGTTGAAAGGTCCCAAAGGACCGGGGGATGGCATATTCGGTCAGTTGTTACTCAGTTAGGGGTAACCCGGCCTTGTGTTGGTAGAGATCCGGTTTGGTTCTCGGGGATGCCCATCCAGAGGCATTCTCATGTGGCAATGGGAAGTTCCTTGGCCTGATCATTCGTTGGAAATCCAAAGAAACAATATGAGACTTGTACGGTATTAGTTGTAGAACCTGCCATCTAATATGGTAGCTATAGTAAGCATAATATAATGGTACCTATGCTGGCTAAGATTTATATTCTACTTTCGAAATGAATTTTCCCTACACTATGCACTTATAATAATATCAAATGTTTCTTTTTAATGTGTATCAAGCATCTTTGACTATCATAAGAAGAAATCTCCTCCAAGTCTGCGTTTGCATTGTGTGTGTGGCGGGAGGTCTTATGGTAGTCTCATTTCAAAGAGCATTGCGAATTTACTTTAAAATATTTCTTTGAATGTTTTAAAAGATAAACTGTTTTTGTTGCTCACACCAGTCCCACGACTGATCCAGAGTTTATTGTTTCTTTCCTAAACTCTGGGTGCTCATTATTTTCTACACGAGCAGTCTAGAGTTGGGTTTTTCAGATAGTCAGATTAGTAGGTTATCTGGAGTTAGTTCAGTCTTTGGATCACACCAGTCTTGCTTAGCTTGGTGCATCGTTATTGGGAGTTCGAGCTATTGCTGGATTGATTCTTGGAAATGGAGTTGCAGTTCTCGGAGTTCTCTTTTGAAGACTATCTTAGAGTTATATTGTTCCGCTGCTAGATGTCATCTATTTTCTTTTCCGCTGCTATTTTATTGTATCATATCTCTGATGTATATTGATATCTATTGGATCATCTGTTGTATCAAATATTGTATCAAAGCTGTATATTAATGTATTATTCTTTTATTCCGCTGTATTATTTACTTAATGTTGTTATAGGCTCCGGCGAATCGGATTTGAACGGTCGAATCTATGGCATTCGAATACGATATGAAGTATGGATGTCGATTTTCGAGCGGGCAAAATTCGTCTCGTCACAAAGGCCATGAGATACACCCTCCTATCTCAGAGTCTAAGGCAAACTCTCTTGATTTAACCAAGCTACGAGATCACCTAATTGATTTACGGGCTACAATCACACCCAATTGATTTACGGGCCACAATCGCACCATTTTCAATCACACTTTGATAGAGAGAGACTCAATACACTTTGATCTTTCGATCTTTGAGTACAAATGATCCTATAACTCTGAATAACACTGAGATCTTTGAGAGAGAGTGGAAGAGAATCAAACTAGAAACGATCGAGTTTGATTCACTTAGGATTTCGAGAGAGTTTTGTTAAGAATGTTTCAATATAAGAATGCAAGAGAAAGCGGAGAGAAAACAAAGAAATCTTAAGTGAAAATTCATTGAAAACTACTGGTATATATAGGAGAACAACGGTCATGTCCATTCGTGAAAGGTCGAATAGACACTTCTTTTAAAAATTTGAATTTTAAAATTTACGGCTACCATGTCGACATGGGTGTATGGGCATATCGACATCCCCCAGTGTTTTTTGAAAATTGATTTTCGTTTTAAAAGAGATCTTCTTTTTAAAGTTTGTCGAAACAATATTAGAAATTTTAAACTATTTTGAACATATTTCATGATCATAAAAACCTTTGGAAGTGATTTTATGAAATATTAAAGTAATAAAAACTAAATGTATAAATATTTTAAAATTAAAGCTAAAATATTAAAACCAGAAGATAGTTTAAAAACAAGAAATGATTTTGAAATTAATATGAGTAAAAATAGTTTTCGAAATAAGGCTAAAATATTTAAACCAAGAGAGAGATGTTTTTTAAAAAGATAGTATTGAAAAAAAATCTAAAAATAAGTCATTTTGTAAATTTCGTGGATTCCATTCCACTAGAGAAAGTCATGAGTTCCATCCCACTAAAGAGGTTGTGGGTTCCATCCCACTGTTAAAGTGAGAAGGTGGATTCCATTTCACAGTTAAAATTTGAATAAAGATTTTAGTGTTACTATGAATTTTTAACATAAATCTAGACTCAATTACTTATCTTGATATCTTGAACTCTTGATAATATTGATACTCATGAGTCTTCAGTCTTGATTTCTACAATCTTGAATTCGTCGGTCTTGAATTTCTATACTGTACGGTCTTCATTCTCAGTACCTGCATATATATATATATCCTGTATAAACATATATATATATATATATATATATATATATATATATCTAGAAAAGGATATTAGTATTTATATTTTATAACAAGTCCTAAAGTTGTTGTCATCAAAACCATCATTTCAGGAACTAACAATCTCCCCCTTTTGATGATGATAACCTATGTTTATAAAATGTACTCCACCAAACTCTGATTCTACTCTGACACTCTCTTATTCCAACAACTCCCCTTTAATATTCTAACCCCCCTTAATCTAAGCCTAACTAATAGCCTAACGATCCTATTTTATAATTATCCCCATTTGTCATCAACAAAAACTAAGTCTAAACTACATAACTCCCCATGAACTAATACTATGGAACTAAATGCTAATAACGAAGTATAATAAGCGAAACATAAATCTAATTTTATTATCTATGATGTTACATTACACATACATCTGAAACATAGACACAAATATATACAAGTACAAAAATATGAAAACATTAATATAATAACAATCTAACGAAAGTCCTTGACAATTGGTGACTTATGAATCGAACAATTAGGGTAATGGAGACAAAAGTTTCCATGTTGTTCGACCAAATTACCATTTTTGTCAAAACTTCTCCAACGCAAACAACATTATCGTCTCGTCCATTTGCGCTTCTTCCTCCTCCTCTTCGTCTTCTTTGTCGTCCTCTAATGGATTATGAATACGTATATTAGAGGAATCATCTTCAATCACAATAGGGTCTGCATGATTGTCCATTCGAAACTTTTTCAAATTTCTAAGAATCTTGCCTTGTTTCTCTTGTTCCTTTGCCATACTTATTTGCATGACTTGTAATTCAGTCAGCATTTGCAGAGAATCCTTAATAATTTCCTCGATCTTCATTACTCGAGCCAATGTAGTACGTTGGAATGGACCAGAATTGGAAAAAGGGAAGGAAGTGGTTGCCTTTTGGTTTAATTTAGATGAGGAGGTCATTACTTTGTATTTTCAAAAGTTTATTACGGAGAAAATGAAATGAGAAGATAGATGAATTTGAAATATTGTGGTTATATAACCACCAAACTGATTTTAGAGGAAAATCAAATTTTCAAATCTAACCGTTGCATGTCAACATGGAAGGTAGAGGCATGTCGACATCCTTTTGAAAATTTAGTCAATTTTGTTTTTCTCTATTATTTAAATATATATGTTACTATACCTATATTATATATCTCAGTTATAGAACAAATACCTAATTCTCTTCTTAAGTTAGTAAAGATCGATTGATTCAAAGGTTTGGTCAAAATATCAGCTATTTGATTCTCAGTGTTGATAAATTCAAGAGAAATAATCTCTTTAATTATATTATCTCTGAAAAAAATGATGTATGGCATCAATATATTTGGTTCTAGCATGAAGGATTTTTGGATAAATTTATTGCACTTGTACTATTATAATAAATTGGTGATTTTGAAATATTTAACCCAAAATCCTTTGGGGTCTGTTACATATAGATAACTTGACAACAAGCTAAAGCAGAAGAGATATATTCTGCTTCAGTTGTTGATGGTGAGATAGTGTTTTGCTTTTTACTAAACCAGGAAACCAGATAACGTCCTAAAAGGTGACAAGTTCCACTTGTACTTTTTCGTTCTGATTTACAACTAGCATAGTCAACATCACAATATGAGATTAAATAAATGAATCGCTTTTAGGTAAAATAGACCATAGTCTAAAGTATGTTTAACATATCATAGGATACATTTAACAGCTTTTGAATAGGTTTCTTTGGGTTGAGATTGATAACTTGCACAAAGGCAGACACTATGCATGATATCAGGCCTACTCGCAGTTATATAGAGTAGCGATCCAATCATTCCCTTGTATAGTTTTTGATCAACATCTTTTGATATATCTTCTTTATTCAAGGCTTCACTGGTTGCCATAGGAGTGGATTTTTCACTTGCAGCGGTCATACCAAACTTAATAACTAGATCCCTAACATATTTTTCTTGACTAATGAAAATACCACTATCGAATTGTTTTATTTGCAATCCTAAAAAGAAAGTAAGTTCACCATATGACTCATCTCAAACTCTGTTGTCATTATTTCAGAAAACTGTTTGTTCATTTCATTGTTTGTTGATCCAAAAATGATATCATCTACGTAAACCTGTACTAATTGGATATCATTTTTGTTTCTTTTCATAAAAAGAGTATTATCTACTCTACCAATTTCAAAATTTAATTGTAATAGGTAAGATCTTAGTCTGTCATAGCAGGCTCTATGAGCTTGTTTTAGACCATATAAAACTTTCTTTAATTTGTAAACAAGATCTGGAAACTTTTCTTTTTCAAAAAGCGGAGGTTGTTCAACATAAACATCCTCTTTAACAAAACCATTTAAAAAGGCACTTTTGGCATCCATCTGAAATAATTGGAAATTGTTGTGGTTTGCGAAAGCAAGAATAATTCTAATGGCTTCTAATCTTGCTACGGCTGTAAAGGTTTCATCAAAGTCTATTCCTTCTTCTTGACGATAACCTTGCGTGACTAACCAAGCTTTATTTCTAATGACCTCATCTTGTTCATTCATTTTATTTTTATAAACTCATTTAGTTCGTATTATAATTTTGTCCTCGAGTCTAGGAACAAGTTCCCAAACATCATTTTTGGTGAATTGATTTAGTTCCACCTACATAGCAAGAATCCATGAATCATCAGATGATGATTCCTTTTAATTTTTGGGTTCAATAGTTGATATAAAAGCTACATTACCATCTTATTTAGTTGATTTCTAGTTCTAACAATAGATTCAATACTTTCTAGTACATTTTCTATAGAATGATCTTTTAAAAGCCTAATCCTTTTATTAAGATGAACAGTTTCGCAATTTGTTTCATTTGATTCATTATTTAAATTAACAAAATCATCTTCATCATTTATTTGAACAAAATCTTTGAAATTTTCATCAAAAGATACATGCATTGTTTCTTCAATAGTGTTAGTTTTTAAATTGAAAACTCTGTATGCTTTACTTCTATTAGAATATCCGATAAAGATTCCTTCATCGGATTTAGAATCAAATTTAAGCAAATTGTCCTTTGTATTTAGAATACAACATTTACTTCAAAAACTTTAAAATAAGATACCTTTGGTTTCTCATTGAAAAAAGTTCCTATGGTGTTTTATTGGTTAGAGGTCTAATTAAAATCCTATTCAAAATGTAACAAGCTATAGCGACTGCTTCAGCCCAATTTTTTTTTGGTCATTTACTATCTGAAAGCATAGTTCTTGCACGCTCTTGAATCGTCCTATTTTTATACTCTACCACTCCATTTTGTTGTGAATTTCTTGAAAGAAAATTATGAGTTATTTCTTTTTTACTACAGAAATTCTAAAAATTTTCATTTTCAAATTCTCCATCGTGATCATTACGAATAATTTTGATTTTTGAAGATAGCTGATTTTGAATTTTTTTGCAAAAGTTTTAAATAAATCAAAAGCATCACTTTTATGTTTCAGAAAAACTATCCATGTAAATCTAGAATAACCATCTACAATTACAAAAACATATTTACTGTTATTTATTAACTGAATTTGAGATGGACCAAACAGATCTAAATGAAGTAACTCAAGAGGTTTTGAAGTTAAAATCATATCTTTCAATTTGAATGAACTCTTCCTAAGTTTTTCTAATTGACAAACATCACATATACTATCTACTTTAAAATCTATTTTAGGAAGACCTCTTACTAGATCAAGTTTTGAAAGTCTATATAAGAGTTTAAAATTCAAATGCTTAAATCTTTTATGCCAAATCCAAGGGTCACTTGTATAAGCCAAAATACATAAGTTATCATTTGAGATTTTCACACTGAGAATATAAATACTTTTCTTCCTAATTCCTTCAAAGATAATATTTGATTTATTATCTTCAATGTGACACTTATCCTTTTCAAATTTAATTTTGTAGCCTTTGTCACGTAGTTGACTCATGCTAAGTAAGTTGTGTTTTAGATTCCTGACCAATAGAACATCAGAAATAGTAGGAGTTTTAGAGTTACCTACATTGCCGATGCCAATCACATACCCTTTTGAATTGTCTCCAAAGTTGACCATTCCTCCATCTTCATAAATTATATCATTCAGTATCTCTGGATTACCATACATGTATCTTGAACATCCACTATCAAGTATTCATTTGTTTTTCTTGATTTGCACCATTTGTCCATTGAGTGTTGATTCTTCAAAAGCTATATAACCCATATGTTCCTACACAACACACCAATTCGATAGATAACTTGATTTTCTACAATAACAATATGCAGACTTATGAGACAATGATGATTTGGAAAATTTTGAACTAATGTTAATAGAATCTTCAAAAATTGCCATTTTAAACTTTTCAAAGTTCTGATTATGATAACTTTAAAAACCTATGTTCTGATACCAAATATAGGAAATGTGAATTACGGATCTTAATGCAGAATTAACACTAGAGAGGGGGTGAATGGTGTTTAATTAATTTCATGAATCTTTTTGAAATCTTTTCAAATCAAACCCAAACAGATGCAATTCACAAACACGGTGACAATATCACAAAACCAAACGTAGATGCAAATAGCAAATAAAAGCAGTAAAAGAAAGAACACATCAGAATTTATACTAGTTCGGATGTACCCTACATCCAGTCCCACACAGTTTCTTGTGCAAAGTTATTTTCAAATATAATGTCGATGTTATAACCTTGATTTCAAGGTCACGAGATACGCTCTCCTGTCTCCGAGTCCAAGGCAAACTCTCTTGATTTAACCAGGCTATAATCATACCCAATTGATTTACGGGCTATAATCATACCCAATTGATTTACGGACCACAATCGCACCATTTCCAATCACACTTTGATAGAGAGACTCGATACACTTTGATCTTTCGATCTTTGATTACAAATGATCCTATAACTCTGAATAGCACTAAGATTTTTGAGAGAGAGTGGCGACAAATCAAGCCAGAGATGATCGAGTTTTATTCACTTAGGTTTTCGGCAGAGTTTTGTTAAGAATGTTTGAAAATAAGAATGGAAGAGAAAGAGGAGAGAAAACGAAGAAATCTTAAGTGAAAATTCATTGAAAACTACTAGTACATATAGGAGAACAATGGTCATGTCCATTCGTGAAAGGTTATGACGAATAAATACTTCTTTTAAAAATTTGAATAAAAAAATCTACGGTTACCATGTCGACATGAGAGGTATAGGCATGTCGACATCCCCTAATATTTTTTGAAATTTGATTTTTGTTTTAAAAGAGATTTTCTTTCTAAAGTTTGTCAAAACAATCTTAAAACTTTGTAAACTATTTTGAATATACTTTACGATTATAAATTTTTTTGGAAAGTGACTTACGAAATATAAAAGCACTAAAAATTAAATATATAAATATTTTGAGATTAAAGCTAAAACATTAAAACCAGGAGATAGTTTAAAAACAAGAAATGATTTTGAAATTAATGGGATTAAAAATAGTTTTTGAATTAAGGCTAAAATATTAAACCAATAGAGAGATGTTTTTTAAAAAAAGATAGTTTTGAAAAAAAATCTAAAAATAAGTCATTTTGAAAATTTCGTGGATTCCATTCCACTAGAGAAGGTCATGGTTTCCATCCCATTAAAGAGCTCTTTGGTTCCATCCCACTATTAAAGCGAGAAGGTGTGATCCATTACACAACTAAAATCCGAATAAAATTTTAGTGCTATTATGAAGTTTTAACATAAATCTAGACTCCATTGCGTATCATGATATCTTGAACTCTTGATAAACTTAACATTCATGAGTCTTTAGTCTTGATTTCTACAATATTGAATTCGTTGATCTTGAATCTCTATACTGTACAATCTTCATTCTCAGCACTGCATATATGTGTGTGTGTGTGTGTCATGCATATATATATATATATATATATATATATATATATATGTATATATATATATATAGACAAAGATATCAGCATTTATATTTTATAACAAGTCCTAAGGCTGTTGTCATCAAAACCATCATATTAAGAACTAACAATACATACATATGCATGTATATATGTATGAATATTCTTATATCTGCTTATATATGTGTGAACCGCCTTTTGTACATGAGTCTGATCTAGTTCAATTGCAAATCTTGTTCCAATTTAGTTCTTGTATATACTCATATGTACTTATATGTGCTTGTATGTACTTGTATGTGCTTGTATATACTAATATACACCTGTATACACTTGTATGTTCATATGTATGCCTTGAGCATGAACCATTTTGAGGTTTAGTTGAACATGTTTTTAGTTCTGAACCATTTTGAGTTTTTGAACCATTTTGAGTTGAACTTGTTTTAGGTATATAAATGATGTGTGAACTAAGTTAGTTTCTTGATGTATATGCTATCGAGTTGCAGATGTGTGTATTTCCTTTTGATACAGTGCATGCCTGCTTGAATTTGATTTCCATCTTGTTGCCTTGTTCAATCTGAGTTACAATTCATGCTTGCTCTTGCATTAGTATTAACCTGCTACACATGTACATGCATTTTTTTTATGTCCGAATCCATATTCTAACCTGAATCTGATTTCCATTTTGTTTCATTTTGGTTTACTAATCTAAGCTTATGCACCTGTGTTCGCTGCACCATATTCTGGTCTTCACTTCTACTGAACAGTCCCTTGGTGATGTTCGCTGCACTTGTGTTCGCTGCACCATGTTTCGGTCTTCACTTGTGTTCGCTACACCATATATACATGCATACATATGTATGTATATATATGTGACCGTTCTGAATGCCTTATGTACACTGCTTGGTCTGACCTTGTGCATACTTGTCCGTGAGATTAGATTGAGGCTTGACCTTGTGATATTCACAGTGATACACTGTGCATATCATAAGTTGTCCATGCATGTCCTGTCTAAAACATAAAAAAAACAAATGCATAAACTGAAACAATATTCAAATTCAAATTCATTTTTGCAATTTAGGTTTGTTTCTTTTTTCATTTTACCGCCTTGTTTATTTGACGGATATAGAAGATGGCTGGATGCAAGTTGCAGCATGCAAATCAAGATCAACGACAAGAATAAACTCGTGTGAGTGTGAGTAAAAGAGATATGTTGTATATGAGAGCGTATAGAAATGTTGTATATGTGAGAGTTATAGTGAAAGTTGTATTCGAAAATGTAAGTAGAGTAATAGTGAAAGTTGTATTGTATTTGACTATGATTTGACATAAAATAATTGAATTTCATTTCTGAACAATTATTCATATCAATCAATATTTATATGTTGTCTAATAAGAATTTCTAGAAATGATACTATAACATCAGACAACGTATGGATTTTTTGGTCGTGCTAGTGCATATTACGATGAGCATCTCTGTGACCTGATGTCCATTGAGACGGCATGAGATTTAACGATAGATAGATATGCAATCAAACAACAGAGCATATCTATCGTCTAATGCCTTTTTCACATAGCGTTAGCTTTCTCTCCAAATTTTACAACTAGTAACTAACTATTTCTCTCTTGTTATATTTCATGATTGTTAAGTTATTTCACTAAATTTTCCTTTGATTGTGTAAGTTCTATTCTCAAATATCAACGCATATGAGATAACCACACTTACACATACAGATTATGCAACATTCAATTTGTTGGGTTTGTTAATAATTGACTTTGTAATCTTTATGGTTTCAAGTATTCCTACCATCACATGTGTTACACTATATAATACAAAGCTCCTAATTGCAATAACATGTTCCATTTGAAACTTATTGCATAAGTATGTATGTTTTCATTGGATTAGATGATTAGGTTGAGCACAAAGTGTGCAAGAACAAATTAAAAATGTGCATTTTAAAAATGCGCAAACTTGTACTTGTGCACTTTTTAAGTGCTCATGCTAATTTTCTTACTTAGTGATATAAGAACTTGATGTGCAAGTTTGAATGGCCCTAATCAACAACAGATTGAATAACCCCAATATTAGTCTGAAGGTGGAACTACTGCATAAGGAGCTGTAACTGTTGTATAAGAAGGTGGGGGCAGATGATGCATAATCTGTTGAACTCCATGTGGTGGAATGCTTGTATACCCAGGCAGTGGTGTGTATTAACCTATTTGTTTTATATCCCACTATTGTACATTATTCTATATATTATGTAATGTTAAGTATACAAATTGAATTTTACATCGACTAATCGTAGATAGTGAACGCATTGTTGACTTATATCTAAACTCATGAGTTTGAATTGAAGCGGCACTGATTATATGTATGAAATGTTGATTTTATGTTGCTCCTATTTTTTTATATGATGAAATTTGTTAGTGCGTATAATTTATTTGTCTATAGTTGAGAATAAAACTTGATCATATTTAGTTTACTATAATTATGTTCATTTACTTAATTTAGTAAACGGAGTCGGTTTTGTTCTTGTTACAATCGAGACAATTATCCTCAATAGATAAATGATTTTTTCTGATTCACCAAGTTGAAAAACGGTGCATTCTCCAAAACATGTATGGTTTGTTGTCAGTTATCAAAAGCATGTCTGGTATTAATGTACATGCTCGTTTGAACATGGGTATGTTGATTTCATTTTTATATTTGTCTTTTGCCTTTTTTGATAGTATGATACCAATACCGTCTTAGAGAAACCGTCGTTTATGTGGCATATCAATATATGTTAGACAAGGTATATTAAACCAATTTTTATCCCATAGAATATAGATTCTGGTTAGACCATTGACTTGTATGATATTTTGACCATCGGGTAAGTACTGATGAATAGTAGCTTCTTGATATCGCATGACCAAAAATGGATGATAATATCCATTTGCTACCCCTATTATGGTATTTTGTGAGTATATTTGTGACACCTTACCTCGATACTTATATTATCCAAGAGTATTACGGAGTAATACTGTCAGATGATATGAAAAATAAGACTACATGGGATTAAAACATGAATATTCTTCTATACTAAGATTGATACATATTAAAACATCAAATAAACATCTAACATATACATACATAGTATCATACAAAGCAATAAATATGTGTGCATGACAGAATAATACATAATGTACAATAAACACTAGAGAATACAGAGTTAGTCCAGTGATAACATATAATATATAATACAATAATGTTATAAGAATACAATGCAACTCAAGTGTCAATTATATATACATACCTACATATACATGTTATCACACCTTTTGGTCAAAGCTGGAATATCAACAAATTGGCAAGGGAGGATGGATATCGGGATTGGAGATCGATTGGAAACAAGGTTGCAATTGATGTCGTTAAAATTTGGCCGAGCTCCGACCAGGATGGAATCGATGGGAGATGATGATCAAGGTTAAGGAAAGCTACATTTCAAATTTCAGGTTGATCGGAGTTCGTATGCTCGAGATACGGATGGATTAAGATGTGCAAGGACTGGTTCGTATCGACGCATTTCGCATCGATCAGCAGAGGGTGCGTCGTATCGATTGGGTTCGTATCGATCGGCAGTGGTTCGACTCGATGAAGTTCGAATCGATCAGGTGGGGAGGCCAGAAGGATTTCGACTAGATAGCAGTAGACCCAGATTGGTAAGCAAGCGTGCAGTGGTTTGTTCGAATCAATGACATTCGTGTCGATCAAGTCAGATCATGGTAGTGGACCTCGAATCAATACTGTTCGTATCGATCAACATGGGCTCGACACAATGGATTCGTATCGGTCAGGACGGAAAGAGGTGGCATGTCTCGAATCGATACTCTCGTATCGATAGTAGAAGGATTCGGCACTTTCATACCCATGGGAGGCTATTGGGGTTCGTATCCATCAGGTAAAGCTTTGTTCGTATCCATCAGGTAAAGCCTTGTTCGTATCCATTAGGTAAGGCCTCGCTCATAACCATCCCTAGGATGAGATTCGTGTCCATTTTCATGACCACTTCGTATCGATACCACCATGCTTATTTTGTATCGATCAGCGCATGTGGGAGCGGTACGAAATGTACTCCTGGAGTCAATACGAAGAAGGACACGAATTGATGGGTGCGAACGTACGATGTTATAAATATGAACAAGCATGAAATGCGGATACGAACAAAGGAAATCCACGAATCAAGGGGAGAAGCATTCAAAACGGCGAGGAAAATGGATCGAGCCATGAAGATAGCGCCACGTCATCGATGCGCACATGCTGGGAAACAACGCAAAGGGACATCGATACGAATTGATCGGTGCGAGCCAAACAGCATCAAGAAACCACAATTCGTATCGATCATATCTTGAGTTCTACAGATCCAAATGCAACGAAATTTTCACAGTAGCTCGCATACAAGGTAAAGAATGTTCCTGCCAAGTTTCATCCCGATTAGATCATTTTGTGATGGATACGAAATCAATTCGTATCGATCACAGATCGAGTCGAAACTTGGTGGAGTCGGTCGCGTGGGCCCACTCACGTGCCAGAAGAAGTCTTCCAAAGGTTGAGCGCGATATCAGCCTCCTACGCCTATAAATAGCCCCGTGAAGCCTACAGAAAGAGGATCTTTTGGCTATTGGACGTCCAGACTCTACCGGATTCAATTCTACACTTCTCCATTACTGTTGTACTCAAATTACTTCATTGTAATCGCTGCAGTCATCTGTAACCAACAAGGATAATCAATAAAAAGGAAAACCTTTGCAGTGGACGTAGGCATGAGATAGCCGAACCACTATAAATCTTGTGTCTCTGTTCATTATTTCTGGATTGCTGTTTGTTGTTTACTTAGATCTGTGACCTCTATTTGGAATATTGCTGATTTATATTTATACTTTGGTGCTTTCACGATATTTGGGGTTTGTGACCAATTTTGGCGCAAACACTTTGGTGCTTTCACTGAGAAGGACTAGCACCCGCTACATCGGATTGAAGTTTGGATTTGAAAAGAGTGAAGAGTTTAGATTTGAAAGACAATGACTCGACAAACCAGTAGAAGACAAAGGGCTGAAAGAAGCCAACAGGAAGGAAGTCAAGAAGCATCCTCCGGAGCTGGGGAAGGACAAGCTTCGATCTACATAACCAGGGATGAAATGGAGGCTATGGTCAATTCATTGCAGGAGAGATTGTTGAAAAGTCAACAGGAAATGATGCAGAGTTTCTTCGAACAGATGAGAGCTGCAGGAACGCAAAACCTTAGACCGACTATAGTGACTGCGAATGTGGAGCAAGGAACTAGGGTTGCGGAGCCTAATGGAGGACGGAATACAGAACCAGAGGGCAATCAACAAAGGCTTGGGGGCAGGCCCGCAGGATCTGATGCTGGAAGGCTTATGGATGGAGCTCAACAGGCTAGAGCTAGCGCTAACGTTAGTGAACCGCATGAAAAGCATGTACCGAAATTCCCTCGGGGGCATGGGGGCAACCTTTGATAGATAATGCTGGATTAGCTGAGATTATCAGGAGAACTATGCGTGGAGGTCTGACTAATAGAGATTTGGAAGGGGTGAACAAGAGTCCGTTCACACGGGAAATCAGGATGGCACAAAATCCGCCTGATTTCAAGCTACCTACTGTGGAAGTATACAATAGCAAGGATGATCGACGGATCATCTGATGAGATATACTAGACACATGGAAGTACTGGGAGCATCGGAGGAAGTTATGGCCCGGTGTTTTCCCTTGTATTTGACAGATATACTGCAATGTGGTTTAGGCAGTTGGAAGAAGGGTCTATCAGAACATGGACGGAGCTGGTGGATAGGTTTCTAAGGCAATTTCGGGTTCATATTAAGAGGCCCAAGAACGTGATGACGCTAACATCGGTAAAGCAAAGGACGGATGAATCACTTAGAGCTTTTCTAACTCGATTCAATGCGGTAGTTGCTTCGGTGGATCGGCCGTATCCATCAATGGTTTTAATGGCAGCCGTGTCAAGAGTCAGGGAGGATTCGGATTTCAAGGTATCTTTGATACGAGACCCACCACTGGATCTCGGGGAATTCTTTCACGAAGCCGAGAGATCCCTTCGACAAGAGAATGCGTGTGCAGATTTAAAGTTGAAGGAGGTGAATGCGACTGAGGGTGGAGGACCATCCAACAAAGGTTCGGATAAAGATAAAGGAAAAAGGAAGTTGGACGATGATTTCGGAAAAGCTAGGAAGCGATGGATGGATCCAAAATTTTCCACATACACAGGATTGAACGAGACGCTGGAGGGGATATACTTGGAAACCCAGAATCGCCTTCCCTACCGAAGGCCAGCTAGGAGAGAGCCTTCTGAACGAGAGAGGGCATCAGGAAGGCACTGCCTATTCCATGATTTGGATGGGCACGACACCAACAGCTGCAGGCACTTAAAGGACATAATTGAGGAACATGTAAGGAATGGACAATTGAGCCAGTATGTTAGGGCATGGAATGCGGCGGTGGAGCAGGAGCAACCACCGCCTACCTTAAACCATGATGATGTGAGGCCTAGGAATGATGGTCGATTGGTTATCAATTGACCGGGATAATGTGAAATAAGTAACAAACCATTAGCAAGTCATTTACACGTGTATGGGGACGGAGATAGCCCCTAGGCATGCTCTGAATGATGATAAACCGTGAAGCTATGGTTTGCGAAATCTGTCTTGTGTTTTGGATTGGACACTCATTTTCTGGTTTGGTTTTGGAGTTTGGATTGAACTCCTGGTTTTGTTTGCTTTCTGGTTTGGATTTTCCCTTGGATGATTGTTTTCTGTTTTGGATGTTGGTTTGGATTTCTGATTTTCTGGTTTGATTTGGATTTCGGGTTGGATTTTGATTGGATTTTTATCTGGTTTCTGGTAAATGGTCGTCGGGTATGGATTATATCTGGCAAGGGGTAAGTCTCTTCGTCCGCATGTGGCGAATTGGCTTATTCAGGTCGTTGAGTATGGATTATGCTCATCAAGGGTCCAGAGTGACCAAGATTCGGCCTAGGACTTAGGCCCCATATCATCGATTATTGTTTCGGGTCGCTGAGTATGGATTATGCTCAGCATGTGTCCGAAGAGACCAGGATTCGGCTTAGGACTTAAGCCATGGCATTGCAAAAACGTCCAGGGACACTGGACCACAGTCGTCAAGTGTGGATTGCGCTTGGCAAAAGCCTGGAGAGGTTATGGATTTGGATATCAACCCGAAGAGGTCCTGGATTCGGTTATTGGCTATTGGATAAGGATGGATTAGGACCCGGTTGTCGAGTTCGGATGGATATGGAATCGGCTAAGGCTTTGGTTATTGGATTTGGAATTGGGCATCGACTCTGAGCAGTCAAGGATGATGTACTCTAGTGATATGGCTATGGACTTCGGATTCAAAACTATTCAAAACACGCCTCCTTATCACAAGGCATGTTTTGGGTGGCAAATGTTATCCCACCTTTTGGTCAAAGCTGGAATATCAACAAATTGGTAAGGAAGGATGGATATCGGGATTGGAGATCGATTGGAAACAAGGCTGCGATCGATGTCGTTAAAATTTGGCCGAGCTCCGATCAGGACGGAATCGATGGGAGATGATGATCGAGGTTAAGGAAAGCTACATTTCAAATTTCAGGTCGATCGGAGTTCGTATGCTCGTGATACAGATGAATTAAGGTGCGCAAGGACTGGTTCGTATCGATGCATTTCGCATCGATCAGCAGAGGGTGTGTCGTATCGATTGGGTTCGTATCGATCGGTAGGGGTTCGACTCGATGAAGTTCGAATCGATCAGGTGGGAAGGCCAGAAGGATTTTGACTCGATAGCAGTAGACCCAGATTGGTAAGCAAGCATGCGGTGGTTTGTTCGAATTAATGACATTCGTGTCGATCAAGTCAGATCATGGTAGTGGACCTCGAATCAGTACTGTTCGTATCGATCAACATGGGCTCGACACAATGGATTCGTATCGGTCAGGATGGAAAGAGGTGGCATGTCTCGAATCGATACTCTCGTATCGATAGTAGAAGGATTTGGCACTTTCGTACCCATGGGAGGCTATTGGGGTTCGTATCCATCAGGTAAAGCTTTGTTCGTATCCATCAGGTAAAGCCTTGTTCGTATCCATTAGGTAAGGCCTCGCTCGTATCCATCCCAAGGATGAGATTCGTGTCCATTTTCACGACCACTTCGTATCGATACCCCCATGCTTATTTTGTATCGATCAACGTATGTGGGAGCGGTACGAAATGTACTCCTGGAGTCAATACAAAGAAGGACACGAATTGATGGGTGCGAACGTACGATGTTATGAATATGAACAAGCATGAAATGCGGATGCGAACAAAGGAAATCCACGAATCAAGGGGAGAAGCATTCAAAACGTCGAGGAAAATGGATCGAGCCTTGAAGATAGCGCCACGTCATCGATGTGCACGTGCTGGGAAACAACACAAAGGGACATCGATACGAATTGATCGGTGCGAGCCAGACAGCATCAAGAAACCACAATTCGTATCGATCTCATCTTGAGTTCTACAGATCCAAATGCAACGAAATTTTCACAGTAGCTCGCATACAAGGTAAAGAATGTTCCTGCCAAGTTTCATCCCAATTAGATCATTTTTTGATGGATACGAAATCAATTCGTATCGATCACAGATTGAGTCGAAACTTGGTAGGGTCGGTCGCGTGGGCCCACTCACGTGCCAGAAGAAGGCTACCGAAGATTGAGCACGATATCAGCCTCCTACGCCTATAAATAGCCCCGTGAAGCCTACAGAAAGAGGATCTTTTGGCTATTGGACGTCCGGACTCTGCCGGATTCAATTCTACACTTCTCCATTACTGTTGTACTCAAATTACTTCATTGTAATCGCTGCAATCATCTGTAACCAGCAAGGATAATCAATAAAAAGGAAAACCTTTACAGTGGACGTAGGCATGAGATAGCCGAACCACTATAAATCTTGTGTCTATGTTCATTATTTCTGGATTGTTGTTTGTTGTTTACTTAGATCTGTGACCTCTATTTGGAATATTGCTGATTTATATTTATACTTTGGTGCTTTCACGATATTTGAGGTTTGTGACCAATTTTGGTGCAAACACTTTGGTGCTTTCACTGAGAAGGACTAGCACCCGCTACATCGGATTGAAGTTTGGATTTGAAAAGAGTGAAGAGTTTAGATTTGAAAGACAATGACTCGACAAACCAGTAGAAGACAAAGGGCTGAAAGAAGCCAACAGGAAGGAAGTCGAGAAGCATCCTCCGGAGCTGGGGAAGGACAAGCTTCGATCTACATAACCAGGGATGAAATGGAGGCTATGGCCAATTCATTGCAGGAGAGATTGTTGAAAAGTCAACAGGAAATGATGCAGAGTTTCTTCGAACAGATGAGAGCTGGAGGAACGCAAAACCTTAGACAGACTACAGTGACCGCGAATGTGGAGCAAGGAACTAGGGTTGCGGAGCCTAATGGAGGACAGAATACAGAACCAGAGGGCAATCAACAAAGGCTTGGGGGAAGGCCCGTAGGATCTGATACTGGAAGGCCTATGGATGGAGCTCAATAGGATAGAGCTGGCGCTAACATTAGTGAACCGCATGAGGAGTATGTACCGAAATTCCCTCGGGGGCATGGGGGCAACCTTTGACAGATAATGCTGGATTAGCTGAGATTATCAGGAGAACTATGCGTGGAGGTATGACCAATAGAGATTTGGAAGGGGTGAACAAGAGTCCATTCACACGGGAAATCAGGATGGCACGAAATCCGCCTGATTTCAAGCTACCTACTGTGGAAGTATACAATAGCAAGGCTGATCCGACAGATCATCTGATGAGATATACTAGACACATGGAAGTACTGGGGGCATCGGAGGAAGTTATGGCCCGATGTTTTCCCTTGTATTTGATAGATATAGCCGGAATGTGGTTTAGGCAGTTGGAAGAAAGGTCTATCAGAACATGGACGGAGCTGGTGGATAGGTTTCTAAGGCAATTTCGGGTTCATATAAGAGGCCCAAGAACGTGATGACGCTAACATCGGTAAAGCAAAGGACGGATGAATCACTTAGAGCTTTTCTAACTTGATTCAATGCGGCAGTTGCTTCGGTGGATCGGCCGGATCCATCAATGGTTTTAATGGCAGCCGTGTCAGGAGTCAGGGAGGATTCGGATTTCAAGGTATCTTTGATACGAGACCCACCACTGGATCTTGGGGAATTCTTTCACGAAGCTGAGAGATCCCTTCGACAAGAGAATGCGTGTGTAGATTTTAAGTTGAAGGAGGTGAATGCGATGAGGGTGGAGGACCATCCAGCAAAGGTTCAGATAAAGATAAAGGAAAAAGGAAGTTGGACGATGATGCCGGAAAAGCTAGGAAGCGATGGAAGGATCCAAAGTTTTCCACATACACAGAATTGAACGAGACGCTGGAGGGGATATACTTGGAAACCCAGAATCACCTTCTCTACCGAAGGCCGACTAGGAAAGAGCCTTCTGAACGAGAGAGGGCATCAGGAAGGCACTGCATATTCCATGATTTGGATGGGCACGACACCAACAGCTGCAGGCACTTAAAGGGCATAATTGAGGAACATGTAAGGAATGGATAATTGAGGCAGTGTGTTAGGGCACGGAATGCGGCAGTGGAGCAGGAGCAACCACCGCCTACCTCAAACCATGATGATGTGAGGCCTAGGAATGATGGTCGTTTGGTTATCAATTGACCGGAATAATGCGAAATAAGTAACAAACCATTAGCGAGCAACCAAGTCATTTACACATGTATGGGGACAGAGATATCCCCTAGGCATGCTCTGAATGATGGTAAACCGTGAACCTATGGTTTGCGAAATCTGTCTTGTATTTTTGATTGGACACTCATTTTCTGGTTTGGTTTTGGAGTTTGGATTGAACTCCTGGTTTTGTTTGCTTTCTGGTTTGGATTTTCCCTTGGATGATTGTTTTCTGTTTTGGATGTTGGTTTGGATTTCTGATTTTCTGGTTTGATTTGGATTTCGGATTGGATTTTGATTGGATTTTTATCTGGTTTCTGGTAAATGGTCGTCGGGTATGGATTATATCTGGCAAGGGGTAAGTCTCTTCGTCCGCATGTGGCGAATTGGCTTATTCAGGTCGCTGAGTATGGATTATGCTCATCAAGGGTCCAGAGTGACCAAGATTCGGCCTAGGACTTAGGCCCTATATCATCGATTATTGTTTCAGGTCGCTGAGTATGGATTATGCTCAGCATGTGTCCGAAGAGACCAGGATTCGGCTTAGGACTTAAGCCATGGCATTGCAAAAACGTCCAGGGACACTGGACCACAGTCGTCAAGTGTGGATTGCGCTTGGCAAGAACCCGGAGAGGTTAGCTCAATGTCCAGGGACACTGGACCACGGTCGTCAAGTGTGGATTGTGCTTGGCAAGAGCCTGGAGAGGTTATGGATTTGGATATCAACCCAGAGAGGTCCTGGATTCGGTTATTGGCTATTGGATAAGGATGGATTAGGACTCGGTTGTCGAGTTCGGATGGATATGGAATCGGCTAAGGCTTTGGTTATTGGATTTGGAATTGGGCATCGACTCTGAGCAGTCAAGGATGATGTACTCTAGTGATATGGCTATGGACTTCAGATTCGGAACTATTCAAAACACGCCTCCTTATCTCAAGGCATGTTTTGAGGGGCAAATGTTATCCCACTTTTTGGTCAAAGCTGGAATATCAACAAATTGGCAAGGAAGGATGAATATCGGGATTGGAGATCGATTGGAAACAAGGCTGCAATCGATGTCGTTAAAATTTGGCCGAGCTCCGATCAGGACGGAATCGATGGGAGATGATGATCAAGGTTAAGGAAAGCTGCATTTAAAATTTTAGGTCAATCGGAGTTCGTATGCTCGAGATACAGATGGATTAAGGTGCGCAAGGACTGGTTCGTATCGATGCATTTCGCATCGATCAACAGAGGGTGTGTCGTGTCGATTGGGTTCGTATCGATAGGTAGTGGTTCGACTCGATGAAGTTCGAATCGATCAGGTGGGAAGGCCAGAAGGATTTCGACTCGATAGCAGTAGACCCAGATTGGTAAGCAAGTGTGCGGTGGTTTGTTCGAATCAATGACATTCGTGTCGATCAAGTCAGATCATGGTAGTGGACCTCGAATCAATACTGTTCGTATCGATCAACATGTGCTCGACACAATGGATTCGTATCGGTCAGGATGGAAAGAGGTGGCATGTCTCGAATCGATACTCTCGTATCGATAGTAGAAGAATTTGGCACTTTCGTACCCATGGGAGGCTATTGGGGTTCGTATCCATCAGGTAAAGCTTTGTTCGTATCCATCAGGTAAAGCCTTGTTCGTATCCATTAGGTAAGGCCTCGCTCGTATCCATACCAAGGATGAGATTCGTGTCCATTTTCACGACCACTTCGTATCGATACCCCCATGCTTATTTTGCACCGATCAGCGCATGTGGGAGCGGTACAAAATGTACTCCTGGAGTCAAAATGAAGAAGGACACGAATTGATGGGTGCGAACGTACGATGTTATGAATATGAACAAGCATGAAATGCGGATGCGAGCAAAGGAAATCCACGAATCAAGGGGAGAAGCATTCAAAACGGCGAGGAAAATGGATCGAGCCTCGAAGATAGCGCCACGTCATCGATGCGCACGTGTTGAAAACAACGCAAAGGGACATCGATACGAATTGATCAGTGCGAGCCAGACAGCTTCAAGAAACCACAATTCGTATCGATCATATCTTGAGTTCTACAGATCCAAATGCAACGAAATTTTCACAATAGCTCGCATACAAGGTAAAGAATGTTCCTGCCAAGTTTCATCCCGATTATATATTTTTTGATGGATACGAAATCAATTCGTATCGATCACAGATCGAGTCAAAACTTGGTGGGGTCAGTCGCGTGGGCCCACTCACGTGCCAGAAGAAGTCTCCCCAAGATTGAGCGCGATATCATCCTCCTACGCCTATAATAGCCCCCTGAAGCCTACAGAAAGAGGATCTTTTTGCTATTGGACGTCCAGACTCTGCCGGATTCAATTCTACACTTCTCCATTACCGTTGTACTCAAATTACTTCATTATAATCGCTGCAATCATCTGTAACCAGCAAGGATAATCAATAAAAAGGAAAACCTTTGCAGTGGACGTAGGCCGGAGATAGCCGAACCACTATAAATTTTGTGTCTCTGTTCATTATTTCTAGATGGCTGTTTGTTGTTTGCTTATATCTGTGACCTCTATTTGGAATATTGCTGATTTATATTAATACTTTGGTGCTTTCACGATATTTGAGGTTTGTGACCAATTTTGACGCAAACAATATATATACATACAGTGAATTAATATCCACTACATCAGAAAAGCCATTTTACCATGGCTCTGGACCATGACTAAATAATTTTGACACGGTCCCGAGCCGTGGCGAAATGGAGAAGCAAAAATTTTGCCACGGCTCAGAGCCGTGCTGAATAAAATTTTGCCACGGTTTTGATCTGTGCTTAAATATAAATTAGCCACGGTTTAGAGCAGTAGCTAAATTCTGCATTTGCATTTAAAAAAAACACCACAAAACAACCTACATTAAACTCAAAACAAATAGGTTAAAAATGTCCCGCCTCAAACTCAAAACAGCTTACATAAACGTCACAACCGTGTCTTATGTCAAACATTAATTCAAGATAGGCTTAGTTTGAAATGCAACAACTTCCTACAATATAATACATGAATACAAAGTTCAAACAATTCAACAATTACAATACTTGAATACAAAGTTCAGTACATAGTTGCATACACAAAAAAACAGCATCACATAGTTAAAGCCTTCTTGTTCCTTTACTAATGGATTATAGTGCAGGAACTGCACTTGGAACCTATACATTGCAAAGACAAGTAAAAGAAAGTAACTAATATATTCCTAACATAATTCATAGAAAATTGATACTGCATGTTTTAAGATTAAAAATAAAATTTTCCAAATTATATCCTAAATGGAACTTGTTAGCAAAGGGAAAGGTATGCTCTAAACAGGTCAAACTTGGAGCACATATGCATGAAAAAATAAATATATGGATATTGATATTACAGAAGCTTATAAGATGACAAACAACAAAATTACATAGAGCGGAGAAGACAGCGAAGTTATACTGTAAATAACATATTGTTTAGTTTGAATTCCATGGCTCGTGTCTTTATTAATAACAAATGAACTATAACTAAAATATCCTTATCCCTGCATCAACTACTTTGCACCTAATGATGATAGCAATATATCAGGACACCTTTAGAAGGTAACATCTTATTCTCAAGGATTTATAATCAATGAGATGAAAGTTAAAAGTTAATTTACTAACTAGTGGTGCTCTGAATTTAGAAACCTCTAAGCTAACACCATGCTGTAATATAACTTAAGCAAGTAAGTTAGTAAGATAACGCAATGATCAGTAAGTAAACAAGTGTATCAAGACAAAAATATGCTAGTTTTACTAAGATGGCAATTCCAAGAGAGATGAGCAATAATCTAAACTAAGAAAGTATGAAAATGTTTAGATAAGAAAATTTCTAGTTATTTAAAAAATTTCAACTTCACTAAATATATCTTTATCCATATTAATTTATGGATACAAATAGAAATATAACTAGCGTTGACATTTAGCCAACACAATTACCCCAAGAATTAACAATAATCTCATAAAATGTATATGTGTGTTTATTTAGTAAAGGATATGGATATCTGAATCTACACAACAGCATGGCCCAGTTTCAGCTAGAAAAAATGTCATTGCTTTTTAAGAATTTAATCAAATCCCTTCACCAAAGTTTAGTGAAAGTTTGCCTCCTTATAGATCGAAAAAGATACCAAAACCGCATTCTCATTCGATTGTCCGATCCTTCCCATAACCCTGAATCTAAAGTATTTTTCTTTTTCAACCATTTTTTTCAAATTATTTTGTTGGGTTGCTTTTAATATATTTATCAATTTGTTATTGTCGTTATTTTAGATAATCAATTGGTCGAGATCTATTAATGTAATACATTTAACATAGATAGACACACTGATACTGCAAACCAAAAATTCAGAAATATATTTTATATATCTAATTGTATGTAATTAATGAAGAGAACATGTATTACCTTAAAAAAAAAGAATCTCAGTTAACACTTATGAGAGGAATTGTCTTAACATTATATTACCGTGAAAGTACTTAAATTAGCAAGGGAATATATCAGAGTAAACATACCTAGAACCACTGGCGTGCTTCTAAATTTTCTTGCCAAATTTATATTTATATTTCAGATCCTAGTGCAAGTGCTGACCTGGCTGTTGTAATGATGCAAGAAGGATTGGTTCACTTACTTCTTATAGGAAACAAGTAACTGAAAGTATAAGTCTTAACTACTTCAATAAATAGATTGATGGTTATATAAAGAATGCTTTTATTGATACCCTGACATCACGCTCTCTGTACACTATTTTTTTGGTTTTATTATTTTGTTATGTTTGAAATGCAAGTTTTCAATTGAAGCCAAGTGATATGGTCACGAACCATTAGCTATTATAGTTCTGTTCATCTTCGTATTCTTGTTGCAGTGAATAAAACTACCTAGATGAGTTTCTTTTTTAAACTTCTAGGAGGAAATGTGTATCATATGTCATACTACGTGATGTATCCCGGCTCTTCATTTCCGTTGTTACGACCAATTCATTAGCTTTATTCGAATAAATTCTAAAACCGTCAACTGATTCATAGAGCCTCCATAATTGATCAGATGGAGAAAACAAAAAACTTTATATCATTACAATAGATTGTGGTATCTTTAGACTTTGATGCACACATAACAAGCCATAAATTTTATTGCCAAATTTCGAAGTGACCGTCTTGAAGTAAATTTCGGAGTATATGTTTTTTTGGAACTACATGTACTGCCCTTGTTCATTATATTAGGTTTCTAAGTAAATTAAATCTAATATGTAAAAATGTGCTTCAGCAGCACCAACGACATTTAATGTTCTAATTTTTCATCAGGTGACCGATTTATTGTGTTAAATGATCATGTATAGTAACTTGCACCACTAATTCCACTTGACACTGTTCCGCAGGATGCATAACAATGTGTTAGCTCTTAAATCAAAATAATGATCATGCAGTCCTAAATGTACAAAACAACTTTGAATTTAAATAACATGACATTATAGTAATCTAGGTGGTTTAAATTGTAATCCTCAAGTATTTTTAGTTAAACTCTATGGGTATCAGGCATATATGAAAGTTTATTCCATTCAACAACACTGAACTAATCGCACTATAGATAAATATAATCACTACTTCGCACATGAAATGAATGCATCAAATAATTTACTGCATGGTTTCTCACATGTAGAGAATATTATGTGCAGACATATATATAATAATAAAAAATATGGTCAAGATTTGTAGCATGGCAAAGTTATTAAGGATGATAGTATGCTCAAGTGATATTGTTACTTGTTTCAACTGTCTAGCAACTAAGGCTTGAGTCACATGTTCCTCGATCTATTCAATTCTTTATCTTGCTGTCTTTACAAAATTCACTGAGCGACCAATATGCTCATGCCAGCACTGAGTATATAATGTGAAAAATTGAGTCTTCCATACTTTTGCCTTATTAAGAGTCTCATAAATTAAGCCTTTGGATGAGGATGGATCTGATACAATTGACGGCCTGGTTGATTACCAATTTTAGCAGAGCCAACTATATAAAGAAGAATCCCAGGACTAAGAGAGGGAAGACTAGCTTCTTGAGCCAAGATTTCTAAGAAGGTTACGTAAGTGTAAGAATTTAGTACAAATTGGATCGGTGCAATATCAAGATGCTTTAAGTATCTCAGAAGAAATCCGGGAAAAGGAAGATATCCAATATGCCAAATATGTATAGTGGAAAGCGAAATATCCCTCTGATGGGTTATAGATACCGTCTGAGGATCCGGTAGGGATAACTTCAACCCCGGTAATAGCAAATTGACTAAGAAAGGAATCCATCTCAGCTTGGAAGGTAATATACAATGATTTGGAAACAACATCTTCCTTCTTGCTGGCTAAGGATGAAAGTTTGATCTCCTAGATAGCTCTCTTAGAGGACTTCTATCTAGACCATTGGCCTTCCATTTTTCTACGAGGTGACATTGCTCCAAATTTTAGAAAATACCATGATTTATAAAAAAAAAAATTCATGCATGCCAAATTTAAATCCAGATATTGTTGCCTAAGTTTCTATCATTTGCTGAAGTGACGATATATATGAAACAATAACACTGAAATGACATTCGATAAGTGTATTAGAAGACCTGAACTTTAATCTTGATAAGAAACCTCGTGAAAGGATTATAAAGGAGGAGATAACATGTGATATTCATAAATCTATGACAAATAAGATAAATCATCACCTGTGTCCACATTATCCAAAAGTATTACGGCGTAATACTGTCTGATAATACAGAGAATGAGGCTACATAAGGTACACACATGAACATTCGTTTGGACTAACACTAGTACGTATTAAAACATCAAATAAACATCTAATTTATACCTATACGGTATCGGTACAAAGTAATAGGCATATGTGCCTACAGGGCAGAACAAAACATAACATATAATGAACCACAGAGAACACAGAGTCGGTCACAACGATAACATATAATATATAATACAATAATGTTATAAGAATACAATACGCCTCAAGTGTCAATTATATATATACACATATAGTGAATTAATATCATACAAATATTAGGTAATCATCCTAATGTAATACTTCTTCAAGCCCAATAAGATACATGCTGGTCAAATCGTCCATGTATCTGAAATGTCTCGAAGTGCCCCGAATATCATAAAGTAACACACGTGTCAGATTATGTCTAATCAAGGATCATAAATAAGGGTAATAATATGTATAAGAAATACCAATATAATATCACAATCAAAGATGCTTAAATCATCAACTAGCATGTCAAGTTAGATAAATGAGTACAGAAATGTATGCCTGAAATATCTATGCAAAACAATAGATAATTATCAAGGCATCACACCCCACAAATAACTTGATTTCATATAGAGTAGTCAACACTACTATCAAAAGATGTCATCACTCATATAGAAATACATCGAATCGGAAAATCATAAAATCAATATAAATGGGTAAATCATATATATTCAGAAATTATCATCAAATCTAAAATAATCAGTAATGAGACATCCTCAAGTGAAGTTGAGAAGTAATGAAGCAATGCTCACTATCTCTCTCAATCTCATATTATAAAATATCAATATTAAATCAATAATACCAATAAGAACGATTTGAGCTAGCTCATAGAAATGCCGCAATATTGATGCAGCGCACCATGGTGATTATGACTCGTGTGCCTTAAGTCGCTCGCATCTCTTAAGTCGTTCATGTTCGTTCCTGAACGTTGAGTCGCCTGAACGACCTAGCGAGCTAAGCCAACCAAGCGATCAAGCCAACCAAGCGAGTCAAGCCTCTTATGCAAGATATGCAGTAGAGGAGGAGGTAGCGATCTAACGAGTTACCAACCAGCGAGTTAACGAGTTATACCACTTGTCCTTAAGTCGCTCGTTTGGAAGTAGGTCGCTCGCGACCTAACGACTTTTGTCATCTTATACCGCAAGTCTTTAAGTTGCTTTCAAGTTATGTCGTCCAGATCTATAAGTCACTCGCCAACAAGCTACAACCTATGTTATGTCGCTCACATACGCCGCATCTTTAAGGTCGCAAATCTTTATCTCGCTAAGTCGCCCATCGCTAAGTCGCTCCAGATGTTAGGTCGCTCATGCTTCCTGTTGTTATACTACTTGTTTTAGGTCGCTCAAGCTATTGTGTTGTGACTTTGTTAAGTCGTTTTCCTTATGTCGTATGCTGTTGTATTTTGTTGTATATATATTGTTAACTCGTGTGTTTTAGGTCATAGGTCGACACCTGTTAAGTCGGTTTGTGTTGTGCTTTGTGATGTTAGGTCGTAGGTCGATACCTGTTAGGTCGGCCGTGCATGTTGTGTTGTAATTTCCCTATAAATAGGGGAGAGGGGTCATTATAAGATTGGGTTGATTTTGAATAAACTTTGTTTGAGTGCTTTGTGCCTCTTTAAAATTGAAAGTTGAGTGTTATCTCCTTTCTCCATTTTCGGTTATTCGAGTGCACTCGAATCAACGGATTTGAAGCCGATTCACGGAATCTCGTGCGCGAGATCAACGTAGAAGAATCGTAGATCTTTTAACACGGTATCATGCACGATCAATGTGTTAGAGATAGCTAGAATCCGGTATCTCTTGTGATCAACGGATTTGGGCATTTATCCTTGGTATTTTTAATCCATCAATCCATATTTGCATCATTCCATCGTTGTTTGTTCGTTGTGCATCAATTGATCACAACTTGAAGTTAATCCGCTGCGTCAGCTTGGTATCAGAGCTAAACTTAGCCAATCATAGCTAAGCCGAGCCTATTGGGAGAAGATTTGAAGTGTTGAAGTGTTGGAGTTTGCGCTGAGTTGAAGTTTTGGATCAAAGGCCGAGAGTTACAAGCTGAGCTAAGTGCAGGCCGAGTGAAGTCAAGTTCAGATTTGAGTTAAAGTTGTGCTAGTTGAAGTGTGTTTGGAGATTGTTGTTTGATGATCATGCCGTCGAGACGTGCTAACCGTTTTCAAAATGTTGAAGGTGTGTATCGTAGACAAGAAGCTGAACAAATGGAACAACGTATCAATGAAAAGTTTGATGAAGGTATTGGAAAGTTAGAGAAATTGATGAATGACTTGAATCAAAGTCAAAGGAGAAGGTCACCAATCTCGAACCATGGAGGAAACAGAGTTTCGCCATCGGTTGCAGGAGCGAGGAGGGTGTCACCACAATCTTATCGAGATAGAAGAGAATCATCAGTCTCAATGAGAAGAGAACACCATGAGTATCGAGGTGAAGAGAGAAGAACCCCACGTGGATTTGAAAATGAGCCATATCGTGATGTTAAAAGACATAATAGAAGAGATATGTATGGTCGTAGAGATGTTGATGGTCGAGATCGATACAGAAGTACATTTGATTATGATGACGATGGTGATAGAGATAGTGTTCATTATCGAGATCGAGACCAAGTACGAAATCCGTATTGGGAGGTAGAAGATGATCGTAAATGGGAGTCGGGGATGAAAACAGAGATTCCAGAATTCAAAGGAGGAATGATAGTGGAAGAGTTTCTTGATTGGTTATCGAATGTTAAAGAAAATTTTGACTTCAAGGAAGTACCCGAGCATCGTAGAGTTAAGTTGGTTGCTACGCGATTGAGGGGAAGAGCTATGGCATGGTGGCAACAAACTAAGCTTACACGGGAAAGGATGGTAAAGTCGAAGATTGTTTCATGGGAGAAGATGAAGAAGTTGATGAAGGCTACTTTCTTGCCTTATAATTATCAGTCTCTTATGTATCAGCGCTTACAAAATTTGAGACAAGGGACAAAGTCGGTAAATGATTATGCAGATGAGTTTTATCAACTGATTGCCAGAAATAATATCATGGAGACAGAAGAACAGTTGACAGCTATATTTGTTGGAGGGTTGAGAATGCAAATTCAGGATATGGTGAATATGTTTGATCCAAGATCCGTTGCTGAAGCACATCAGAAGGCTCTAGCTTGGGAGAAGCAAGGTAGAAGAGGAGGTGGTGCATTTACGAATTCCAACAATCAGTGAAAGGGGCTAGTAGCAATACGAATATTTCCAAGGCTGTTAGTAAACCGAATGTCAATGAAGTTGCTAAGACCAGAGTCAACAACAATTTCAAGTGTTATAATTGTCAGGAGTTTGGTCACAATAGCAATGAATGTCTGAAGCCTAAGAAGCGAGTGATGGTTGCTGAGGTTGAGGATGAGGATGCAGAAGTAGAATGTTCCAATTCACCACAAGTTGAGGAGGAAGAAGAATTATTGGCGGGAGACGAGGGATATTCTTTAATGATGAGGCGATCTTGCTTGACACCAAAGCAGGAAGAGGAGACTAGTTGGTTGAGGAGTAACATCTTTCAGTCAACATGCACTATCTTGGGAAGGGTTTGTAAGTTTGTTATCGATGCAGGAAGTTGTGATAATATCATCTCTATAGAAGCTGTGAAGAAATTGGCGCTAAAGACAAAGAAGCATCCCAAACCCTACAAGTTAGCTTGGTTGAGGAAAGGTGGGGAAGTGAAAATTAGTCGAAGAGCTTGTGTAACTTTTTCCATTGGAAAGAAGTATAAATATGAAATTTGGTGTGATGTGGTAGATATGGACGTATGTCATTTGTTGTTGGGGAGACCGTGGCAATACGATAGAGCTGTGCAACACGATGGAAGGACCAACTATTATAGTTTCATGTTCGAGGGCACTAAAATCACTTTAGTTCCTAAACAGCGACGACAGAGTGAAAGCAAGTTGGAGGAGATTGAAGAACTAAAGACTCTGTTATCATTGAAGGAGTTTGTTAAAGAAGTAGAGGAGGAACCTGAAGTATTTCTATTGATTGGACGTGAAAGTAGTGAAGCGGTCGAAATTCCTGAAGAAGTTAAGCCAGTGTTGAAGGAGTTTGAAGATGTATTTCCTGAAGAATTGCCCAAAGAGTTACCGTCGTTGAGAGATATACAACACCAGATTGATCTTGTTCCGGGAGCTGTGTTACCGCATAGACCACATTATAGAATGAGTCCAAAGGAGCACGAGGGTTGAGAAGGCAAGTGGAGGAGTTACTTGAACAAGGGAGCGCCCAAGAAAGTTTAAGTCCTTGTGCAGTACCAGCATTGTTAGTGCCAAAGAAGGATGGAACTTGGAGAATGTGTACAGATAGTCGAGCACTAAACAAGATTACAGTGAGGTACAGATTTCCGATGCCAAGATTGGATGATTTCTTAGATCAGTTGAATGGAGCTGCTATCTTTTCAAAGATTGATCTGAAGAGTGGATATCATCAGATTCGAATTCGACCAGGTGATGAATGGAAGACAACATTCAAGACACGGGAAGGGTTGTATGAATGGCTGGTCATGTCATTTGGTCTATCGAATGCACCAAGTACTTTTATGCGAGTGATGAATCAGATCTTTCGACCGTTTATTGGAAAGTTCGTGGTGGTATACTTTGATGATATATTGATATACAGTGGAATCATTGAAGAACATCTACAGCACTTGCGGGAAGTGTTGGTGATACTTCATCAAAAGCAATTTTATGCGGCAACAAAGAAATGCATGTTCATGACGCATAGTGTTTTGTTTTTGGGGTATGTATTGTCCAAGGAAGGTATCTAGGTGGATCAAAGTAAAGTTGAACCAATCAGAAATTGGCCACAGCCCAGGACTATAACTGAAGTGAGAAGTTTTCATGGTTTAGCATCATTCTACCGAAGGTTTATTTCACATTTCAATAGCGTGATGGCACCTGTTACTGATTGTATGAAGGGCAAGCAGTTTTCATGGTTGAAGGAAGTAGGATTTGCTTTTGAGCGAATCAATGAACTTTTGACGACAACACTAATTCTAGTTTTGCCAGATTTTCAGTTGTTATTTGAGTTACATACAGATGCATCTAAAGTTGGAATTGGAGGAATGTTAAGTCAGAGGGGCCGTCTAATTGCTTATTTGAGTGAGAAGCTTTCGGGAGCAAAGATGAGACATAATACTTATGATGTGGAATTCTATGCTATTGTTCAAGCTATAAAGCAATGGAGACACTATTTATTTCATAAAGAGTTTTTGTTGTATACTGATCATGAAGCATTGAAGCATTTGCAGGGATAGGATAAGATTGCAGTCAGGCATGCTTCATGGATCGCATACTTGCAACATTTTACATTTGTAGTAAAGCATAAGTCGGGAGTTACAAACCGCATGGCAGATGCATTGAGTAGAAGAAATCATTTGTTGACTACAATGAGAGTTGAAGTGACGGGGTTTGATGTTTTGCCAGAATTGTTTGTTGAGGATCCTTACTTTGCTAAGATTATAGATGAAGTCGAGAAAGGGAAGACGGATGATTATTTGTTGGTGGATGGTTTTCTCTTCAAGGGAAATCAGTTGCGTATACCAGAATGCAGTTTGTGAATGAAGATTGTGAAAGAATTGCATGAAGAAGGACACGTTGGAAGAGATCGTACTTTGCAGTTGATTTCTCAATCATATTTTTGGCCTTCCATGAGGAAAGAAGTTGAAAGATTTGTGCAGAGATGTCACATATGTCAGGTTTCCAAAGGGACAGCTATGAATGTAGGATTGTATATGCCATTGCCCGTGCCTACTAGACCATGGGTTGATATTAGCATGGACTTTGTTTTGGATTTGCCAAGAATTCAACGAGGGAACGATTCTATATATGTTGCGGTGGATAGATTTTCGAAGATGGCACATTTCTTAACTTGTAAAAAGACCGCCGATGCAGTCCGTGTTGCTCAATTGTTCTTTAAATAAGTTTATCGACTACATGGGCTACCTGAGACAATTGTTTCTGACCGGGATACTCGATTTCTAAGTCATTTTTGGTTGAGTCTGTGGAAGATGGTTGGGACAAGCTGAATTTTAGTAGCGCCTATCATCCACAAACTGATGGGCAAACGGAAGTGGTGAACAGGTCTTTGGGAAACTTGTTGAGATGTCTTGTGAAGGATAAATTGAAAAGCTGGGATGTGAAGTTGCGTCAGGCAGAATTTGCACATAATCATGCAGTGAATCAAAGTACTGGATTCATTCCATTTCAAGTAGTATATTCAGCAATTCCGAAGGGACCGTTGGATTTGTCGATAGTTCCATGACAGAAAGGGGTTGTTAAACGAGCTTCTGATTTCGTGAATGAGTTAAAGGAGTGCCACAGAATTGTTCATGAACGATTGCTTAAGTCAAATGAGAAGTATAAGCAACTTGCAGATAAGAAGCGAAGGAGTGTAAACTTCAAAGAGGGCAATTTTGTTTACGCAGTTTTAACGAAAGATCGTTTTCCAGTTGGAGCTTACAACAAGTTGAAAGCACGAAAGATTGGTCTAGTAGAAATCTTGAATAAGATCAATGATAATGCTTATCAGTTAAGGTTGTCGGACCATGTCCGCACTGCCGATGTTTTTAACGTCAGACACTTGATTCCATGTCATGGGGATAAACGTTTTGAAGAAGAGGAAACTGTGAATTCGAGGTCAAATTCTGTTCAACTAGGGGAGGATGATGCAACACACCATGGTGATTATGACTCGTGTGCCTTAAGTCGCTCGCATCTCTTAAGTCGTTCATGTTTGTTCCTGAACCTTGAGTCGCCTGAACGACCTAGCGAGCTAAGCCAACCAAGCGAGTCAAGCGTCTTATGCAAGATATGCAGTAGAGGAGGAGGTAGCGATCTAACGAGTTACCAACCAGCGAGTTAACGAGTTATACCAATTGTCCTTAATTCGCTCGTTTGGAAGTAAGTCGCTCGCGACCTAACGACTTTTGTCATCTTATACCGCAAGTTTTTAAGTCGCTTTCAAGTTATGTCGTCCAGATCTATAAGTCGCTCACCAGCAAGCTACGACCTATGTTATGTCGCTCACATACGCCGCATCTTTAAGGTTGCAAATCTTTATCTCGCTAAGTCGCTCATCACTAAGTCGCTCCAGATGTTAGGTCGTTCATGCTTCCTGTTGCTATACTACTTGGTTTAGGTCGCTCAAGCTATTGTGTTGTGACTTTGTTAAGTCGTTTTCCTTATGTTGTATGCTGTTGTATTTTGTTGTATATATATAACTCGTGTGTTTTAGGTCGTAGGTCGACACCTGTTAAGTCGGCTTGTGTTGTGCTTTGTGATGTTAGGTCGTTGGTTGACACCTACTAGGTCGGCCGTGTATGTTGTGTTGTAATTTCCCTATAAATGGGAGAGGGGTCATTGTAAGATTGGGTTGATTTTGAATAAACTTTGTTTGAGTGCTTTGTGCCTCTTTAAAATTGAAAGTTGAGTGTTATCTCCTTTCTCCATTTTTGGTTATTCGAGTGTGCTCGAATCAACGGATTTGAAGCCGATTCACGGAATCTCATGCACAAGATCAACGTAGAAGAATCGTAGATCTTTTAACACGGTATCATGCGCGATCAACGTGTTAGAGATAGCTAGAATCCAGTATCTCTTGTGATCAACGGATTTGGGCATTTATCCTTGGTATCTTTAATCCATCAATCCATATTTGCATCATTCCATCGTTATTTGTTCGTTGTGCATCAATTGATCACAACTTGAAGTTAATCCGCTGCGTCAAATATGCAAACCTTAATCTCGACCCACAACCCTTGAAAATGCGAAGCTCTCAACTGAAAGGTCCTAAGACATAGAAATAGCAAATCAATAATAAGTAGGCTGTGTACCTAAGAACTATACGCGGTTGATGATACTTTGGACACAGTCTTAGGTATAATCTCATATATATATATATATATATATATATATATATATATATATATATAGTATATGTCTAGCTATCTACTACAACCCACATACATACATCCACACCGGAACCAGACAGGAAACTGACATCACATTTGCTTGCTCCAGGGCCACACGTGGTCTATATAACATGAATAGTCATCGGTTACCATTAACTCTCCCCTCTCGTATCGTGACAATGATCCGCCATAGACTCAACAACGTATAGCCTCTTCGGTCACGACTACCGACACGTGCCTTTATGGTAACCGACTGTTAGTCTATGCGACACAAGGGGCAGCCAACTACCAATCTCGTGATGCTCATCGTATATCATAAACAACAATGGTGTCACGGATCTGGGGCGTAACCGACGATTAGGCCGCTAGGGAGGATACTAACCAATCCGCTTCACTCCTGGAACATAGAGGAAGCGAGATAAAGGTAGACAAACATATAATGTACACAAACTATATGGCTAACAAGTAGCTTTCATACGTGCTCATCGCAGTGAGTCACACACATACGACATACCCTGTATGGGTGTCATCCGTGATCAAAGAAGAACCGAATAAATTGCACAACGACATCCCATATCATCGCAAGTTGTCATGCAACACACTCGCTCCTCTAATATACTATATAATGAGTCCGACGAATAATCAAAAAAATATTACCGAATGCCTCGTTTATTTAGATTTCTCGTCACACAGATTAAATATCAATAAATGAAACTAAAAGGATGCCATCACCATATCATATTAAAATCATCAACTAAAACAGCATCAACGGTGACTCGCTCATATCATCGGAGTCAATATAAAGAAAAGTAGTTAGAAATCAGAAATTAATATAAAATTGATTATTCAAATAGGTATAAACAAACAAATCAATACATGATAATAAAACACTCACAACATATAATTTTACATAATAAAATTATTACTTGGGATTATATATATATATATTAGAATTTAAATATACTAAATTTAGTTTGTTGTACAATATATATAGACAGATTTATTTACTAATAACCAGTATCAAGTCCCATAGTTCACAAGAAGTTGCATATAAACATAACAAATGCAGACATTGAAGCAACTTTTATATATTTATATACCAGGTGAAACAATGATAAAATAATAAAATAATAAAATTGTTCAAGCTAAAACAAAAGAAGCAACAACAAAGCAACTTGAATATTGGCTACATATTCATTTACGTATGTACACGTAGATACATGTAACTTGTGTACAACGACTTATAATATATATAAAAACTTGGATGTAGGAATTCAAAAAACTAGTATTATGCTTACCGCGACAATCTTTCATATTTGAAAAGAAAGAAATCAAAAACTTCACTCTGAATCAGAAACAGAAAGCATTCAACTTTGGAAGAAAACTGATTTAGATAGCCATATTCTTCTTAGTAAACATAGGAATCAAATCAAATATTCAGATAATCCAAATCATAAAAAATGGCACATGGATAAATATGAAGAGAGTTAGAATCTTTCTTACAGAGTGGGAAAATCACTTCTGATTCTCCCAATGTGAGGCATCTTCATCACATTGGCAGTCACTGAATGGAAAAGTCTTTGAATAATGTTAATTCCACTACCAAATCAGTCAATAGTGATGGCGGCCACTTTATCACAATAGGAAAGGCTCCTGTAATAATAAGGGATTTTTTTTTAAAATAATTTATTATTTTCTAATAATAAGCATTATTTGAGCTCTAATAATTGTTATCTCATACCTGATAGAGGCGGATGCTACCGCGCACACGGTATACGTGATCAAATGGGCAATTATCTGCGCATGGATAAAAATTAGCAACCGACAGTTAATATCAAATATGATTTTAGTGCTCCACATTCAGGAGATAATAATGCGTATATCATCAGACACTTATCTGAAGAGGGATACAGAGACCGAACAAGCAACTACTTAAACAGTTTCCTCCAAAACAATAAAATGCTAACTGATAACTGCAAGGGAAGTATCAATGCACATTTTAATAATAAGGACATTAATTTCAATATTTCAAACTCTAAGACTACTTTATTTTTACCTGACAGTTCTGGAGGTTACAGTATGAATTGTTGTCTTCGAGAGCATGATAATAGGCTTCACTGGGCTATAAATGATCAAAGATTAGACTACAACCACTATAGAAGTATTATCAACAAGCAAAATTTTCGCTTATCTAATTGGGAGAGAGGGGAAAGTAGCTGGATGTCTGAGCCAGCTTTTTCAACCAATTTGGAGCATAACAACGACAAGTCCGAAACTTGTTCCGCTAAAGCACCCAAAGATTTCAACAATCCATCAAGTTGTGCCAAGCTTATTCTGAATTTAAGGTGTAATAAAAGCTTCAAGTAAAAGTATACACTCGCTAATTGAAGCTGAAGAGAAAACCACCCAAAAGAATGATTTTCACTCCATTTCAGAGTTATGTGGGTTGAAAGAATGTGAGAAGAAATACTGGAAGCCTCCTTAAACACTCAAACTGGATTAAGCGAGCTATCTTCGAATTTCGCTGCTAGATCTCGGACTTCTACCATTATTTTTTTTTTGTTTGTGGAGATCTAATTATACCCTAACCTAATTATACCCTAACTCGAATAGGGTTTGAGTTATGAGGCGAGAGTGTATTTGTGGTGCTGTTTCGGGTTTATAGTCTATTACCCGATTATAATTTTGCTCTGTTACCTATTGGACTAATCCCATTTACCTTTTTTTATCTAAAAAAAGAGGCTTGTATGCATGTCCAAAAGAGAGCACATGGCCAGTTAGTAGTAACACACACTACATACAAATATATGCCTACATATACAAACGCACGCATTTACACACATTTGCAGAGATATAAAATTAAGAAACTCACGCATGTATATAAATATACGAAAGTAACAGGTCAAAAAGGTTGGTTTAGCTAAATATGAAGCACTAAGCAAAAGCTTACTATTGAAGCCATGTGAAGCCATGCATTATGTCAGGTGCGTGAATATAAAATGAAAGATAAGTATGAATAGTGTCTTTTTTTTTTTTTTTTTTTTTTTTGAAAAAAGTAAATGGGCCAGGCCCAAAATCAATGTACAAGACGGGTAAAATGAAAACCCGAACCAACAAACCCGAACACTCAACAAACCCTAGGCAGAGCCGACTCAAACCACACCAAAATCACAAACAAAAAGGAGAAAAAACAACCGAAGGAAAATGGCGATGAATCCCTTCAGCCCATCAAAAGATGAAATAATCATTGAAAAATGCTTCAAGGAGGCTCTATGATTACTGATCCATCATGATCTATGAGCTCGAGAACATATCTGGATTATGGAGGATTCCATATTCTCGATTTCTTCTTAGAGATGCTCTCTGAGTATTTAGCGTCTGCTTTAAAATTATAGTTGGTAGATCCATCTTTCTCTTGGGTCAAGTTGCCAATGTTGTAGCTGATAAGCTTAATTGGGCCATTCCGACAGTCGACTTTGTAAAAAAGCTTGCTTTTGTCATTTATAATGTCATTCCTGCTGCTTTCGCCTCTTTCCCAAACAGATATGTGATAAGTGTTACCATTCAGCTTGCTTATATAGCTTTGCTCTTCAGTTCTATGCAGGAATTGATCAGTATTAATTGATGTATTTTGATGCAGGAGGGGATCCAGCTTCGTTGCTACTTCTCTGGAAGTGCGGTAATTCCTGCTAATATCAGGTAGAAAATTATTGGTGAGATATTTTCTATTGTCTTTTATTGCACAATTATTAAAGTAATGTCCCTGTATACTTCCCTTGCAGGAGCAACTCTTGGTATTAGGAGAGTAATGGCCGCCTCCAGTAGTTGAAGTGCTGGCGATGCTGGCTTCTCTCCTCTGGGTACCATGGATTCGAAATTTATCAAACTGAGGGAAACAACTTTGGGGAAATTCATTATTTGTTTTCCCCCTTTGTAAGTATAATTCCATACTGGCAGCAACTTCATCCTGATCATTGTGCTCTTCAAGTAGCTGATAAAATTGAGATTTGTTTTTGCTTGCTTTCTGACTCAAAATGTGGAAATCTATTTCAATGTTTTTCCAGATTTTAATGGCATCTGTTTTCTTGTTCGAATGTTGCCTAGCATTTCTTTCTTTCCATATGTGATATATGGCAGTTGTTAGCATTATGCTAGCTTTATTGAATTTCTCTGATTTGAAATTGAAGCTTTCCTGAATGTATTGAATACTGTCTTTAATGCTTTGCATTGGCTTGTTTTGACTGAAAAAGAGTTTATTCTTTGCAATGAACCAAATGTGCCTTGAAAAAATGCAATCAAAAAATAAGTGATCAGCTGATTCACTTTCCATATTGCAAAGAAGGCACTTGGTATCAAAAAAAATTATTTTTGCTCCATTTTTTGCATCTGTCTCTGGTTGGTAATCTATTTAACAGTGCAAAGTAAGCACAATGCGCCATTTTTGGACAATTTGCTTTATTCCAAATAACACTGCACCATTCCATATTTGTTTCAAATCCTTTTAAATAATCCCAAGTAGCTTTGAAGGAAAATTTCTCTCTTTTTGAAAGCTTCCACTTCCAGCAATCTGTTGCTGAATTTGGATCAATTTCAATTTTTTCAATGGCATTTTTAAAAATAGAAGCAGCTGGATGATTGTTAGGATTCCACTTATGATTTTCAATAATACTATCCACTTTTAAATTGGCTCCCCCAAAGTATATAAGATTAGTCCAACCAAGCAAACTGATTAAAGATTTACCATTTATCCATGGGTCGAACCATAGGCTAGTTTTCTTTCCATCCTTGAATTTTCTATCCAATAAATTGATGCCTTTATTTCTGCTATTTAAGATGGATTTCCAAGTGTGTGAGTGGTGATTTTCAGCTGGCATAGTCCAAAAATTTTTGTTTTTGGCATATTTGCAAATCATCCATTTAGCCCATAATGATTTACCTTCTATCAATTTCCAAAAAAGCTTCATACTACAGGCTTCTTTTAAATCATTGATGTTTCTTAGACCCAAACCACCTGCCTCTTTTGGTTTACAAACTGTGTCCCAAGAAATTTTATGATTTTTCCCTTTCCATAAAAAATTTGCACAAATTCTCTCTATTTTGCAAATAGCAGATTTGGGGATATTGTGAGTTTGGATCCAAAACATGATGATAGCTGTGATGACAGTGTGAACAAGCTCTAACCTTCCAGCAATAGATAGAAGTCTGCTAGACCAATTTTCTATTTTATTTTGAATGATGTCAATTAGTTTAGAACAATCCTTGGCTGAAAGTTGATTGGTGCTGAGAGGGAGACCCAAATATTTGACAGGCAGTTGCCCTTCATTTATTTTTAATATTTGAAGAATTTCCCCTTTATTAGCACAATTTTTACTAAAATAAGCTTTACTTTTACTCTCATTGATTTGGAGACCAGCAATGTTTTCCATTTTTTCCAATATTTTAGCTAAAGATTGAACACTGTTGATATCTGCATTCATAAAAATAAGCAAATCATCAGCATATAGAAGATGAGTAATGCTAGGAGAGATTCTATTAACAGGCCTGAGATTTCCTCTTATTTGTTCCAATTCCATTTGAATTGAAAAATATTCCATAGCAATTGTGAACAAATAGGGGGAAAGAGGATCCCCTTGTCTAATTCCCCTGTTACTAGAAATAAAACCACAGGGAGATCCATTAACTAAAATAGAAAAAGAGGCAGAATCAATGCATTCTTTAACTAAGTCACAAATTTTTTTATGAAATCCCATTTGCCTCATCATATATATGATAAAATGCCTATTAATCTTGTCAAAAGCTTTGTGAATATCAATTTTGATGCAGACTTTATTCTTACAGCCCCTATTAAAGTTTCTGATAAGTTCATGAGCCAAAAGAGAATTCTCAATGATTTGTCTACCTGGAATGAAAGCACATTGATTTTCAGAAATCAGATATTTAAGAAAAATTTTTATTCTATTACTTAAAATAGAAGCTATAATTTTGTAAATAAAGTTACAACAGGCAATGGGCCTGTAATCCCCTAAATCTGAGGGAATTTTAACCTTAGGAACTAAAGTAATAAAAGTATGATTTAAGCTTTTGAGAAGCTTTCCAGATGTAAAAAATTCTTTTATAACTTCATGAATAATATTTTTGAAATCCTCCCAGTGTGTTTTGTAAAATTTTGCCCCAAAACCATCAGGCCCTGGGCTTTTATCTATGTTTGATTCAAAAATAATTTTTTTAATTTCTACCAACTCAACAGGGGCAAGAAGAATATCACTACTACTTTCATTGAGTAAAAATTTTGCTTCAATATTTGGGAAATCATTCTTATAATCATTGGAATTATAGAGGTCAGAAAAATAATTGATAGCCATATTTTCTAAACTAGAGACATCATTCAAAGTAGCACCAGTAGAATCAAGGATTTTACCAATATCATTGATTTTTTTCCTAGATGTCATCTTGGCATAAAAAAATTTACTAGATTCATCACCTTTAGTAAGCCATTCAACTTTGGCTTGCTGCCTCATGTTAATTACTTGAACATGCAGACTATGACATAATTTATTTTGGAGTTGAAAAAAATGGTTAATTCTGGATTTGTCTGAGCTATCAAAATCAATGTTGTTTTGGGCAATCTCACATTCTTCCCTGATAATTTTGATATTGTCTCTGTTCCTATTTTTATTCCAGTTTTTTAAGTTGACTTTGATATTCTTGAGAATTCTTTTAAATTTGCTTTGGGCAGAGCCACTATTTATAGAAATTATACTGTTTTTGACAGTATCTTTATAACTTTTATCATATGTCCACCCATTAACAAATCTAAAAGGAATATTTCTACTAATATTATCATGACCAGAAAAATTAATAAGCAGGGGGGTATGGTCACTAGTAGCTTGAGGGAGAGTATAGCAATTGAAGTTAGGAAAAGTATTTACAAATAAATGATTGATAAGAATTCTGTCAAGTTTACAATGAATGTTCCTGTAAACCCCAGATTTCCAAGTGAATTGATTCCCTTTAATACTGGGTTCAATTAAACCAGTTTCCAGAAAAAAGTTGTTAAAAAATTCTAACTTACTAAAAGGAATGGGAATACCTCCCCTTTTTTCAGAAGAGTGAAATACAGTGTTAAAATCACCTATTATAATCCAGGGTTTAGACATATTGGAGTTTAAAGATTTAATATCATTCCATAATAAACTTCTTTCCTTTTCACTATTTGAAGCATAAATAAAAGAGATTTCAATTTGGAATCCCCCTTTATTTAGGAATTTACAATGTATAAATTGGAAGTTAGTAAAATATTGGCTAAGACTCCAAATATTTGGGTCCCATATTACCATTATTCTACCATTTCCCCCCATATTATTATTGTTAATAACATCCCAATTTTTCAGATATCTATCATGTAAATTGCAAATATTAGAATCATCAAGCTTATGCTCAAGGATACCAACAATGCTTGGTTTTTTTGTGAGAATTAGATTAGTCAAATCTAATTTTCTTTCATGGGAATTTAACCCTCTAACATTCCAAGTAATCATATTCATATGATGATAATAGTGTCGATACGCAGCAGATTGCAACTGAAATTTGTTTAGTAAAAGATTGTACTAGAACAAGTGAACCAAAAGTGTACCAACTCAAGTGCAACAACAATTTTACAAATAGCAAACTAATTATGTTAATAGGGCCCAGGGCAAGTGAATTTCATAATTATGCAAATTCTGCCGCTATACACACACACACACACATATATATATATGTATATACACACACATATTTGTATATATATATATATATATATATGTATATACACACATACCTACATACACATATAGACACACGTACGCACATATGCAACTACAACACTTACTCACACTAAAACACAGTCGTACCGCCACACACTCTAAGGCATACCCCCCTCTGACACGGATACACACAAAACATGTACAGGAGTAAGGCGAGCAAATTAGATATAGCATCTCATACATACATATACACACCCACACACACATAAGAACACACTTGTACAACCTTAAACACTCATACGCACACACATGAGAACCCAACACAACTCACACACAAACCATTATCTACACAGTCCAACACAGGAAACAAAATGCACTCGAGACTCTTATGGACAAGTTGCGCCTGGAACATTTCCAGTTTATAAATAAAGGCTTTCCATGGTTCCTAATCTAATTTGTGCTTCATTTCGGTGCTAATACCATACAAAGCAATAAAATAATTCGAATATCATGAATATATATAAAAATTCATGGATTTAGACATAGTTTCCTTAGGTTATACTCACCAGTAAATCACAATTCATTATTTTCTCTCTCTGCTTATATACGGTTGCACACCACCCTAGAGCACCGCACTATGCACACACGATTCATGCCAAAGATGCTTATTGATGTACAAAAGCTCAAACTTAGATTTTGTAACTTTTCATAATTTATACAATTTGTTTTCCAATTTAAACAGTGAGGAAAGTTTTGTTTTTATTACTTTCGGAAGAACTCCCCTTCCATAATAAGCTTGCATGAATACATGGAGAAGAGACGATTCCGGAAAAATGATTTCTGGGTTGGTAATTCGGCTTGGGCCGACATATAAAACAAGTAAATTTATACTCTGTGTTTATTTTTTACCTAAATAAATATAAGCTTCCATAAAAATCTTTTCCTTTCTAAACTTATATTTTATTTCGAATTCCCCCTTTTCCCTAAATATTTTTTTCACAATTTTATTTTATTTTATTTTAAATTTAATTCTCTTACAATTATTAATTTCAATTACAAAAGTTACTCTCTCGTAACACTTAAAAATCCTTTTTAATCAGTTAATCATTTAATTATTATTTAAAAATTGGGTTGTTACAATATTTGTATATCCCTATTGAAGACGCCTTTTCAAGTCATAGAAATAAATGTATTTTTTTTACCGTCTAGATAAGCATAGGCATGTAAATTTCGTCATAGTCTGAAGTAAGAAATAGCTAATTATATAAAAAAAGTATATCATGGTTAAAATGGCATTCGACCTGTACGTTGGATGCATTTTATAACGACCCGATTTTACGACGCCCGAAAGTCGACATTTATACGTCCACTGTATCAAATGTCGCGCAATCGAATGCCCAAAAACCGAACCGCTAGGGTTTAAGAAGTGGAAGATAGAAGAAGAACAGAAACAATAACAGAATCTCACATTTCACAGCGGAACAATATATAATAGATAAATGAATAATCTTTAAAACAAAGAATCATCACTATTAGTACAATACAACATCAGAGTTTACAACGACATCATACATCACTGACAGTTATTATAACTTGACTATATAAAAACTGATTTGCACTAACCATATGCAACAGACGCTACATAGTAAAGAGATATGCCTCGCCTATCCAGCTCCAACTCCTGATTCTCACAGCAACTTCTTGACTTTGCTCCCGAATAACTGCTAACCTGACTCTAGGCTGCAAGTATGAAAAATTATGGGCACCCAGAGTTTAGAAAGGGAACAATGAACTCCAGGTCAGTCATGGGACTGTTGTGAGATCTTAAAAACGGTTATACTTTAACAAAAAGAACAAAGAATTTAAAAGAAATCCGCATTGCTTTTTGGAAAATGAAACTACCATAAGGCCTCCCACCACACACACAATGCAAACGCAGAATTAGAGGAGATTTCTCCTTATGATAGTCAAACATGCTTAATACGCAAAATCTTTTAATATTATTATTATTAGTGCATAGTGTGGAAAACATTTCGAAAATATAATATTAATCTTAGCCAGCATAAACATTCCAAACTATGCCTACTATAGCTACCATCTAAACAGTGAGGCGCCACCATAAGTAGATGGCAGGTTATACAACTAAAACCGTACAGAGTTCGTATTGGGAACTGGATTTTCAACAAATGGTCAGGACAAGGAACTTCCCATTTCCACGTGGGTATGCCTTTGGATGGACGCCCCGAGAACCTAACCGGATCTCTGCCAACACAAGGCCGGTTACCTCTGCAAAAATAGGTAACTACTGGCATGAGTATGCCATTCTCTGGTTGTAAACAACCTTTATCCGAGCATCCTCAACAACACAATCACAAAGTAATATATGTTTGCGATATTCACATAAGTTAAGTATCTGGGCTCCTTACCATGATACCACTTCTATCCAGAAGGAAATGTACATACCCTAAGGGGCGCTACCCCTATAACCTTGCTGCATTCTTCCTGTTTCGACCATTCCAGGGTGTGAGGTCCAACGAACTCTCGTCCACAAAGCTACGCTTTTCACAAAAGCCATGCTTCGATTAAAAAATGATCAGCAGCACTTCATATGTCACATTACCAAATTGGGATTGTATCACTAGTAATCATCAACTACATAACCTCTGAGCTCGTACGTCTCAGAGAAGGGTGTTAAGCTAAGAGAATAAATTCTCCGCCACCAACAGAAATTTATTTGATAGAAACCAGCTTTACATCTCAAAGTGTAACGTCAGACACACATCCATACAAGTCTGTTCCGGGATCGAACGGAACCGAAGGCACTTCCAAAGAAGCCCTTGCAATCCGGATATTCACTAATCACGTCCGGAATCCCCATCACAAAGGGTGATAAAATCTCTATACCGGAGCAACCCGGTGCAGAGACATTCGACAGGTATCCTTTCGCTTTCGAAAATACTCGGTCTTTAACACCATCTTCAATTGCAATCCCATTTTGTCGTATCGTTATTCAGAATGGGTTTTATGACACAAGGTCCTCTTCCGGCTACTCCGAATAACGAGCGCTTATTTTAAAAATAAGTGTTCTTTCAGATTCAAACAATTCACAATAATTTCATTTTGATCTTTTAAACAAAAAATGCATCATAATCACAATGGTTCGATGTGGGTTCGAATATCCATTTGGAAGTCGACTCCCGGTCGCATCGAAATTCAAATGCCGATTAAGGCCAATATTGATAGTCGGTTATTTAACTATCAATCAATAATTCACAAAAGTTGCTGGGTTTTCAAATAATTTTCCCCCCAATTATTATTATTATTTTCGCAAGATAAAATTTTACTTTTTAACCCTTTGAAAATAAATTCAAATCAAATTTTCACACTTCAATCCTTTGAAAATAAATTTCAAATCAATTTTCCTTATGCGGAAAACATTTCCAAATATTTATTCATTTCCATTGAAAATCCGCCGATTTCAAACATCTTAAAATAATATAAAATACTTATTCAAAATATACTTGGAAACATTTAAAGTAAACTATTCTAGAATATTTGCTTAATTATTAGTTATGAAAAATATTATACTAATATCTCATATAAAAATTCAGGTCCAAAACTAATTTAAAAATAAAAATTAGTAGATAGAGTATAAGTATTTAAATAACTATTTTCTAAATCAAATATCATTTTAAATCTTTAAAATAATCCCTTATAAAATTAATTAAATAAATATTTTTCTTTAAACAATTTCCAAACTAATTTCTCTAACAATATTATTTTAAAACCAAATCTAAAACTTTTAAATTTTATTTCCAAAAGCTGTTTTAAAAATATACTGGGCTTTCCCAGGGAAGAATTTTTTTCCCATTACAAAATGGTCCATTCCAATAAATTAATAAATCTTCTTGATTTATTTTAATTTACATTCCAAATCTGTAAATTTCTTTCCACACTTTAAAAATAAACCAATATTTATTTTTAAACAATTTTCCTTTCTTTTATAAATTCCCATTGTGAATTTACATTTCCAAATATCAACTGATATACGAATTTTAAATCGATTCCCAAATATCATCTTCAAACCCAATCAAATTCCAAATTGATTTCTAGCTTATTTGAAATACAAAATCAACTTCCAATTTGATTTCCCCAAATTAATTTTCCAATAACAAATCAGTTTCAAATTGATTTCCCACGTTATTTCCAAAACACCTAACCAAATTTCCAAATCGATTCCTAAGATTTATTCTAACTCCAATTTAATTCCCGAATCAATTTATAAAATTAATTTCAACTCCAAATTAAATTCCAAATTTAATTTCTAAATTTATTTCCTTTTGAAATAAATTCTTTTATCTCTTTCAAATACTTAAAATCCGTTTCTTAAATAAATTCTTCAACTATTAAATAATATTACTCGAAATTCCTTTATTAAAATATTTTCCCATATTTTTGGAATTAATTCGACCGGATTATAAAAATCAACTTTAATACTTTAATTGTAACGGTCTAGGCTTTTCTAATTTAATTTCCAAAATCCAATTTCATATTTCTGGTATCCTACGATACCAAAAATATATTGGCTAAATTACAGCCTTCACAGTTTCAATCACAAATAATCACACAGATTAACAATAATCAACACACAACATACGAAACAAATTAAAAATTTGAGGAATTCAGTTGGATCCCTCCAACCTGTTTTGCTGCATCCACAGACGTTAGCACAACAATTAAATACCCATTCCAGTTTAAGGTGGAATATCGCGGTATATGGAAATTATAAAATATTATCCGCTATTATGCGGCACAATAGGGTCTCATCCGCTATATAGTGCGGGAAATCAACTCCAAATACATATATAATATCACGGTATATAGGTTCAATATAATAACCTCCTCTATTATGCGGCGCATAGGTCTAAACTAATATAACTAATAATAAATTAATTATCCAAACACATAATCAATCAGTTTTAAATTTAACTATCACAATTCCACAACCAATCAATAACTGGAATTTTCAATTAAAATTTTGAGTGAGAAGATCTCACCGTTGCCTATGCATGCAATCCACTTTCATTCCAACTTGATTTCTTCACATTTTTAGACCTTGTATAAACATTTATACAATTTATTAATATTCGAATTAGTCGAACAGTTAATCACTACTTATTCATTTAATTTGGCTAACAAATTTGGGTTTAAACAAATAATTTATCCTTAATTTAAAATTTAAAATTTTAAACTAATATTTTTTCTTTGAAAATCTTTTAACAACTAAAAATAATTAAATTGGTAAATAAACAAATGAATTGCCTTTTTTTTAAATTTAATTAGCTAATGACTTAGTTCAAAACTGGGTTTCCCTTAATAAATCTTTTTAACTTAAAAAAATAAATTAATTAAGCTTATCAAATAATTTAATCTCCATATTGATTTAAAAATATGAATATTCTTACTGTTTTAAAAATAGAACATACATGTGGATTTATATACACACACACACATTTATATTTTAAATTAAAAATTTAACTTAATCATTAAAAGTTACTTAATAGAAAAATGAATTTTTTTTTTGCTGTAAATTATATTTCTTTTCTCTACTTCAAACTTATAGCGATTCTTAGCAAATAACCAAAATAATTTTTCTACTGTACATGTACATATAATCTAAATTTAAATCTAATAAAAAAAAATGAAGATTCGAACCTCAACTACCTGGAACACCACGTGACCGCCCAGAGATGCTGCTACCACCACCACATACACTGTCGTAAAGTTTGATTTGACTACCACGAACAACTCCACCTCGTCGCCTGCAACACTAGATTGCGCACGCCCCCATCTCGGCCTCCATTTCGCGAAACTCCTCCACGTCTATGCTCGCGCGCTCCACAATGATCAAAATCCGCCTCGCCGAGCACACGAACCCAAAGCCGCGATTTCGTTGCCGCGAAACAACTCGCGCGCCCTACTGCTGCTGAGCGATGCCAAGATAGCCTTCACGATCTCATTACACAAATATAGATCGCCATTCGACGACATGCCATCGCGACAGAGTCGCGTCTGATAATGGCAACCATTTTTTTTTAAATCCAGGGATTTAGTCGAGAATGAAGAAAAAAGGTTTGACCTACCTTTGATCGATTCGAAGAAGAAAAAAATTTATTGTCGAAGACGAGGGGAATAGCTTTACTTTGATTTTTCTTTTATTTCGATCTGAAGGTTTTTAGAAGCGGAGGGAACGAAAGATTTGCGGTTTCGATTAGAAAGGAATGGAATTTCGTTCGGCCATTAATTTCAAAGTGAAGCTGCTGTGTTGTTGTTTTGAACGAAAATAGTCCTCGTTTGTTTTTTTTCCTTCTTTTCTTTTCTCTTTGAACGAGATAAAAAAAATTCAAAGCGTGTAAAAATATTTAGAAGGAACAAAACACGTGGGTAAATGTTTCCTAACGTGCCAATGCTTGGAACAGTAACGAGTATATATATATATATAATTTAAATACAAATCGTTCTGATAAATGCAACCCAAAATATCGATCTCCAATCGAAGCGTACCGCAGGCGTTTATAATGTTATGCGCCTATTCCGAATATAATGGGAAAGGTTTCGAGTCCAAATTCGATCGTATGGAGAAGATAGCTTTTTAAATCGAGTTTAAATATTAAATTCCCGATATAAATGTCAGCGCATTTATCTATCGTACAATGGTACGACAACTCCAAATGCTACGAAAATTAAAATCCGATAATAATACGATATTACGGATCCAATGGAACTGGTTTCGTCGAAATCCAAGACTATGCCTCGGAGGGCTATTTTTAAATATCGATTTAAACGATAAATTTTCAAAACTGAACAAATTATTTTCAAATTCAACTCTAAAGCTTTTATTATCTTCAGTATTATCAATATAGATTTTTCAAGCCTTTAAATTATTTTAATTAGCTTAAAATTGAAGAATTTAATTTTTTTATCCAACATAATTAAATTCAATAAATTTAATTGCCAAATTCATATTTATATTTGAAATTCAAGTTAAACTATCCTTCAAATATTTAAACTAATTCAATATTTTCAATTTAAATTGTCCAAAATTTAGGGTCGTCACATATTTTCTTGTTGAGATTTTGGCAGTTTGATGATAAAGTTTGATTTTGAACACAACAGATACAGATACTTGATTTTATGATTTGAGAAAGATGCAAATGCTTTGTTTTATTCAAAATGATTTCGGTATCAGACAACGTGGTACACGGCTTGTATTTATATAATACAAATAGAATTGTGGGTTGGCAAACATGGCCCAAAGACCTATAACCTAAAAGTAAAGAACATATAATATGACGCTATTATACTCTTTCATTTTCAATAACCCCCCTCGAACCGACATTAGGGTTAGGACATAATCATGGCGATTTTGGAAATTCATGGTGCCGCTAGCAAAAATCTCTTCGATTCTCTTTAGGTCTGAGTAATTTCTTCTTTCCTTGAGCTCTTCTCAACACCTTCTTTTCTATTTTTGCAGATTTCACCACTATCTTTGCTGATTTTGAGTAAAGTTGATGACTTTTTATCTCTAAGTCTACAAGTTTCATCAGATCTTCTAATATGAGTTGAGCTCTCAACAGATTTCAGATTGTGCTCAGATCTGATGTAGTTTGACTTTGAAAAGGCTTCGAGCTTGTTGATATCTTTGTCGTCATGTAGTAAAGTTGATGACCTTCCTCTCTAATGCTCATCAACTTCATCAGATCTGATTATATCGGTAGGAATTTCTTCCACTTCCACGTCGCTTCTGAATCTAATGAAATTTGGCTTCGATAGGGCTTTTGTGAGTGTGTCTAAACGTTGGTAAGTGCCTGGTAAGAAGTTTACTTGAAGTTTTCCTTTCTAAACTTGTTCTCCGACAAAGTATAGGTCAATTTCGATGTGTTTTGTCCTTGAATGTAGAATTGGGATTGCAGACATGTATACAACACTTTGATTATCACATCATAATGTCGATTTGCTCTCTTTTTTGATGTGTAGTTGATAGAGTAGACATTGAATCCACATAATCTCTGCAGTTGCACATGCAATGCTTTTGTATTCAGCCTCTATGTTGGACTTGATATGGTTGGTTATTTCTTTGAGCACCAAGACATTGGATTATCACCTATGTATATGCAGTATCCCATTGTTGATTTTATGTCATTTGGATCTGTTCCCCAGTCAGCATCAGTGTATCCAGTTATGTTGAGATTACTGCACCTTTTTATTAATATGCCATAGTTTGGAGTTCCTTTTATATATCTTAGAATTCTTTTAACTGCCTTCCAGTGATCATTCCTTGGTTCCTGTATAAATTGACACACTTTGTTAACACTAAAAGAGATGTCTGGCATTGTGATAGTTAAATATTGTAAAGCACACAACACTTCTGTATTGTTTAGTGTTTATTATGTTTTCTCCCCTGATTTTAGTTAGATGCTGATGGCTTGTCATAGGAGTTGGCTGTGGCTTTGCATCATTCATATTAACTTTAATCAGTAACTCTGGCGCAAATTTTCTTTGGCTTAGAAATATTTCTGATTTTGATTTTCTCATGACTTGTATGCCCAGAAAATAATTCAGTTCTCCCAGATCCTTGATTGAAAATTCTTTAGCCAGATATTGTGCAAGTTGTTTTATTTCCTCTTCATTGTTTCCTGTAATAACAAGATCATCAACATATATAAGAATATATACTGGACTTTTTATCAATTTTAGTAAATAAGGAGTTGTGTGATTTGGTTGGTTGATAGCTTAGTAGGCCAAGGGTTGCTTTCAACTTATCAAACCAAACCCTTGGTATCAGTTTAAGGCCATATATAGCCTTTTTTAACCTGCATACAAGGTTTGGATTTTGTCTGTATCCCTATGGCTGTTTCATATATATTTCTTTCTGTGAAATACCATTTAAGAATGCATTATTGACATCAAATTGTCTGATGTTCCACTGACTGTGTAGTGCAATACTTAAGACAATCCTTATTGTAGTGAGTTTGAATACTACAGAGAATGTCTCATTGAAGTCAAAACCATATTGTTGAGTGTAACCCTTGGCAACTAGTCTTGCCTTGTATCTGGACACTGTCCCATCGGGATCTTTCTTAATTTTGTATGTCCACTTGTATCCAACTACATTATTGTTGTCTGGTGGGCATACTAAGTCCCATGTTTTTTTTATTAGAGCATTGTACTCCTCGTCCAAAACAATCTTCCAATGCTTGTCTTTTGAAGTTTGTTCAAAAGTTTTTGGTTCATTTTCTTATTTTGATATTGCTGTATATAGTTTTGGTTTGAAGATTACCCTTTTTGACCTTGTGATCATTGGATGACCAGTTCTTATATGTGGTGAAGTTTTGCTCTTGTCTGACAGTCATTGTTTTTAGATTGCACCTGATCACTTGTTGAACTTCCTTCACCAACTGTTTGTTCTCTTGTCTGTATAGGGGATTGACTGTGATAGCTGAGTGGTTCATGTGATTCATGACCTAGTTGTCTGGACATTATGAGTTGTGGACTCTGACCTTCAGTAGTCCTTTCATATTCCTCCAGATGTCGATCATCAACATAAACATGTATACTCGGTATTGATGCCTTTGTATTATAATCTTCCGAGTTGTTTTTATGCCTATATTACTGAAAGGAAATATATGCTTATTGAAAGCAACATGCTTGCTTATAAACAATTTCCTAGTATCATCCAGACATTTATAACCCTTCTGATTTGTTCCATACCCTATAAATGTACAGGGTTTTGACCTGAAACTTAATTTATTTGCATTATATGGTCTTGTATAGGGAAAACATAGGCATCCAAAACTTCTTAAACTCTAATAATCTTGTTTGACCCATATAATTTCTCTAATGGACTAATTCCTTTAAGCACTTTTGTTGGCAGTCTATTTTTTAAATAGACTGCAGTATTAAAAGAGTCAGGCCAGAATTTTAGAGGTAAAGATGATTGTGCTAGAAGGGTCAAACCTATTTCTACTACATGCCTATGTTTTCTCTTTATTAGATCTTTTTGTTCTGATGTATAAGGACATGTAGTCCTATGGACTATTCCTTTTTATTAAAATAGTTGCCGAGTGATTTGCACTCAGTGCCTCCATCAGACTATAAAATTTTAATTTGGTAACCGGTCTGTTTTTTAGCTAAGGATATTAAATGTATAACTGCATTATAAGTTTCAGACTTATTTTTCAAGAAATATATCCATTTATATCTAGAGTAAGCATTAATAAAAATATACAGTATCTATATTCATAATCTGAATAGATTGGGGAAGGACCCCAAAGATCAATTGCCACTAATTCAAGAGATTTTGAATACTTGGTTTGTGAATCATTGAATGCTAATTTGTGACTTTTACCCATCTAGCAGTAAGTGAAAATATATGGTAAAGAAATTTCATCACATGCAATTTTATTTTCTTTAAGTACTTATTTCACAACATTTATATTTGGATGGTCAAGTTTATAATGCCACAAGTCAATTACACTTCTATTTCTCACTGGTTGAGTAGTTTTAGCAATATTACAACATTTCTATTTTCTTCCAACATTGGTATAACTTTTAAGATTGAATCTGTATAGCCCTTTGACTTCTTCACCCTGCAAAATATTTTCCTTTGTCAGTATGTCTTTAACCAAATAGTGATTAGGATAATATTCAAAGTATAAATATTATCCTTTGCAAACTGTGAAACACTTATAAGACTCTTTCTTATTTTTGAAACTCTCAATAAATTATTTGGATATAACTGCCTTAAACTACTGATTAAAGCATTACCAATGTGTGTGATATTAATAGATCACCATTTCCCATACATATAGGCTGTGTATCTCTATACTCCTTGTTGCCAAGATTTAGGTTGTCAAGATTGCTTGTTATATGATTGGTTGCTCCAGAATCTGGGTACCATCCATCATCTTGAATTTGTTCTGGTCTTGCTATAGTATTTTGATTGATAAATTCATTACCATATGTCCGATTGTGTTTGTGCCACATTAACGCGCATGCTACCACTTCTTTGATTATTTGAATTTTGATTTGACACAAAGTTAGCATTAAATCTGAAATAGCACTTCACTGCAGTGTGACCAGTTTTCTCACATATTTGACACTTTGGTCTATTACTGTTGTTGTTTTTATACCTTCCTTTGCCTCTTGATTTGTTCGTAAAGCCTCCTCTCTGATATGGTTAACTTTGTTTGCTGGAGTTTTGGCCTTTATTCTAGGATGAGTAGTCAATTGATGGGTCTGCATCATATGTTTCTTGGATTTATTCTTGCCTCATGTGCAAGAAGGGTTGCATGAACATATTGCATTGGTGGCATAGTTAGTTGAGATGAAATAATCACAGCAACAGATTCATATTCTTCATTGAGTCCATTCAGTACACTCAATACTTGTTGTGTTTCTGACACTTTGTGCCCAGCAACTTCAAGCATGTTGCATATATTATTTACTTGTGACAAATAGTCTCTCATGGCTTGATTGCCTTTGTTGACATTCTATAGCTGCCTTTTATAATGCATAACCTTTGCAGCAGATTGGGTATTAAAAATTCTTTCAACAGTAACCCAAATGTTATTTGCTGATTTGCAGCTTATAAATTGAGATAGTAAGCTTGTGTTAATAGATGATAATAACCAAGAACTTATCAATCTGTCTTGTCTGTAATACTTTGTATACTCTTCATTACTGACTATCTTGTTTTGTGCATCAGTGATAAACTTTGGTGGGATTGGGATTGTGCCAAGAATGAAACCTTCTAGGCCATATCCTTGCACAACAGTTTCAACTTACAATTTCCATAAAAGATAATTGTTATCTTCAAGATGTATGGTGCTTAACTGACTTTGTGGGCTGATAACTATCTTGATCGATTTCTCTATGGCATCAGTGACTTGCTGATGTGAATTTCCAACATTTTCTGAACTTGCTGAGGTGTTATCTCCTTTAGCCATTATGATACAACAGTGAGAAAAACAGACATGATAATTCAGAAAAAGAAAGACGAAGGTTCAAGAAAGCTTCAGCAGTGGAGGGATAGGTCAGTTGCAGCCGATCCTGGATGATGATACTTTTTTGATAGGTTATTGGCATGGCAATATATTTCTTTCTACTTTTGAGTGCTTTCTTGATTTCTGATTTGAGTTCTTTTTGAATTTTCTTGATTTGAGAATTTGCTTATTTTCAAAACTTGTTGCAGCCAGAATTAATTTGAATTCCTTGGCACAACATCTGTTTTTTAGAGCAAATTCAAATTATTAAACCCAAGTGATGAGATAATACCTAATGGGTTATAAGAAGTCAGGTGATGTAGATAATTATGATGATTTCTTGATTTCTGAAATAATCTCTGTTTTTGCAAGATGTTTCAGAATTGTTCCTTGAAATGATGAATGCCGTTAGGCTTGTTGATTTGGCTCCAATACCATGTTGAGATTTTAACAGTTTGATGATAAATTTTGATTTTGAATACAACTAGTTACAAATTCTTGAATTGATGATTTGAGAAAGATGCAAATATGTTGTTTTATTCAAAATGATTCCAGTATCAAACAGTGTGATACACGGCTTGTATTTATATAATACAAATAGAATTATGGCTGGCAAATATAGCCCAAAGACCCGTAGCCTAAAAGTAAAAGAACAAATAATATGACGGTATTACACTCTCTCATTTTCAATATTAATTTAGAAGAAATAACTCATGGTTTAAATTTAGTCAAAGCTTCTACATAATACTACTTGGTTTTTGCACATCGCTTGTAAATTAGCATTATATTAAGTATCTTATTTACCTTAATCTAGCATGTTGTACATATATATTTTTTTGGATTTGTACCAGCACATTTCATAAATGCACATGCATAATTTCTCAATATACACTTGTGCACAAATACGCACGTGATTTAACTGATAATAAATCTATCTTTGTGATGTATTCTAAATGAGGTCATATTTATGGAATTGATCATTATCATTATTAATAAAACTTCACACTACATAGGTGCAGTGAAATAAAGTGGTTTGAGGCATCACTAGAAGAACGGAGCTGAACTATGTATGAACTGAGTTGAACTGAGCAAATACTACAAGTTTGGAATGCTTCTAGAAAACTGAGATGAATAGGATGAATGGGAAGGCCATAGCACATTCAAAATCTTAACCGAACAGATCAATTCGCATAAAAGAGAGGCTTTGAAGATCTACGAATGCATATGTGGACTGACAGGGTATAGTGGCAGAACTGAATCCAGAGATTATGGAAAGGCTGGAGAGTGCAACAAAGAAGACTGAATAATAACGAGTAGCAACAATGAAGATGAGAGATGGTTTATGGGATGTGATATCGAATGAGGATTATTATTTGATTTTTTACTTTCTACCATTACAAGCTGCCTAGTATAGTCAACTACTACATTATATCAAAATAAATTTGATTCGGGAAGTTGGTCTTATCTCGTTCTTCAACAAAGTTTTATTAAAAGTAAATAAATTTATAAAAATTAACTAAGTTTATAATAAAAAAATTTAACTAAATTTATAATAATAATTTATAAAATATTAATTAAGTTAACTAAGTTTTACAAAAAATTAACAAAGTACATATAATAATCGTAACAACCTTGATTTTTGAGTTAATAAAATAGATAATGATTTAAATTGGAGAATTTAAATAATTAATCGAGAAATTTATATTCTTTTATAAAAGATAATTTGTTTTAGAATGATAGTTCTAAAACACTGTGAAATTGTGATATACTGGTATTTCAAGGTTGAAATCACTTGAAAACATTTTTGAGATTTTATTTGGTTATGGTGAAATCTAAAATTATAGAAGATTGAAAAAACTGGAATAAGAATTTTATTTAAATATAATTGGAACTTGAGTTTGGATAAGACCATTTATTTATTTTAAATATTTTATCTTCAAATAAAAGAAGAATTTTAAGTTAACATTAAACAGTGTTCATATATACTTAAGCTTTTGAATTATAAAGATATTAGTGAGTAACAAAAATATAAAATAGTTTCTAAATAATAGTATGCATTTTAAACTTTGGTTGTATTATTAATGTCTCCTGAATTCATTGAAAGTTTAAAAGGTGAATAAGAGGTTTTCGGAAATAAATGGAAGAATATAAAGCTTGATTTACTTTAAAAGAAATGTGATTATTTTCTTATTGGCTTCAAGCCCAATTACAATTTTAACTAAGATAAAATTATCCTCTAAACTATACGTACACTCTAAGTTTAGTAAACAGTAAAACAAAAGAAAGTCAGAAACCCTTTTCTCTTGGAAAACCTAAAATCCAATTTCTCCAATTCCATTGCAAATTAAACATTCTTGAAGCTAATAATTTCAGGTAATGATCTCTAGCTTGTATAAAGTTTTTCAAGGCATTGTATTTCAGTTATTGTATGTTAAATTTGGGTTTTTGATGTATTTTGGTTGAATTGGGCCTAGGATTTACTGTTTGAGAAATTGAAGCTGCTGTAGCTTTCTTTGCTACTGAATTGAGGGAGAAATGTGAGTTAATCCTCATACAATCTATCTTTGAATCTCTTATTGCATGCATGTAAATTTATGCTAAACATTAAAGAATTGAAACCACAATTTTGTTGCTTTCATGGTTACAAACTTGCAAATTTTTTCTGTTCAAAACTCATTACCGTTAATAATTTGGCCTTATCTTTTGCATTTTTGTTCAAAACTTGATAATTCTTAATGTTTTGGAAAGCCTAGTCTTTTATCTACAACTTTCATGTTTTGACTTTTATAAAATTCTTAACTTTATATAGTTGAAATTATGTTTATGTCTCACTGCCTTGAGATTGAGTGACAGGAATCAATTTTAACCTAAATTTTAACCTAAAGCTTATTTCGGTCATAAGTTTTGATCCGCATGTCTCGATGATTATTTTTTTCAAAAATCATAAACATTTGTCTATAACTTTCATATATTGAGTTTTGTAAAGTTTTGAGCTTTAGATGATTGAAATGGTGTTTTTGTTTGGCTGCCCTGAGATTTAGTGAATTGATTCAGTTTAAACCTGAATTTTATTTCGATCATAATTTCCAAATCGTAAGTCCAAATTCGATGATTCTTTTTTTCTGCAAAGCATAGACGTTTCACTACAACTTTCATATTTTGAGTTTTGTAAAATCATGAGCCTTAGAAGGATAAATGGTACTATGGTACTTTTTCTCACTACCCTGAGATTGAGGGACATGAATCAATTTAAACCTGAAACTTGTTTCGATCATAAATTTTGAATCATAAATCCAAATTCTTTTATTCTATTTCTTTGGAAATCATATATTTTTATGTATAACTTTTATGTTTTGAATTTTGTTAAATCCTAAAATTATATTGGTTAAAATCGTGTTTAGTTTCGCTGCCCCGAGAATGAAAGACAATAATTCAGTAATTTGAACCTAAAAATTATTTCGATCACAACTTTTGAACAGTAATTCCGAATTTGTTAATCATTTTCTTGTTGGAAAGCTTAGTTCTTATCTACAGCTTGCATGTTTTGAGCTTTACAAAATTCTAAGTTTTAACGGGTCAAAATTGCAGTTCTTTGCCAAGGTTCGAGAGCATGTAACTCTAGGCAGCCGCTTCTCCCGTGTTACTCTGGGGTGTTGCTTTCTTGCTGCCTTTTACCCCTTGTTTTATATGGATACTTACTGCATTTTTGAGTTTCAAGATTGTTGGATTGTGATGCCTATTTTTGGTTTTTGATTTCCTTTTTCTTGCTCTATGGGAATAATTATATGCGTATCTTATATACAAAATACTATGTGTTTACAAAGGAATATTTTGGAAATGGTTTATGAAAAGAAATATAATTTTCAAACTAACTATGTAAAAATTATGTATGTCTATGTATATATAGTTTTAAAGGATTTTATAAAAAGGAAGTTCTTAAGTATATCATAAGTAGAGATATTGTTTTCGAATTACTTTTATAAGGCAAAACACTTTCCATGGAGTTTTATAAACATGTGTGTATCTATAATATATATGGTTTGAATAAAAGGAATTTTACAAAATAAACTTTATTATTATTTACCGTTATCAAACTTGTTTCTAAATCAATTCAATTCCTTTTATAAATAACTGTATTAAGTAACTGCATATATTTATGTATATTAAATATAACTAATAAAAGTTGTTATCCATAAAATATTCTCAAGAGTGAAAATATGAAAGAAGGAGCAAGAGCACTTATGAGGATCAGAAGGCATTAAAAGTGGTCTTTGAAAACATTAAATAAGAACTTTCACCGAGGTCGAAAGGTGCCTTTTTCGAAGGCGATGGCTAATAGGTTTACAACTTTCGAAGTGGTCGAAAGTTACCTTTCAAAGGCAATGAATAGCATACTTTATTGCACGTGCACCAAGCCATTCGAAACGATTGGTTTCGTCTTTATTTGCCTCCACCAGAAGAATGTTCAGCCAAATCAACCCTTTCGAAAGCATATATTAGCCTTTCGACTTGGTTAAAACCATCGTCGCCTATGGAAGAAAAGATTATAGGAATTCGGCATAACTTCCTCAAACACAAGGAGATAAAGTTCCTCGCCAGACAGATAGAATGCTTATGAATGATGTCTCCCATAGCTAATATCTCAATGGTGTTTTAACTCATTCGAAGCCTACAACGCACATGTTTCGGCGGCGTCGAAGAACAACACTACATATACTTACATAGCTTATTAAGAGCTAAGTAAAGAATGTGTCGATACACCTTTCGATGAAGTCATAAGTGATCAAGCATACACCTTTCGATGGAGTCGAAAGTGATCAAGCATACACCTTTCGATGGAGCCGAATGTAACGACACAGAATTTCTATTAATTAAAATTCGTATATTTAATTGAATTTAAATATTAATAAGTAAAATTTGTGAGTCAAATAAATTTTATTTCGAATATCTGGATTTAATTGGATAATTAGATCGATAATTTTATAATTGAAATTACAGAAATAATTGTAAATTGAGTTTAATATGATTAAATTTGATTTGTAAATTTATATTATATCATATTGGAGTTATAACGATGTTATAGAACTTATAAAATTGAATTAAAAGTTTATTTGTGAAAATTGAATATTTTAATATTTAATTATCGACTGAAAAATAGCCAATTTTCAAACAGTCTCAGAATTGGACGAAACTAGTTCCATTGGATCCGTAAAAGTTTTTTATTATCGGATTTCAAATTTCGTAGCAATCGGAGTTTTCGTTTGACCGTGGCAGCTCGAAACGCATCGAAATTGTTTTAATATTAATTTGGCGAGTTAAAATAGCCATTTTTCAAACAGTCTCGTATTTTGACGAAACTAGTTTCATTGGATCTGTAATGTGATATTATTGTATGGTTTCAAATTTCATGTCAATCGGATTTACCGTTTGTCCGGGGCAAGCCAAAACGCCTAGAAATTAGTTTAAATCGGTTTAATTTCAAATTGATCGTTTATTGCCATAACTCGCACAGATGGCCGAATTAGCCTCCGAAATACGTTCCATTGTGTTCGGAATGTAGGGTAAACCTTAGAAACGCCAACCGGCATGCTTCGTTTGGAGTTTGGAAAATTTCGGATGAATAGTGTTCGTTGAATTTTCTATAAAAGCACCTCTATTCTCTCATTTGCAAACAAAGGTCAAAGCCCTAGGGTTTCTGGTTGTAGCCGCCACTAACAAAAACAAAGGCCAGAAATTAGTTTCAATCTTCCCTCAAAATCTTCCAATCCGTAAGCAATCGCCAAAATTGTTCAACTGCAAAAATGAAGAGGACGATGGGAGCTTCGAATCTATACGGTGAAGATGAGTTTTCGTCGACCAAAGGGGACGATAGGTGGCCACGTTCGACAGCAGTTTGTGCACGCATTTCGAGGTGCAGAGGAGGCCGAGCTTTCCCATGTTCTGGCCGAGTGTAGCTTGCTTGAAGGCCTTCAATATGGCAATCTCTGATCGACGTCTGGTGGCTCGAGTAGGTGGTGATATTTCAAGATAAAGGGCGACTCATGGGTTTGGTACATGCGTACAAAACCTGGGGAGAAGAAGATGATGCATGCGGCCGAGATCTGAGGGTTTGTAATGGACGGTCCAGATGGAGTTTAGGTGAAAATAAATAAAGAAAATGTAAATTGTAATTTAAATCATGTGACGTTTAAAATGTTGTAACTTGTTCATACGACGTCGGAATTCGACGAAACTTTTTGCGTTGGGTTCGTATGGACGAACACTACGCAATGGAGCTGGATTGGAGTTGTTTGGAGCTTGTTTGAATTTCGGATAAAATTAAATGCATGTTTAATTTTATTCGAAATAAAACGCTGAAACTGAATTGGAATCAAGGTGAGAACTTCTCACTCAATTGAAGTAGTTTCGATTTTAATTTTAAATAGTTAGATTTAAAATTGCTTGATTGTATATTTGAATGATGATTGTTATCTATTGATTGTTAAAATAGACATTATGCGCCGTTAGTAAGCGGAGGTTATTTATTAAAAACATATATCGCGAATATTTCACCGTATAGTGAAATTGGTATTATTTATGTACTTGGAGTTGATTTCCCGCATTATATAGCGGATGAGACCCTATTGCACAGTCTATTAAGCGGATAGTATTTTATAAATCGCATATATCGCGATATTTCGTCTTGAAACGAAATTGGTATTATGCTAACATCTTTGGATGTAGGAAACAGGTTGGAGTGATCCAACTGGATTCCTCAAACATTTGAATTGGTTTCAATGTTGTGTGTTGATCTATTTGTTGATCTATTTATAATCTGCGTGATTATCTTTGTGATTGAGATTGTTAAAGGCTAAATTTTAGCCGAATATATTTTGGTATCCTTAGATGCCGAAATTAAATAAAATTGGATTTTTGAAAACTTAAGTTGAGAATTCAGAATAAAATTTAATTTTGGAATTTATTCGTTTTAAATAAATAAACGTTATAATTTTTATTATTATAAAAAATGATATTTTTGGAAAATAATACTTAAGTATGATTTTGGAGTTATATAAGCTTTAATAACGATTTGTAAATTATTAAAAGGATTGGTTTATTTAAATTGGGATTTTCGAATTATTATAAACTATTTATATAAAATATTTATAAAATTGATATGTATAGATTAAAAATATTGGAATTATAAAACAAGTTTTTATAAGTTTTAAAATGGAATATATATGGATTTTATAAGTGAATGAAATCTATATATATTTATAAATTGTGGAACTATAAAATGAATAGATTTTATAAAATAAAAGATTTATAAGTAATTAACTTATAAATTGAATTTTTGCGTGTAAATGGAATATGAATAGAATTTGTTAATAAAGTGATTCTATAAGTTGAAGTGGCCATAAATATAAATGTTATTTATAAACGTTGTTTTATAAATCCAAACACGACTTATTTTGATAAGTTAATTAGTATAGCTTATTAAAGGAAATATATCCACGATTTTGGACAGTGGATAATCCTTTAAATAAAATATGTAGAAATTGAATTTGGTTAATGAAGTATATTCATGATTTTGGACGGTGAATAATATATTAAAGAAATGTTTTGGGAAAGTGATTTTAAATAGAATTAAAATGATTTAAAGATGTTTTAAAATGTATTAAGTATCGAAACCATAGTTTCAACATTCATTGTTGAAATAGACGTTTTCGAGAAATAGAAGGAAATGTTGGACTATAACACTGTTATAATAGTAAATGATTTCCGAAAGGAAATGTTTTATATTGTATTGGGATTTATATATCTATTTTAAGTTCGAATCCCTATACTAGTGATTTTGGGTTGTCGTAACGATGTTTTACGTAACATTCGTTTGACCCAAATAAATGTGTTTAAGAAGATATTTTCCTGAAACAATAAAATATATACTTAATTTGAATTTAAGTATATTGAATATTTTCAAAATGTTGAAAATAAATAGATTGGTGAATTACTTATTATTAAATAAGCATGGAAATGTTTTTTCCAATATGAAGTGAATGTTTGAGATCTTATCTTTTAAAGATAAATTGAAAATGAATATTAGAAATCGATTTAAAAATCATACATTCATAGATATTTTGGAATGGTAAATTCACTATGGAATTTATAAAAGAAAGAGAAATTAGTTAAAAATAAACATTGATTTATTTTGAAGTGTGGAAATTAATTTACGGATTTGGAACATAAATTTAATAAATCGGTAAGGATTTATTTAATTGGTTTAAATGAACCATTTTGAAATGAAAGTTGTAAGGGTGTAAATTTATTTGAAATTGGTTTTCAAATGGTTGAAGTGTGGGATATATATCTTATAAAGATATTTTTGAAAATAAATAATTTGGGAAATTATTTGAAATCGGGTGATGTTGTGAATCTTGATTGATAGTTAAATAACCGACTATCAAATATTGACCTTTGAATAGGTATTTGTTGTGAATTGGTTGCGATTGAAATGCTACACTTATTTTTAAATTATTGCGCTCGTTATTCGGATTACCCATTTCAAATAGTGATACGACGTAATGGATAGCATTGAAGACCGGTGGTGAAGACCGGGTATTTGTGAAAACGATAGGATGACCTATCGATTGTCTTTGCACCGTTAGCTACGGTATGGAGATTTCCTTTGTGATGGGAAATTCGATCGGGATTGTGAATACCCGAATTGCAAGGGCTTCTTTTGGAAGTGCCTTCGGTTCTGTTCGAACCCGGAACAGACTTGTATGGTTACGTGTCTGACATTACATTTTGAGATATAAAGCAGATTTCTTTCAAATACATTTCTGTTGGTGGCGGAGAATTTATTCTCTTAGCATAACACCCTTCTTTGAGACGTACGCGCTCAGAGGCTATGTAGTTGAAGGTTACCAGCGATATATTCCCAATTTGGTAATGTGGCATGCTGAGTATTGCTTTGTGATGATTATTTATTGATCATTTGTTGATCAAAACATGGCTTTGTGCCTAGCTTTGTGGACGAGACTTCGTCAGACCTCACTCCCCGGAAATGGTCAAAACAGGAATATGCGGCAAGGTTATGAGGGTCGCGCCCTTTAGGGTATGTCATTTCCTTCTGGAAAGGGTGGTATCAGGTATGAAGCCCAGATACTTACTCATGTTGATACACTATATCCATTACTGTGTGGTGTTGTTGGAATCGAGCGCTCGGATAAAGGTCCAAAGGGATCGGGGGATGGCATAGTCGTGTAGTAGTTACCTAGTTACAAAGGTAACCCGGCCTTGTGTTGGCAGAGAGCTGGTTAAGTTCTCGGGACGTCCCGCCAGAGGCGATCCCATGTGGCAGTAGGAAGTTCCTTAGCCTGACCATTTGTTGGAAATCCAAATAAAACAATACGCACCTTGTACGGTTTTAGTTGTAGAACCTATCATTCACTTATGGTGGCGCCCCACTATTTGGATGGTAGCTATAGTAGGCATAAGTGCGGAATGCCTATGCTGGCTAAGGTTTATATCTTTACTTTCGAAATTCTTTCTACACTATGCACTGGTGATAATATCAAATGCTTCTTTTTAATGCGTATCAAGCATCTTTGACTATCATAAGAAGAAATCTCCTCCAATTCTGCGTTTGCATTGTGTGTGTGGCGGGAGGTCTTATGGTAGTCTCATTTTCCAAAAGCATTGCGAATTGACTTTAAAATTATCCTTGTTGTTGTTGTTGTTTTAAAGATAAACTGTTTTAAGTTCTCACATCAGTCCCATGACTGACTCAGAGTTTATTGTTCTCTTCCTAAACTCTGGGTGCCCACCAATTTCTACACGGGCAGTCAAGAGTCAGGTTTATCAGGATATTCTGGAATTCAGGAGTTGCTTGAGGCAAGCTGGATGGCATAGCGTATCCACTAGTATATAGTACTTCTTTTTCGTTGTTTATTGTTGTTTGTTGATGTACACTCTAAAGATGTAATGTAAAGTGATGTGATGTAATAACTGATATAGTTCTTTGTTCAAAGATTATTCATTTATTTATTATATGTTGTTCCTCTGCGATATGTGAGATTCTGATATTGTTCCTGTTGTTTTCTTTTTCTTTCTCTCTTCTTCTATCCTTTTCTTCTTCTTAAACCATAAGAATTCGGTTTTCCGGCATTCGATTGCTCGACAGTTGATACAGTGAACGTATTGATGTCGGTTTCCGGAAGTCGAAGAATCGTGTAACGGACCAGAATTTTTATTAATTAAAATTCGAATATTTAATTGAATTTAAATATTCATAAGTAAAATTTGTGAGTCAAATAAATTTTATTTCGAATATCTAGATTTAATTGGATAATTAAATCGATAATTTGATAATTGAAATTACAGAAATAATTGTAAATTGGGTTTAATATGATTAAATTTGATTTGTAAATTTATATTATATCATATTGGAGTTATAACAATGTTATAGAAATTTTAAAATTGAATTAAAAGTTTATTTGCGAAAATTGAATATTTTAATATTTAATTATCGACTGAAAAATAGCCAATTTTCGAACAGTCTTAGAATTAGACGAAACAAGTTCCATTGGATCCGTAATAGTTTGTTATTATCGGATTTCAATTTTCATAGCAATCGGAGTTTTCGTTTGACCGTGGCTGCTCAAAACGCATCGAAATTGTTTTAATATTAGTTTGACGAGCTAAAATAGCCATTTTTGAAACAGTCTCGGATTTTGACGAAACTAGTTTCATCGGATCCGTAATGTGATATTATTGTATGGTTTCAAATTTCATGTCAATTGGATTTACCGTTTGTCCGGGGCAAGCCAAAGCGCCTAGAAGTTAGTTTAAATCGGTTTAATTTAAAATTGGTCGTTTATTGCCATAACTCGCACAGATGATCGAATTAGCATCCGAATACGTTCCATTGTGTTCGGAACGCGGGGTAAACCATAGAAACGCCAACCGGCACGCTTCGTTTGGAGTTCGGAAAATTTCGGATGACTAGTGTTCGTTGAATTTTCTATAAAAGCACCTCTATTCTCTCATTTGCAAACAAAGGCCAAAACCCTAGGGTTTCTGGTTGTACCCGCTACTAACAAAAACAAAGGCCAGAAACTAGTTTCAATCTTCCCTCAAAATCTTCCAATCCGTAAGCAATCGTCAAAATCGTTCAACTGCAAAAATGAAGAGGACGATGGGAGCTTCGAATCTATACGGTGAAGATGGGTTTTCGTCGACCAGAGGGGACGATAGGCGGCCGCGTTCGGCAGCAGTTCATGCATGCGTTTCGAGGTGCATAGGAGGCCGAGCTTTCCCATGTTCTGGCCGAGTGTAGCTTGCTTGAAGGCCTTTAATATGGCACTCTCTGATCGACGTCTGGTGGCTCGAGTAGGTGGTGATATTTCAAGATAAAGGGCGGCTCATGGGTTTGGTATGTGCGTGCAAAACCTGGGGAGAAGAAGATGATGTATGCAGCCGAGATCCGAGGGTTTGTAATGGACGGTCCAGATGGAGTTTAGGTGAAAATAAATAAAGAAAATGTAAATTAAATTGTAATTTAAATCATGTGATGTTTAAAATGTTGTAACTTGTTCATACGAGGTCGGAATTCGACGAAATTTTTTGCGTTGGGTTCGTATGGACAAACACTACGCAATGGAGCTGGATTGGAGTTGTTTGGAGCTAGTTTGAATTTTGGGTAAAATTAAACGCGTGTTTAATTTTATTTGAAATAAAACACTGAAACTGAATCGGAATCAAGGTGAGAACTTCTCACTCAATCGAACTAGTTTCGATTTTAATTTTAAATAGTTAGATTTAAAATTTCTTGATTGTATGTTTGAATGATGATTGTTATCTATTGATTGTTAAAATAGACATTATGCACCGTTAGTAAGCGGAGGTTATTTATTAAAAACATATACCGCGAGTATTTCACCGTATAGTGAAATTGGTATTATTTATGTACTTGGAGTTGATTTCCCGCATTATACAGCGGATGAGACCCTATGGCGCCGTCTATTAAGCGGATAGTATTTTATAAATCCCATATACCGCGATATTTCGTCTTGAAGCGAAATTGGTATTGTGCTAACATCTTTGGATGCAGGAAACAGGTTGGAGGGATCCAACTGGATCCCTCAAACATTTGAATTGGTTTCAATGTTGTGTGTTGATCTATTTATAATCTGCGTGATTATCTTTGTGATTGAGATTGTTAAAGGCTAAATTTTAGCCGAATATATTTTGGTATCGTTAGATGCCGAAATTAAATAAAATTGGATTTTTGAAAACTTAAGTTGAGAATTCAGAATAAAATTTAATTTTGGAATTTATTCGTTTTAAATAAATAAACGTTATAATTTTTATTATTATAAAAATGATATTTTTGGAAAATAATACTTAAGTATGATTTTGGAGTTATATAAGCTTTAATAATGATTTGTAAATTATTAAAAGGATTGGTTTATTTAAATTGGGATTTTTGAATTATTATAAACGATTTATATAAAATATTTATGAAATTGATATTTATAGATTAAAAATATTGGAATTATAAAACAAGTTTTTATAAGTGTTAAAATGGAATATAAATGGATTTTATAAATGAATGAAATCTATATATATTTATAAATTGTGGAATTATAAAATTAATAGATTTTATAAAATAAAAGATTTATAAGTAATTAACTTATAAATTGGATTTTTGCGTGTAAATGGAATATGAATAGAATTTGTTAATAAAGTGATTCTATAAGTTGAAGTGGCCATAAAATATAAATGGAATTTATAAACGTTGTTTTATAAATCCAAAGACGACTTATTCTGATAAGTTAATTAGTATAGATTATTAAAGGAAATATATCCACGATTTTGGACAGTGGATAATCCTTTAAATAAAATATGTAGAAATTGAATTTGGTTAATGAAGTATATTCACGATTTTGGACGGTGAATAATATATTAAAGAAATGTTTTGGGAAAGTGATTTTAAATATAATTAAAACGATTTAAAGATGTTTTAAAATGTATTAAGTATCGAAACCATAGATTTCAACATTCATTGTTCAGATAGACGTTTTCGAGAAATAGATGGAAATGGTGGACTATAACACTGTTGTTGTAGTAAACGATTTCCAAAAGGAAATGTTGTATATTGTATTGGGATTTATATATCTATTTTAAGTTCAAATCCCTATACTAGTGATTTTGGGTTGTCGTAACGATGTTTTACAACATTCATTTTGACCCAAATAAATGTGTTTAAGAAGATATTTTCCTGAAAGAATAAAATATATACTTAATTTGAATTTAAGTATATTGAATATTTTCAAAATGTTGAAAATAAATAGATTGGTGAATTACTTATTATTAAATAAGCATGGAAATGTTCTTTTCCAATATTAAGTGAATGTTTGAGATCTTATCTTTTAAAGATAAATTGAAAATGAATATTAGAAATCGATTTAAAAATCGTACATTCATAGATATTTTGGAATGGTAAATTCACTATAGAATTTATAAAAGAAAGGGAAATTAGTTAAAAAAAAACATTGATTTATTTTGAAGTGTGGAAATTAATTTACGGATTTGGAACATAAATTTAATAAATCGGTAAGGATTTATTTAATTGGTTTAAATGAACCATTTTGAAATGAAAGTTGTAAGAGTGTAAATTTATTTGAAACTGGTTTTCAAATGGTTGAAGTGTGGGATATATATCTTATAAAGATATTTTTGAAAATAAATAATTTGGGAAATTATTTGAAATCGGGTGATGTTGTGAATCTTGATTGATAGTTAAATAACCGACTATCAAATATTGACCTTTGAATAGGTATTTATTGTGAATTGGTTGCGATTGAAATGCTACACTTATTTTTAAATTATTGCGCTCGTTATTCGGATTACCCATTCCGAATAGTGATACGACGTAATGGATAGCATTGAAGACCGGTGGTAAAGACCGGGTATTTGTGAAAACGATAGGATGACCTATCGATTGTCTCTGCACCGTTAGCTACGGTATGGAGATTTCCTTTGTGATGGGAAATTCGATCGGGATTGTGAATACCCGGATTGCAAGGGCTTCTTTTGGAAGTGACTTCGGTTCTGTTCGAACCCGGAACAGACTTGTATGGTTATGTGTCTAACATTACATTTTGAGATATAAAGCAGATTTCTTTCAGATACATTTCTGTTGGTGGCGGAGAATTTATTCTCTTAGCTTAACACCCTTCTCTGAGACGTACGCGCTCAGAGGTTATGTAGTTGAAGGTTATCAGCGATATATTCCCAATTTGGTAATGTGGCATGCTGAATGGTGCTGTGTGATGATTATTTATTGATCATTTGTTGATCAAAGCATGGCTTTGTGCCTAACTTTGTGGACGAGACTTCGTCAGACCTCACTCCCCGGAAATGGTCAAAACAAGAATATGTTGCAAGGTTATGAGGGTCGCGCCCTTTAGGGTATGTCATTTCCTTCTGGAAAGGATGGTATCATGGTATGGAGCCTAGATACTTACTCATGTTGATACACTATATCTATTACTGTGTGGTGTTGTTGGAATCGAGCGCTCGGATAAAGGTCCAAAGGGACCGGTGGATGGCATAGTCGTGTAGTAGTTACCTAGTGACAAAGGTAACCCGACCTTGTGTTGGCAGAGAGCTGGTTAAGTTCTCGGGACGTTCCGCCAGAGGCGATCCCATGTGGCAGTATAAAGTTCCTTAGCCTGACCATTTGTTGAAAATCCAAATAAAACAATACACGCCTTGTACGGTTTTAGTTGTAGAACCTATCATTCACTTATGGTGGCGCCCCACTGTTTGGATGGTAGCTATAGTAGGCATAAGTGCGGAATGCCTATGCTGGCTAAGATTTATATCTTTACTTTTGAAATTCTTTCTACACTATGCACTGGTGATAATATCAAATGCTTCTTTTTAATGCGTATCAAGCATCTTTGACTATCATAAGAAGAAATCTCCTCCAATTCTGCGTTTGCATTGTGTGTGTGGCGGGAGGTCTTATGGTAGTCTCATTTTCCAAAAGCATTGCGAATTGACTTTAAAATTATCCTGTTCTTTGTTTTTTAAAGTTAAATAACTGTTTTAGTTCTCACACCAGTCCCATGACTGACTCGGAGTTTATTGTTTTTCTTCCTACTCTGGGTGCCCACCAATTTCCACATGGGCAGTCAAGAGTCAGGTTTATCAGGATATTCTGGAATTCAGGAGTTGCTGGAGGCAAGCTGGATGGCATAGCATATTATCTATTGTATATAGTATTTCTTTTCCGCTGTTTATTGTTGTTTGTTGATGTACACTCTGATGATGTAATGAAACTTGATGTGATGTAATGTAATAACTGGTATGGTTCTTTGTTAAAGATTATTCATTTATCTATTATATGTTGTTCCGCTGCGACTGTGAGATTCTGATATTGTTTCTGTTCTGTTTTCTTATTTCTTCTATCCTTTTCTTACACCTCTTCATCTTTAACCCTAACAATTCGGTTTTTCGGCATTCGATTATGCGGCATTTGATACAGTGGACGTATTGATGCCGACCTTCGAGCGACGAAAAATCGCAACGTTACACCGAAGGTGATCAAGTAATATACCTCTCGATGAAGTCAAAAGCAATCTAGCAATGTACCTTTCGATGAAGTCGAAAGGAATAAAGCAAGATATACGGAAGCCTAGTCTTCAACGGTTGCGGAAGGTCGACCATATAGTCCTTTCGACTAGGTCGAAAGCTATGATTCAAGGGATGCACATGAAGGCAGGAGAGAAACCTTTCGACAGTGTGGAAGATGCCAACCCACACCTATAAACAAGACCCTAGGAGTCTGGTATGGGGGATCTGATTTTTCATTCAATTCTTGCATATCTTTTCAAAAGTTCATAAACACAAATTTCAAAATCAAGTTGGGGATTTTATCAATCTGTACATAATTGGTTCAAACAAAAGAAGATATGATAATTTTGATTATGCAACTATTTTGAGTTTCATATTGCATTCAATTATGATCATCTGAGGTCGACCAAGTCGAAAGGTCACCCTTCGAGTGAATTAGAATCCTTAACGTACTTATATTAATTAAATTTTAGCTCAAAACCATAGCATAATAAGAGCTTACCCGTTCCAGGAAGTCAAAACCAATTAAATACAACCAATTTTCCTTGATTATTAAGTCCTAACCCTTTACTTCCCTAGTTACTTCATAAAGTGGTTTCGATAGGTTTGCAATTCGACTATGTCAAAAGGTATTGTTGAGGCATTTACAACTATCTTTGCCTGCTCGAAGAGTGATAGCTACCTTCACCTATTCGAAAGGTGGTTTCAAAGTAATTACTTATACTTCAAACTGCAATTTAAGGTGTTGACAAGTTTTCTTATTGACTGAAGTATTTTATGGATTTAAAATTATGGTTTTGAAATATAAGCCTATGTTAATTATAAATAAATGTTTGTATATCAATATGGTTTTGGAATACGAGTATTTATATTTTCATACATAAATGTTTACTTGTTTACATGGCTTTTGGAATGTAGTTGTAGAATTAAATATGTTTTTAAATGAGATTTTGGAACAACCATATATATAAATACATTTTGTTATCTATTCGGGTTAATGGTTTACGTTATTAAGTGATAAATAAATATAAATAGTTGAATAACATATGAGTTCATGGATTTTAAAATGAGAAGTTTGAAAGTAAATATATAGATAAAGCGTTTTAGAAATCATTTTCTATTTGATATAATTATATTATTTGCTTTCAAACTATAAACTCTTATTGGCTTTTTATTGTGTTTAGCCTTTGGCTATTTTTATTGTATCTTGGCCTTCTTCGTGTAATTGTTTTGGATTTTGTGCTTTTCTATGAAACAAAGAATTTTAATGACCGATTGAACTGTCGGATTGGTATGCGACATTTCATACAATTCTTTTGCTTATTATTATGATTGTTAAATAGAGTTTGGGTTGAATTTACTAGCTTTTAGTAAATACTGTAATGTCACTATTGGTATGCATAATAATTAAATTTTATTAATTATTATAGCGAAAGTAATTTACACTTTAGGGTTGTATTATTTAGGGTGTTTGGATTTCAGAACAATTGATCTCCAAGAGAGGATGACTCATCTTTCATCGACCTGAAAGTCGATAATTCTCAGAGTTGGTAGCATGGACAAAAATGCTTAGCAAGGTGTTATTGACCTTGTCATGGATGAAATTGCTTAGGTGGTGGCGGGATTGTTAAGGAAAAAATTTCTTAGCGAGGTGTTAGCGACCTTGTCATGGACGAAATTGCTCGGCGAGGTATTATTGACCTTATCATGGATGAAATTACTTGGAGATGTGTTAACAACCTTATCATTGCATTTGAGATCCCTTTATTTTGTGAATTTGGAGATTTTAAATTGTTATCATCATATTTTTAATGGTAGTCAAATTGAGACTTGATAGGAGTTATGAAATGATGATTTTGATTAATGTGCCTTATTATGACTATAGGTTTCAGGCATATGGCTTATTTGTGTGTTAAGTCATATGTTTATAATTATGTGTTTATTAATTTAAACATTGTGATTTGAGATTTAGTTTGGGATTCCACCATGATTCAGTTTTGCTTGTGAAAGGTTATATTTGTGTATCTCATGATTTAATGAAATGGAGATGAGCTACCATTTTCTTTCTTATGACTATTTCTAGATTTTTGTATCCTTCGCTATAAGCTATTATTATGTTGCTTGAACTTGTTTAGTTTGATACACTATATGCGTTTCTATATGTTTGATGTTTATGCATGCTTATTATCATGATCTCACCTTTTGGATATTTAGAGATAGTCCGATCCGTTTATTATTTTTATAATACTTGAGTTAGACCGAGACTTGATAGGTATATCAACCCATTGACTTTGGATTTAGGCTAGCTAGTATAGATATGTGAAGTGTTATCTAAGCATTAGAGTTCCATTTTTGAGATGCTAGACTATTTGGGGCCTTATGGTAAATTTGGCTGTCGTAGTGACATCAATTGTCTTTTATATTCTTTTAAACTATCATTGTCTATATTTATGTATATGGTTGTATTTATAAGTCTAGCTTTTCCCTTTTGTCAACTTACACTTTAGAGAGATATCTGATGTATTATTAAGTGATATATATTTTTAAACTAAATTAAGCCACTATATTATCGTTTGTGTTCAGGTTGTATACGCTGGATTCCTTTTTGTGATAAAAAGGAAAATAAAACACAATCACATAATTCGACATATCATTACTCACCTAAAGCAATATTATGGATGGTCGCTCCTAACCAGCTTTGTTCTCCATATTGCTTGACAATGTTGCTTGTAATATTCATAGGTAATATGGGTATAAAGGTAGGGCATTACAGCTTGGTATCAGAGCTTAGGTTCAGAACAACATAGAATATGAGAAACACGAATCTTTGCCTAGACAAACTAAGAGTCCCGTTCCTTAGGTGTGTCGGGTAGAATTTAGGATTTTATTTCCTATTTTGGACATAAGTATAAATGGTTTTTGAGAATAATCATGGAGACGTATTTGTAATTTTTTTGAATTACTCTTCAAATTATTGTTATAAAATGATTTTAATAGTCTAGCATATTGCACTGGTGTCCTCCTTTCCTAGTGGTCATAGTTGCGTAGGGAAGTAGATTGACTATTTCCGCTAAGCAAAATTATTAGTTGTTTATGCATGTAGATTGGATGATGTATGCATGGATGAAAGGTTGCATTATTAAATTGCTATTAATAAAAAATTTCATTACATGAAAATATAGAGATTGATAAATAAATTTATTTCGAAAATTAGTTTTGTGTTAAATTGCCTGTTGAGTGCTTTAAAAATCCTGATTGATGTTATTAATAGGAATTGCTAAATGCTTTGACGAGACAGTTAAACACATTAATTTTGAGTTATATTATTTGAAAAGTATTATAAATAATCATTAATATGTTATAAATAATTTTTAAAAAGGAAGTTTCGAGTGAGTTAAAATTAATTTAAAATGAGAGAAATGTTTTGGAAAATATATTTATATGCATATGTAATAAATTTTGGAATGAAAAGATATTTTGGGGAAAATATGCGTGCATGCATATACAAATGCGATAATTTTAAAAGCAAGTATCTTAAATATAAGTAATATTTAAAAGGAAATATTATGAGTTATATAGTTATTTGGAAAAAAGATATAACTGGAGTTTTGATAATAATATTTAATGAATGATTTGGAATTGAATATTACTACTTGTGAAAATATAATATTTTTTGGAAAGATATTATGGAAAATAAATTAAGTAGAAAATTTTATCTATATATATATATACATGTGTTTAAAAATTTTGTGGCTTAGAAAAATCATAGTGAAAGCTATAAAAATGCATGCATTAATTTTAGATGACATGTGTGGCTACCGAGCCTTAGCAATAACAGAGGTCAGCGACAAGTTGCACAGTTAACATCGTAGCCAACTGACAAAGGCATTCGCTATGAATAGATGGCAAGGAAACGTCATTATATTGTTTGATGTATGTGAAATTGTATGTACCCATTTTGCTATACATGGTAAAATAGATTTAGCGTAATGCTTATGGTTTATAGTTGTCATGAACCGATTTTTTGATGCCCGAAAATCGACATTAATACGTCCGTTGTATTGAATGTCGAATAATCGAATGTCGGAAAACCAGACCATAAGGGAAAAAAGAAGGAGGTAGAAGAAGAGAAATAAAACAACATCAGAATCTCACAATCGCAACGGAATAATATATAATAGTTAAATGACTAATCTTTATACAAAAAAAACTATATCTATTTAATACATTACATCAACAGATAAAGCACAATCCATAGCAATATGCTGGACAGTTATATTAACGTGTCCTCATAAAAGCTGACTATACAGCTTATACTGCACAGCATAATATATATCAAGTACATGCGATACGACTCGCCATCCAGCTCGTCTCCTGAGCTCCACAGCATCCTATCCTGCATCCTATAATACTCGATCTAACCCGAGCATTATAGTGAAATAACACCCGAGTCAGTCTGGAAAACCAGAGTGAGAAAACACACTCAGTTGGATTATTAAAGTTTTCAAAATTCTTTGAAATTAAAGGTATCTCATAAGACCACGCCACAAATAAACATGTCGGGTTTTTACCTTACGATAACCAAAACATTTTTTATCAAATCTGTATGATATTATAATAGTATCTATAGAAAGTAAAAGAGAATCTAGTCAAAATGCTTGCATCTCACGATTTAGCATGGTTGGGCACAATCAAAACTGTACAGGCGTTTATTGGAGATTGGATTCCATACAATGGCAGGGCTACTGGGGTACCGCCCGTCATAGTACTTGGCCTAGATCAACGTACTGAGGACCCCTCCCGATCCTCTGCAATACAAGATCGGAGCTACCCCTTTCTGGATAGTCCGAATAAGATCACCCCGTGGTTGGGATCAGCAACCGCCCACACAGCCAAAATAAAAAGGGACATCTAGACAGGGATGACCTTATCATAATTGGTTGCTAGCCACTTAGCCTTGCTGCACCTCCCCTGTTTTATCCATTCCCGGTTGATGAGGCTTGAGGCCATGCATTACCTTTTTATCACACGTTCACTTAGAATGCTCATCGTCCTATTGATGATGGTCTGATAGCATTCATCCATACAAGTTGCCCTACGTCTGGACAAACCAAATCACTATTTTTATCATCTTCACGGTATTCATTTGCTACATTCAAACCGGATTGAAGTGATTTTCGGGTAATTAAACCCGATCCTGTACTCTTCGAAACGATCAGTGCACTGGCCAATATTAATAGTCGGTTATTTAACTACCAATTCAAGCAATCATTCACCAATTGTTTATTTCCTTTGAAAATCATTAAGTCTTAATACTTTAGATTTTTAAATCATTTAAATCACTTTATCCAAACATATATACTTTAAACCATTTAAACTAAAACTACTTAAAACACTTTATTTAAAATACTAGTTATTGAATTTTATAATAATTTCTCATGTAAAACTCAAGCCAAAACCAATTTTAAAATAAAAGTTATTCTATAAGGTATAAATATTAAATAATTATCTTTTAAATCATAATATTAGTTAAATCTTTAAAATAATTTACTTATATAATTAGATTAATAAAATTTACTTTTTAAAACAACTAAATAATAATTTCTTTCTAAAGTATTCTTTTAAAACATTTTAAAACCTCTAACTTATACTTGGAAATCATTCTTTGAAAATATACTTGGCTTTTCAAGAAATACACTTTCCACTTCAACATAACCCATCAAATCATTTATAAGTCCTTCTTGATTTATTCCAATTCGATTTACGTCTCAATCCCGTAAATTTCTTTTACACACTTTTAGAAATAAAACCACCTTTTTTATTTTTAATACAAATTACCATCTCCTTATAATTTTCCACCGTGAATTTAAAATCTCAAATATCCACTGATATTTATTTCACTTATTTATAAACCCAGTTTATAAATTCCATAGTCCCATTCTTCTATTAAATCACTATTCCCAAAACACTTAGTCGATTTCCAAATCGATCCTCTGAATTGATTCCATTTTAAAATTTATTTGATTTTCCCAACTTTAATCCAAAATCCATTAATTCAATATTCACTCCTTATTATGATTTAAACCCTTATTTAAATCTGAAATACCAATTTCATACTTGTTCTCAAAATTCTTCTTTTATTTTCCCAACTCATTTAATCTTGAATTAAATTAAAATGAAACCCTTTCATTTTAAAAACAATATCGCTCAAGTCTTCAAAACTCTTTTATTTCCTTTATTTCAAAATTCTCTATTTTTCCATTCCCCAGAATTTATTAAATAAGATTCCAAAGTCAACTACTTACCTTTCTCAAATTCACCCCTTTTATTTATTCAACTTGACTATAGTTAGTTTACTTAAAAATTCCCTCTTAATTTTCTTCCAAAAATCCAATACTTATCTTTTTGATGTCTCAAAATACCCAAAATATATTTAGCTAAAGCATAGCATTCAATAATTTCAATTTTCAATATAATCTCTCACGAACTATCAAATAAATCATAACACAGAATATGAAAATAAATTTCGATATTTTAAGGAATCTAGTTGGATCCCTCCAACCCGTTTCCCTGCTTCCACAGATGTCAGCCCATATAAAAATACCAATCCCACTTCGAGGGGGATATCGCGGTATATATGGTCATCCGCTATTATGCGGGGCGCATAGGGTCTCATCTGCTACATAATGCAGGAATATCAATCACTCCAATATATATATACATACATACTACTACATAATATCACATCCAAACTAATAATAAATCATCAATTAGAGAAACCAACCAATAATTTAATTCTAACTATTTAAATTAACTGATAATCTTGATGTGAGTGAGATTAACCCACCTTTGCCTTTAATTTGCAATTCGATCCAAACCGTCTTGTTTTCTTCATGATTTCAGATCTTGTATAAACAATACACCGTCTATAAATATTTTAAATAATCCAACAATTTAATTTTACCATTCAATAAATTTTAGTTAACTAGTTTTAAATAATTACTGGCCTAATATATTTCTCTTTTTCAATTTGCAACTAAAAAATACCCATATATATTAAATAAAACAATGAGTTCGAATATGTGGATTTTTTTCCTGTTTACATGCCGCAATTTTAAAATAGAATTGTTTAGCATCCTTCTATAAATTAAAATCCTATCTATATAGTAAAATCAATATAAATCTTAATTATCACTAATTTCTGGATGATCATTTATATTCAACTAAACTTAATGCAAAAGAATTAAGGACTAACTCCTCACCACTATTACGATTGTAGCCCTTCCTCCACTGCAGTGAAACAAAACAAACCCACTGGCCTCCCATAGCCGAGCTATACCCGGAGACCACTGAAACTCCCTCGACACGCCCCCTTGGTCGAACGAACGAAATGGCCCCACGCAACAGTTCATTGGCTCCGTTCCCTGACAACCAATTTCTTCGGTGCATGGTTGAAAAACCAAACCATTGCCGACCATCTGCCGTGATTCAACACCAAGATGATCGTTTTCAATTCGAATAATAGATTTTAATAAATAAGAATCAAACCATATCGGAGTTTTAAAAGCTCACTTACTCGTTCCACGTTGAGCGTCGAGATTGCGAGAATTCATTGGGTCGTCGATTTCAATTCGAGAATCGCCTGTGGACGTGAAGTTGAGGGTTGCGGAGGCTCGAGATTTTGATTCTATTCTTTGTTTTTGAACGATTTTCAATTTTGTCCGTTCCCATTATCATTTCGAACGACTGTTCGAATATAAGAGTAAGGCGTGATTGATTTTGATAAGAAATGGAGATGGAATTTGATTTATAAAGAAAAGGAATGAAGAGAATATGTAGCGGCCATTCTTTTTTTGTTTTGATTTTGTATTTTTGTTTTATCTCGTTTAAAATGTTTTAACTAAGGAAAAGGGAGAGGGTCACATGCAAAAGAAGGCTACAGTGACCTTTGAAAAAGTGTTGATATGATTTGTTTTTGACTGGTCACAATATACAATTATAATTTAAATTTGAATTCGAACGTCTCGAAATCGAGCCAAAAACCTCGACCTCCTATCGAGGCGTGCCGCTAGGCGTTCATAATATTATACCCCTATTCCGAATGCAATGGAAAAGGTTTCGAGTCCTGATTCTATCGAATTGACAAGATAGCTTTTTGGACTATATAATTATATTGAATTCGAAATAGATTTCAGCGCGTTTACCTACCGTAATCACACGCCAATTCCAAACAATACGAAATTTGAAATCCGATAATAATACACTATTACGGATGCAATGGAACTAGTATTGTCGAATTCCGAGACTGCGTCTTGGAATGCTATTTCTAAATATCAATTTAAACAATATATTTTCAAAATTGAACAAAACACTTTTAAATTCAGTTTTTAACACTTATACTAGCTTCGTATTACCACTATAAATTTTTACAAGCCTTCAAATTATTTCTAACGGGCTTAAAAATGAAGATTCAAAATTTACCCAATTTCCAATAATTAAATTCAATAATAAAATCACCTAATACATAGTTATATTTGAAATTCAAGTTAAAGATTAATTTTTAAATATTTAAACCGATCAAATATTCCAATTTCAAATATCCAAAATTTCGGGTCGTTACAATTGTGAATACCATAGTATGATCTAAATGAATGTAAAAACTTTACATATGAGTCTTAATATACAAGAGGTTAGAAATAAAACATGTAAAGTAATTATGTAACCAAATTTTGGAGTTTCAATTAAGATGTGAATTAAAATAATATAGAATACTATATTCTTGATGGTTCGTAATCTAAAGGTTTGATTATATAAAACAGGATTTGGTATACATAAGTACCATAAGAAGTTATTATTTTATTCATTGAATAATGTTAGAAAATAATTTTTATAGATTTTTTTACTCGAAATCAAAATATTTAAATTTTGAAAACTCTAATTTAGAAAATAAAGAATATTTCAACTATAAACAACTTTACAAAATAATGATGTTGAAATATAGAAGTTCTTTTGTAAAGAAAGAATATAGAATTTAGAAATGAGTTTTGAATTTAGTATAAGGATATGACTTATGCTAAAAGTTAGATTCATAATTATGAAAAGTAGTTTTCAAATGAGGTTTGATAAAATAAATATTTTAGTGGAGAAAGGAGAATTCTTTTGGTTTGATTATATATGAATTTCATAGGAAAGCAATTTTCCTAGTTTATAAGTCTCAAATATAAGAATTTGAATTGATAAGAATTGAAAAGTTGACTAGTAATTGAATATTTATAATTTTTCATGTTAGTGAAAATCGAGTCTTGGAGGAATAATTTTTTCGATTAAATAAAATAAATAGTGATTTAAATTGGTGATTTAATTGAGAAATTTGGTTTCTCAAGCATTGAAATTGTAGAATTTAGAATTTCAAGTTGAAAAGGAAATGCTTAATTGGTTTAAATCTTTTATTGTTAATTAAAAGAGAATTTGGGATTTATAGACTTCTTTTAGAAATAAGTTATTCATGTTTTGAATTCAATTGAGAAATACGAATTAAGGCTCTTTTATAAAAGATAATTAAACCTCTTTTGAACAAGAGTTCTAGATTATTGAGATATTAAAAAATTAAAGAATTAAATAGTGAGGTTTTAGTATATAAAATAAAGGAAGTCTTTAAGTTATTTCACATTCTTATTTTAAGAAATTAAATAAGTTGAATATCTTTTAAATACCTTAAATATTTAGTGTCTTAAACTACAAAGAGGTGTTAACTTATTTTAAAAAATGTGAAATATTTGTGTGAACTAATTTTCAACTAGAAAATAAGGAAGATTGATATGTTAATTAATTAACTTGATGGTGATGGTATTTGATTTTTTTGCATGTTGAATTAGTAATGATAATGTTTCAAATTGAAGTAGCTTTACCAAAATATGGTACTATTTGCGAAGCATTTTTTTTTGGAGAAACTCATTTTGGAATGCATAAGAGGAATATTTGAAACATTAAGTTAAATGGAAATGGACTTTTATAAATTAAGTAATTAAAATTTAAAATTGATTGAAGAAATCAAATCATAGAAATAATTTGCAAGGATGTACAAATTGAAGGTTTTAATCTCTGGATAGTAAAAAAAAATAATACTATATAAGCATACATAAAAAAAATCTTCTTGTGAATGGTTTGGTAGTTTTGTTACTTTGATGTTTAGTGGTGGTAATGTTATGTATATTTTGAAAAAGAAATTTTAGGAATACTACCAACAGCGAAACATTTCTGTCAATCACTGATTTTTCTCTAAATTGGAAATTGCAAGGGCGTAATTTTTTTAAGGTGGAAAGTCTTTAACGTCCCTTATTTTTAAGTTCATAACATAAAATAAAAAATGATTTAAATTGGAGAATTTGAATCAGTAATCTAGAAATTTATATTCTTTTATAAAAGATAATTTGTTTTAGAATGATTAGTTTTAAAACATTGTGAAATTGTGATATATCAGTATTTTCAAAGGGTTGAAATCACTTGAAAACATTATTGATATTTTATTTATTTATAGTGAATTCTAAAGTTATAGAAGATTGGAAAAATTGGAATTTTAGAATTTTTTAAAGATGAGAACCAGAGTTTGGATGAGAATATTTACTTAGTTTGAATCTTTTATATGTATATAAAAGAAGAATTTTAGATTAACACTAAAAAAAAGTTTTAATATACACAGGCTTTCGAATTATAAAGATATTAATGAGTAATAAAAATATAAAATAGTTTCTAAGTAATAGTATGCATTTTAAACTTTGTTTGTATTATTGTTGTCTCCCGAATTCATTGAAAAGTTTAAAAAGAGAATAAGAGGCTTTTGAAAATAAATGGAAGACTATAAAGCTTGATTTACTTCAAAAGAAATATGATTATTTTATTATTGGGTTTAACCTCAACTATAATTTTAACTTAGAGAAAATTATCCTCTAAGCTATACGTACACTCTAAGTATAGAAAATGGTACAGCACAAGAAATTAAGAAACCCTTTTATCTTGGAAAACATAGAATTCAATTTCTCCAATTCCATTGCAAATAAACATTTATGAAGCTAACAATTTTAGGTAATGATCTCTAACTCGTATAAAGTTCTTTAAGGCTTTGTATTTCAGTTATTGTATGTTAAATTTGGGTTTTGGGATGTATTTTGGTTGAATTGGTCATAGGGTTTGCTGTTTGAGAAATTAAGACTGCTGTAGCTTTCTTTGCTGCTTAATTTTGGGAGAAATATGAGTTAGACCTTGCATATCCTTGAATCTGTAATTGCATGCATGCAAATTTATACTAAATATTGAAGATTTAATATCATTATTTTGTTGTTTTCATGGTTACAAACTTGCAACTTGTTCTCTGTTCAAAACTAGTTACTGTTAGCATTTTGGCCATATCTTTCATGGTTTTGATCAAAATTTGATCATTCTTAATATGTTGGAAAGCCTAGACTTTTATCTATTACTTTCATTTCTTGAGTTCTGTAAAATTCTTAGTTTTCGATGGTCGAAATTGTGTTTTTGTCTCACTGCTCTGAGATTGAGTGATAGGAATCAATTTAAACCTGAAGTATGTTTCCATTATAACTTTTGAACCGTCGTAAGTCCAAATTCGATGATTCTTTTTTTCAGGGAAGCATATAATTTTCTCTATACTTTCATGTTTTGATTTTATAAAATTCTAATTCTAAGCTTTAGATGGTTGAAATGGTGTTTGTCTCGCTGCCCTGAGATTGAGTGATAGGAATCAATTCAAACCTGAATCAAGTTTTGATCACAACTTTTAAACTGTAAGTCCAAATTCGATGATTCTTTCTTTTATTCAAAAGCACATACTTTTCCCTAAAACTTTCATGTTCTAGGTTTTGTAAAATTTTGAGCTTTAAATGGTTGAAATGGTATTTTTATCTTGTGCCCTGAGATTGAGGGACAGGAATCAATTTAAACCTAAAACTTGTTTCGATCAAAAATTTTGAATCCAAATTCGTTGATTATTTTTCTTAAAAAGCATAAATTTTTATCTATGACTTTTATGTGTTGAGTTTTTCCAAATTCTGATATTATATTGGTTGAAATCGTGTTTAGTTTCGCTGCCCTGAGAATGAAGAATAGGAATTCAGTAATTTGAACCTGAAAATTGTTTCGATCGTAATTTTTGAACCATAAGTCTAAATTTGATGACCTTTTTCTTGTTTAAAATCTTAAACTTTTATTCACAACTTTTATATTTTGAACTTTGCAAAATTCTAATATTAACGGGTCAAAACTGTATTTCTTTATCAAGGATCGGGAGCATGTAGCTCCAGGCAACTGCTTTTCCCATGTTTCCCTTGCACGTTGCTTTCTTGCTCCCCATTTCCCTCTTGTTTTATATGAATATTTTCTCCATTTTTGAGCTTCAAGATTGTTGGATTTCTACTGCCTATTTTTGATTTTTGATTTCCTTCATCTTGTTTTTGATGCCATAGGAATTTTACTCTATGGGAATAATTATATGCATATCCTATATACAAAGTACTATCTGTTTACAAAGGAATATTTTGTAAATGATTTATGAAAAGAAGTATAGTTTTTTAATTAACTTTGTAAAAAGTGTATTTTTATATATATAAACACACATACATGTAATATAGCAATAAAGGATTTTATAAAAAGGAAGTTCCTAAGTATATCTTAAATAGAGATATCGTTTTCAAATTACTTTTATAAGGCAAAACTCTTTCCATGGAGTTTTGTGAACATATGTATATCTATAATATACATATAAATATATGGTTTGAATTAAAGGAATTTTACAAAACAAAGTTTAATATAATTTACCATTATCGAACTTGTTTCTAAATCAATTCAATTCCTTTTATAAATAACTATATTAAGTAACTATATATATATATATATTAAATATAATTAGCAGAAATAGTTTACGTAAAAGTATGATTTTGAAATATAAGCCTAAGTTATTTTTGAACAAATTGTTGTATATCAATATGGCTTTCAAATACGAGTATTTATATTTTCTTAAATAAATGTTTACTTATTTATGTGGCTTTTGGAGTTGTAGAATTAAATAACTTTTAACTTATATTTTGGAACAACTATATATATAAATACATATTGTTATTTATTTGGGTTTATAGTTTATGTTATCAATTGATAAATAAATATATACATAGTTGAATAATAAGTTCATGGATTTTAAAGTGAGAAGTTTGAAAGTAAATATATAGATAAAGTATTTTAGAAATCATTTGCTATATGATATAATTATATTATTTGCTTTCAAACTATAAACTCTTATTGACTTTTTATTGTGTTTAGCCTTTGCTATTTTTATGCTGTCTTGGACTTTTTCATGTGATTATTTTGGATTTCATGCTTTTTTATGAACTAAAGATTTTTAACAAACAAATGAATTATCGGATTGGTATGGGACATTTCGTACAATTCTACTTATTAGTTATTATTATTATAATCTGTTAGATAGAGTTTAAGTGGAATTTACTAGATTTTAGTAAATACTATAATTTCATTATTGTTATAGGACGGTAGTAAAATTTAATTAGTTACTACAGCGAAAGTAATTTACACTTTAGAATTGTATTATCTTAGGGTGCTCGGATTTCAGACTGATTGATCTCCAAAAGAATTTTTCATCGGCCTAAGAGTCGATACAATCCTAGATTCGATAGCATGAATGAAACTGCTTGGCAAGGTGTTAGCGACCTTGTCATTGATGAAACTGCTTAGCAAGGTGTTAGCAACCTTGTCAAGGAAGAAATTGCTTAGCGAGAGGTTAGGGACCTTATCATAGACGAAACTGCTTAGCATGTTGTTAGGACCTTGTCATGGATGAAACTGCTTGGAGAGGTGTTAACGACCTCGTCATTGCATTCGAGATCCCTTTGTTTTGTGAATTTGGACTTTTTAAATTGTTATCACCATATTTTTAATGATAGTCAAATTGAGACTTGATATGGATTTATGAAATGATGATTTTGATTAATATGCCTTATTATGACTGTGGTTTAGACATATTTTATTATGGCTTATTTATGTGTAAATTCATATGTTTATAATTGCGTGTTTATTGATTAAACATTGTGATTTGAGATTTAGTTTAGGATTTCACCATAATTCAGTTTTTTCTATGAAAGGTTATATTTGTGTATTTCATGATTTAGCGAAATAGGAGATGAGATGCCATTTACTTTCTTATGGCTATTTCTAGATTTTGATATCAATCTCTATGAGTTATTATTATAGTACTTGAAGTTATTTAGTTTGATACACTATATCAATTTCTATATCTTTGATGTTTATGCATGCCTTTATCATGATCTCACCTTCTGAATATTTAGAGATTGTCTGATCTATTTATTATTTTTATATTACTCGAGTTAGCCGAGACTTGATAGGTATAAGGGCTTATTGACTTTGGATTTTTGCTAGCTAGAATAGATATGTGAAGTGTTATCTAAGCATTAGAATTCCATTTTTGAGATGCTAGACTTATTTATGTACTTATGATAAATTTGGTTGCCGCATTGACATTAGTTGTTTTGTATTTTATTTTAACCTGTCATGGTCTATATTTATACTAGGGTTATATATATGTAAGTCTTACTTTTCCCTTTTGTAGACTTGTACTTTAGAGAAATATTTAATGTATAATATTTCTGTTGTGACGTATGTGTCACAAAAGGGATTTTCAACACCCAAAAATCGACATCAATACGTCCATTGGATTACACGCTGAACCAACAAATGTCGGACTAGATCGTTAGAGTAAAGAAGAAAGAGGTAGAAGAAGAGAAAAAGAAACAACAACATAAAATCTCACAATCGCAGCGGAACAATATATAATTGATAACAACTGGTGTTTATACGAAAAGAACTATAACTGTTTTATACATTACATCATCCGAGTACAACACATCAATATCACAACACTGGACAGTTATAATAACTTGTTCTCACAAGTGTTGAATATACAACCTACAATACACATCGGAATATAAACCAGATGCATGAAATACATCCTCGCTATCTAGCTCGTCTCCTGAGCTTTATAACGTCCTATCATGTATCAGTAACACTCGGTCTTACTCGAGCATTATAATAAAATAACATCCTAGTCAGTTTGGAAAACCAGTGTGAGAAACACACTCAATTTGAATTTTTAAAATTTCAAAATCCTTTAAAAATCAAATGTATCTCGTAAGACCATGCCACAAATAAACACACTTAATTTTCACTTAGAATACTCATTATCCTCCAATTACAATGTTATGATAGCATTCATCCGTACAAGTCCGTCCTAGGTCCGAACGGAAACGAAGGCACTATTCCTACTACATCCATTTTGGAATAATCCTCAGGATTAGTAAAGATTAGCCCTTGCACTTCACTACTTCGTCTTCTACTCCATGCTTTTGTTTTCACTGTGAAAACATACTCGTTGGATCGAAGTGGTTTTTGGATAAAAAATTCGATCTCGGTCTCTTCGAAACAATGTTCGATATTTCTGGTAAACTAAACCCCAGTTCTCTAGGAAATAAATAGACGAAAATAAGATCGAAGATGACCTCCTAACCGTTTGTGGATGGATTTCTTTAAAAACGACCTAGGAGAACGAAACGAGTTTATACCTACATTATAACACCTCGAATGGTAACTGTACCATATAATTCCCATATTCCTTCTAGATATTCCTAAAGTTATAATTCTGGTCCAGTTTTATAGTCAATTATTTAACTATCAAATAAAACAATCATTCAACCAAATATTTCACTCTCCATTGGAAATACTAAATCTCATTTTTATTTAATTTTAAATACATAAATCTCTTTATCCAAAATATGTGCTTAACTTATCGAATTTAGTAAATTCACCAAGTATCCCTTTTCAAAAAGAATATTTGAAAACCCTTTTAAAAAATAACATGGAAAGTACCACTACTGTATCAAACCATGAATTCACAACTCGATGGTTATGTCTCTATCGTAGAGAAATTCAAGACTTAATTGCAGGCACTCACTGCCTCCGATTTCGCCATGCGAGTATACCAATACTTCCCAAAAACTCTATTTAATAATTTTCATGATAATACTTATGAAATTTCTATAATAATTTTCCTAGTAAAACTTTAGGCAATTACTCGTCAAAATAAAAGTAATTATAATATATTGAATAATTTATCCCCTTAAAGTAATTATATCGATTAATATTTAAATAATAATTAACTTATTATAAACTAACTTCATAAATATTTAAATATACTTTAATAAAATTTTAAAACAAATAAATAATTAAATGTTCAAAATATTCTTTAACACTTCTTAATTTTATTGTTAATAATTTAAAATCCTTCTTTCAAAACAACCCAGTTCTTCGGTAAAATATATTTTCCACTACCAATATAACCAGTCTATCATCTATAAATCTCTTTCGATTTATTTCCAATTCGATTAGCATCCCAATTCCATAATTCTTTTTCATATTTCTAAAAATGAATCTACTATTTATTTTTAAACCGATTTACCCATCTCGATTAGCATCCCAATTCCATAATTCTTTTTCATATTTCTAAAAATGAATCTACTATTCTTTTTCATATTTCCCAATTCATCCACTAATAATTACTTCACTATATTTATAAACCTTGTTTATAAATCCTATAGTCTCATTTCTCGTTTATAAGTATTTTTCACAATACTTAACCGATTTTAAATAAATTTCTAGTTTAACTTCATTTTTAAATCAGTTTTCCCAAAATAACTCAACCGTGTCCTGAAACTGATTACATTTCGATTCTACTTTCCTTTTTATAATTTAAAATCTTATTTAAGATCTAGCACTACAATCCCATATTTTATTTTCAAAAATCCGCTTTTTACTCTTCCAACTATTTAAATATCGATTTAAAAATAAATCCATTTTATACTTAAGCAATATCGCTTAAGTTCTATTATTTAAAAATACTTTTAATCACATTATTCAAAAATCTCTCTTTAAGATATTCCAAGAATTCCGTTTACAATGTTTCAAAATTATTAAATACAAGTTTAAATCGAACTATATATTTTTCCCCAAATCATTTCTTTAAACTTATTCAACTTCACCACAAATATTTCACTTTAAAATTCCCATTTCATTTTATTTTTAAATTCAATATTCATATTTACGGTACTTTACAATGCCAAAAATCTATCCAGCAATACCATAACATCCAATAAATCCAAATTCCACTATAATCTATCACAGATTACTCGAACAAATCATACTGCTGAATATGAAAATAATCTCAACATTTTTGTGGAATCCGGTTAGATCCCTCCAACCTGTTTCCTTGCGTCCACAGATGTTAGCACAATATAAAAATACCAATCCCACTTCGAGGGGGATATCGTGGTATATGGGGTCATCCGCTATTATGTGGGGCGTATAAGGTCTCATTCACTATATATGTGCGAGAATATCAATTACTCCAATATATATACTGCTAAATATAATATCACATCAACTGATAAAAATATATCAATTCAACCAATAAATCAATAATTAATTTTAACTATTTAAAATTAATTTCGGTTATCCACAATTGAGTGAGATTGACTCATGTTTATTCCAGTTATCGCCTTCATTTCTGATTTCTGACCAAATTTGAACGGCGTCCGAATTTAGTTAAAAATCTCAAAAGCTCCAATTTTACCCAAACCAGCTTCATGTCATAGAACACGCTATTACGATCACGACGCAAAAATTTGCGTTCCAATTTGGCCTAGCATGAATAAGTAATGATATTTATAAGCATTTTAATTTATAAAATAATTCATATAAAAATAAAATAAAATGATTTAACCATTATTTATTTTAGACTGGCCCTTTCATGAATACAACCCGACCCGCTTGTATCCTCTTCTTCCCTCTTTCTTCCTTTTTTGCATGCACATAACAACCCAACTTCATCGTGCGTGCACACCACTGACACGCGACCACACCCCACGAACCAAAATTCGGACATCACCAATAAACCGCCACTTGCCAAGCTCGACTAAGCCGCTACCATCTCAACGCCTCCGGCGATCCAAAATTCGAACGCGATTGATGCTCCTGCCATACACCATTGCATCCACCTATAGATGACCGGACCACCCAATTCTTCGACCACACAAGCGCCTTCGTCCCCTGATCACAAATCCACATTCACATGACCACATCAGTGCCCAAAACACGAGATACGACCAATCCTAGACGAAAGAAACTACTTCGACATTTCTATCGAGCTCGTCAATCCGTCACCGTTCCCAACCAAACGTATATTAGACTGAAGCTAATCAAAAAACTAGATTTTCAAAACAAGTTTTGAATTTTTTTATGGAGTATAACTTGAGATAAGATTTTTTTTGTTTGCTCGGTATATATTTTTTCTTCGAATTATTCCGGTACGCACATTTATAAAAGGAGAGGAGACGAGATCATTGCGAGTTTGAACAAGTAAACAGTGATTTGAAAAGAAAAATAAAGGTGATGTAAAAGAAATTGTCAGGTCAGCGAATATATATTATTTAAATTTTTAATAGTCACAAATTCGCAGCTTAAAATCTTGACCTCCTATCGAGGCATGCCGCTAGGCATTTATAATATTATACCCCTATTCCAAACGCAATGAAAAAGGTTTCGAGTCCTAATTCGATCGTATAGAGCAGATAGTTTTTTGGACTCAATTATGATATTGAATTCCGATATAAATCTCGACGCGTTAATATTCCGTACGACCGAACGATAACTCCAAATGCTACGAAATTTAAAATCCGATAATAATACACTATTACGAATCCAATGGAACTGGTTTCTTTGAAATTCAAGACTATGCCTTGGAAGGTTATTTTTAAATGTTAATCCAAAGGATATATTTTTAAAACCGAACAAACTAATTTTAAATTCAATTTAAAAATTTTTATTATCTTTGTTATTATCAATATAAAATTTATTGGCCTTTAAATTATTTTTAACATGCTTAAAACTCTAGATTCAATATTTTAAAATATTCCCAATTATTAAATTCAATAATTTAATTATCCAATAAGTAGTTATATTTGAAATCCGAGTTAAAAATTAACTTTTAAATATTTAAAATTAATTAAATAGTCCAATTTCAAATATAAAAAATTCCGAGTCCTTACATTACTCCCCCTTATAAGAATTTCATCCTTGAAATTGCTAGGTAAGAAGAATGGTCCAAAACCCGATAATAATTCCCAAAACCAAACAGTTTCAACAACCTTCCAAAACAATTTATTGTAAACAAAATATCACTTTAACTAATTTTCCAAACTCATCCGTAAATTTCAAACAATATTATTCCCTCAATCATCCAAGTTATAATTTAAAACCAAATTTTAATTTATCAAAAATTTTCTAACTCCTTAAATTTCGAAAAATTTCACCAGCATCTCACTTGCGCTGTTAGATCCAAAAAAACTACAAAACGCCTCTACGAGCCCAAAACATAATAAAAGCAAAAGCCAAGTGGCTCAAATCAGAAAATCCTTAATTTCATACAACAATTTAATCACATACCTTTTTGTCGGGCAAATCTATATTTTACTTCTAAAATCGATGGCATCAATTTAGCTTTTACTTTTAATTACCTACACCCTACTTTCCAATAGTATCCAATCATACAATTCAAAAATCATTTTATTTAGCAATTTCAATTTCCAATATTTATTTCACCAAAAACCCGTATGTTGTACATATAACATTCGTACGCAATATCAAATCCGATCGCTCACTCGATCACACAATTTCACTTCCAAACTAGTATCATTCACACAACTTCTAGTGTGGACGCAGATCTGGTTCCTTCATCGAAAACCATCATTCTCCTTGCATAGCCATATACTATGATAGTAAATCTCAGGATCAATCAAAAATCCATATACAGGGTCCGCCATCGAAAATCGAGTGAAAAATCCCAACTCGGATCGATATAACTATCTCGAAATTCTGTGCTTGAAGCAGGATCAAATCGTTATGCGAATAAGATAATATACATACAACTTACATATAAATTTCCAATTGATTATTGTCTATCTCCAATTCTTTTATTCTCACTCATTTTAATTTCCGTTTACTTATTCACAATTATCCTTTTGCACAACTTTTATTAAATCTTCATTCAAATACTTACACAGTATATTTTTTTCAAATAACAATTTTACTTTAGAACTTCACCATCAACTTCTTAAGTTTAATATAAATATTTTATACAACTCCTTATATTTATTTCCACTTCACTACTTAAGTTTATATCCATTTTTATTCAAATTAAATTTTTAATCCCATTGGAATTCAATTTACCTTCCAAATCTTTAAATATTGAAATTTATCAACCATCTCTCAAACCATATTTGATTCACTAATTTATTTCAATCTTAATAAATTCTATTTTCAATATCTATTCTATTCAGCCTACTTAGGCTTATTTTCTCAAAATTCACTTTACTTACTTAATTCAAGTTAATTTCATTTCACAAAACCAAATTTCAACATTTCTTAGTTATCAAACTTATTAATATTCTATTCACCAATTTCTCCCAATTTACTTTATTAGTTTACTTAGTTTACTACTTTATTCCATCATCACACTTGCTTTTATTTAACTCTTCTTAAGTTAGATTTTAATTCTAAACAAATTCCAAATTTTATAAGTTTTCCAACTCATTTATATTCCATAAACATTTCTATATAAACTCCCAGAGATTAACCAATTTCTTAAGTATTTCAAAATCATTTTGAAGTCATATATATGCAAATCCTTTAGTATATCAAATTATTCCTTTGAATTACTAAATAAAACCATTTTTTCAAACAAATTCCAATTCAAAACATTCAGGTAGCAATCCCTCCCTTGAAAACTCGAAAATGAACACCAATGATATCGCAATTATCATTGGAATTATTTTCTAGCTACCGAAGTGATTTCAGCGCTTTTATTCCTTTAAAAACCATTTTTAAATATTTTTATTAGAAATCCCAATAGATTTCATTTCCAGTACAACCATATTTCCAAATAATACCACTATTAGTTTCATAACTTTGAAAAACATTTTTAAAACCAACGGTATTTAAATTCCCAAATTTCCAAATTTTAAATCCTTTGAAATCTATATTTTAAATATTCCTCTAGGATTTCATTTCAAATTACAAATCACATTTGTAAACTCATATTTACAAACTCCATTTATAATATCAATTTCTTATTCAATTTCCACAACAATGATGATAATAATTTAATATTATCATTTGCCAACAACCAAGCACACCATATACACTATAATAACTTATGAAAATTATTCCTTTTATATGTAAAATAGTTCGGGTAAAATTATCTCATTTACCCCATTTCAAAACAATACTATGTCGAATTGCTCTATTATAGTGTTCAGAGATCCCTATTAATAACGTTAATTACCGTATTGACCAGAATCCATAAGCCACTCAACAAACCAATCAACACAATATAAAACAGTTTTTATATTTACTAATAAATACACGCTTATATCTATTAATATGCTCAAACTCATTCTAGGGTACTACTGACCCCATCTCTAATGAGTAATCCCCACCAAAGCCAAGGTTTTCGCTTAATCTTTAGCTTTGATACCAATTGTCACGAATGGGATTTACGATATCCAAAAATCAACATCAATATGTCCCTGTATTACACGCCGAACAATGGAATGCTAGAAATACCAGATCGTTAGGTAAAGAAGAAAGAGGTAGAAGAAGAGAAAAAGAAACAACACAAAATCTCACAATCGCAGCGGAATAATATATAATAGACAACAACCGGCCTTTATACAAAAAGAACTATAACTGTTTTTATAAATTACACCATTAGAGTACAACACATCAATATCACAATACTGGACATTTATAATAACTTGTCCACACAAGTGATGAATATACAGCCTACAATACACAGCGGAATACAAATTAGATAAGTGAAATACGTCCTCGCAATCCACCTCGTCTCCTGAACTCATAGCATCCTGTCCTGTATCTATAACACTCGGTCTGACCCAAGCATTATAATAAAATAATACCCGAGTCAATCTGGAAAACCATCATGAGAAACACACTCAATTTGAATTATTAAAGTTTCAAAATCCTTTAAAAATCAAAGGTATCTCGTAAGACCACGCCACAAATAAACATGATGGGTTTTTACCTTACGATAACCAAAATATTTCATATCAAAATCATCTGATATTAGTGTCTAAGTACAAATACTTATTCCAATAGCTGAAATGCTTGCATCCCATGTTTCAGCATAGTTGGGCATAATTAAAACCGTGAAGGCACGTATTAGAGAATGGATTTCATACAAATGACTAAGTACTAGGGTATCACTTGTCACAGTACATGTCTAGAACAGTGTATCGAGGACCACACTGGAATCCCTTGCTACACAAGACCGGACTATCCTTAACCTGGATAGTCCAAATATGCTATCATCTCGGGTGCTCCCACCCTTTTCTGTGCTTCTTCCATAATAATAGTAATAATACTCGAGGGTATCTAGAAAGGTGATAAACATACCCTAATTGGGTGCTACCTACTTAGCCTTGCTGCATCTCCCATGCTTTTCAGTTATTTTCGGTTGATGAGGCTAGAGGCTACGATTTCCTTTTAAGAAATTTTCACTTAGAATGCTCATTATCCTCCAATGACAATGTTCTGACAGCATTCATCCATACAAGTCCATCCTGGATCCAAACGGAACCGAAGGCACTATTCCAACTAAATCCATTTTGGAATAATCCTCAGGATCAGTAGCGATTCTTCATTGGACTTGTTTCCTTCATCTTTGACTCCATGCTTTTTTTTCACTGTGAAAAGTACTCTTTGGATCGAAGTGGTTTTTGGATAACAAATCCGATCACGGTCTCTTTGAAATAACGTTTGATATTTTCGATAAACTCAACTTCGTTTCTCTAGAAAATAAACAGACGAAAATAAGATCGAGATCACCTCCTAACCATTTATGGATGGATTTCCTTATAAACGTCCTAGCAGAACGAAATGAGTTTATACATACAGTATAGCACCTCGAATGGTAACTGTACCATATAATTCCCATATTCCTTCTAGATATTCCCAAAGTTATAATTTTGGTCCAGATTGATAGTCAGTTCTTTAACTATCAAATAAAACAATCATTCAAACAATATTTCACTTTCCATTGGAAACACTAGATCTCATTTTTATTTAATTTTAAATACATAAATCTCTTTATCAAAAATATGTGCTTAACTTATCGAATTTAGTAATTCACCAACTATCCCTTTTCAAAAAGAATATTTGAAAACGCTTTTAAAAAAATAATATGGAAAGTACCATTGCGGTATCAAACCATGGATTCACAACTCAATGGTTACGTTTCTATCCCAGAGAAATCCAAGACTTAACTGTAGGTGCTCACTGCCTCCGATTTAGCCATGCGCGTATACCAATACTTCCCGAAAACTCTATTTAATAATTTTCAAGATAATACTTATGAAATTTCTATAATAATTTTCCTAGTAAATTTTAGGCATTGACTCTTTAAAATAAAAGTTACTAAATAATATTGAATATTGAATAATTTATCCCTTTAAAATAATAATACCGATTAAATTTTTAAATAATAATTAACTTACTATAAACTAACTTCATTAATATTTAAATATACCTTAAGCAAATTTTAAAACCACTAAATAATTAATTTTTTGAAATATTCTTCAACACTTTTAAATTTTCTAGTTAATAATTTAAAATCCTTTTTTCAAACAACCCAGTTCTTCGGTAAAATATATTTTCCACTTCCAATATAACTAGTCTATCATCTACTAATCTCCTTCGATTTATTTCTAATTTGATTAGCATCCAATTCCGTAATTCTTTTTCACATTTCTAAAAATGAATCTACTATTTATTTTTAAACCGATTCACCCATCTCTTTATAAATGCACACCTTGAATTCATATTCCCAATTCATCCACTGATAATTTCTTCGCTTTATTTATAAACCTTGTTTATAAATTCCATAGTTTCATTTTTCGTTTATAACTGCTTTTCACAATACTTAATCGATTTTAAATCAATTTCTAAATTAACTTCATTTTTAAATCAATTTTCCCAAAATAACTCAACTGTATTTCAAAACCGATTACATTCCGATTCTACTTCCCTTTTTATAATTTAAAATCTTATTTAAGATCTAGCACAATCCCATATTTTATTTTCAAAGATCCCTTTTCTACTCTTCCAACTATTTAAATATCGATATAAAAATAAATCTTTTTTATACTTAAGCAATATCACTTAAGTTATATTATTTAAAAATACTTTTATTCACATTATTCAAAAATCTCTCTTTACGATATTCCCAGATCTCTATTTATAATGTTTTGAAATTATTAAATACAAATATGAATCGAACTATTTATTTTTTCCCAAATTCATTTCTTTTAACTTATTGCACTTCACCATAAATATTTTACTTTCAAATTCCCTTTTCTTTTATTTTTAAAAGTCAATATTCATATTTACGGTACTTTACAATGCCAAAAATCTATCCAGCAATACCATAGCATCCAATAAATCCAAATTCCACTATAATTTATCACAGATTATTCAAATAAATCATATTATTGAATATGAAAATAATCTCAATATTTTTGAGGAATCCAGTTGGATCCCTCCAACCTGTTTCCTGCACCCACGGATACTAGCACAATATAAAATACCAATCCCACTTCGAGGAGGATATCGCGGTATATGGGGTCATCTGCAATTATGCACGGCGTATAAGGTCTCATCCCTATATATATGTGGGAATACCATCGCTCCAATATATATATACTACTATATATAATATCACATCAACTGATAAAAATATATCAATTCAACCAATAAATCAATAATCAATTTTAACTATTTAAAATTAATTACGGTAATCCAAAATTAAGTGTGATTAACTCACATTTATTCTAGTTATCGCCTTCATTTCTAATTTTCGACCAAATTCAACGACGTACGAAATTAGTTAAAAATCTCAAAAGCACCAATTTTACACAAACCAGCTTCATGTCGTAGAACACTCTATTACAATCACAATGCAAAAATTTGCATTCCAATTCGACCTAGCATGAATGAGTAATGATATTTATAAGAATTTTGATTTATAAAACAATTCACATAAAATAAAATAAAATGAAAACTATTATTTATTTTTGACTGGTCCAATCACGAATACAACCCGACCCGCTCCTATCATCTTCTTCCCATTTTCTTCCTTTTTCGCCTGCATGCAACAACCCAACTTCACCGTGCGTGCACACCACTAACACACGACTACACCTTACGAACCAACATTCTGACTTCATCAAATAACCACCTTGCCAAGCTCGACTAGACCACCACCATCTCAACGCCTCCGACGACCAAAAATTCGAACACAACTGACGCTTCTGCCATACACCTCGCGTCCACCTATAAATGACTGGACTAATCAATTCTTCGACCATGCGAGCGCCTTCGCCCCCGATCACAAATCCACATTCACACGACCATATCGGTGCCCAAAACACAAGATATGACCAACCCTAGGTGAAAGAAACTACTTCGACATTTCTATCAAGCTCATTAATCTGTCACCGCACCCAACCAAATGTATATCAAACAGAAGCTAATTAAAAGAAATAGATTTTAAAAACAAGTTTTGAATTTTTTATGGAGTATAACTTGAGATATGATTTTTTTGTTTGATCGGTATATATTTTTTCTTCGAATTATTCTGGTACGTGCTTTTATAAAAAGGGAGGAGATGAGATCGTTGCATGTTTGAACAGGTGAACAGTGACTTGAAAATAAAAATAAAGCTGATGTAGAAGAAATTTTCAAGTCAATGAATATATATTATTTAAATTTTAAATCTTCACGAATTCGCAGCTTAAAACCTTGACCTCCTATCGAGGCATGCTGCTAGGCGTTTATAATGTTATCCCTATTCCAAATGCAATAGAAAAGGTTTTGAGCCCTAATTCGATCGTATGGAGAAGATAGCTTTTTGGAGCTAATTATTATATTGAATTCCGATATAAATCTCAGCGCGTTAATATTCCGTACGACCGAACGATAACTACAAATGCTATGAAATTTGAAATTCGATAATAATACACTATTACGGGTCCAATGGAACTGGTTTCGTCGAAATCTGAGACTATGCATCAGAAGGCTATTTTTAAATGTTAATTCAAATGATATATTTTTAAAACTGAACAAACCACTTTTAAATTCAATTTTAAATTTTTTATTATCTCTATTATTATCAATATAAATTTTATAAGCCTTTAAATTATATTTAACACGCTTAAAACTTCAGATTCAATATTTTAACAAATTCCTAATTATTAAATTCGATAATTTAATTATCCAATAAATAGTTATATTTGAAATCCAAATTAAAAATTAAATTTTAAATATTTAAAATCAATTAAATATTACAATTTCAAATATCCAAAATCTCGGATTGTTATAGTACGATTTTGCATTGTATTATTATGTGATATATTGTTCTAAATTAAATTATGCCACCGTACTATTGTTTTGTGTCTGGAGTGTTTACGCCGAATTCCTTTTTATGAGGAAAAGAAAAAATTATAGTTATATAATTCGACGTACCCATACTCGCCTAAAGTAATATTACGGATGAGCGCTTCTGACTAGCCTTATTCTCTGTATTGCTTTACAATGTTACTTGTAATAATCTCGGGTAATATGAGCATAAAGGTGGGGTGTTACAATAATAATAATTAAAATATAAGTTGAACTTAATAATAATAATAATAGTAATAATACTACATTATAAAATACTAACCAAGTTAAGTAAGTTTTTAAAAGTTAACCAAATTTGTATTATAACAATAATAATAAAAAATCGAATAAGACTGTACTAATAATAAATGAACTAGTTTATGAAAATTAACAATGTTTCATAACAACTAACTAAGTTTATAATAATAATACTGATAATCATAATAATAAACTATAAAATATTAACTAAGTTAACTAAGTTTTGTAGCTAAACTTATATAAGAATGATAATAATAATAATCAAAATAAATTAACTAAGGTTATAAAAATTAACCTCGCTAATTAAGTTTTATAATAATTAAATAATTTTATATAAATTAACTATTTTTTTAACAATTATACTAATAATAATAGCAACAACAACTATAACAATCATAATAGTATAAATAATAACAAGTTTCATAACAATTAACTATGTTTAAAATGAAAATAGTAATAAATTATAAAATATCAACCAACTTAGTTCAGATTTATTAAAAATTAACCAAATTTATATAACAATAATAATAATCAAAATAAGTTGACTAAATTCATACAAATTAACTTCGTTAACTGAGTTTTATAAATATTAACTAAGTTTATTATAGTAATAATAAATTAATTAAGTTTATAAAAATTAACGAAGTTTACCAAAATTAACTAAGGTTATAATAGTAATAATAATGAAATAATAAATTATAAAATATTAACTATGTTAACTAAGTTTTATAGTAAGTTAATAAAATAATTATAATAATAAATTAACTAAGTTTATGATACTAATACTAATAATAATAATAATAATGACAACAACAATAATCATAATAGTGATGATAACAATAAACAAACTACATTTATAAAAATTAACTAGATTTCATAATAATTAACTAAGTTTAGAATAATAATAATAATAATAATAAAGTATCAACCAAATTAAGTAAGTTTTATTGAATTAACTAAGATAATAGTAATAATAATATAAATTAACTTAAGTTTTATAAATATTAACTAATTTTATAATAACAACAACAACAATAATAAAAAATTATAAAATATTAACCAAGTTAACTACCTTATATAAAAAATAACCAAATTGATATAATAATAATAATTAACTAAGTTTATAAAAATTAATTTCATTAATTAAATTTTATAAAAAATTAAATAAGTTTATAAAAATTAACTAAGTTTATAATGATAATAATAATAAATTTACTAAGTTTGAAAATTATCTAAATTTATAATAATAATAAATTAATTGAGTTTTATAAAATATTAACCATATTTATTTTAATAAACTAGGTCTCCCCATTTGTAGTTTTATCCAATGTAGGTACTTCATTTTCCAATTTTAATCATATTCATATTTATATTCAATTCTAATGTAGATATTCTTTTCATTTGAAGGTGAGAGAATGAAAGATTTGAGGTATTTCTTCTTTTTAATGCAAACAACTTGCTACTTGTTTTCGGTGAAACATCGACTACTACCTTTTGGTTTGTGCTTAAAACACATACAATGGAATATTATCTGGTTCAAACTGTAGGATATTATGTGTATGAGTATTTTCTTATCTTTAATACAATGCATTACATTTTTATGTTCATTAATTTTATGATTGTTGCATTATTTAAATGATATTATGTTTTAGAAATATTCTGAATGTGCCATTTTGATATGGTATTAACTACCATAATTTATGGGGATATAGCAAATTTTAAAAATGTAAAAATTTTAACCATAGTGCTTATAAAATGCTATAGAAAGCTTACAATGTGGATAAAAAGCATTAGCTAAAGTAAAAATTTTATAGTGCTCATTTTGTTAATCAAATATCTAATATGTCGGTATACAATATTTTTATAGTGCTATTATAGGATTTTATAGCCGTTTTCCTGCACTATATTAGTAAATATAACACATAATTTTCCACTATAAAAAAACTTACAAGAACAGATAAAAAAGCGCATAGTAAGTAAACTTTTTATAGCACTTTTTTGGGTGTTATAAATAGTCCAACATCTATTAACATGTTGATATACATCATTTATTAAACTACTATTATAGGCCATTACAGCTTTTATTGTGCGCTATCATAGGCCGTTTTTATTGTAGTGCGGCCACCTGTTGCGCATCCCCTCTTGAAGGGTCCTTGAGCAGCTCAGTGCTCCGATTTATGTCTGGATCAGCCCCTCTACTCGGCCATCAAACTGTTCCCTCACCCATCTTCGCCTTCAACCATGTCCAAAGGTGGTAGGGCGCCTGCAAATATGTCTGAAGACGTCCGAGCTTAACGGCTAGTGTCATCAAACATAATTACAAGCTCATCCTAGCATCAGAGACAAATTCTTACCCTTGATAATAAGTTCTACAATTTGATAAGTTCTTGTGAATGGCAACACTTTTCCTCCATCTTACCATTTAATATAACACTTATACAAAGTGCTCCAACCAACCGTGCACTCTGATTCGAGCTGGGACCTGTAGTCATCTTATGACCGACGAAGTGTCAGCTGAGAGGACCCTTGAACCCTCATGAGCTCCTGTTTGAGCAGGGACTGCTAGCCACTCTACACACGATCGCTTATCATATAGGAGAATTCACAAGTAAACATGCGCTCTCACTTAACACTGGTGCCACCCACCACTCATCACCTAATCGAAATTTGTTTCACATGAATGTCCGGGCTAAACCTGTCACATATCCACATTGCTATTCAGCATATCTTAAATAAAAGGAAACATTTTCAGCAACTAATGCAGGGACTACATTGATAGAGTTAGGGATATGCCCTAGAGACAGTTATTAGCTGCTACATATATCTAACTTAATAACCAATCTTATTCAAAAAAAATGTTTTCTTTCTATTATGTACTTGATATAATCTATTGTCATAATTAATCTAGCTAAAAGTATATATAATAGAAAATCCATAAATGGTATGTTTTATGATAGTAGTTACAAAGTGTTGCGATTGTGAGTAATTTATAACAATTAAAATAAATATACATATTAAATATTCTTAGTCAAGATCTATCGAGATTGGATAATGATACATCCATTGAGACTAGAATACGTAACGCTCTCCAAATGTTGCGCACTGTATTACTCATGGTTGCTAGGGACACTATGTGGTGACGTGCTGATAGTTATTGGATAACTATGGAATGGCTCACTCGATAGTTTTCTATTGGTTAATATAACTAAGGTCAAACAAAAAATATCGATATGACTGATTTACATAGTTATCTCTCGACTTGAGAATACTGTTTCGATCTTCAATATGAAAACTATGCTTTGATTAAAGCCTAATCATGACATGGCTCCATTAAGTGACTATAATTGCATCGAGTAGAAGTATTTAAAGTGAAGTACTATTCAAGAGAGGATTCATCTACATGGTTATATGGGGTTAGTACCACAGTCAGCCCAAAGTCAAAATCAATAGCCAGAGCATTTCGGTTAATAATAATTATTACTATTAAACCAAGGACTTTGTGTTTGAACTATAGAGTTGAATATGAATGATTTTGGAATTTTAACCATTACAAATTTAATAAGTTCAAAGTGATATAGTATTGACGAAGAGAATTAGTGTAAATATAAGTCACAATTAGGTAACGCTTGACTAAGTAAAACTAGATTTTATCGAAACCAAGTAAGCAATAAATTTGACAAAATATCACACCACCTGCCATTTGACGTGTGAACATTGATACTCGAGTAGTTCGATGTTAGTCCTGACCAAATTTACAGCTGACGAGTCACACAACCGAAATGATGAGTTTTCTTTTGACCAAATGATTTAATTAGTTTATAATTATTATTAATTAACTAAATTAATTAACATTTATGAAATAATAGTTATAAAATTTGATTAAGATTATAGGAATAAATATTATTAAATGTATTTATCAGAGTTATAAATATATCAATCGATATATGATATCAATAATAGTTTAAATTGGATTTAATCAAATTATATTTTCTACGGGCTTAAATGAGATCTTGGACCATGATGATGGGTATGATTTTTGAATAAAATAGGGAGATAAGGGATGGCTCAATAAGGTTAAAGTTGTTGGTTTTTGGATGGCCTAGATTAAGGAAGAACTGGTATGAGATATGATCCATTATTTTCTCTCTTCCGTCCACTATTTAAACACCTATATCCCTAATTGCAAATAACTTTTTGCTGCCCTCCTTCCTTCTATTGTTGGTTAATTTCATTCCTTAGGTTCCCTTTCATATCAATCTCAAAAAAATTCAAAGTCAATTCTTATCCGATAGTCAAAGGTCAACGGTTAAAGGATCAGCAGCCTGCTGAATCAACAAGCTTTCAAAAGATAAAGAGAGTTCATTATTATAAGGTATGCTTCAAGACATTGGCTTTATGTAAGTTTTCACAGACTTATAATTTATGATTTTTGAATAATATGTCATTATACTATTATTATTACACTGTTAGTTAAGTGATGATTCCTATATGTATCGACGTCATCACAAGTTAGATTGGTATATGTATGTATTCACTTATAGAAAGATAATATATATATGTATGCATGTATGTATGTATGTATGTATATAAATTTCATATATTTACAGCCGAATATTTTATGTATAATAATTATTGTTTTATTAATATATATATATATATATCATTAATTATACATATATAGTTTATCTTTAACCATAATATCATTTTAAGGTAATAATTGATCATATAATTTTATACATTTATATATTTATAGCAATAATAATTTTTGACAACAATAAAATAATTTTTATAATTATGTAACATTATTTAAATCAATAACAATTTAAATAAATCACATAAAATAAAATATGTTACAAAAATAATTTACCATAATATAAGCTCTTAGCCAAAAGACGAAAAAAATCGATTTAGCTATTTTAAAAAAATATAGTAAACGATTGAAAAAAAAATTGATTGAAAAAATTAATGAAAAATATTTCAAGCTTCAATACCATTTAAGTTTTTATAAAAATGTAAAAATTGAATAAAGTGTTTTGAAAACATTTTGACTAATATTTTATCTATTTTCGAGTGAATAATCAACTGATATATATTTTAAAATAGTAAAAATCAATAATAAAGTTTTAATGTATATAAGGTCTAGAATTATTAGAAGAAATTATTTTGTTAATTAATATATATATATATTATAATTATTTTTATGAATATTTTTTTGTTACACACATATATATATTTGATTAATTTTTTTGTATTATATGTATATATATACACACTATTTAATATTTATAATAAAAATATGCATATATATATTTTTAATATTATATATATATGTTTAAATATTTTCGTTTACATAAAACTATTTAAAAAAAATTAGCATATACATACATACATACATAAATATATATAGTATTTATATAATTTAGCAAGTTTAAATACGTACATATATTTAGACAATATACAATATATATCGGATGAGCTAACGTATCCGTTGCGATGTAAATCCCGACATCTATATCCAGCATGCTATACCCTGCACGGGGTATCATATTACAAATGCACACAGATACATGTATGTATATGATGCATATGAGTATATTTATATATGTTTTAACGTATAAAATAAATAAAACTATATAATTTATGAACACCAGGCCTAACTTGCCCCCGTTAGGAATACGACCCAAGGGTGCTAGAATTTCCTTATCCACCATCCAACGGGGCTTTCATATATTGTTGCAATCTCTTTTTCCTTTTTAAATCTTCAAACATGTTGTGCAAATGCCCGCGCTCATTATTATTATGACCATGAGTCTCATGGAATATGCAAAACTTGCCCAAGTTCCTCTCCTTCTCAGTTGACTCCCTAAGAGTCGGCTTCCTATACAGTTTGATATTCTAAGTAGCCATATATATATGTTCTCTATCGAGTTGTTCAATTCAGTGTAATTGTCATACTTGGGACCTCTGAAACGACTCTTGTTATATGGCTTTCTCTTCTTTGCCCTATCATTGTTTTGTTTTCTTCATTTGTTCTAATTACCAATTTTCACATCAACATTCTGAGAGCTTCCTCCAGATTGCTTTACAGCAATATTACTTTGAATCGGCTCATTCTGAATTCCAACATTAGTCCTCCCTGGACACTTACGTGCATCCTCCCAACACAAATACTCATTATCTTTTCTATAAAAAGCTTCAATTATCAATGGTTGCTTCCTTTCTATCCAATCCCCAAAATCCAAGTCAGGGTGAACTCCTTTACAAAGCGCCATCATACCATATCTTCCTTTGGATTCGTTATCTCAGTTACAAACGTATGGAATGGATTCAAATAATTGCTTAACGACTCCCCTTCAGCTTGATAAACATTAGACAATGACATCACGTGTTTTAAACATGAGGTGTGCAAACTGAATTGCGCCATGAATTTCCATATAATTCAGCAAAAGATGATATGGACCTCAGTGGAAGCCGAGTAAACCACATCGTAGCCACACCTTCTAAGAAAATTGGAAAACAGTGGCACTTCACAGCATCTGTAGCCCTGGCTAAATTCATGCGCCATTCATATCTCAAAAGTATTGCCTAGGATCCATCGTTCCTCCGTACAACGGCTGTTGGCTTGAATCTCCATGGGTATCTCACGTGAAGGATGTCCTCTGTGAATGGGTTTCGACAAGCATAAGTTCCCTAATCATCATTAGTTCTGGATCTGTTTTCACTAACCAACCTCCTAACCGTATCCTCCAAATAGTATGAATCAATATGTTCGATTGAACGATGGTAATCATGTCTTGCTTCAAGTGTTCGGCTCAATGGACACTCCCGAGAAGGTTCTTGATACCTAGGTTCCCTAAATTCCCAGGGACACATTCATCTAGCTTCCTATTATTTGATTCCTGTGAGCAGCATCATCAACAATTTTGTGATTTTCCACATTCATACCTTCAATAGCATGTCCGGGGATGACATCCACATCGCCTTCCACAGGATTTTCTCTTGGCCATTTTGGGGGACGATAATGAGTCCCAATTGGGTGTCGGTACCGATCTCTGTATTTGAGCCTAGTGCTTGTCCTCTTCCTCGTATAGATGTTCTAGCAACGTATTGAGTTTTCTTCGGCCTTCGTCCCTCCGTCTTCGCTCAGATGAAGAAGAACTCTCTGATTCTGAGCTACAATCCGTTCTACTCCATCGATGACTATTTTGGGTTAGCTCATTCAGCGGTTTCAAAATCTGTTGCATTGTGTTGTTTGTCTCCTGCTGGCTAGCTTGGAATCTGTCTTCCATCTTCTTCATGATCCTACCAATCTCCACTTTGGTGACAATGTCAGTTAGAGTTTGGATTTCCGTTTTCTCTGGCTGGTTAGCTTCATTCCCATGATGAGGAATCTGATTCTTAGCGTCACTAGTGGTAGCTTGGTGGCTATGGTTAGGGTTTGGAGTTCCTTCCTTGATCGGGCCATGGAAGAAAACTTCATATAGATTTGTTAGAAATCTGAGTTGTAGAAAGTAAAAAGAAAGAGAAATTGGATCTATCTCTTAGATACAGGGAATCCAATAACAGAAGATTGATCTAAGTGGCCCGACTACAACCCACTCAGTGAAAGCACCAAAATGTTTAAACCAAAAATGATATAAACACCCAGAAGTTATAGAAAAGAATAAAATATGAAGAAATTTGAATGAAACTGAAGAAAAAGATAGACACAATCATTTTTAGTGGTTCGGTAAAGCTTGGCCTACGTTGAGTTTAATATTTTATTACTAATTTATGACTTGGGGGCAGAAATTCTTAATATTCGGTACAACTCTAACATTTAGAATTTCAAAACTACAAGAATATATGAAATACAGGAGCCAGTGCCAAAAAAATCACTATAAATTGGCCCTACCTTCCTATTTATAGAGGTAGAGAGCCTAAAATATCACATGCAATATTTCCTAAAATAATAGGCACCACCTCAACATGAGATGGGACTCGATACCAATCCCGAGGTGAGAGACGGTACTGAACCCCAAATTCATAGTTATAGGTGTCTTCAACCCCTTGGCTCTGATCATCTTATAGTTAGCTTCAAGAATTAGTTGTTTGCACCATTACTATATTGTTTCTAAGCCCAAACGATGGAGTTATGGAAGAATAAAGTTGCAGTTTCACCTGTTCATAGAGATCGATGGAGAATCGCATTGAATCAAAAAACTAACTTAGGAAATAGGCTATTGGCACCAAGATAAGCATGGAGGTAGAAGATGGAGTACACATAAGTCTTATTTTGGAATCAGTACCGATCCCCAGGTGATAGTCGGTACCGACCCCAACTTAGGGATCCTATTGCCTTGTTGTTTCTGATGGTTTTGGCTTTGATTATGTGATTCTGTGTGTGCTTAGTTTCTGGACTCCTGGCTATCTCTCTAGCTTTTTGCCATGATAACTCCAAGTTCTATTTGTCCAGTCTTTCCAGATTCTGCCTGGTTAAATGGCTGGATAACACTTGATATGACTTTATGTTTTAGTGAATATATGTTGAAATAGAAAGTTTTGAATATAGATTTAGACCAGTCTATTTGCATATAACAGCCAAAGTGTCTCAAACCCAATGGTAACGGTATTGAGTTTATAGGTTTTTTGGATACGGAACAGGAACAGATACATAGATTTTTCTAAACAATAAGTAAACAACACACTACTGTTTGTTAACTATATACTTATGTTAAAATCAGTTTTAGTTGTTTTAATACTCGATGTTGGATTTGTAAATGATGTATTTTATAGCAAGTATAAAAGATACTAGGAATGTCCCAAACGAGATGCAATGACACCTTATTAAAATGTTTAATACAGAGCATGTAAGATGGATTCCTTATGCATTGGCAATAGGAGTTATCATACATGTTATGTTGTCTACAATATCATAATTTGTTAATGTATTTGATATGTAAAGCAAATATCAAACCCAAATTGATATCACTAAATGGTAGTTTGGAATGTTCTCATGTATTTATGAAATACTAGAGAATGTTTACAAAAACAACAATAAACTACTTATGAAGGAGTGTTCGGACTCAAACTTTCATAAGTGATGTTGAGTATGATATGTCGATAATAAATTCAAGTTAAGAGTTTTAAAATTAGAAATGTTCCAAATGAAAGATAGTGGTTGATTCAATGAAAAAAGCAAGTGTGTTGCCTTGAATAGCGTCGCAATAAAAGCAATGTACATAAATATAAATACACAAATTTATAACTGAGTTAACGGTGATTTCAAATGTTGAAAATTCCATAATATTGTAATATGATAATAATTTCATGATATAGTTCAATAGAGCTCAGTGGATGTTGAAAGACATGCTCAAAATTGTTCCACATGATAAATTTAGTTATCAATGTCGAAGGGAGTTAATTGATAGAGTAGATATTTAAAACATAACATCATACCCATTCACGGAGTTACTAACCCAATTGGTTTTAAAGTAACTGATTGGAGAAGTTAAAATAATATTTCATAATTAACCCCAAGTGCAAGTGGGAGATTGATAGAGTTAGAGGTAGCCTTATGGGTAATTATGTAATTTTTTACTTATATCTAACTCAATAACCAATCTTGATCGACATAAAAGGTGTTTTCTTTCTATTATATACTGATATAATATGTTATATTAATTAATTAATTTAATTAAAAGTATATTTAATAAAAAATCCATGAATGGTATGTTTTGTGATAGCAGTTACAAATTGTTGTAACCATGAGTAATTTATCACAATAATAATAAATATATAATTTTAAATATTCCTAATCTAGATGTATCGAGATAGGATATTGATACAACTATTGAGACTATAGTACGTAACGCTCTCCAAACATTTGTCGGTGTATTATTCATGGTCGTTGGGGGGCACCAAGTGGTTACATATTGATAGTTATTGGATAACCATGGAATGACCAACTCGATAGTTTTTTGTTGGTTAATATAATTAAGGTAAAATAGAAAATATCGATGTGACAAAATTACACGATTCTCTTAATTAAGAATACTACTAATCTTCAATATGGAAGCTCTGCTTTGATTATAGTCAGATCATGGCACAACATCCATCGAGTTGGGTCGAATGGAAGTATTGAAAGTGAAACACTATTCAAGAGAGGATTTGACTTCTCAGTTATATGAGGTTATATCATGGTCAACTAAAGTTAACTCAAAATTAAAGTCTCTGACCAGAGCATTTGATCAATAATAATTGTTACTATTAAACCAAGGACTTTGTGTTTGGACTATAAAATTGAATACAGGTGATATTGGAATTTTGATCATTACCAAATTCCACAGGTCCAAAGTGATATAATTTTGACAAAGAGAACTGGTGTAAATAAAATCACAATTGGGTAATGCTTAAGAAAGTAAAACTGGATTTTATCGAAACCAAATAAGCGATAAATTTGGCTAAAATGTCACACCATCTGATAAGTGATGTTTGAATGTTAATATATAAAAAGTTCAATATTAATCACTGGCCAAATTTACACAAAACGACTCACACAACCAAAACGATGAATATTTCTTTGACTAAACAATTTAATTAATTTGTAATTGTTATAGATTCATTAATATTTTAGAAATATTAATTATAAAAAATTGATCTTTATTTGATGAAGAAATATTATTAAATATATTTATCATGGTTTTAAATCTCCTATATATCGCCCGAGATCTCGTCCGAGATCTCATTTTCACACTTAAACGAGACGAGACACCAAATCTCCTCCATATCTCCCTCGACACTCATCTCGTTCGAGATATTCAAATCTCACCCGAAATATGGATCAAAATCTCAATCCGAGATCTCACCCGAAGGTATACATTTTTCTTATTTTGCATAATATTTTTTATTTTCATATTGATTCAAAAGAAACTACTCAATCCAATTATGATTTACCAACTTCATGAACATATTCTTTACTTTTTATCTTAATGAATCATAGTGAAAGGTTTCACTTCTTTATTATGTTTAAATAAAAGGATATTATTCAATTATTACCAAATCAATTAAGCTAATCAAGCTACTACTCTTTTAAAAATATTCCTTTTTCCATGTAAATCAAGTATGTTTATTTTTACTAAGAAAGTTATAACCATTAAATAAATTTTTGACATATCAATTTTAGACACAAAAGTACATCCGAGATATTCCCGAGATGCATCATAAGATCCGAGATGTCAATTCGAGATATACACCCGATATGTACTCATCTCGTCCGAGATCTCTTTTGATACGAGATAGCTTGTGTAAAAATTCCAAGACGAAACGTGACCGAAATCCAATATTTAAAACCTTGATATTTATAATAATTATAAATATATTAATCGATATGCGATATCGACAAGCATTAAATTGGATTTAAGTGCATAATATTTTGTTTAGGCTCTAAATACGTTTTAAATCCCATAATATGGGCTGGTGGCATTGGCTCAAATATGGGATAATATGTGTGGCCTAATGAGAGTTAGAAAGCTTTGAAATGGATGGCTATTATGGAAGGAAAATGAGCAAAAGATTAGATCCAAACTTCTCCTCTTTCTTTACATAAATATCTCTACCTTCATCTTTTGTAGGACTTTTGAGAAGCCACCATATCCTCTACATTTCTAGCCGACTTGTCCTCTCCATCCTCCTTTCATATCAAGTTCTAATCAAATCAGATTCAATGATAATCGATAGTTGGTAGTCAACGGTTCAAAAACTAGCAATAGATAGACTTTAAATTAGTTCGAGGATCAGATCTCATCGTTTCAAGGCATGTTCATGGGCTTTGGTCATAAGGTATATTCCTAACATGTTGATAAATATTAATTTATATTTATAATGTTTATTTTATATTATGCTGTTAGTTAGGCGTCGATTCTAACATGTAAATATATTGTCATAATTTTTGATTGGTTGTATGTATATATATATATATATATATATATATATGCATATATGTATGTTAAATTTTTTAATGATAATATATCTATCTGCAGCACGACTCAATATTTAAAGAAACATGTTTCTATTAATTTAATATAAATAATATACTTATGTATGTGTGTGTGTGTATTTATACAGTTTATAATATAATATAAAATTATACTTATGTAAAAAAAGAAAATATAATTTTATACATAATTTTTAGTAAGCATTATATTTTTGGCTAATTTTATATATTTAAATATTATTTTAATAATATTTAAATCAATTAGTCATACTAATAATTATAGAATTCATATGTATTATAAAATATGTTTTATATTTTATAAATTATATTAATGCACATTATAATCTCAGCTGAAATTTTAAAAAACAGTTTTTTACATTTTTAAATAATTAAATGAAAATTTAGAAAATTGATATAAATTATCAAATTATATAATATATTATCAAATTATAAAATTTTCATCTAAAATTTTGATATAAATTTTAAACTCAAGTTTAATTTCAGAAATGAAAAATATTTTATTAACTTTTATTTAATTTTTTGCATGGTTTATTAATATATATATATATATATATATATATATATATATTAAAATGTAAAATTTAAAGAAAATATCTTGACCCATGCACAGGATTAGGTAGTCATATATTTAAATATAAATTTTTATTTTTATTTTTATTTGTATTAATATATATTTATTATTATGCATATATATAAGTATTTAACATACATACATATATACATATATATATAGACACACACATATATATATGAGTACCTTGGCATGTGCGATGCATGTGCGCAGGAGGAATTAGTATTAAAAAACACTATTTGTAAGGGCTTTTGGATTTTACCAAATGACTTTGATGTGTATGTAATGTTGCATTTTTATGCGTGTACATGCACAAATCATGAAAAGTCGGTCCTTTTTTGTTTTTATATATATATCAACATTATGTAAAAGGAAAATATCTCCAACTATGGCTTTATGTGGATTCAATATTATCGGTTAGATATTCACTTTTACGAAGTTGATGATCAAATGTACCATTTTACAGTTAGTCATATTCCATGATTTTAAATTAAGCTTCGCTATGTAGTGAGGTAGTAATTAAAAATGCAAAACTAATTCAAGGTTGGACAGTATTAGCAAAAATGGCGGAGGATGCCTTGTTACTGCTATATGGGGTATCATTTTATTTCACATTACCATAAAAGTCAGTCTTTAGTCACATGGTTGACCTTTGACAGTTAGTTGTTGCTTGGAATTTTTCAGGTGTCTGTGCATGGTTGCAATGCAAAGAGAGGTACTTTGAAAATTATACTTACACAGTTCAATTATCAATATGGTAAACTACCTAGAATTCATGAAAAAAGATAAATTTATTTTGGAATTAGGTGCTCCCAATTAACCTCAATATTTAACCAATTATCAATGAAGTAAGTATCAAATCTGGATCATATTTTTCAAGTAGGGGGAAAACTTAACTCCATTTATTATTGTTGTTATTTGCAAATTATCAGATTTCTTTCTCTTTACATATGTACCATTTCTATTTTGTTTTTTCAATATCAGCTTCTAAATTTGAATGGGAAGCATGACTTTGGTTTCAAATTTGATCATTTCAAAAGAGTAGAAGTTAATTCATTTAATGGAATTGAAACTGAGCTTAAGTTCATCATATATCTTCTTGGTAATGCATCGACTCTTGAAGAAATGTATACCGAATGCATAGGTGGTACAGGAAAGTCTCTTACCATGGTCACAAAGCTTATTCAATTTCCCCGTGTCTCATCCAAAACAGAACTTTTGTTTTGGAACACCTATTGTTGATTATGATTTTCATATTGTTGACCTCGGCCCAAAGGGTTGTCCTATCCCATGGGCTAGTCCGGCTGCGTTTTAGATGACCTAGTTTCTATGTTTACACATTCACATCTTCAGGCAGCGTATGTTGTGTTGCTTTGTTGGCATGGGAATGCATAGATGCATATATTTGTGGACAATAAAATGAGACAGTTTCGTATGGCAGTGGCCATTTTAGAAATTCTTCATCAGTGTCCCCATATCCAAATTCCTAGCATTCATCAACACCCACACACATATATATTTTAAAATTTAAAGAAAATATCTTGACCCATGTGCAAGATCAGGTGGTTATATATTTAAATATAAATATAAATTTATATTAATATATATTTATTATTATACATATATATAAGTATTTAATACATATACACATACATACATACATACATATATGTACATATATTTGTACATGTACTATTTTCAGCATTATAGCAAAAAAAAATTTAGTATATTTTATAAATGATTTAACATATTTATATAGTTATAAATATGTACATATTATTAATATTTTATATTTATGTTTATATATATATATATATATATTGAAAATGATGTTAATATATATACACACACAACATTATATATAAATAAAATTTTAGTTATGCACGCACGTATATGTGTAATGTAATATTTATTTGTAAAACCAAAAGTGTATATATAAACATATATCTGGAAAATATATACGCATATTGGATGAGCTAGCATGTCCATTGTGATGTAAATCACAGCATTTATACACAGACATGTTATACTTTGTACGGATTGATATGTTACATATGAACAACATATGTATATATTTGTGTATATATATGTGTGTGTGTGTCTGTATATGATACATTTAATTATTTAATATAATATAAGTTAAATAATTCGATATTATTTGGCATTAGCCTCATTCTGGGGTTGACGAAAAAAACAGTCAACGGTAATTATTTTGTAGTCAAGTAGTATTACATATGCTTAGAAATCTGATGATAAAAGCATGATAGTTTGTAAATAACAAACGAAACCACACTTTAGAAATATAAATACAAACGTATGGATAGATAATACAAATTAGAAAAGACATTTAGCGAAGTCGTGTAATAATTATTTCATTCCATATGTACTTTGAAGTATTAACGCCATGTTAATTTCAGAGCTTCTTTCAATTGTTTCCTTTTCGTTTTATCCCATCTCTTGAATATTATGGTATTCTTTGAGGTAGTGTTCTTGAATAAGATCAAAATCAACGTCAAATGGTATAAAGTCCACATCTCCATTGTTGTATTTCTGTATGAAATTGTGAATAACCATTGTAGCGACGACCATTTTAATTTGAACGAAAAACCGACAAGTCTGTATATTACCTAAGTTCGCGAATTTTTCCTTCCATATTCTGAATGTTCTTTCAGTTATTATACGTAACTTTAAAGGTAGCTAGAAATTGAAATTTTCATTATTCGATTTTGGTTCGTTTTAAGTTTCATGAAAATCGGGGATGTGATATCTCACATTTCGATATGGAGTATAACCATTTATAAGCGACTATCCTGTATCAACTAAATAATACTGACTCGGTTGAGGTTGTGGAAAATTTGAGTTCGGATTGTCTATTACAAAATTGAATACTCAACTATCATGCATCGATCCTTTCCGACCTGTCATGATATAAATAAAAGTCATATCAAATGAATACAACCATAACATTATGTGTGACATATGGTTTTTTATATGTTTTTGGATCCTTCTTTGAAGTTAGGTACTCAAGCTTCCATCGTCATGTCTTCTGTTATTCATCTTGAGTTTTATCCTCCTTAAAACGAATTGGGTAGAGGATCTTGGTTGGTATATGCAGTGGACTGAGAGAGACCGTATACATATCCCTCATTTGTCTGACTTATCCACGGTCCTGTCCCACTACATAATCGACAGTTTATGGAAGACGAACATGGGATGCGTCATCTAACCCTTGATGGATCAAAGTATTATGACGATGGGTGGTAGAATAAACTATTGGACAAATGAGGTCGTAGGTTAACTCTTTCTAATTCTAAAATTGAACTATTCCTATGTTTACTACTTCAGCTTTACTTGTTTCTTTCTGCTTTTTTGTAGCACTTGGAGATTTGTAAGGAACCACAGTTGTGTCTAATCACACATAGGACAGGTCGATCTAAATACCCTAAAAAAAAAAACAATTTGTCAAATGCAACCTAATAATGAAGTGAAAGAAGACTACATAGAAGATGAAGAAGGTGACAAAGAGGATGAAGGTGACGTAAAAGTTAAAGAAGAGTGATGAAGACGATAACGGTGGTGACAATAGGGTCTACAATAGTCGTAATGCATGCACTAATAGATATGGTGTTAAATTCATTCATCCAACCCATATTGAATTCATTTTTAACCATTGCTTGGAGATGCTCTTCTAGTCATTAACAAAACCCACTTGCGACTTACCATTTAAAAATCGAAATCACCTCTCATCAGATGTCTTGGATGTTGGCCAAAACAACACTGAAAAAAAAAATTGTTATCAAATAACTCTCGTTATTTATATAATGCTGTAGCAGATACGTTTGATATATAAAGCTTGGTACGTACTCTACTCTTCTCTCTTTTGTATCATATACATTAAATACTAACATACAACACTGAAAAGATAACTTTTATTAACCAAATGTTGTATTATATATAGCGAAATTACTGATTTACCCTTTTATTCTCTACCATGTCAATTTTGAATTCATTGGTTCTTCTTATAATCTTATAATATTTCATATCACACGAAAGAAAGTTGCAGAAGCAGCTTAAGTTTTGCAGATACATTACGTTTTTACTTAGTGCTAGCATTTTTGTTCGTGCAGCCCACTCTTTGTTGATATGTTCATATTAGAAAGTTGTAGAACAATTTTCTTAAGTTGAAGATCTGAATTTTGAAACTTCAAAAAAACAGAAAAAAGAAAGAAAGAAACCATACAAATAAAGCGCATAAATACCAACACTGTCCGTCGGTGTAGGGAGCCAGTTTCCTGTATGCAGTTACATTTTTAACTCATTTACAAGTAAAATGATAACAAATTGTTTTTGCATCTGCAACTTTTTTTTTAAATTTCTGAAAATGCTTAGATATTTTAAATTAAAAAAATAATACCAAACAAGGTAAAAGGAGAATGAAAATAAAGAAGCAAATTTATTTCAAACAGACCGATCCGAACAAAGACTCTAAACAACACAAGTAGAAGCGACGCCATTTCAACAAAGATCAGAGTACTCCACTCCATAAGACTGTTAAACAAAAGCAAACTCATAACAAGACTAAACACAACACTACAAATTTATTTATTAGACCCTAAACAATTATTTAAAGACAGTCGAACCCAAGACGATCATGAAGACATGCAACGAAACCAAAGCTTGATCACTTTAAATGGTCAGTTGTGGGCATCTTTTTCTTCCTCAGCTGCATACATGTTTGTAATATCAATACATACATAAAGATATCAAACAAAATATGATTTCAATCATAGATACGTAGGGATTGCTGTACCTCATTGCTGTGGCCACACTTCTTTTTGCGACAGTTGTGTGCCTTTGGAGGCAGACGAGCATAACACCTACATTATGGTTTTACCATAATTGCACGTAAGTTAGTTATCTTTATGCACTAATTAAGGTGATTAATTAACACAAAAAAAGTAGTTATAGATGTATACTTTCGGCAAATCATCTTATCCTGATTGTATTTCCTTGCAAGAGCAAGTAGGGTAGGGGGTAACTTGATTACCCCATAACCTCCACCTTTCAATCCCGTTAGCAAAGCAATAGTTGAACCTGTTTACATATATATATATATACCCATTTTTAACTCACAATAAGAGTTAATATATATGAAAACCACAGAATACCATAACGACTAAAAGTTAACCATTCTCAATGTTGTAGTCGTTGAGGGTGAGATTGTCTTCCAGTTGCTTCCCTCCATGATACAGATACTGCTCATGCGCCAGTATTCCTATATATTTTTACACTTGATCAGGACATATATTATATACTATTAAGTAATATATATAAGTAGCATTTTACGAAGACGAAATGCAAAATACCTTCTTTTTGATGGATCTTCGACTTGACATGGCTGATTGTTTCAGAATTCTCCACCTCAAGAGTGATTGTTTTCTCTGCTTGCACGAATATCTGCATTTTTACTTTCTTTCTTTTGTTTTTCAGATGACTCTGCCTTTTTTTTCCCATGGCTTAATTTATAGAGGGCTGTAAATCGTAATGACCAGAACACCCTTACCCACTTTATCAAGTTTTTGCAACCTAATTCAGCTTCTTTCATTTTATTTCTTGAGAAACCGTTGTATATTCCAAAACGTGGTAGCCAAGGTGTTGGTTTCTTTGTTTTATTTGAACAGAAAAGGAAATCGTGCAGCAAAAGGAAATATAAATCAGAGATGGCAGAAAAAGTAAAAAGCCATTACCAATTACCGTACTTAATTTCATATATGATAACAAATCATGGTACTGTTTCGAAATGTGATTTCGTTTTCGTAACAATGATGTTAATCACTGCCGTGTACAAAAATTATAATTTATATACACTGATCTATAGCTAGAGTGGGCAGGCGGCTGGCCTATGTTTATAGCTACGATGCCCATTGTACTCTTTCCGTTTGATGCCTAGCTTAAAGAAGCAAATTATCATGCAAATTTTTTACTGTGCTCTTTTTATTTTGGGAGGAACGGAGACAATATGTATATATATTGCTTATAATTTAAAGTGTTTAATTAATTAGGATTTGATGAAATCTTATGTTATGCTCTAATGGACTTTTGCTTTTGATTTAAACCTAAAAATTAATATACCAATTTCAAACAAACTCAAATCCTAATTCTACCAAGACTAGATAATTACCCACTTATTTTCTCAAAATCAAAAAGGATGAATAAACACCATAATCTTTTAATTTTAATTTTAAATATTGACATAAGTTGTAAATTGTAATACTAAATGGAACCAAATTTTTTGCATTCCCAATCTAAGGTTTCGTTCGCAACAAAATTTATTTTGTTCTAACATTTGACACGTTCTATGCATCGGAAGGGTCAAAAGCTGGATCAAGGCGATCGAAGAAAATAGCAAGTTCCAACAAGGGTAGAAATTTAGTTTGTTAGCAGCTACATGGTTGACGCGACATAGACTAGTGAATTTTTCGTTCTTCTAAAAACAACATTCTAGCGATTAACTTTATTCCCTTGTGAATTCCACTACGACAATCATCACTTCTTATCTACCACCGTATTTATTTGTCAAAATAAGATGCCACAAAAACCTACACATAAAAATTGAAAACTCGATCCCACCAAGATACTTCTCTCCTCGTACTATGCGCAACCAATTAGTAGGACGTCGTTGGAACTGACAAGATCAGCAAGTGCACAAAATATAACAACGATGCTCAATCAAGCTTTAAGGAACATTTTTGAAGAACTAATGATGATCGAAGACCACGTCCAATACAGATACGAAGGAGTTAAAAAAATGGATCTAATGAAATTTATTGTATAACTAAATATGGGTTAGTTGGGATCCTATAAGAGCAACCACATATGCTAGCAAGGAATAGTGCTCTGATCGAAGGAATGGAATGAGATTTCATAATTGACCCTAAGTGCAAGAGAAAGATTGATAGAATTAGAGATATGGCATAAGGGCAACTATGTAATTGCTACATATATCCATCTCGATAATAAATCTTGTTAATAATAAATATATTTGATTTATAATATATACTTTATTATATAATGATATAACTAATTAACTAATTAAAGTGTATTAATTAGAAAATCGTTAAATAATATGCTATATGATAATCGATAAAAAGAGTTGTAATCATGAGAAATCATAATATAAAATAACATATTATTTTAAATATTTCCGATCAAGATGCTTCGAGAAAGGATGTCAATGCATCTGTTGAGAACAGAGTGCTTAACGCTTTTCAAATGTTGGGTAGTGTATTGCACATGAATGTTGAGGGCACCAAATGGTTATGTTTTTTTATTATAATAATAATAATATTTTACTCAAGCATAACACTCAATGATATCTCAAGAGCTGAACCCAAGACCTTTAGAACTTTTGTCTAAATCGTCATACACCTAACCACTTCAGTTAGAGGTCTTTGATGAACCAATGGATTACGTGTTGATAGTCATTAAATAAACATAGAATGACTCATTCGAGAGTTTTATGTTGGTTAATAACAACTATGTCAAACATGAAATCTCGAGTGATGATATTACATGGTTCTCTTGACTTGAGAATACTATTGCACTTTAAGGTGGAAACTCCACTTTGGTTATAATTAAATTGAGACATGGATTCCATCGAACGACTATAGTTGGGTTTGAGTTGAAATATTAGAAGCGAGACACCATTCAATATAGAATTCATCTCCTTAGTTGTATGAGGTTAGTATCATGGTCAACTGTAGCCAACTCAAAGTCTAAATCTCTTGTGAAAGTAGTACGCTTAATAGTAAATATTATTACTGAATCAAGGATTTTGTTTATGAACTAACTAAGTTGAATAAGGATGATACTGGAGTTTTGAACAAAACTGAGTTCCACGGAACTTAAAGTAACATAGTGTTGAAAAAAAATGTATGTAAATAATCATTGCTAAGAGGTACAACTTAAGATAATATTAATATGATTTTGTTGAAAAGTTTGTAAGCAATGAATTCAATCATTAAGGTGTGTAAGTAATAAATATTAAATAAGTTTAAATAGAATATGATTTTAATTAATTACTAGATTAGATCTAGTGTAAACCTCTTATACTTTCGTGTGCCCATTATGATCCTAATAAGGAAAATATTTTGATTTTCATCCAATTCACCCGTTGCAAACCGATTCTGTTCCATCATAGAATTCCTCTAAGAATCCAACAAAACCACCACCGCATTAAGCGGAAGTCATATGCAAAATTATAGGAATTAGAAGATCTAGGGATATATTTGCAAATATAAATTTTTCGAGCTTAATATAAAACTTACCACCTTCTAATGTAGCATCATTTTCTCGATTATTTGCACCACCGCTTCCCAACATCTTCCACTGACTATCACGGGACTATCTCACGTTATCGCTGATAACCCCACGCTTTTTGCCATTAGGCTTAACCAATGCCTCACCCACGGTCCCCTCGCCACCTTCCACCCTAAGTAGTCAGTCGTCGCTATGGTTTCTCTAACGCTTATTGAATTTTCACAGTCGTCACACTTACGACCCCTCCAATCAAAGACCATAGTTGCACTCCCCTCTCCTTCTTCTACGTCCTTATACCCTATATCATGCCTACCGTTGACGTTTCACGGTTGAACATTATGAAAGGCCAAGATATTTTTCCAATTCCATCAATTCTAGATAATATTCATATCAAAAATGATTGAATTATGATGGACGAGGACTGGCATCATGTTTGTGTCATCGTGCCATATTAAATGACATTTCATATGGCCTAGTTTCATTTTGATTTGTAAATCACTGTATTTTGTAATTACAAAGATAATTTCCGCTAGTACCGGGAGATTTCAATCTTAAGAGTAGATCAGAAAAACAAAGAAGATAGAATAAAGGCCGCCTAAGGTTTCCATAGTGCACTATATTTATAGGCAAAAAGTGGCGTGCTGGACTAAAGCGCTTATAAAGTCCCGAAACACTCATTTTTGAAATGCCAACGAGAGTATATCATATTAAATACTGAAATATCGGTTTTCGATACTTCTAAACACAATGGAAATATAAAAATTTCGTAAGAGACAACTCTGCTCAAAATTTTATTTTATCATCAATTAAATTTAAATGGTGATTTATATTTAATTTTTAATTGATGTATCAAATTTGCACGTCCTTATCTTAAAAATATTTACACCCTCGCAATTCTCTAAAGCAAAAATCTCAACTCCACACACAATACATCGTATCACATCATATGCTTAAATATATAGAATATAGGGAAGAATATTAATCATAAACTAATTACATCTAAATTAGTGTATGACAACCACACAGCATAGTGAATCATGACAAAATAAAATCCAGTCAGAACATTGAATGCAACTTTATATGTACGTATAATATAGTAACGCATACGTTCCCATATCCATACAACCAAAACTATAACATGCACAAATAACACTCCATTGGCAAAGAGTGAAAATAATCTCAGTCGTTATACTCCATAATAAGAGTTTACAAAATATCAGGTTGGTTCAAACATGCATACATAAGTAAATATACAAACCAATAATTAGTATACATAGCTCATTGAAATAAAGCATATATACCCAAAATAACACTGTATTATCATCACACTAACATACCAATAAATAATACATATGTGCTAAATCTATACTAACAATACATCCCCATAAATGTGTATACTCAAAAGTATCAATGAACTTCCTTATAGTCTCATCCTCAAAACAACTGGTGTGCAGTTTCATACTTACACCTTCCAAAATATCATGTGCGCCTACTCATGTTTACACCCTTAAAATAATATATGGCCTACTCATGACTAAATCATCATGATAATACACATTCCTACTCATGGTTAGACCTTCAAAACAATATATGCGCCTACCCATGATTACATCCTCAAGATAATACACGTGCCTACTCATGGCTACATTCTCAAAATAATATATGTGCATACTCATAGCTACATCCTCAAAATAATATGGCTACTACCCATGCTGTAGTTGCATCAATCCTCGTTTCCCATACCCACTCAGAGGGTCTGTAAGCCTATACCACTCACACGTTCTCGAACTAAATGATGTTGGATATAAGATAACACAAATGGCTAACCTTGTAAGCTCAACAAATTCTCAACATCATCGCTGCATGAATGCTCGAATCCTTTCCACCCATTCGGCTAAGATGTAGGCCAACATCGTAAGGTCATGGGTGGACCCCATCGAACGATCTTCGGTGAGCGTTCCTACTTATCCCTTCTTTACGAGCATACATCAAATCCTTTGGTTGTCAATAATCCTTGGCACACATATCAACATCGAAACCCATCTTGTTCCAACCTTCACATCACATTGAAAATAGGAATCCACAATCTTCATATAGCGACTTCGTCATTTGACGATAATGATGACTCACCCAAAATAACAAAGAGGGATCTACTAGCCCATCGTCGCTAGTGATGAGGGTTTAATACATCATCAAATCAAAAAAATTATACCTAAGTATTTTCATTTTCAAATCAAGCCTTCCGCATTCTCTTCAAACCAACACTTTCCTTGTTCAAAATACTATCATTTTATTCTTTAAAATCAACTTAATTTTTTTTGAGGAAACGCTATTTTATTAATATTTCAAGCTTTATAACTTCTTCAAAAATCAAAATAGCATTCCTTATTGAATTAAAACACACATGAAGGTAGTAGTCGCTTGTATAAAAATGGATTTGGAAACATACATATTTTAAAACCTCATGTTTTAGTAAGATGTAATGAACCTATCCCCGCCGTTTTGATTCCTTAGTGGTATCCACCAAGCCTTTAGTCACTAAAACTCATCAATAATTTTTGCTCATCCTTAAGGAACATCATCACATCTCCAAGTCCATCTTAGTACATAATCTTCCTCAGCTTAGGAAACTATGTCATCAAACTATGATTAAACCAAATATGTTCCTTTACATCCCTCTAGTTTTTCTAATGCACACCCCGTTAAAAGTCAACAGTAGATAACTACCACATATATAATTTTCAAACGAAACAAGGAATATAATTTAGCATACAATAGAAAAAATTATAGAAACGTAATCAAAATAAACGAATAAATAAAACAAGGTCATAACTGAATAGGCAAACAAAAACAAGACAATATAAGCAGAAAAATCAATGTAACCAAACATACCATAAACTATATAAAAACATAGTCAAACGAACCAAGACAATTTTTCTAACATGAATAATCACTTAACAAACATAAGAATAATGTGGTCAATTCAACTAAAGTATGAAATTACAATTAAAATAGATGAATGAATTCATAGTTAAAATTTCTATATCCAATTCATTGAAATAGGTAACCATAACATCATAACCCAACTGTCTACTTGGAAGGGAACAAATTGGACATCCCTACAGCTCATCAGGGAAAGTCACATATAATAAGCATAAATATTACATCATGTAATAGATGGTGGACGAATTCAAAGCTCATATCATCATCTCACATCCTATGTTACTCAATCTAGTCTCATAGTTCTCAAAATATTCTCCAATAAAATTTTCCCCAACATAAAACATCTTTCCAATAAGATACTCTTTAACAAATTCCTATAAAGTTTGTTTCTTCCAAAATAAAATATTTTCTTTTTAGTAAAATATTTTTAAATTAGATATATTATAAGCTTTTCCTTTCTTAATAAAATATTTTCCTATTATTTCTCATACAAACCATTTTACTCCAAACCGAGTATTTTCTAACTAAAGTACTTTTTCTAAAAATGTTTTCCTTCCAAAACATCCTTCACCAGAAGTATATATAAAGTACAAAACCAAAATTAATGAACTCCAAATGGAATCTTTTTTAAACTCAAAAAATATTTTTTGAATAAAACATTTTTATCAATATAACACACTTTACACAAAAAAGGGATTTTGTCAAATAAAAATATTTTCAAGCAATAAAACATTTTTTCGAAGTATCCTTTCAAATAAATCTAAACATCCATCTATCAAATTAGTTTTTCTATAGAACGTCTTTGAAATAAATACTTCTTAAACCGTATGGTATTTATTATAAAATATTTTCAAACAAAAGCATTTCTCTCTTTTCAAACAAGAATTCCCACTAAAATACACCTCAACATAATAATCATACAAAAAATTCAAATTAGAATACCTTCTCCTAACATACCTTTTTACAATATATTTATTTAAGTAATGTTTCAAATTAAGCATTGTGTATGTATTACTTAACAACCATCACCCAATCCTTCTTATAAGGGCTCTTCTTATCTCACTCCTATTGCATCTATTTCCTACTTATATGTTATCATAAGTAAACATTGTCTTAGTGTGGGGTAATGTTGATTGCACATGCATCCCATATATGTATGGATACACACATAAAGCATACAGAAAACAACACTTATGTTCTCTCATCTGATTTTTATCCAACCTGAGATGTAAGTTTAAACCTACCCAAGGCCCAAGCAATCACTAAATCTAAACACTGATAATAATGTGATACCCCCACTATCCTCAATACCTATTATTGGGAAACTCCATCAAAATACGCTCGCATACTAATATTAGATGTCAAAAATAGTGAGTCATTGGGTGTATACCTTAAAATCTAAAAATATAAACAAATAGGGAAAGCCTCATAGCAGAATAATATAATATCTCAACAAATGAATATCATACAAAGCCCAATACATTAGATAAGTATCATCTTATGCATCAACCATTATTAAATTTATAAACAATGCAACTATAATACATGAGAGTTATATTAAGTAAGCAACCCGTAGATCCAACCATATCCAGACCTCTTTTCCCTCTCTTTACTTCCACCTACAAGCTTTATAAATACATAAATATGTAAAATAAAAAGGAAAAAGTGATCGACTATTTTTGGACTATGCTTAACACTATGCACCCCTAACATAACCTAAGGCATCTGATGACTATTGCATGGGAAAAGACTGGCTATAAACACTTTTGGGATTAAGCCTAAGTAGTTCTATTTCTTGCTACAATAACATCATCTCTCGATCGTTGCGCCACCACTTGCATGCATCTTCCTTTGTCCATCGTGAAACTGCCGCATGTCACCGTTGAATCCCCTATGCCTTCCGCCATTAAACCCGACCACCACCTTTTCCTCCGCCTCTACACACCGCGAACCCCACCACCACCGTAATCCAATAGTTGCCATGGGCTCTCTAACCCTTGAATTTTCATGGCCGTTATATGGACCATCTCTCCTATCAAAGACCATAGATGCACTGCTTCTCCTTTCCCTATAATCTGGTATCCTCCATCGTGCCTATCTCTAGCGTTTCACCGTAGGATGCTATGAACAGTCGATATTGCTCCACTAATTCCATTACTTCTATAGAATATTCAGATCAGATGCAAATGAGTTACAATGAACGAGGTCCACCATTATGTTCATGTCGTTGCACCATATGAAATGCATATCATAAGGTCGATTTTTCAGTAGATTTTTAAATCATTACATTATGTAATTAGAAGGAATAACTTTCATTAGTCAAGAGAGATTTGGATCTTTAAAGGAGATTATAAATATGAAAAAGATAAAGCAGAGGCTGTCAGGGGTTTCCACAAGGCATTGCTTTATAGAAAAAAAGAGGCATGTTGGCCAAACCAATCACAAAGGGTCCAAAACACCTTTCTTTGAAATGCTAATGGGTCATGTTATATACCGAAATATAGATTTTCGATGTTTCTAAATGCACTGGAAATATCCAAATTTACAAAAAGACAATTTTATTCAAAATTGAATTTATCATTTATTAAATTTAACGGGCTATTTATAGTTAAGTAATACAAATTTATGGGTCGTAACACAAACTGATAACAACATAACTATCACCAAAGCTAGGTTTGCGAAATGTAAATAGGTTTCCCTCCCCATCCTTTAAACGTTGCACCTAAGTAGGGGTTTATATTTATCCATCCTCAAAGTATCAGTGCATATGCAATAAGGTTGTCAAAGATGCGCTCCAAGTCAAAGGGGACAATACCAACGATAAGTCTCTTAGTACCAAGGCTACTATTCTACCGAATATTCCAAAATACTATAAATTTCCTCCCTCACCCTAAATGTGTAATAAAACTAAAAGAATTATCTCACTTACCTATCCAAATGGTGTATGCACGACATATATAAGCTGATTAATAGTCCCAACCTACTATATTGTGCGAGTAAGAGATAAGCACATTAGAAAATATTTCTTATTTCTTTCTAATGTTTGGCATATGCTATCTTACCTATGCTTCACTTTCATCTTTATTTAGCTACACCATTCCCATAAAAAATTCCTTTTCCATGTCTACGCCTTAGCTAAGCTCATGTTTTGCTAAGCATTTATTTTCATACTCCCCACCAATGCCCATTTTCCTTTGCATTTCTCATATTATTTTCATATGCCATGCCTATATCGTTCCTATAGCCTCTTCAAATTGCATATATAGGATTTTCCTATGTCTTCGATATGCCTTAACTACGTTTTTTGGGATATTCTGTAATATTGTTGCTTCACTCCATCATGTTTAATACAATCTCATGTACAGCCAAAATGATAATGCAAAACAGATAATATTATCAACATACGTATTATTATAGATAGTTTCATAATCATTAATCAACAACACACAATAATTTCAAATACCACGTCAATAAATCTCAGTACTACATCACCAAGTTCAAATACTACATCATAAACAAGTTTAAATACCGCATCAACAAGTTTAAATGCTGTATAGCATGAATAAATACTATAGAGACAAGTCCAAACACTGCTGAAAATAAACATAATATAAATAACCTCAAGGCTCTATTAACTAGATCTGTTGGTTCTTCTAGCTCACACCTACATTAAGGGTATACACAATATATAAACTCTTAAGCTGTTGAAGCCAACTTTAGGGTGCTTTAGCTTCTCCTCTAACCTAGCTTTATCTCATACCTCACTCTCGTCGACAATGTAAATAGGGTTTACATATCTCTACATTTTATTAACCAGGACTCAATACATGGAGGACTCATTTTAAGTATATCATCAAACATGTAAATATGGATATGAAGTTGTTATAGATATTTCTAAGTTATAACCTTAGCTAATAAAGGTTACATAACTCATAGAATTGAAACATTAATAACAATATCTCTTAATTATAAAAATGAGTGGTGCATGCATGATTGATTAAGTTTTTTAACTTTGATAAATTTAATCACTCTCGGTGCATATTTGAGTTCTTTCAAATATTTTAGTGTTTATATAAATTGGTAGTAGAAAGATATTTGAAGAGAATACTTTATTTTTGGATGAAAAAACTCGACTCGTGTGTAATTCTATGATCTTGCCACTTTAGAATGTAAAGACTCTAAAATGAGGATTAGACAACAAAGAAATTATCTAAAGTGGTGAATAAATAAGAAATGATAATATACCATACATCTTCATAAATTTGAAAAATCATAGTATATGTTTGTTACAGATTATTGCGTGTTCATGATAAGGCTATAAAATGCTAACATGTCGTTAGCTAAAAATGATTAATACTTTCTTCAGTGCACCATCATGAAATATATTTATTTTAGTATGTTTTGCAGTATTTAAAGGCGGTAATTTAACATTCTTGTGTGTAAGTGTTGTCCAATAATACAACTATCCCTTATGTATGTTTAATTGAATTTGTATGTTCATTCACTAATATATTTTTATATTCATGCATATGTAGGATAATTTTCAAATTGAGCTAATTTTCAAAAATATTTAATTAAATTTTCAATCTATCAATAAGCGCATAAGAAAAGTAATCAAAATATAGTTTAAGTTTAAAAAGATATCCAATGTAGTTTTAAATAATTACTGTAAGAGCTTTACCGCATTTAGGCTACGAGCTATTTTTCCAATGCTAAGACTATAAAAAATATATTTTTTGACATCATGTTTTACTTAAATGCCTGGATTATGCAATCCATAAATTTTATCATTATAATCTCAATGTGGTGTATTTTTCATATTTATGAACCCTTATATATATATACACACACACAATCGGTTATTCAGTTATATAGAGGAATTACTACAAATTCAACCCAAGCATGATCAACCCATCCATTATTGGTCGAACCATCCCTTGACTCGAGCTTGTGAGTTCTATCATACGACTTAAACGAGATTGTCATGTGAATCTCACCAAATTGAGAAAAACTAATAAATTATCACAAACTTATTATAGATCAAATCAATTATTAAATATGTGTTAAAAAATAATTATCAAATAATTTTGATAATTTGCATCAAATCTCGAACCACCACAATGCATTTTTGGTTCCTTATCCGACTTTTGAAGTTTTTCTTGAAAATTCTTGACAATTTTTGGTTCCTTATCCTCTGTTTGAAGTTGTTTTTGTAAATTCTTGTACTTCCAAAAGATCTCGAAACGCAAAGAGTCGATTAAATATTTCCTATGGGAGGCATCGAGACTTCTTTCTAGTGTTTTTCATTTTATATATCCATACTCAGTATCTTAAACTACCTTGTACCTTTTGTACTTTGACATAAATGCAGGGAGACATAATATCCATGTCTAAATTGTTTCTGTACATCTAATCAAATATATCATCACACAAATAAAAGTTAAGACAATGGAGAAATATATTAATTCTTGTGAAACAAAATTATTCAACTTGAGATTGATCAAACATCGTATTCTTAATGCAATTAGGGTAGATTTAAATGTGGGTCAAAATTCATTAACTTGTGTTAAGTGCCTTTATGACGGCCGTAGACTTTTCACTATAAGCGAACTCATATCAACACATGCATAAATTGTGTAAATATTATTGTTTTAAAGAAGATAATATACACGTATGAAGATATTAATGTATGTTTATTTTCATTTATAATATATTAATTCATGTGCATGTTTGTTTTTATATATCAATGTTCCAAGTCAAAAACTATATGATTCTGTAACACCTCATTGATTAAACAGTAATTAATACATAATTAACAAGGATCAAAAGAGAATTTGGGAAAACATCAAAATTTAGGCATTGTGTTTGTGATGATTTTCTAAGCAACTTTCATATTTGAAGTTTTATGATTGGAGTTCAAATGAAAAAGTTATCTGCATTTGAAGTTTTCAAGATAAAATAATTAAAAATGAACAAAAGGAAATAAGTAATATTAACCACATGGACCCCACCGGTCGACCCTCTCCTTTGGTCAATTGACCACAAGCAATCGACTGGCTATAGGGGATAGCTGATCGGTTGAACAGTGGAAGCTAGGGTCGCACTGTGAGAAATGCAGATTACGAATCTTAAGGCTAGGATTAACACTAGAGGGGGGGGTTGAATAGTGTTAATAAAGAATTACTAAATCTTTTTCGATTTATGTTAATTTAGACAGCAATGTATGCAATATACAGACACAGATATAATCACAGAAACAAACACAGATACAGAAATAAAATAAAAGCAAAAAAGGAAATAACATACCAGATTTTATACTGGTTCGAAGTTACCCTACATCCAGTCCCGCAACACAAGTACAGATTTCCTTTAAAAAACATTGTACAATTACACCCTCGGTTTCAAGGCTACGAGGTACACCCTCTAGAATTTCGATCCTCTAGGTAGAGATACTTGATTTCCGGGCCATAAATTTACCCAATTGATTTACCAAGGCTACAATCACACCTTTTTTCTCTTGATTGATTATCAAGGCTACAATCACACCTTTTCTCGCTTAATAGATTACAAAGAAGTTTATAACTCTAAATAGCACTGAGAATCTTGTAGAGAGAGTGATAGAGAATCAAAGTAGAAGTAATCGAGTTCGATTCAATGTTGATTTCGGCAGAGTAATGATAAGAATATGTATTAAGAAAAGTGAAAGAAGAAGAGGAGTGAAAAACCATAAAATCTGATATAAAATTCGTTGAAACTAACCCCTATTTATAGAAGAACTACAGTCATGTCCATTCGTGAAGAGTTATGGAGAATATACACTTCTTTTGAAATTTAAATTTGAACTTAATTGACACCATGTCGACATAGGGTACGTAGGCATGTCGACATCCCAAATCATTTTTTGATGTTTTGATTTTCTTTGAAAATAACCTTTATCTTATATTTAAACTAATTTAAACTTTTGGCATGGCCAGCCGGTTTTATAGTGGACCGTCCACTTTTTATTACGAACGCAATAAAATTTTAAGTACAGGAGTAAGGTAGAAGCACCTTAACTACTAGTGAAATAAGAAAATACAGTACAGGAGTGTGACAGCATGTCACAGCTACTATAAATAACGTAAAAGACTAGATCTCCTCCGAAGAGGAAGAATCGCCAACGACATCATCAACCTGGGAGGAAACCAAATAGACATTCCCAAGTAGACCAAAATAGGGGCGAAACAAGACTGCAAGTGAAGGATCATAAATCAGAGCATCAGAAGTGTAAATAAAAGATCGATCCCAGGTAGTATCAGCTAGCAAGACAGAATTTAAGTCAGCATACAAACCATCCAAGTCAAGGACTAAGGAGTCACCCGATGGTCGATAATATAAGCATCGAAGGTCCATAAGATCATCGGTGACAAATCTGAAATAAGAATTATCCACCGGGTTAAAATGCATATCAGAACGTCGAATAATATATACTTGAATATATCATAAAAAAACTAATTTAAACTTTATAAATATACTTGAATATAGTTAAAATTCATAAGTAAATATAGAGAATAATATATATAGAATTTAATTCTAATTTTATATTTTAAATCTAAGTATAAATATTATATTAAAAGATAGTTTAAAATCAGGAGTAATTTGACTTTGAAATTAAAGATAATTTTGAGGCTAAAATCAGGATAGAGGGTTTTGAATCATTTAAAAGGAAAGTTTTGAAAACATTTTGAAAACATGATATAATTTTGAAAAATCATTTTGAATAAAAAGTTAGCGGATACAAAACAATGTTCCACCAGATTTTTCATAGGTTCCATCCCACTTAGGGTTCCATCCTTTTAACAGGCTCGAAGTGGATTCTATTCCACGAATAAATTGGATTTTAAGATGCCAGTGCTTTTCTATGAGTTTTAACAAAATTCCTAAAAAATACTTTACTTTGAAATGTTGATAATCTTGATACTAATGAGTCTTCTATCTTGATATCTTGAATCTCTATACTGTACAGTCTTCTTTCTTAGTACCTGCATGGTTAAATCCTGCATATACATATATATCTAAATTTATAATGTTAGTATTTATATTTTATAATCTATTCTAAGGCTGTTGTCATCAAAACCATCATTTCACGGACTAACACAAACCGTGGTCGAAAGGCCTGGATTTAATTAATTTAAATCTAATGGATACGATTGATTAAAATGCTTATAAATATAGGCCTAGCCCCTCAATTTTCTTTTTATATTTTCTAATAAAAGCATGATCTCATATAAAAAAGGATAAGGGTAGAAAACAAAAGAAAAGAAGACAAGGAGGATATCGATTCTACGAAAAGGTAAATTTTATAACTATAAATCTATATTCTACTTAATTCAAATCTCCTCTCAGATCTGTAATTATAATGGATACATATATGTCTTGTTATACATATTTTTGGATTGCAAGGGAAAAATGAGTCAAATTAAAGAGATGAATTTAGATTTAGGAGATTAGGAAAGCTAGAAAGGTGAGTGGAAAACTATATGATTTCTACATAATATTGAAATTTATATAGTTGAGTTTATAAAAGTATTATACTTGTGCATGATATATGGAGTTGTAGGCTTAGAAAGAATGTATTCGATTAAAATCTCACCAACAAATTCTGTTTAGGTAATTGGAATGAAATGGTATTTATGCCCTAATTTGTAAATTTGAAAATCAGTCTTTAAATCTGTTAAAGTAGAATATTGATAAGATTGTAGGCTTTTTCTAGATTTATGATGATTGGGTTGTAGATTGTTAGTATGAATTGCCCTAATTTGACTTGAATTTGATTCTATGTTTCAATTTATTGGGAGCATTATAGGTACAATTTAGTTGTATCTATTTCCTTGTAATATTCATAAATTATCTAATTCCACAACTATGTATAAAAAGTGCATCGTTTGAAATAATTAGAATATACAAAAAGGGAAAGAGATTGTAACGTATAGATGTTCTCCTTCGTAGTTTGCACCATCTATTTCAGTAAAAGGAAATAAATAATTTCTTTTACATATCAAAAGTCTTACTTTTGGTAATTTATGGAAAGTTATAATGGTAATACTTTTTGGATAGATAACTCTAATATATTAAAATGTGAAAATAAATGTTCTTATATAGAATATACATATAAGTGTATGATTTGAAATTTCTAAGCATGGGAAATAATGAGTTAGAAACGGGAATACACATACATATACATATAATTGCTCCTACCAATTAAAAATAAATATACATAGGCTAACAAATAAAGCATAATAAGCGTTAGTATTCGTACTAGTTATTATTAGAATGAATAGTTGTCAATAGCACGATAAACCATAGGATTAAGAGGTTGTGATGAAAATGAGATAGTTACTCCAAACCTTATGAACAGATTGCCAAATTAATTAGGAAATAATTGAATAGTTAATAAGGAGTTGAAGGAATTACGTAGGGACTTAAATGCATTTATTGAGACTAATCAAAGAATTTACCGTGGTATTTATGGAGAAATGAAATAAGCATAGTAAGTTGAATTAGAACGAATAAATAAATGTCATTAGTGATTTCCAATTTGAATAATAATGAAATTTATTATGGACAAATGACGTTTATGGGACATAAGAGGGAAATGAAGATATACGTAATAAGCGTATAAGATAGATAGTTATAGGTTCGTAGCGAATAAGTGAGATAAATACTAGTATATAAACTTAGGAGGCAATATAATTTTCATAGTAGGAAATTATATAGTCTTAATAATATGTTTAAGTCGAGTGTGAATTAGTGGGAATAGCCTAATGTTTAGGCCTAGGATAATTGGTTTGGTAGAATAGGTTGGGACGCGAGGTCAGTAGAGTTACACAAAAATAGTCTGCCCTTTACCTAGAGGCCGCCAATAGTTATGTATGCGTACTATTGATATAGGACATCTCCAACCATAAGACCTATAGGGAAGGGATATATGTTTGCATATAGGTATGGAAAAATATACCAAGGGTTCGCCTCGAACTTGAACTATTAAATGGCTAGTACCTTTAGTGATGCCAATGGGTTTACTTTAGGGTATAAGCTATTAAACGACTATTGGATCTACCTCCTCATACAAGAAGTCTTAAATAACCTACGACGGTAGCTAACATGGAAATGGAGTCTGCATCATTTCTAACAAGAGTTATTAAGTAAATAGGATGGGTATTTTTCCTTGACTTACATTAGGGTAGTCTAAATGGGATTTTAACTATGGGAGATGGCGAGCTATGTCAATGTTGTTGTTGTATTGGTATTTAAGTAGTAAGGCTAGCTTATAGGCTACGACTACTAGTGGTCCTAAGTAGTCGTTAGCAAAGACTTACATTATGCCCTGACGGATTTTACTTCCTACTAGTGTAAAATCCATATATGATATGCAAAGACCTTATTGTTTAATTAGCTATTTTTTGTGGGAGGCGGGCTAGTTAACTTTAAACGAATCTTTGAGATGCGTTAATAATGCAGAAAATTAAATTGTAGGGCCATATCTAAGGGTCGTCAGCCTTTATAACTACGGGTCGATTGGCTAGCGATTATGTTATGGAGGGCCCACTTTATGCATGAGGTATTAAATGGTCATTAGGTCTGCCTCCTCCCTATTTAAGAAGTATTACATGGCCGAGGTTTTCTTTTGGGTAGTACAATGCTTATATATATATCACAGATATATAGTTATACCCCGAAGAAGGTTGGACATATCATAAGGCAATTAAATGCTAAAGGAATAATATTTATTCTAAGGTAGTAATCGGCATATATATTCTATTATGGTTTACTATTCTACCGTGAGTTCATTCTCTGATATACTTATATTTATTACCGGTTACCAAAACAAATATTTGTATCCCAATGGATTTGGATTTCGATTTAGTTGAAATTTAGGCCCATTAATGTGTAGTTTGTCACATTCGGTATCACAGCCTAGGTTACTCGATCATAGGAATTAGGATACTACGAGAGAACATATCTTTATTTTTACTTACGTATATTATACTCCAAACTCGATGAATTCTGACTAAGAAGTAGTTGCAACCATATTCTGAAAAGATAGACGAGGCAACTATAAATTGGAACAATAAATAGAGTAAAATTTATACACCTATCTTGATTACCCCATGGAATGTAGGTCGTACCGCAAGGCATTGACCAAGAAGAGCATGAGCACGACATCTAGAAGGATCCCTGAAGCTTGATGGCACTTGACTCCTTCATTGGGCTTGGATTTCCTTATGATTGTGGATTTTGGTGGATTTTTGATTAAAGACGTGCATTTCATCCAGAGATGGGAAGAAAAAACCTATATATTGCCAGCATCCTGAAGTAAGATGTGGAAAGGGATTGAGCAAGTTTCCAAAAAGAGGTGTACATTAACCATCATAAGATGATAGCCGAATTTTGATATATTCTTAATGAAGATGAGTTGAGAATGAGTAGAGAATAAGGAAAGTCCAAAAAAGGACGATTGAAGTCCATTTTTGAACGACCCTATGTGAAAGGATTTGACAAAAAGATTTTGATAGTTTCTTGAATTTTTTTAAATGGTTTAAAAAAGGGATTTATTTAAAAAGAAGGACCCTACCATTGAAAAGTTGTTGTTTTGAAAAAGCAAGAAAATTTTAAGTATCTATTTGAGATTCCTAATGAAGTTTAAAATTGGTTGGATCAAAAAGTTTCAATTTAAAATGTTTTTGGTAAAGAGATTTTTCATTTTTGAAATAAAGCGAGAATAAAGCATGTTTGGCTCAATGATATTTTCTTTTTTTGTAAATTTAGATGTTCTTTTTTCTAATTCTTTCTAACAGATGGATAAATAGAAATGGTACTTGATTGAAATGTGGTAAAAGAGAATAGAAGGGTAAGAATGCCCCATAAATGAAGATAGGAAGAATATTCTCATATATGGAAAATACGGAGAGAAAAAAACAACTGAAATAGATATATTCATATCTCTTTTCATGTTATTAAAGGAAATCTCAAGGGATAGAGCAAGATATGAATGCACTGCAAATGAGTCAATGAGGAAAACAAGAAAAGAGGAAAACAGCTATGTAAGAACAAGACACTTGAAGGCAATTTATGCAAGAGAAATTTGAAAGTAGCCGTATTTTGGAAATGTGAATAGAAACAACGTTGGGAACTTATAGGAGTAGTAACCTAATTAGTAATAATATAAGAGAAAAACAGTAGGAATAGGATATGAGAAATAGGTGTTTTTTATAAATATGTGCATTAATTGCACATATCTTTTAAAAGTCCCTTCTTATGAGCTATTACAATCTCTGTTAAGGTTGAAAGAAAATAGCATAAGGAGTTGGAAAATATTAGGACAGAAGTTATCCTTGTCTACTTTAGTTTTCATTGTTTGGAGTTATAAAAGATGCTTTTGAAAAAATAATGGTTTAGTATGACTATTGGATTTTTATATGCAAATGTGACAGATATTGAGTTAAATATCTTACTTTAAAGAAGTAAATCTCTATTGTAGAAAGGCTTTGTAAATGGAAATTTGGTTAGAATGAGAAATTTTTCATCATTCCTTTTGGAAACCAAGTAATTTTTGAATTTAGTAAAAAGGTTTCTAATTTATATTTTCAAATTTCAAGGTTTTTGATTAGGTCCTTTATGAGCATGAAGTTTTAATTTTATAAGGAATGGTGAAATCAAACTAATTTTTGATATGGAGTAGATAGGGATGACTGCCTTGGTAAGATGGGGTAAAAGTCGAGGCTATGAATGAAATAACTATGAATGCTCATAGTGTAGCAACAAGTAATACCCGTTGAATATAAAAAATATTGGTATAAACCTAGGATTTTTTTATTAGACATATGTGAAAGACAAAAGATGAACCCTCAAAGGAATGAGAAATGATATTAAAGTACACTTTTGGAAGCCCTAGGATATATTCACATGAAAGATCAGGTATAAAGAAGGTAAATACCAAAGTCTATCAAGAGATTTTGCTTGAAAGAATATAGTAGTATGATTGGTGAAGGGGGTAATGAGGTGGCATAAATACATAGAGGATGTTGGTTGACCATAGGTAGATGGAAGGAAAGTTATTCCACCGAGCCAATTTTCCGATGAGTTATTTTTAATGAGCATGGTTTATAATTCTTACCCATTGTAGCATAGAAATACACAGTTTATCACACAATTGGGTTTAATAATTGAAGTAATAGATGGATCTTATTCATTATAAATCAAAATGGGGTAAGTTGATACAGGTGGATCATGGTAGAATGACATACTAGAAATGTTCATCTTAATTGAGTAAAAAGCGATAGGACCACAAAATCATTAATAGCAGTTGATGTTGAAGGGAAGCTTCCAGTAATTGTTTCTATTAGATTATCTGCGTTGTAATCGCCAGTTGTCTATTCATGGGTATTGAAAAGGTGTACGATATGATATGAGATATGTTTTTATTTTATTACCGTGTTGATATTCTAGATGAGCTTTGACCGCTATACATATAGAAAAACGTTGTAAACAAGAAAATGTCATAAGGACATTTAACCAGCGATGAATGTAATTAAGGTTGGAAGTTTATGAAATAAATTAGGTTAGCAACTAGAAATAAAGAATTCTTAGATCTCAAAACTTTAGAATTTTGGAAAAAAAAATTTAGCAAGCGACAAGGTAAGATTGTTGCTAAACCATGGGTCACTGTTTCTATGCCTTAAAAGCTAAAATTTATAAATATGCTTGTGCGTTATTTGTTGTTATGAAGTAAAAGGAAAGGTTTTCTATAACGACCTGACATTTCAAACCATTCAAATCGACAATCATCTACTCATGTCAGACTTGAATGCTTAAAAATCCAGATTGTTAATTTATATTTTGAAAAACTCAACATATAGAATAAATAAATCAATCACGGAATCATAGACACAGAGTAAAATAACAATAATCAACGAAATAGGTAAATAGTAGTTTATTAAGCTACTATAGAAACAATAGAATTTGAAACAAAATACAATAGATACCCAAATACAAACTAGTCTCCAATACAAAAGCAACATATAAGTATGACCATAAATAATTGGAAATAACTGAGATAACTGCAAAGCTGAATAGATAAGAGATATATCTTCGAGCAAAGCTCCAAAGGTGAGTCAAATGCTGTGGCACTCATTCTGACCCAAGCATAAAACAAAACACAAAATACTCGAGTCAGGATTAATATTCTTATACTAATAAATTCAACTCAAGTGAAATGTCAAGTTAAATACAAATAACTTAAAGGATGTTTGGGATTCCCATCCTTTAAGGATCTGCTAAACTATCTACATACATATTACAATACGCTACATTGATAATGTCTATAGTAAAGTAAACTATTAGCGTTAAGGGTTACCCATATCCCCTTAAAACATTTTATATATTCCCGTAGTCTATACAGATACTGTAAGCCCCACCAAACTGATGGGATACTCAGGGAGCAATTCATAGGTACAGTACAAAACAAACTCGTAGTTTGCGCGATAAGGCATGTGACAAGGCACACGAGGCAATGCCAAAGGTAGGATTCTACCGTTTTGCACTCCAAGAACTGGTGGTAACATATAGCAGCTACTACCGTCCACCTCGAGACACACTCATAAATCAAAGGTGCACCCAATCAAATCACAAAGTAATAGAACGGTATCAAAGAAATATGCCCAATTGGGGGAGCGACCCACTTGGCCCGGTATAGCTCATGTTTTAGCCACATCAAGCTGAGTCAGGGATGTGTTAATACCACATATCTAATCGTCGCCAAACCAAATACTTATTTCACAGCATAATCATTTTATAAAATCACATTTATAATCATTTCAAACTGTTCATAATTCATATTAAAATATATATTCATTTCAAAAATCATATCACTTTCAAAATCATATCACTTTAAATCATATTCATTTCCAAAATCATAACCGTAAAACAGTTCAACCATCATACCAAAATATTCGCATTTAAATCCATTAAATCTACATTATAACCGTTCCAACTTAAATAGTTTAAATATTGAAAGCAGTATACATATTAGAATAGTGATACATTAAAATATAGTTTAGATTTAGGTTGTAGATTAAAATAGTTTATACATTTAAAATAGTTTATACATTAATATATATATATATATATATATATATTTAAAATTGCTTATAAATTTAAAATAATATATATTAAAATAGTTTATAGATTTAAAAAGAGTTCATATTGAAAATAGTTTTAAATTAGAATTATTTCTTCCAATTTCACAAACCAATTAAAATCTACTTTAGTTCCAAAAATTCAATTTAAATCAATTTCGGTTCAACGATTTCAGTTAAAAGGTAAAGACTCAATTCAAATTCTCAATAAAACCATTTCAATTTATATCGATTTCAAATCCAGGTTTTAATTATTACTTCAAATTCAATAAGTTTCAAAGTTTAAATATTCACTTAATCATTTTTAAAACATTTAAATAAAATCTCAATTTGCAAATTTAAATCAATATTAAACATCTAACTCTAATTATATTAAATTTGAAATTAATCACTTTATCACCCTTTTTATAAATATTGAAATAAAATTTCAAATTTCAAATTTAAACAAAAATTTAATATCTAATTTCAATTTTCTTTAAATTGAAAAATATTTATTTAATCACCTTTATTCAAATCTAGTTATTAAGTTATAAAATCATAGCCTTAAAACCTCAAAATCGATAAGTTTCTACTCAATACTTATTAAATTTAATTCTTAAATCAATCAATCCACAAATCAACTCAATTTATCTTTCCAACCTTAATTTTATTTAATTTATTACAAAATTTATTATAAAATATTAATATAAATTATAATAATTATTTAAAACATATTATATATATATATTAGATAAATTAAATTCTTATTAAATTTTATTATATTAATTATTATTAAATTAAATCCTATTATTATTAAATCTATTTTAAATTTTATTTACATATTTTAAAAATAATAAAATAAGCAAAGTTTTATAATTTACATTTTAAAACTTAACTTATAATTTAAATTTTCCGTAACATATAAATCTAAATTTTAAATATATATAAAAGTAAAATCTTTATATTATATTTAAAAATCAATATTTATCAAAAACCAAGTATTTCCTTTCAAAACTTTAAAAATCATTTTTTTAAAAAATAGACCAACGGTGTCCATATATAATTTTCGATCCTATTGTCAAGTGATATGGATATTTATCATTTCGGTCCGCAATTTAAATTTAAGATTTATAGGTATGTATCATTTCATCCCGTAATCGCAATATTTCAAAATCAATGAAAATCGCTTGGGTTTATCATTTCAACCCATAATGATTTTCCTCCAATGTATAAGATCATTCGGGTATGTATCATTACAACACATAGGGAATTTCCAAACTAACAGGGAGTTTGCAGAGTGAGAACAAATATGGTAATAATATAACATAGCAACAACATGCATATATCATCAACAACAAATTTAAATAATACATATACAACAGGTTATGTTGTCATATGTCATAGGTAAACAATTGTAAATAATGTCATATCATATTTAACAATTAAATAACTTAACAATTCAAATATAACAGCATATTTTAATCGTCATTTCGTGTGAATTAAATTTACTAAATATATAAATATTAGTCGTGAGTGATTGGTCACCTTTCGAGGCTAGAGAAAATTTGATGGCGATGAGAGTGACATGGACATGCACATAGACACGAACATGAGCAAAGAAAATCAAAAGCTACTCAGATATCCGAACAGCGACAAACAAAATAACAAACTGGACGTCGACGAAGCAAGCAAGCGAACCACTTGAATTTTGATGGGAAAACAAAATATATTGATATTTGTATGAAATATATATGTCTATATAAATTATATTTTAAAATAAATATTCAATTTTAAAACTCTTATTTACAATAAAATTTATATACATTATATTTAAGAAAAAAAATCAATGCAGACTACATACATACATACATACATACATACATATATATATATATGCAAACAAATATATGCATGTTACTATGTGGATTATATATATATATAAACAAATATATGCAGACTATATGCAACTACATGCATGCTACTAATACACACACACACACACACAGACTATAGATATATAAACAAATATGTGCAGACTAAAGATATATATGCAGACACTATATAATATATAACTAAATATACATATGTAGGCTAATATACATATGCAGGCTAATATATATGCATACATATATGCAAACTATACGAAATCAACAAAAAAATATATGTGCACAGGCTAAATATATATTCTTACATATATATAGACTATACGTATATGTAGATTATACATATGCAACAAAAAAAATATTTTCAAGGAAATGGAGGTGGTGGTGTAGTGGTGGAGTCTGGGTCGGGTTTTGAAGCGGTGGAGGCCGGAACAGTGTTGGGTGATGGGAGAGGGAGGCGTGTAGGCCCGGGGTTTGGCACAGGTGGGCTTGGCGGAGCTGAGAGGTTGAGCCGGGAGGTAAGGCTTGCAGGTGCGTGGGCAGCGAGTTGGAGTACATGGCGGGGTGGTGAGAGATGAAGGGTGTGGCTACAAATATATATACTTTCATGTGTATATATATTTTTGAGGGCGACTGCAGCGTTGGTCACGGGCTTGACTTGAGGCTGTTCGGCTACTATTGGGTTGAACTCGGCAGTTGGTGGCTAGGGACCTGATCGGAAATGGAAGGTGGAGGCTAATATGATGGGAAGTTAGGTTGACAGATGGAGGAATGGAAGGTGCGGTGTTTGGGTGGCGATGTGCATTTAGGCAGAGGTGATTGGAGTGTGGAGGCTGCTTAGGTGATTGTTGCATGGGGCAAGGGTGGATGGAGGTCGGGTAGAGTGGAAACTTGGGTGTTGTGTGCAAATGAAAGGAGGAGGAAGAAGATGAAGCATGCATCAGGTTTGCTAAAAGAAGAAAGATTTCATAGGAAAACGAAGAATGCACTTCATAATTTTATATATAATTCTTTTCTTCGAAATGAACAGAGCTAGAAATGAAAGGACAACCGAGAATAAATATAACCAATGGAAATGTTGAAAGGCCATACGTTGATTTCAGAAATTATCAAAAAGGAAATGGATGTTAGATTATACGGTTGGCTATTGAAAAGATAAAGGAAAACAAAATCTCAAATACGAAACCGATACAACAAATCGTTTCGTCGATTTCACTGCATACCGGACACTAAACCACATGAATGAATATCCTACAGAGATCAACACAACGAGACGAACAAGATGGGATATAGATATCAGCAATACGACCATCCTATCAAATTCAATTTTCCATCGTAAAAAATGCTGATAAAATGCCGAAAATAAGATAAATGGGGCCAGAGCAGTCCAAATTCGGTGAAACAAAATATGACGTCTCACTCAGAAAATATTTTACAAAGTTATTATATAAAAAATTTCAGATTATGAAATATTTTATTATCATCAAATTTTTAACCGATTTAAAATTGAAATTGAAATTTCACAACAGAACTGACTTTCATATTTTCCAATGAAAATCTGCCATTCAATATGCTTAAATAGAAGCATACCAAATATCAAATTTTCATTGCTAATTTTTAATTATTTATCTTCATGAAATTTTAGTTAATTACGTTATTTAAAATTGTTAAAATTCTCAGGTCGTTGCACTCTCCCCCACTCAAAACTTTTCGTCCCTGAAAAGGAATGAGATAGGAGAATTGAATCAACCAGAAAGAAAGATAGATTCAAAATTCATAGTTCTAGATGCAATAATTGATTCAAAATTATATAAATTTCATTTTTGAACATCTTACTACTCCCATTTATATTGTATATTATTCAATTACATTCAAACTTTTTCCAAGAAAGTTTTATTAATGTTTCCGAGTGTAATTGAAAACCATACAAATTTACAATTTTATTTACAACATTTCTATTAAACAAATTTTAGTTTGAACATTTTTATTACTTAAGTTTTCTCTTGTATTACCTTCAATTACATATTCACATTACATTTTAACTTTTTGAATATTTTAGGTAAGTTATATATGGTTAGAATGCAATTGAGTATTATACAAATTAATTTTATCATAGTTCAACTATTTCAAGTTACCATTTTTCTTTCTAGACGCTCCAATTATTCAAAAAATTTGCTTCTTTTCAGTAATTAAGGCCATCACTTAACATAAAACTTAAGAGTTACATTTCCAGTTTCACTTCAAACCAATTTGAAATAAATATATACATATATACACATACATACATACATACATACATACATATATTATACATCAAATCATAGTCAAGAAATTCAAATAAAAATCATTTTTCCCAAAACAAAGTGTAGCAAAGCTACTAGATTGTCTCCCCCACTTTGAGACTCGAAAATGAATATCGATGATGCTGCAGTCATCACCGAAATTATTTTCCAACGACAAAAAAAGAGAGTACTAACTTACTTCTTAAAAAAAATTTGGAAACAATTTCCATTCGAAAATACTTTCGAATAATATATTTTCAAAACTTTGAAAACCACATTTTGAAAAACACTGGAAATTTAATTCTCAAATCCTTAATTTAAATTCACTTGCAGATTTGATTTATAAACCATGTTTTAAAATTTCATCTCTTTATAACATACAAAAATAGTTAATGGTTTAGAAATGTTGACAAATAGTAAATGGCAATCTAGTACTATCATTTCTAACAATCAATTCATTTAACTACCTAATTTCAAAAAATTATACTTATATAAAAATATAATCATACTCAAAATTATTTCATTACCCATTTGGAAACAATATTGTGTCAGTTTGCTCTGTTCAAGTGTTTTGGAATTCCTATTGATAGCATTGGCCAGACTAATCGATCGAAACCCAAAATTCAAACTTAATAACTCAAACAACACAATTTAAAACATTTTTATATCAATTACAAATACATCCCTCACGGGATGGTTCAAGAATGGTTTTAAAACAAGGATAGAGATTCAAAGTGAATTCTTAACTAAGAGGATAGGCTCGAAAGGAAGATAATTAAATTACAAAAGGGGAAAGGTGGATAGACTAATGTTAATCATGGCGACCTTAACCAGGTCAACCGAGACTCAAAAAAGAAGAGAACGTCATCCATGAAAACGAAGACAAACTTGTCGAGAACATCGTGGAAAACGAGATTCATTAGATCAACGAAGAGGGCATGAGCATTGGTTAATCTAAATGGCATGACTAACCTTTCTCCATTCATAAAGCTGTCATAGGAATGCTCTCCTTGGTTACGTGAAGCTGGTTAAAACCGGTAGCAAGATCGAGCTCTAGAAATAAGATCAATCCAAAATTCAATTTCCCGCTTGAAAGGAAGAGAAGTGACTTCACCAAATACATCTGAAAATAGTTGGACAACTGGGGGTGGAGTCAAGATCACTAGGATGATAATCAAGTGAAAAGATCAACTGCCAGCAAAATCCTGAGGCAATCGATATTTGATTACAAGAGAATTACCCTAGTTCCCTACTAAAGGAACGATTCGAGCTTTACAAATCATACTAAGGTTGGTGGGACCACCAATGGGATTAGTCACACATAAGGATGAAGTTGACATTTGAGGTTGAGGCAATGGGATGCTCCTGTATCCAAAGAACATGAACAGGACCAGACAAGAATGGATTTCAGAACAAAGGGAAAGTTTCGAAATTCAAGAGAAATCTTGAAGATAAAGGAACCTAATCAAGAATTTCAAGCTCGAATGAAAATGATTTTGTAATTAATTTTACTCATTCAAGGGTATTACTACCTTATCACTAGCGAGTTTTTACTCCATATGCTAAGTTTTTCCTAAACCGGAGCTATGATACCACTTATAATGACCTGGCATTTTGAACCATTCAAATCGACAATCATCTACTCATGTCAGACTTGAATTGCTCAAAGCAAAAGATTGTTAATTTGTATTTGAAAAAACTCAACATATACAGTAAATAAATCAATCATAGAATAACATACATGGAGTAAAATGAAAATAAGCAGCGGAATAGATAAATAGTTGTTCATGAAGCTACTACAGAAACAATAGAGTTTGAAATAAAATACAATAGATATCCAAATACAAAATAGTCTCCAATAAAAAAGCAACAAAAAAGTTTGACCAAAGACAACTGGAAATAACTGAGATAAATGAAAAGCTGAATAGATAAGAGATAGATCTTCAAGCAAAGCTTCAAACTCCAAAGGTGAGTCAAATGCTGTGACACTCAGTCTGACCCGAGCATAAAGCAAAACACAAAACACTAGAGTCGGGATTAATATTCTTATACCAGTAAATTCAACTCAAGTGAATGTCAGGTGAAATAAAAATAACTTAAAGGATGTTTGGGATTCCCATCCTTTAAGGATCCGTTAAACTATCTACATACATAGTACAATACGCTACATAGATAATGTCTATAGTAATGTAAACTATTAAAATAGCATTAAGGCGTTACCCATATCCCCTTTAACACATTTTATATATTCCTATAGTCTATACGCATGCTGTTAGCCCCACCAAACTAATGGGATACTCAGGGAGCATTCCACAGGTATGGCACAAAACAAATTCTTCTTGGGCGCGATAAGGTATGTGACAAGGCATGTGAGGCAATGCTTAGGGTATGATTCTACCGTTTTGCACTCCCGAATTGGTAGTAATGCATAGCAACTACTACCACCCGCCTCGAGACACACTCCCAAATCAAAATTGCACCTAATAAAATCACAAAGTAATAGGACGGTATCGAAGAAATGTGCCCATGGAAGTTAGGGCCGACTCATGGAAGTTAGGGCTGCATTAATACCTCATATAGAATTATTGTTAGACCATCTTACTTCATTATAGAATGTCCACCACATACACAGTTGTATATATATGCATATAGTTGTAGTGAGAAGACCCGACTTCATATCTCCAGGAAATCGCATCATCAATGAAGAAAGAAAGGGATAGAAGAAGAAAAGAAAGAGAAAGAACAAACAGATCAACAACAGAGAACTCACAGCGGAACGAATAAAATATAATATATCACATAAAATATTACATAGTATCTTATTACATCGGAGTACACAACTTATACACACATATTAGACAGTTATAAACATCTGTCTAACTATACAACTCAAGTACAACAGATACAGATATCAAATAAACACAGCAGAACCACAATATATATCTACACGTGGAAGCCTCCTGCTCCATATCTCCTCCAGAATTCGTCAAGCAAACCTGAATCACTTGACTACTCATACATAATATGAGCACCCAAGAGTTTAATAAAACAGAAAATAAACACTCGGGTCAGACAGGGGTCTGGTGTGAGTAAACGGGTTAAAATTGCTTAACTTTAGAAAAACCTTTGAAAGGAAAAGGTATCACGTAAGACTTCCCACACATAAACATGGAAAAGTTTTTACCTTACGCTAACCAAAACATTTGATAGGAAATTCAGTGATATTATAATAGTGTCTAGGGTTTTCAAGTAAATAAGAAATAGCCGAAATTGTTACATTCATTAAATTCCAGCTACTAGCCACAAAAGTGGGTAATACAATCAAAACCGTAGGGTCTCGTAGGAAGAATGGGTTTCCATCAATGGCAGGGCTACTGGGGTACCGTCCGTCACAGTACGTGGCCTAGATCACAGTACCGAGGAGTATGCCCGCTCCCCTGCAACACAAGGCCGGAACCATCCCTTACTGGACAGTCCCGAACAAGACCACCCTGTAGTTGGTGCGACCAACCACACACTAAGCCGAAATAAAAGGGACCTCTAGACACGGTTAAATCTCACTCTCAAGTAGGGGCTACCCACCAAGCCTTGCCGCACCTCCCCTATTTTATCCATTCCCTGTTGATGTGGCTTGAGGCTATGATTACCTTTATAGAACACTTCTATCTTAGAATGCTCATCGTCCACCTGACGATGTTCTGAAAGCATTCAAGCCATACAAGTTCGTTCCGGGTTCGAACGAAACCGAAGACACTATCTCGTTGCACACATTTTGGAATCACCCTCAGAGTCAACGACCATAGCCCTTGCACTCTAAATCACCATCTCGAATCTATAAGTACTATTCTGTCAAACTCATTACGGAATCACCCACGGAGTTATACTGACGTATAGCCCTTACACCTCGAGTCTTCACTTGCTCCACTTGGATTCACGACCTAATGTTTAATTGGAATCGATGTGGTTTTCGGAATTCCAAATATGGAAACCCGATCCCGGTCTCATCGAAACCAAACGCCATTTTAATGTCCAAGTTGTACTTAAGGGTTTAAACAGTTTAACTTATATTCAAGGTGATATAACAGATAGATGAATCACATTATCACAATAGATAATCATAACAACATTCATCTTACAACAACATAGCACATATCATAGATATCCAAATCATCCAGCATCAACCCATCAATCTCCCAATATCAATCACTCAATATTGATCATCCAATATCAATTAATCAACCAATAATAACCAATCAACCAAGCAGAATTTATTATTTATTAATCAATTGGATTACCCTTAACCCTTCCTTATTTATTAATTCCAAAACAATAAATAAATCATCTTTAATGAACTTCCCAAATTAATCTTCCTTGATTAATTATACTTTAATACTTTCAAGTAATTATCCTTAGCCATATTCAGTAATTAACTTTCAATTGCTATCATTAATTATAAAAATTAATGATCCTTCAATTACTTCCATCAATCAATTATAATTAATTACATTAAACCTTAATTAATTACAATTAATTAATCACACTTAAATTAAATCACTTATATTAATCAACCTTGACTTATACCATTAATCATATTAATTAATGATTCCCATTAACTAATAATTCAATTTAATAAAATAATTAACTTGTAATTAATCAACTCATTAATTCATAAACAGTAATTAACAATTTGTAATTACTTATCTTAATTAATTAAATTCTTATTTAATTAAGTTAACCCTTGATTAATTAATCTAATCAATCAATCTTTAATTATCATTAAGTAATTACTAAACGATTAAATTAATAAATAACCCTTAATTAATTAATTAATTACTTTATTAATTAATTACATTTTAATTAATTACACTTAGTAATTCATCATAAATTAAATCTCATTCATTAATTAATTAATCACATTAATTAATTAACTAAAATAATTAAGTAATTAACTCTTAATTACTTACATAAGTAATTATTTCTAATTACTTTATTAATAAATCTTGATTACTTCCTTAATTAATTACTTAACAAATAACTAATCCCTTTATTAAACAATCCCTAATTCATTAATTAATTAATTACTCCATAATTAATTAATTTCAAACAATTTTATTAATCAATTTTTTAATTGATATCATCAAGTGATTAATTAATAATCACTTCCATCAAAATACTCCATGAGTAATTACCATTAATTACTTCCATAATTAATTACTTCCATTCTTAATTATATCCAAACATTAACCACTGATTACTTCATTAAGTAATCACACTTAACTAATCCATAATTAAGTGATATTAAAAATAAATTAACTAATTATTTAAAATTAATTAAACAATTAATTAATTAACTTCTAATATTAAAAAAAATCTTTAATAAATTAAGAAAACCATAAATCTTAATCAAACTTAACTTATTAACAAATCTTGTTAAATAAGTATTCTTAAGTTAATTATCCAAATAATTTAACCTTATTACTCTCATAAATAAATTGTTTGAATAATTTAAATCTTATTAATTCAAAGAAATATTATTAAACTTGGTTTACAAAATCATAATAATAGTCTTCCTTGGAGATAAAGCCTTTATAAATCATTTCCAAATTTAAAACACTTTAAATTATCAAGTTTTAAACTAATTTATTTTCAATATAAATTGAAAATTTGTTATTAAAACATTGCTTCAGACTTTGACTTAAACTTTGATTTAATAATTAAATTCAAATTTCTCTTTTAAATTTGAATTTTAAACTTAATTAAGATAATTATTTTTAAAACAAACATCTTAGAACATTTTTAAATTTAAATATAAATTAAATTTTCACTTTTAAACGTTTAGTTTACCTTGACTTTTAAACGACAAGTTTAACTTTATAAACTTGTTTATTCCATAATGCTTGATTCTTAAATTATTCAACCCATGTTTATAATGCAACTTAGTATTATACCTAACTACCAAAACAGCAACTAAAAACCTGAAGTAACAAATGAATTCACCCGAGACAACAACAAAAGCAACCCAAACCCCAAAATCTTCGAGTCGATCACGCGAATATCCTGAGAGCTTCTTCGAGTTTCCAATCGTCATCCCCAAACCTCAAACTACCCAGCGTACACAGTCGTCTCGTGCACATACACCAACAACTCCGGCCAAGTTAGGCGACGTCGGTCACACGCCAACACGCGACCACGAATCTCAACCCGGATCCATCCAAAAGTCCTCGAATCAAAATCGACCAATACTCAAAAGAACTGCAGAAACAACAACTACAAAATCCGATCGCCACCGCCGGCAGCTCTAACGACCACTCCAGAACATCGCCGCAACATTCACGCCACCATCCCCCACGTCGCGATCGATTCCAATCAACACCTCAAGTCGCGAAAACCACAACAGTTAAGCCGATCCAGAAACTAACTTAAACCCTAGTTACTTCGATTCACATCAATTCACTCCATTGAAAAATTATTTTGCATTTTTCCCATGATCTATAACTTACATACAAGCTACAATCCAAGAATCAAATCAAATTACTATGTATAACATCCACAGTTCATAAAAATTCCCAAATTATTCAAACCAAAAATTCAACTTAAATACACAATTAAAAATTATGATACCAACTCTAAAAATCATAACTTTCCTATTGTTATTCAGTTATACATCCAAAACTAGAATTTGAAATCATAAATTTTTTGCCCAAATTTTGATTTTTACTGTAAATTTGAAAAATATGAATAATTGGTTCATTTAAAACCCTATAACTATTTTTAGATGATAAATCACTTGATTACAAACAATTTTCATTTACAAATCACAGTCTAATTTGTATTCAAAATCAAGTTATTGATTTTAAAAAGAAAAAACAAACCTGTATAACAACAGTATACATATACAGGCATTTAATATATATATATATATATATTTATATATTTATTTATTTATTTATTTTACAAACGTACATTCAGGTAGACGAAAATACATCATCAAACTCAAATCCATTTGCGTGCAACATTCAATCAAAGATTAAATCAAAACTGTTTTTAAAATAGAATTTACTCACAAATTTATTTGCAGAGCAGTTTCTTCTTTTTTTCTTGAATTTTCCAGGCTCTGAAATCTAGAAAAGCTTGATCTGCTTGATCTCAACTTGAATTGCAGAAATTTTGATTGCAGTTTTCATTTCCAACCAGATTCTCATGCATGATGTTGAACTTGAAGTTTCAGGTTGAAACCGAACCTTATTTGCAGATTGATTCTTTACTTTGAAATGCAGGATTAGAACTTTTGAAATGCTGTTTTGGTTGCAGATTGATCTTAAACTTGCTTCTGATATTTGCAGATTTGATTTCAATAGCTTTTTGTTTTTTCCAGATTTCAGTAGCTTTTTGTTTTTTCCAGGTTTTTGAATTAATTTCTGGTTTCCATTAGAATTTAGAAAAGAATCAAAGAATGAAAGTGTTTGGAAAAAAAAAGTTTTCTTCTTTCACATTCATTAAAAATTAAATAAGTATTTTGCCACATGTTTACAATTTGAACAAATGTCATTAGTCATGTTTTAAAAATTACAAGTATTATAAAGATGGCTTAAAATGTTCACACATGTACATAAGTGTTTTTAATTAAATTTTTATTTAGTTTAAATGTAAATATAAATTACTTAATTAATAGATATTTACATATGTACATAAATTTACTTTTAAAAGAAATTATTCTAAAACTAAGTATAATATAAATATATTTTTATACATGTATTTAAAAAAAACTAAAACATTTATACATACATTTATAACCATTTTATAATGAGCAATTTAAAAGAAACAAAACAAAGCTTGTTTAAATTCTTTTTAAACTATCATATTTAAAATAAATAACAAACTTATATTTTAAACAAATGAACAAATCTTTAAATTAACTTTTGAAAACATTGATTCTAAAACAAAGCTTCAATCTACAATATTCATACATTATAAATTATCAATTGATTAAATTAAATTTCAAAATAACTCAAATTATAACATATACAAACGTATATATTACAATTTGAAAATTCATCTTTAATTTAAAACAAAAGATCTTCTATTCACAATATATATCAAATGTATATATTATAAACAGAATAAAATTTGATTAGCTTTGAAAAATAAATCTTATCCATTTTAAATTATGAAAAAGATATTGATCACAATTATCAGATTAAATATTTATTAACCATAAAAAGAATAAATTTATCAGTTTAAATTAATATTATAAAGAAAAATTCAAACCAGTTAAATTATTTATACAGATTATTAAATTTATATTGCCCAAAATTCCGGGTCGTTACATGTAGGCTAATATATATGCATACATATATGCAAACTATACGAAATCAACAAAAACAAAGGTATGTACACAGGCTATATATATATATGTATGTATACATATATGAAGACTATACGAACGAAAAAATATATTTTAAGGATATGGAGGAGGTGGTGCAGTGATGGAGTTCGGGTCAGGTTTTGAGGCGGTGGAGGCCGGAGCGGTGCTGAGTGATGGGAGAGGGGGGCGTATGGGCTCGAGGTTTGGCACAAGTGGGTTTGGCAGAGCTAAGAGGTAAAGGGTGGAGTGGCTTCCGGGTGTGTGGGCGGTGAGTTAGAGTAGATGGTGGGGTGGTGAGAGCAGAAGGGTGCGGCTGCAAATATATATACTTTCATCTATACATACATACATATATTTAAGGAGGGCTGCAACATTGGTCATGGGCTCGACTTGAGGCTGTTTGGCTACTGTTGGGGTTAACTCGGCAGTTGGTGGCTAGGGACCTGATCGGAAAGGGAAGGCGGAGGCTAACATGATGGGGAAGGGGGGCTGATAGGGGGAGGAATGGGAGGTGTGGTGTTTGGGTGGCGATCTGCATTTAGGCGGAGGTGATGGCAGTGGGGAGGCTGCTTCGATGATTGTTGCGTGGAGCAAGGGTGGACGGAGGTCGGGTAGAGTGGATTTTTTGGTGGTTGCGTGCAAATGAAAGGAGCAGGAAGAAGATGAAGCATGCATCTGGTAGGCTAGAAGAAGAAAGGTTTCACAACAAAACAAAGAATGTACTTCATATTTTTATATATAATTTTTTCTTTTAAATGAATAGAGCTAGAAATCAAAGGACAACCGAGAATAAATATAACCAATGGAAATGTTGAAAGGCTATACGTTGATTTTAGAAATTATTAAAGAAGAAATGGATATTAGGGTATACGACTGGCAATTGAAAAGATAAATAAAAACAAAATATCAAATACGGAACCAATATGACAAATCGTTTCGTCGATTTCATCGTGTATCGGACACCGAGTCACATAAATGAATATACTATGGAGATCAGCACGACGAGATGAACAAAATGGTATACATATATCAACAATACGACCATCCTATCAATAGTCAATTTTCTGCTGCCCAAAATGTTGCTAAAACGCCGTAAATAAGATAAACGGAGATAGAGCATTCCGAATTCGACGAAACAAAATATGACGTCTCACTCAGAAACTGATTTACAAATTTATTACAAAAAAATTTTTAGATTTCAAAAATATTTTGTTATCATCAAATTTTTAACATTTCAAATTGAAGTTGAAATTTTACAACAGAACTAATTTTCATATTTTTCAATAAAAATCTGCCATTCGCTATGCATCAATAGACGCGTACCAAATATCAAATTTTCATTGCTAAATTATAATGATTTATTTTCATGAAATTTCAATTAATTATGTTATTTTTTTGTGTCATTACATTTTCGAAATCAAGGATTAATTGCACAATGCTAGGATTAATCGTATGCATTAACTCGTTGATTGAATCCCAAATACATTATGATGTGTTTTGATTTGTTTTAAAATGAAGAGGCAAATCTTTTGAAAAATTGTGTTCAAATTATTTTTAAAATTTAGATTTAAACTCTATTAAAAAATTGGGTTCAAATGCTTTTGAACAATTGCGTTCAAATGCTTTTGAAAAGTTGCGTTTAAATGCTTTTGAAAAATATGTTTGATTACTTTTGAAGATCTAATTTTCAAATATTTTGCAAGTTTAATTGGAAGGGATTTTTTTTAATGGAAAATGAGAGAATTTCTAAGCTTTAAGTGACAAATGCTTAGCGTAGGGAGGTTCGATGTGTTAGTGAATATGAATTTTACTGTCTGACAAGGGCGATAGTATACAAACATTAAGGATAATGAGGCTAAAAGCTATTTTAGCTTTTAAATTTATATTTCCATAACTTCTTTATAGGGAACAAAACTTGCTTTTAAAATAATTCCATTTTAACATCCAAGTGTAAACCTCATGCAAATTGTACTTGGAAAAGTTGGAAAAGATTTGGGGCAAAAGAAAAGGTTCCATGGTGCAATGGAATAGGTATCAAAAGAAGAGTGGAAATATAAAATTCTTCATCTAAATTCCTTTTTGGCATTGAGTATAGATAGGAAAATTGGAGTTTCAAAATTTTTGGCGTTGGAAATTATGTGTTAGGTATTGGATGGCAGTGATTTGATGCAAAATTGGTTGAACCATACTCCTACTCGTAGGAGTGTGGAAATTATTGTATGAAAAAAGATTTTTGATTTTTGAAAACTTGCATACATATAGAACTTCTAGTATATATAGGTTGTTTGCACCATAATTTCAAAATATTTTTAAAAGAATGCATTCATATAGGAGATGCTGATTTAGTATTATTCAGCATAAATATCATTTATGTTGTGATGCACCATACACTTGTATACGGTTGGATGCAAAATTGGTTGTACACTAATTGGTTGGTTAGTTTAGAACGGCTACACCTTATGTTACATGATTCAACCCTTGAGGAATTTCAGGGATGAATTTTTTTTAAAAGGGAGAATGTAACTCCCCATAGAATAAACAATGATTAATAAATAATTAATAAGACTCAAAAATGGAATTTGAGAAAATATCGGAATTTGGCCACAAAACTTACATCATTGTGTTTGCGTTAATTTTATGAGCAACTTTTATATTTGAAGTTTTGCGATCGGAGTTTAAATGAAGAAGTTATCAGCGTTTGAAGTTTTCTAAACGAAAATAATTACAAAGAAACAAATGAAAATAAATATTGTTAACTATATGGACCCACCGATCAACCCCCATCTTGGGTTGGTCGACCGGTTGAACTATGGCGGTTAGGATTGATCCTCAACCGAATGGCACAAATTTAATTAATTAAATCTAACGAATATGACTGATTCGAGCGCCCATAAGTATAGGCCCAACCCCGTAATTTTCTTCTCATGTATTCTGATCGAAGCAACAAAGCTCTTCCATTTTTCCTTCACCTCTATTTCTATTAGTTATAAAATACTATATTATATATAAATCGGAGATGGGCGAAAAACAAAAGAGATGAAGAGAAGAAAGACATCAGTTCTGGGAAAAGGTAAAATTTATAACTATAAACTTATAGTCCACTTAATTTAAAACTCCTCTTAGATCTATAATTTTAATGGAAATGTATATGTCATTATACATATTTTTGGATTGAAAAGGAAAAATGAGTCAAATTAAAGGGATAAACTCAGATTTGACAGATTTGTAAAGTAAGAAATGTGAGTGGGAAATTTATTATTTATACGTAATATTGAATATTGTTGAGTTTATTTAGTATTATGCTTATGTAAGATCTTTGGAGTTGTAGGCTTAGAAAAAATGTATCCAATTGAAATCTTGTCTAAATATTTTGTAAGTTTGGTAACTAGAATAGATTTCTATTTACACCATACGCTGGAAATTTGGAAATCGACCCTTAATTTGCAAAGTAGAATGTTGACAAGATTTTTGGCTTTATTCCAGATTTATGATAATTAGGTTATAAATTGCTAGTATTGATTTAGATAGCCCTAATTTAACATGGAATGTGAATTTCTATGTTTTAATTTATAGGAACGTTGTGGGTATAATTTAGTTGTATTTATTTTCTGTAATTTTCATAAATTATTTAATCCCACGACTATGTATAAAAAGTGTGTCGATGGAAATAATAAGGAATATACTAAAGAGGAAAAAGATGTGTAAAGTACGAATGTTACCCTCCGTAGTTGCATTGTCTATTTCAATAAAAGAAAAGAGATAATTGCTTGTAATTTAAAACGGAGCAAAAGTCCCACTTTTCGATAATTTATGAAAGGTTATAACAATAATCCTTTTTGAGAAGGATGGCTCTAATATATTAAAATGCGAAAATAAATGTTTTTTATGTAATATATATAAGTGTATGATTTGAAATTCCTAAGCATAGGAATTAATGAGTTAGAAATAGAAATATATACATATACATACATACATACAACACACACACACATAGACAGACGTACAATCACGTCTGCCGATTAAAAATAAATATACATAGAGTAACAAATAAACGTAATATATGTCGGTATTCATATTAGTTAAAATTAGGATGAGTAGTTATCAATAGCATAGTAAACCATAGGGTTATGGGGTTATGATGGAAAAGAGATAATGACTTTGAAACTTATGAATAGAATTGCAAAATTAGTAGTGCTCTGCGTAATTAATAGAGTTGCAAGAATTAAGTGGGGACATAAAAGCGTCTAATGAGATTGATTAAAGAATTTAATATGGCATTTATAGGGATATGACATAGGTATAATAAGTTGAATTATAACGATTATATAACTGTCATTAGTGATTGTCGAATTTGAATAATAATGACTCTTTATTACGGACAACTGATATTCGTGGGATGTAAAAAACGAAATAAAGAATAAACGTAATAAGCGTATAAGATAGGAATGGGTTCACAACAAATAAGTAAATTAAATACTAGTACATAAACTTATGAGGTAGTATAATTTTCGTGGTAGAAAATTGTATAGCCTCAATAATATGTTTAGGAAAAGCATGAATTAGCAGAGCTAGCATAATATTAGATCTAGGATAGTCGGTTTGGTAAAATAGGTCAGGATGCGAGGTTAATAAATTTGCACAACAGAAGTCTTTTCTTCACCTAGAAGCTACCAATAGTTGTGCATATGTACTACTAATATGGGACATCTCTAACCATTGTATCTATGGGGAAGGGATATAAGTTTGCATATAGGTGTAGGAAAATATACCAAGGTTTGGCTTGTACTTGAAGTACTAATGGCTTGGTCCTTAAGGAATGTCAATGGGTTTACTTTAGGGTAGAAGGTATTAAATGGTCATTGGATCTGCCTCCTCCCTATATAAGAAGTCTAAAATAACCTACACAATAGATAATAGGAATATGGGGCCTGCTTAGTTTCGAACAAAAGGTATTAAGTAACTAGGATGGGTATTTTTCCTTGACTCACATTAGGATAGTCTAATCGGGATTTCGTCCGTGGTAGTTCGATAGGCTATGTCAATATTGTTGTTGGATATGTACGTAAGTAGTAGGCTTATAGGCTATGACCACCAGAGGTTCTGAACGGTCATTAGCAAAGTCTTGGGTTATTCCATGATGGATTTTTCTTCCTACTTGTGTTGAATCCACATAGGATATGCAATTTTCATTGTTTAATTAGTTGATTGTTTGTCATAGGTGGGCTAATAAATCCTTAGGTAAGTCTTTGAGGTGTGTTAGTAATACAACAAATTAAATTATAGAGCAATATCCATGGTCACCAATATTTTAAGCTAAGAGCCAATTGACTAGCAATTACATTATGGAGGGCCCGCTTTGGGGTTGAGATATTCAATGCCCATTGATCTGCCTCCTCCCAATTTAAGAAGTATTAAGTGGCTAGAGTTTTCTTTTAGGTAGTACAATGCATATACATATTATGTACGTATATGTATGTGTTATGTGTGTGTATATATATGTATATGCACATATATATAGTTATACCTCGCAGAAGGTTGGACATATCATATTCGTAGATGGAATTAAATGGAATAGCCATAAATAATAGACATAACACTTAAATACAAATCTGTCAACATAGATTAGTGTTATGGATAAAGCGAGTAATTATCTAATCACCAAAAGATTGTTTTGACACCCTCCTCATTCCAACACATATGTCAGATTTAGAGGGACATATTATTAGTGCAAGATGGAAATGGTAGATGATGAAGTCTTCTCATTCATGCTCGGCGCTGGCAAGGCAATCAAATATTAAAGGAATAATATTAGTTCCAAGGTAGTAGCCTTAATCGATATACATGTTCTATTATTATTATTATTATTATTATTATTATTATTATTATTTACTTTTCGCTATGAATTTGTTCTCTAATATATTTATGTTTACTACTGGTAACCAAAACCAATGAGCCTTATCCTAATGGACTTGGGTTTCAATTTAGTTAAAATTTGGACCCACTAAGGTGCAATTTGTTGTAGTTCTAAACTCTCACACACACATACATACATACATACATATATGTAAGTATATATATATATATGTGTATATATATATGTGTGTATATATATGTATATGTATATATGTATGTTTGTTTCTTTGCATGTATATGTTATCTGGCTTTCAATCGAATATAGATGTCAGGATGAAGGTGAAATAGTTTAGGGACTTGGGATCATGCTTGGAAGGAAGATGAAAGTGGCTTCTAGAGTTAAGAGTGCAAATGGAGCTAAGAAAACAGGTTGGTATCGACCTCCTTTTAGGTTGGTACCGAGCTCTTTTCAATCATTCAGAGAAGCCCTAAAGCTTTGGTCATGGATAGATGGCTAGAGTGATCATCCTAGGCTCCATGTCTAAAGGAGTAGATACACAACTCCAAGAAAGCATTAAGGTAATGACATGTACTGAAGATGTCAGAACCTCTTGGCAACTTTTGGATTTCTATGGACCTAAGGTAGAAGACCAAGTAGAGTGAGATGGTACTACCATCCATCATAAAATTAGATTAGTACCGACCACTTCTGACCGGTACCGAGAGTATTTTACTGGCCAAGGGATTTCTCTACCCTTCTACATTCTCGGATCTAAAGTAGACTTGGCATTTCGAGATCCGACGATTTCATTGAGCGATATCTCTATAAACGGCAAGCATGTGTAAAATCAAAAAGGACTTTTGATACTTGATCTTACTCACTCTCTCTCTCTCTACATGATTGTGTCATAAAGGAAGCTACTATTTGCTGTTCTGGTTTTTAGATCAATAAAACCCTTTTACTTATGATAAAAAATTTATGTAATTACATTACAGTGGGCGGATGCCTCGGATTTTCTGAACCACTATAAAAGTTCCAGTGCCTTTTGCTTTATTCTATCATTTTATTACTAGATCTCTCCATTTCAAGTTCGTTTTGGGGGTGTTGTGCCACTTTTTGGCATAACATCTTTGGTGCTTTCATTAAGAAATATGATTCTCAAGCGTAGATCTTGTTATTTATTGTGGACTAGAATGTATTGAGGTTAGATCTAAAATATTTTCATCTAAAAGTTTGAAGAAATTTCGTATTGGAATCAATAGCACAAACAAGGAAGTCTGGTAGATCTGGAGTAGTCGTCGGTGCAGGTGAAGGACCTTCTCACACTGATGAGATGACTAACAAACCGGCAACAACATTGCCAGGGCCGTCTTCGCCTTAGGAGATGATCACAAGAGTGGAATTCGATAAGACGATGACGGCATTGAATAAAAAGATGGCAAATAGTTAGAAGGCTTTACTTGACAAAATGGATGCTAGCATAGCCTTGTTGACCCAACAGTCGCAAATGATCAGAAGGAGCAGGAGAGAGGCATCACCTTCAGGAGAAAAGGAGAAGCCATCTTCTTTTGGTCAGAAAAGAAAGGATGGAAAGCAAAAACAAAAGGAACAAACTACTAGAGCAGTAGGGTGGATTTCTAGAGGGACTGGAAGAGCCCCTATTGAAATTAGATCGCATAGACCAGAATTAGGTCAGTACCAACCTAAATTTAAGGCCCTTAGAGTGGTAGGAAGCTAAGGCCGTCAATGTGACGACCCATCTTTCCAACGCTTGGATTGTGTTTTATTTATTAGTTTCAAAGACGAACTTTCCTGAGGGGGAAAGAGTGTAACGACCCATAAATTAATAATTTTGTATTTGAATATTTAAATAATTTTTAAATATTTAATAATGTATTTTACTAATGAAATAAGCATGTTTTAAATCTTAATTATTGATATTAAAATCATTTTTAAATTTTGTTTACCAAAATAAATAGTTCAAGTAAAAATAGAAAATGTGACCGAAAAACGTTTTAGAAAACTCGAATTGTCGGCATCGGAAAGCCGTGGAAAACATTGTGCACATTTTTGTATCACTCATATACACATGCACAAACACGTACACATGTCGTATAGTAGTTAAGTAAAGTATTAATGGTAATGAACCATGATAAATTTAAATATAATCATGATAAGACATAATATGTTTAAATAAAAAATATATAATATAATATAACCGCCCATGCACCATCATCACCTAAACTAGTACCTAAGGCATGGAGAAGAGGGGCCTAGGTATGTGCACATGTACTTGGTAGGGTGTAGGGGTATGGAAAGCATTTAACATGATAACATTTACAATATTTAAACGTTTAAGTTAACTAATTTAATATTCCACTTCTTTGCCTATAAATACCCACCATCACCACACATTTTCTACTTTACCCGTTCATTTACATCCTTATTTCTTATCTCTTTATGTATATGAACACTTCCATGGCTTCCAATAGAGATTCCAAAATCAAAAACTAGTTTATACACTCTCAAAACCAAGTAAAACTTCATATATTCACGTACAAACACTCTTATATCTAAACCAAGGGTATTTCCACCTTAAGACTCCAAGACTAAGCCCAAAATCCCATAAAAGGTCCATCAAATTAAGTCAAATCTTAGTCCTAGTGTTTTTCGAAGAGTTAGTGTGATTTCGATTCAAGTTAGTAAGCGTTTTGGTGAGTAAAGCTTCCACCTTTGAATCATAAAGTTTAAACTATATTCATGCCCATATTTGTAGCTATTAAATGCTTACTATATAATTGTAATAATGGTTTGGTTGATGGTATGCTTTATTGCTTGAAAGGTAGTTGCTTTGGAAAGTTGGTAAGCGAATCATTAGTTATATGGAAATCTAGTAGTACACTAATGTCGTTGTTATTACATGCTTGATATATGTTATGTTATTGTAAATTATCATGTTTATGTACTCATTTCTTTTATTACATGATGTATAGTCGTGTTGCAAATGTCATAAGATTGTAGTCTGAGCTGCCAGTATAGCGATAATTGCTATATCGGCACTTTTGGAAAATCACCCTTTATCGAAACCGTTTGGTTTCATTATCATGCTTGGAACTATTTTACAAGTTAAGCAAGTTTTTGATAATGATGTTTTCAAAATTAATTAATTATTTTAAAAATGATTATTTAATTTAATTAATATTTAATTAATAAGGAATTTATTTATAAATAAATTACTTATATTTAAATATTATTAATTAATTTATTAATGATATTTTAAAAGGTAATTTACCCTTTTTTTAATTTACATTTATTGAGGTTGATTAATTAACTTAGTTAACAAAGTTTTAAAAGTTAATTAATCAATATAATAAAGATGTTTAAGTTGATAAATCCTTTTTATAATGAAGTTTCAAAGTTAGTAAACTCTTTTAACAAAGTGTTTTAAAGCTAATACTTGTAATGTGAAGCCAAGTATGAATTCTGGTTTTTAAAAGAAAAAATTTGATTCGTTTATGGAAATGAATTTATTTTCAAGCGAATCACTTATACGGAAATGATTTATTTGTATAATTAGCACTAAACATTGAAGAAGTAGACTGTCGTTATTTCGAAAGTTTAAGAGTAATCGCGAGACATGAATTTGAAGTAACACTACTTTGACTTGTCCAGTATTATTGTTAGCCAAGAAATAGTACAAGTATGAATCCGATGATTAGTGGTAGGTATACAAGACTTAATTTCCATATATGATCGTTTTATATCCTCAGCAGTTGGTTTCTCAACTATCGGTTATTTCAGATTATCATCATTTTAAGACGATTTATTACTCCGTTGAGCTTTTTTATCCTTTGTCGGTAAATAACTGAACCTAAAGCGCGTAAGAATGTCCAGCTATGTGAGGTTGCTTTTAATAGGGTATTTTCACATCTCATCTAGATCGGATTGCACATTTAGGTGTGAAATAATAAAATTCTCGAAAAAAAATTGGCGGGGTCCGGCCGAAACATTTTCGAGAAGTGTCATAGAGTATATGAGCTTCTCCGGTGTATATTACTAGAGGTATACTTCAAGGGTGGTGCACCTTCCAAGTCATTTATTGAAGATTCTCCTTTTCTTATTTGATTCGAACCTTCAAATTTATCTCCTTATTTACACCGAAAAGAGTCAACCACTCTTTATGGTGTTAAATTATTTATTCATTCTTTATGTTTGGATGTTGATTTATGTGAGAGTAAATCCGTTTTGTGTTTAGCGGCATGGTCTCACATGTTTGTGTTTAATTTCATACCCATTGTTTTTAAAAGTTTTACTCATACTAGACATATCGTTTGACGAGACTATTTATTTCCATAAAATCTCGGGTACTCAACTTATTTGAATAGTCCGAGAGTAGCAAGTCTTTGGTCCGAGATAACTGTTTATGCGGATATGACTAAGCGGTTGTTGAAGGAAAATAAATGAAGAAAAACCAAATACTAGGATTTTCGCCTAGTGAAACTCCATTCGTAGAGAACATCTTAAGGGAAGAGTATCCCTGGAAGTTATGATACCTACAATATCATTGTATAATGGGACTATTGACCCCATGCAACATTTGTTTGAGTACAAGTCGCACATGAATGTGCTAGAGGAATGGATGAAGCTCGATGCATGTGTTATCCTATTTTACTAAATGGGGTTGCATCAACGTGGTTTACTTTTCTCACACCGAAATCCATCTTAACTTTTGATGAGTTAGCAAAGAGGTTTTTAAAGCACTTCAGACTTTATACTGCTCGGCCTAAGGATGTGATGTCCTTATCGAGCCTTTCTCAAGAACCTAAAGAGGTGTTGATGGGTTTCCCGGGTAGGTTTAATTTTTCAGTTATAGAAATAAATAATCTAAATGAGAGTATGGTGTTGATGGCATTGGTCCGAGCCATATATCCTGACAAAGACTTTAGAAAATGGCCAAGGATGAGGCAACCGACAACTATGAAGGAGTTCCACCGGAAAGCTAACCAATTCCTGCGTTTAGAAGAAGCAAGTCAAGTTGCTGGGAAGATTGGTGGTTAACAGTTGAAGGAAGTAATTCTAAGTAATGCCGCTATTAAGAAAAACGGTGAGAGCATTGGAAATGTGGCTATGAACGTTGGTAACTTTGATAATCTAAGGAAGAGAAATTGAAGCGTTGGAGGCAGGCAGAATAATGCCAAAAGGTGCCCAAGGAATATGAGGCAAGAAGAATACACACCTCTGAATTATACACCTAAAAGCATATAACTTGCCACACAAGGCACGAAAAGATATAAGAAGCTTCCTAAGGGGGAGGCAACTAAGGAAGAAAGGCTCTCTAGCAAGTAATGTCGGGTCCTTGAAACTCAAGAGCATAACATGAATGAATGCAGACATTTTAGAGATTTCATTGAGGATTTGATAAGAAAGAAGAAATTGTAGCAAGATACAAGTAATCTGCAAGATGTGGACACAATGCTAGACCCCAAGGGTTGAATGCCCAAGGAAACTATATAGAACTAGTGGAGAGGGGCACAGGTGATCAGATGGAAGAATAGTTATAAACACCATAATTAGAGGACCTCATCTAGTGGATGAAAGATGAAATGAGATGGAATGGTATGTCAGTTAATTGAGGCATGTACCATAGGATAGTTGCTTTTCTATTAGGATGGAGCTATAGCTAAGCAGCATAGGTTGATGATTGATGATACAATGTTTTGAAATAAGGATTATGATACGGTTGAAGCGCTAACCTTTGACCCTATAGTGATAAAAGCCGTTTTAGGTCCTCCTATGATGCATCAAGTATTGGTGGATATCGAAAGCTCGGTGAATTTTCTATTCAAAACGACATTTGATTAGATGAGGATAGGTATGAAGGATGTTAAGCTTTGTAAATTCAGGATTCAAAGATTTGTCGGTGAGATAAAGCAACCCAATGGGACAACTGATTTGTCCGAGGAATTTAGGATGGAGACCACAATATTATGAAGGTTTATAAGTCTATAGTTGTAGATGAGTTATTCGACATATATTGCCATTAAAGGTTGACCGACCTTTATTGATTTTTGGATAGCACAAGCACGTTGGTGCTTGATGATGAAGTTTTGCACCGAGAATGGGGTTGGATCAATTAGAGGAGACCAGAGCACTGGTTTAGAATGTTACATCGCTAAGCTCAAAGAGACAAAGTGATGGGAAAAAGGGAAAATGTAGAGAAAGCTCTTTGCATTAGAAACGTGGGGTGCATAGTAATTAAAGCCTAAGCCCTAGCTCATAAACCATAGAAGGTTATAAAATCCCATGGATCCTGGGAAGAAGTCAGAGGAAGTGCAGGTAGCACCTGTTGAGCTGAAAGTTAATGTACTAGTCGATATAATTGATCCTACTCAGGTTCTTAAGATCGGATCTCAACGCAAGATTGGAAAAGGAATCGTTCAATTTTATCTTAGGAAACTCACATGTTCGGTTGACATTCAGATATGTGCGAGATATCGTTGGAGATAACGTGCCATGCACCGAATGTGGACCCAAAATATCCACTAGTAAAACAAAAGAGATATAGTCTGGGTATGGAGCGATCCACTACGTTAAAGGAGGAAATGGATAAGTTGAAGGCAAACGGCTTTATCCATGATGCTTTGTACCCTGAATGAGTATAAAACCCTATGTTAGTCAAGAAGGAAAATGACAAGTGGTGGACGTGCATCAATTATTCGAACTTGAATAAAGCATGCTCGAAGGATAGCTTCCCTTTACCCAGGGTTGACCAGTTGGCAGACGGGACAGTCTGACATGAGTTATTCCCTTTTATGGATGCTTATTCCAGCTATAATCAGATACCAATGCACGTTTCAAACCAACAGCACACAAGCTTTGTGATGGGTTTGAGATTATACTATTACCAAGTAATGCCATTTGACCTAATGTATGCAGAAGCGACTCACCGAAAATTGGTGAATTCCATATTCAGGAATCAAATCGGATGGACGATGGAAGTTTCTATAGATGATATGCTCATGAAGTCACAACCATCGAGGAACCATATATATGACTTTTTAAAAATGTTCGAAGTGTTACAGAAGTATGGGAGGAAGTTAAATCTATTGAAGTGTTCTTTTAGGGTTGCATCATAGAAATTTATATGATTTATCGTTAATTTAAAGAGTATTGAGGCTAAAACGTAATACCTTGAGGAATGTAACATCCCCATCTATGAAGAAGGATTTCAAAGCTCGAACGGGTTGTTTCCCATATTAACTCAGTTTATCTTAAAGGCACTAGATAAGTGTATACCATTCGTTGATGCTCTCAAAAAGGGAAAGAAATTTCCAAGTGGACGATGGAATTGTCATGATACCTTTGAGAAATTACTGAGGCATATGGAAACATCAACGATTTTATCCAAACCTTTGGACAGAGAAGATTTGTTCGTCTATTTGGCAGTATCTACTCAAGCACCAAGTACAACATTGGTATGTTAGGAAACAAGATTCGAAGGCCAGTTTATTACACCAGCAAGCGGTTTATTAGAGCTGAAAAGAGCTATCCGATGTTGGAAAAAATCGCTTATTACTTACAATTTGCATTAAGGAAGCTACGATTGTATTTTCAGGCTCACCCGATTAAGGTGCTGACAGATCTATGTTTGAAGTAGGTACCATACTGACCCAAGACTTTAGGAAGTTTATTAAAGTGGAGCACTAGGCTGAGCTAGTAAGATATCACTTATCATTCGAGAAGGGTGATAAATGGATAGACGTTGATGGATTTCATCGCTGAATTTACCATACGAGATGGGGAAGAGGAAGACAATATGGTCGCTCTTTCTCAATAGAAACTATTTGTAGATGGTGCTTGTAATAATCGCAGTTCTAAGGCCAGAGAAGTGCTCGTAACTCCAGAAGGATGATCTATTTTCTATGCATTGGAGATAAAGTTCCTACGATAAACGACGAGGATCATTACGAAGCATTGATAGTAGGACTTTGGATAGCAAAGGAACTGGGGGTAAGAACTTTGCATACATTCAATGACTCTTAATTGGTGGTTTGCCAAGTGAAGAAGGAATTCAAAGTTAAGAGTGTAAGGCTCACCCCCTTATTTAGCGAAAAATTGGAACTATTGAACGACATATAACATTACACGATTACACATATCCCCAATGAGGAGAATTCGAAGGCTGACTCGTTGGCTAAATTGGCATGTTCTAGAGATGCATGGTTATTGAAATTGGTTCTATTGGAGGTTTTATTGGCTCCAAGTATCGATTAGATGGATGTTGACTGGATTTTAGAGGACAAAGAGGAGGAGTCATGGATGACTCCAATTAAGGATATTTGCTAAAGGGAATTCTCTTGAAAAGAAACAACAAAGGACGAAAACTCCTTTGGTAAAATTTCCTGATTTGTAATGTAAGGAGGAGTGCTATATAGGAGGGATTTCTTGACCTCCTTACTTCAGTATGTAACCAAGGTTAAGGCTAAGAAAATCCTCATGGATATCCATGAAAGTAGCTGTGGTGATCGCATCGGGAGCCATGCATTGGCGTAGAAGATACTTCACTATGGATTCATATGGCCAATAATAAACCGTAATGCTAATGAATACACCATACAGTGTGACCAATGCTATAGGTTTGTAATAATTCCAAGAGCTTTATCCACAGAACTTATGCAAACGGTTAAACCATGACCATTTACAGTCTAGGGAATTAATATAATCAATGTCGAAAGTCGGAGCTAAATACGCTATGTTCGTAGTGGATTACTTCACAAAGTGTGCTGAAGTGGAACCAATTGCCATGATCAAAACAAAGAAAGTGATCAACTTTATGACAAACAATATTATCTGTAGATTTCGAATACCTCATAAAATTATAATAGATAATAGAACTCAATTTGAAAGTATCGAGTTTAAGGATTTTTGCAACTAGTACAAAATCAAGAAAAAATTTTAGGAGACAGCACACCATCAAACAAATGGACACGTGGCGGCAGTGAATAAATTCATCAAGTCCATCTTAAAGTAATGTTTAACAAAAGCTAAGGGCAACTGGGTCGATGAGCTTCTACTTGCAGTGTGGGCTTATATGATGACTCACAAGTTCGTGACTAGACATACACTATTCATTTTGGCCTATAGATCAGAGGCCATGATTCCGATTGAACTAAAATCCTTTCTCACCAAAAAAACACTACGACTCCAAGTTCAGTGAGGAACTCTTACTCAAATCAGTTGATTTGATTGATGAAAAGTGAGAAGAGGTTGAATTAAGCGTAGCTGCTCACCAAAAAAGAGTAGAATAATATTTAAACACCAAAGTTTGAACTGTACCTTCGATGTAGGGGATCTCATTTTGAAATGAATTCTCTCACATAAGAGGGAACTTGGTCTTTATTGGAAAGATCCTTATGCGGTCTAACAGAAGCTTGGAGATGCAACTTTCAAGCTAGCTATTATTGATGGGATCCCGATACAATGGGTAAGGAATATCGACATATTGCGATGCTATTTCATTTAAATTTATTTAGCTTATTTTATGAAAATAATCCACCCTAGAGAATTGGGGGCAATGTAATAAGGAATAATTTGCCACTTTTTTCATTTACAAATAAAGTCAGCTTCTTGAACCAACGAAACCATGCTCTTGTAAGCAAAACCATGTGTTATGTGATTAGCAGTACAATCAGGTACTAGAGATAGGTATCGACTCATTTGATGTAGGATCAAGACAAAGGAGTGTAACACAACAGTTGATCGGATAATCTAGCCCCATACCCTTAGTATTGACTATTGCCTGGAAATAGGCAAGGTCAATGAGGAATATCTGGGATTAGGTAATAAAAGCTCCAATTTCTAGGAATAGAAACTGGTGCATGACAAAAATTTTAATATACATTGTTAACGCTCAGCAGGACATGCTCAGTCGAGAATAAGCAAGAATGGTCAGAGTACACTATCATTTGATAGTCCGAAATAGGTAAGTTTGAGAGCAGATGCCCAGAGATAGACGTCTAAAGCACCAGTTCTCAAAGATATGAACTGATATATAGCTAGGAATTCCATGATAGCGCTTATGGTCCATAGGACATGCTCAGCCAAGGACAAACAAGGATTGTTATTGAATGCTTTTGATCAACGCCCAGAGAGAGGTGAGATCAGAAATAGGTACCAAAAATAGGTGCTGCCAGATTCCTCTGGTCCAGGATTAGAACCAAGAGGGTATAATCATGCTAAGGATGATCGGATAATTTGCTCCATGTTTTAACATTCGGTCGGTGCTTGAACGTAGATGAAGTCAAGGGACGATGCTTGGATTCTGGCACCTAGAATGCCAAGTCCCGGAGATAGGACTTGGTAGGTGGTAAAATTACAAGAAGTATGATCCCAATCACCACCCAGCATGACATGCTTGGCCAAGGTTGAGTGATGAAATCAATGGATAATATTGATCTCGCTGGATTTTTGCCGAAATCAAAGATGTCAAGATATGAACGTCCAAATTGTTGTTTCTTGAAAATGGAAAATGGCATAGAATTCGATTTATTTATAACTTGTTATTAGTCAAAGGAGACTTGACCAAAGGAGACTTGACCAAAGGATAACTACAACAACCATAAAGTTGGTTCAATACTAGTTTAGTTTAGCTAAACACTTTAGCAATAGTAAATATAACTGAATAATGGGATATAACTAAAGAAATTAGAGAAATTTTACTTATACATATATAGTGAGAAAAATAATTGCATAGACATATGCATGTATTATATGGATAAATTGTAATACAAGTGGTTATATTATATATGTAGGCAGTTGTACAGGGGCTGGAATAAAGTTTGAAGCTGTAAACTGAACAGAGAATGGACCATATAAACAATCCTCAATTTTAGTCAATCTTTATATACAATGGATGCAGGGAGCTGGTCTTGCACAAGCATAACCTATTTAAAAAGGTAAAAGCAAAAGGCATATCATGAGGTATTTTCTTGCCTTTATTGCCCTCGGGTTTCTTCTTCGATATGATGCCCTTTATAGGAGTGGTATCCCTTTCAATGATGGTGATGATAAGATCTTTGGGTTGGTTAATCGAAGGCTTGAATGTTCTCGTGGAGACGCTGGCACTGCGGCCCTTAGGAGGCTTGATGGTAATAGGAGGGATTCTTGGAGAAGGCTTTGGTTCTTCAGTACTGGAACATTTTTAAGTCCAGGCTCGATCTTGATTTTCACTTTTCAAATGCAATCTTTGGCTCTCTGCCACAGAGATGGGACCGGTTAGGCCCGAGGTGCTTGTGATAGTAATGTCTTCCCCAAGGACTGTAATGTGTCATCCAATCCCTCCAAAGCTGCGATTTTCTTTGAATTGGGACTAGGAATGGAATTGGAGGGAAGGGTTAGAAAGACTAGTCTTGTGGTAATGAATTAAGGTCGACTCACTAGCGATAACACCATGACCAGTCCCTGTGTGATATGCGATGGTAGAGGAGGAAGAAATAGGTGACCTTTGAGTTTATAAACAAAGAAGTAAAGATCAGTAAAATTATCAGGCAAGAGCTAAAGGATCTCAAACACTTGGGAGATTAGATAAATACGTTCACCGAGATAGATTGTAGGATATGAGATCCAATAATCTCCTCCTCTATGAGTTTGGGCTGCATTGTTGATTGAAAAAAGGGGAATGTAGAGTTCAACGGAGGTAATTGCTAAAGAAGCTATAATAATCTAGGTGACCTCAGAACGGGCTCCCTTGGATGATGGAATCTTCACTACAAGCTCTTGGATCTTAGGAGATGACGACTTTGCATGGTCCGATGCACTTGGACAAGTAGGAGCTCCAGTTGCATCTTCAGCGGCGAAGGTGTCTTCTACGGCTAGGATAACTTTTCCTTCTTCAAATTTTCAATGTCATCGGCATTGAGGTACTTAACTTTCAATTCATCTTGATGAGGACTTCACCTATCGCTTTTGCATGACATGGTACCTCTTCCCAAGCATCGACAAGTGTGACGGAACAAGTGCTTCCTGGGCACTTCGCGTTCTTATATTGGATAACATTGGCGAAGAACCATTGAAGGGTGGAATTCAAATCTTCTTTCGCTTTAGCCCTCTTCTCCTTTAGCTCAATCGGCTTGTTAATGATTGCAGCATGGTCGGCCTGGGCCTATAGTTTCTTTGTTTTAATCAGGAGTAAGTTGGATTCAAGCTTCTCCTTTTCGTACCGAATTCTAGGATCTTCGCTTCTTTACCCTTGATAGCCTTATCTTTCTCTTGGAGAGTTGGTTCCTTGGTTGCTAGCCATGCCTTGAGAGCAACGTTTTTCACAAGAGTAGATTCTACAAAGTTTTTTGTCACAGTCTCGACTTAATTGTGAGCCTTTTTCATCTCTTCGACCAAGCATTTGGCCTTCTTCTCCGATGTTCGAGCCACATATATTTCTTCTTCAACCTTGGCCAAATCCTTTTTATACTCCTACATAGGTCTTCCATAGTTTTTCTTCTCTGACTCAAATGAATGGATATCAATTTGATGAAAATGGTTGACATCTAAAAGGGCAAAACAAAGTTTCTTCCATTCATACCTCTAGTCTACAAACTCTTGGATCCCTTTAACCCTACAGTTTTCTTCTTCCCTAGAAATGTCTTTGAGGTCTGATCGAACATAACCCAGGTCAAGCAAAGATGTAGGAAGGCATCTTGCATCTGGCTTGACAGGGCTGGAGAAGGAGGTGGATGAATAGAAAACCCTTTGGATTGTGGGGATAAAGGAACTATGGTAGTCAAAGAAAGTAATGCTGGAGGCTATTTTTGTAAATGGAGATGTCGTTGAAATCAAAGCAAGAGAAGGCCGGAAGAGGAATATTGGTGATTATGCGAATCTTTGTATCTTTTTCCATGGCCGTAAGATTCTCTTCCCTTTTCTTCCTATTTCTTTCTGCTTAGTGATCACTTTCCACCTCATGTGCTCTTTCCTTTCTTTGGGCTCTTTCTTTATCTATCTCTCATTCCCTATAAGAGCTGGAGTGAGGATGATACGGCTCAGGGGTTATCTTCCTCTGCTTGAAAATTCCATGGTGAAAATAGCCAAATCAGTCACTGTCCACTGTACTAGAAATAAAGGAGACATCGTACCAATTTTGGAAATTTGGAATGTGAACGAATACAAGGAATAATTGTTCATAATCCTAGAAGTGTGTGGAGTGTTGGTGTCTCCCTAGGTACTCTATGGACCATGTTTGGAAGATAGTAAAGATGGAGTCTCACCTCCTTCAGGTAGGATGTATTTATTTGGGAAACTGAAACTAGGAGAGACTCTCTAAGAAGATCATTGATAAGAATGTTGAGATCATTTAGCGAGTCAAAGTTATTTCCTAAGTGATTGGCTAGAGGAGTTTTGTTGGTTATTAGCATTCTGCTCGATTCTGTAGATTGCTAAGAGGTCTTGACTACAATTCGTTTCAAACGTAGTGTCACAAGAATTTCGGTGTCCTCTAGAGATGTCTATCCATATGACTTATCTCCTTTTTGATTGAAGTCATCGTCATTATCGCCATCTTCGTCACCCTCTTCTTCTTTTCTCCTTCTTCTTCTTCTCTTCCTTCTCCTCTCTCATGGATCATTTCCATATCAACCCTTTCTTCCCCTTCCACTTGTACCTTACTTGAAATGTTTACTTTCATTGCTCTATAGATGGATTCAACGATACTTTCCATGCTGGGTGGGGCCTCTAACAAAGAGCTACAAAAGGGGGCACAGAACCTAGTTGACATCCTAGAAGTTCTTGATGGATCTTCAGAAGGAATGACGAAGCATTCAGGATAAAGAAGATTGCATCAACAAAGATTCTCATTGGTCAAAAAGTAGGTAGTGATATAGAGTCGAACATCTATTCTCTTTAGAGATTGTAGAGTCTTAGAGTGCTCTTCGCTCATTTATCAAGCAAGAATATCCATGAAGAAAGTGGATAACAAGCATTTGGGTGGTGAACATCCAAGTATGGGTAAGAATGGAAAGGAAAAAGTCTTACTTTTAGAAGGCTAAAGCCTATTGAGACCATACGAGCAACGAATAAAAAAGTATTCATTCCTGAAGTATGAGCATTTGTTATGGAGCACTTTGATGACCTTACACTGACACCAGGCCTTAATGATCATAAGAGAAGGCGACTCGCTTTGTTTTCTAAAGCTTATGACATGTGTGAGTTCCCAAAGGTTAGAGGGCGCTGAAATTGGTTCATGAATAGGACGTATAAAGAGCTCGGCAAGGCGTAACCATTGGGGTGCACATGAGTAGGAGTAAGCCCAAGCTCATGGAGGAAAATAAAGAGGAATGGATTGATGGGCAGTACTGCGCCACCTAGGAACGTGTACTTATTGCAAGATGTATAGGCCATTGGAGAATTATGCGCCCGTTAGTTGCCTATTGGGAGCAAGTCATCACCTTTTGGAATTCCATGTTGTCGACATAAGGAACGGAGCGACTTAGTATATGGAATTGTAGGCATTTGTTTTGGAGGATCATTTACAACTCGTAAGCCACTTAATTCATTTAAGGGAGGAGGTTAGTATTGGATCGATTCTACTGGAGCTATCATCCTTTGTAACTCACCAGTAATCGAGCGCCTAGGTCCGTTAGGTGTAGAGGTCGTCGCTTGAGCAGTAGTAGACCCAACTTTTGGAGGCATTGACGGCCTAGCGCCAATGTTCAAATAGGGAAAATGGTATGTTAATGTGGATAGGAAAAATCGATGTTGAACATGGTCAAATATGTTTTATTTTGGAATTCTATTTTAGATGTGAACCCAAGTGACAACACTTAGAATCCAATGGATGTTGATGTATGTTGTCTAGTTGGATTTTGAATATCGACGAAGGCAATTAAAAAAGTTCAATCTACAAAGTTTGAGTTATGTGTCCTGTATACGATGCATGGTCCATTCGACGTAGATAGCCTGCTCATGCTGGAAAATGACCCACTTCGCATGATAGAACTGTGTGTCGGATCTTACCCGTTATTGTTGGATATTCAATAATGGAACCACTTTCCAAAGCGATCTTGAGCATTCTTTTGCAGGAATACAAGAAATGCAATGATTGGAGATGTTGTATAATGGATTTTTTCAAATTTCAGTGCGCATTCAATGCAACCGTTCTTTCGAAAAGAGCTATCCCATTAGAGTTTAGAACGAAGAATAGTGATCAATCGATTTAGTAGAAAGCAGTTCGTGCATTCCGAGGAAAAAAGTAGTTTTGTTGTGGTAAGATTTCAGGTCCTTTTGATCGTCCAGAAGTGAAATGAATGTTGACACCAAGTTGACATGGAGCAATTGGATTTTTGGGTTTGGCTTGTGTTCACTCTAAGCCAAGCATGTGCTCGCACAGCGAAAAACAAGGGCAGGCAACAACTAAACAAAAAATGAAGGAATCAATCACTAAGTCAAAGTTCCAATCACCCAATGACCACGACGACCTCAAGTCATCGCCGCCAATGAACTCCACCACGAGATAATGAAAACCGACCTAAGATTTCATGTTTCGATCTAGACTGAAGAGATTGGGCGCAACTTCTTCAGAGAAGGTAGTGGTGTTAGGACATGAATCTTATGGTAGTGGAGGCTTCACGTGGCTAGTGGTGGCTTCACAATAGGAGTTCGAGGCCACGATGCTAAAAAGAGCAAGGAAGAAAATATAAAGACACGAGTTTAAATTTTGCTAAGTACTTTATACTTATAAGATTTTCGACTCGGAAATAGTAATCGGTACCAAGCTAATCAATTTTGTTCCAACATGAAATTTTAGGCTCAATATGAAAAGGTAAAGAAAGAAAGGGAAAGGAAAGTCAATACCAAATCGTCTAAAGCGTGGAACAATCTCCAGAACGTAGATCTTGACCTTAACGTGAAGAATGGAACTATTACTTTTAAAAAAAACAAACGAATGCCCATGGAATAAAGATGACACTTTAAAACAACTCTTGTATAACTGATAGATTTGTATAGATAATGATATACGCTTGTCTTGTTCCAGGGAATGCTTTGTTTTCAATAGAAGCATAATCTAAGGGGGCAAGTATTGGAACACCCCAAGATTTTTATGATAATTAATTTAAAATAATTAAATTAATAAATAGTGAACATCGATTTTTTTTACAAACATCATAGTTTGGCAACGAACTTGCGTCATTGGGTCCGTGGGGTAATTTTCAGATCAATTTTCATATATAAAGTTTTTCGATCGAAGTTTAAGTGAAAAGTTATTAACATTTGAACTTTAGAGTTGGATATAATTATATATTAATTATGATAATAAAATTTACTTAATGTTATTTAGTAATGTTAATGGAAACTTAGATGTTAACAAATGTTGACGTTAAATTAAATCTAAGAGAATATATACAAGTGGAAATAAATTATTCCAATAAGGTTTAAATAGGAATCAAACAAGTTCAATCATTTAAAAAAAGAACAAAATACACAAAATCAGAGCACACTAATTAGATCACCATTAAAACACACAACAGTCGACCCAAGATGCACCTAGGTCGATCAATAGCAGTTGACCTAAGGTCACGTAAGGTCGACCATTGACATGTAAATTATAGCTAATGGAGCGTAAATTGAACCATAGAGATACAACCAAATATTTTTCTACCGTGCCAAGTTTCTGATATGCGTCTTCGATTAAAATAAAGATTGCATTAGGTAAATCTAATGCTCCATGTTAACTCCAAACTCCTATAAATATAGACCTATTTTCTAACTTCTCTTCTCATATTTTCCATGCCAGAGTGCGGAGCTCTGCCATTCTCTTTTCTCATCTCTAGAATTCTAAAAGTAGTAAAATTATTTTATATATATATATATAAGTAAAGAAAAGCAGAGAATAAGTGAAGAGAAGAGTAGGATCGTTTAATGTAGTAACAAAAGTATATCATGAATTTTAAACTTAAATCTAAATGTAATTCAATCCTTTCCCTAGATCTATAATTCTAATAGGTGTACACCCTTTTTATATTTTGGATTTAAAGTAAAAATGAGTCAAATAAAAAGAGAACCGGTCTAAATCTGAAGAATTAGGGCTAAAATGAGGTGATTGGGAATATTATATGCTTTTATATGATATTAGATTATATAATGCATTTCTATTCATATATGCCTATAATGTTAATTGGAGTTGTAGGCTAAATTTATAAATATGAAAATGAAATTGGAAAACCATGCCTACATATTCTATATCTGATAACTTGTTGTATTTACATGTTATTTGAATGTAAAATGGAAAATGTTTAGGATATTTGCAGTTCCTAAATTCATTATTAAGAAATATGATACTATGAGTTTGTTTATGATATAATAATAATAGAGTAGTATTTGAACGAATAATAAGAATGTAAAATATAGAAATTACATTAAAATTTTAGGGATTTAAGTACTAATTTTATCGTTAGAATTTGGAATGTTGCAAGGTGATTTACATTATCAAGTTTAAAACAAACAAAATTGTGTTGTTTAAAATGACAAGGAATACAGATAAAAAGAAACAGATGTACAAAATAGGGATACTAACCGTATTTTGTACTGTCCATTTCAAGAACGAAAAGATAATTCTTTGTAATTCTAAACATCACTAAATCTTCCTATTTGGGTAAGATATAGAAATTTATAGTCTTAACATTTTTATAATAGAAATATAGTTCCAATGCATTAAAATGAAAAGAACCCTAAAGCATTAGATAGAGGGAAATAAACATGATAAGAACATTCTAAAATAAAAAGAAACATGATATCAATAAGTATGAAAATTAAATAAAATGAAATTAGAGAATATGTAAGGATAAATAAAAGATTAAAAAGGGAATAGAGGTAGAAAATGGGAAAAGGGATAAAAAGAATAGGAAATGATATTACGGGCCTATTAAAAAAGGAAAGGGTAAATAATCATAAAGCAAAAAAGATATAAATGCACAGTGAAGTAAAAGACTTAGGGTCAACTGTGAAACGTAAAGGCAAGATAGTTATGTAAGAATGAATATGTGTGTGTGTGTGTGTATGTATATGTGTGTATATATAAGAAATATATAAGTATCCTCAAGTATGCATTTATAACAGGTGTGAACAATTAAAGTTAATAGATAATTGTATGAATAGAATGACATTAGACAATGAAGTAGATTGGAATGCGAGGTCAGTAGTTTTACGCAATATATATAACGACCCAAAATTTCAATCATTCGAATTTGGAATATTTAATTGATTTTAAATATTCAAAAGTTAATTTAAATTCTATTTGAATTAGAATGAAGTTATTAAACTTTTAATTTTTATTTAAAAGTGATTTAACTAAACTTGAAAATTTTATAATTTAATTAACGTGTAAAATAGTCATTTTTACACTGTCTCGGATTTTGATGAAACTAATTTCGTTGGATCCGTAATATGAATTATAGTATGCTGTTGAATTTGATGGCGATTGGACTTCTCATTTGACCGTGCGAGTTTGAAACGTGTAGAAATTAATCAAAAGAATTTTAATTAACATAATTCGATTTTGAAAAGCTATCTTCTATATATGGAATTGACATCATATATATATATATATACCATTGTGTTCGGAATATGGGTTAAACATATAAACCGCTAGGCGACACACTTCGTTTGGAGTTTGGAATTTTCATGGATGAATAGTGTCATGGATTCTTTTATAAATAACCCTCGGCTCTTCTCATTTTCAAACTCTAATTCTTAGCCTCCATTTCCCAAACCCTTCATCCAATGACTATTATTTCACATCAAGCTAGAAGTAAAATTAGCCGAAACATCCAATATAAAAGTTGTATAGCTCGACTCCACGAACAAATCAATATAAGGCGATCGTCAAATCGATGCTCGTCAAGGAGAAAATCTGCCTCATATAGGTGACTGCATTTTTTCTGGGTTGTCATGCTCAATTGCGCGGAGGCATGAGACCAGGTGAAGCCATGGGTGGAGCAGCGCTAGGTTCGACGATGATGGCAGGTGGCGGTTCTAGGGATGGATGCACACACGAGTTCATCATTTAAAAAAGAGAAACTGGGCATGTGAAAGCTAGCAGCCTATAGCAGTAGGAGGGAACGAATCAAAATAGTGAAGGGTATTTAGTTTTAAACTATTTAGTTTTAGTTAATTTAAAGTTTTAATTATCGTTATGGCAATTAATTCATAACTTTCTCATACGAGCTCCGTTTCGAGCATGACAAGTTGCGTTGTATTCGTATCAGTGAATACTATGCTACGAAGTTGGAGTGGACGAGTTCGGAGCTCGAAGGAATTTTGAGTTAAATTGAACGACTGTTCAATTTTAATTCAATCTGGAGTGCTTCGGTGACTTTTGGCCTTTTGGTGCGTAAAAACTCACTCTCTCTGGCCCTCTTATATTTTGTATAAGTGAGAATATTTTTATTATGCCATTTTGATGACTGTTTGGATGTATATTATATATATATATATATATATATATATATATGTTGATTGGATATATTTCTGTATGTTTTAGTGGATGAGACCCTATATGTTCCCATGTATGAGCTAATGGCCTTTTGTACACGCATCTGCCTCGAAGCAGACATTGTACATTTTTCTCATATCCTGTATTTGTTGCAAGTTACAGATTGGAGGGATACAACATGATTCCTCACCATTGTTGATTATTTATGTATGCATATTTATTTATATGTTGTAACATGTGATTTGTGATGCATGGAGACAGACTGGAGGGATCCAACTGGATTCCTTACACTTGTTGATTATTTTTTCATATATATGTGATATATGATATGTTTAGATGCCATGTTTGTTGGTTTGGTTGTTTTTCCCCTTATTTAGTACTTTAGAAGCATTGGGCCATTTTTTAGTATTTTTGAAATACTATAAAAGTGATTTTGTTTTAAAATGGATTTTAAAGTGATTTCGAAGTATTTGTGTTTAGTAATTATTTTGGGATTATTGAAAGGTTTTTAAATTTGAACATAGTAAATTATTAAAATTTTGTTATTTTAAATTTGCAGTTTTAATAATATTTTTAATTTAGATTTGTAAGTTGATTTTATATAAAGGATTTATAAAAGTGATATTTTTATAAATCGGTATTTGTAAGTAGATTTTTATAAATATTTATGAAATCTAGATTTATAAAAACTTAAAGAATATGAACACTTGTGATTAGAATTTCACAGTTTGGCTGTATGATGTTTCATAAAGATAATTGATAAGCGAGAAATTAGTTGAAATCCGATATTAAATTTCGGTAGGATAATTAAGTACCTATTTCAAAATATTTATCTAGGAATGATAATGTTTATTTACTATCATTGATTAATTAAATGGTTTGATATAAAACTTTAAAGCACAAATGCCTTGTGAATTAAGTTTCACAATTTGACTACAAGGTATTTGGTAATTCGAATTGTGTAAGGTTAAGAAATTTAATTATGAGCATGTTTTACAAATAAACGATTTTTGTAGAGTGATTTAAAGTGTGTTGAATATCAAAAACATAGATTTTAACATTTACTGGTATAATAAATGTTTTCACGAATAGATTGGGAAGCATGACTATAACACTATTGACTATTGTTATAGTAAGTGATTTTCCAAAAGGAAATATTTTATATAGTTATGGGATATATTTATACATCCTATATTTGATGTTGATATTCGAGATAGTAGTTTCTATCTGTTTTGAAGTTAAAAATGTTGTTCAGTCAAGGAGAGGTAGCGATACCCAAAATTGATTGGCTTCATTGTCAACTGATAAATAGTTGAATTTGTATTTCGAGGATTAATATTAAATATACTTAGTTGAATCCCTATATTACTATTTTTGGGTTGTCGTAACGGTGTTTTTTGCAACATTTGTTTTGACCCAAATTAAGTGTTTTGAAGAATATGTTGCTTTCCTAAAAGATTGTAAATATACTTATTTTTTATTTAAGTATGTGATGCTATTTTCAACGTGTTGAAAATGAAATGATATGTGGATATGCTTATTCCGTTGAGATAAGTATATGGAAATGTTTTCCAGTTATTGAATAGTTGAATTAGTTTTGAACATGTATCTTTTTAATGATATTTAATGTTTATATTTGAAAAGTGCTAGATATGTTTGTTTGCTTTGATAGTTAAATAACTGGCTATCAAATAATTGGCCCTTTTATCGTTGTTGTTCAAAAGTGATCAGGGTCAGATTTATCCGAGAACCACTTTAGACCAATGTATGCATTCGAAAGTGCAGGTTCTTGACTATGATTTTGAAGACGAAAATCTTCTTGATGCACGTCTACTTTTCACTAGTGCTTCGAGGTGAAATTCACCATATCATATATTTATGATGGCAATAGTGCTTCATTATGAAATTTTACGATATGCAAGGACTTCTCGCTACTAATTATATGGGTAATTCCCGACAGGATGTGGTAGGATAGTGCCTTCGATTTGTCCTGTTCCTAGACAACTTGTATGGATGGATGTCTAACATTGCATTTTTGTGATTATTTATTGACTTTTATAAACGTACATCTGTTTGGTGGCGGAGCTGACAAATTCTCTTAGCTTAACACCATTCTCTAAGACGTACGAGCTCAGAGGTTGTATGTTTGTGAAAGTCAACAGTGATCGAAGGAATGGCCAACATTATCCATCCATACAATCTCAAAAACACAAGTTTAAGGATTCAACTAACTATATTTAATATTAATCCTTTAAATACAACTTCAACTATTTATTAGTTAACAATAAAGCCAATCAATTTGGGGTATTGCTACCTCTCCTTGACTGAACAACATTTTTAACTTCAAAATAGATAGAAGCTACTATCTCGAATATCATCGTCAAATATAGGATATATAAATAAATCCCATAACTTTGTAAAATATATTCTTTCAGAAAATCACATAACAATAGTGTTATAGACCATGCTTCCCATTCTATTCACGAAAACGTTTATTACAACAATAAATGTAAAAATCTATGTTTTCGATACTCAATACACTTTAAATAACTTTACAAAAATCGTTTATTTGTAAAACATGCTCGTAACTAAATTTCTTAACCTTACACAATTTTTTTATCAAATATCTTATAGTCAAATCGTGAAACTTAATTCATAAGGCATTTGTACTTCAAAATTTTATATCAAGCCATTTAATCAATCAAAGATAATAAATAAACATTATCATTCATAGATAAATATTTTGAAATAGGTATTTAATTATCTTACCGGAATTTAATATCAGATTTCAACTAATTTCTCGCTTATCAATTATCTTTATTAAACATCTTAAAGTAAAACTACGAAATTCTGTTCACAAGATGTTCATATACTTTAAGTTTTTATAAATCATTATTTCATAAATAATTATAAAACTTTATTTACAAATATCGATTACTTAATTTATAAAAACGTCACTTTTGTAAATCCTTTATATAAAATCAACTTACAAATCCAAATTAAAAATATATTTAAAACTGCAAATTTAAAATAATAAAATTTAATAATTTATTTTATTCAAATTTAAAATCCTTTCAGTAATCCTAAAATAATTACTAAACACAAATACTTCAAAATCACTTTAAAATCCCTTTTAAAAAAAATCACTTTTATAGTATTTCAAAAATACTAAAAACATGGCCCAATGCTGCTAAAGTACTAAATAAGGGGATAACAACAAAATCAACAAACATGCATCCAAATATATCATATATCACATATATATGAACAAATAATCAACAAGTGCGAGGAATCCAGTTGGATCCCTCCAATCTATTTTCCTGCATCACAAATCATGTGTTACAACATATAAATAAATATGCGTACACAAATATCAACAACGGTGAGGAATCCTGTTAGATCCTTCCAACCTGTAACCTACAACAAACACGGTATATGAGAAAAATGTAAATGTCTGATTCAAGGCAGACGCACGTATAAATGGTATCCCCTCATACACGAGAACGTATAGGGTCTCATCCGCTAAAATATGCGGAAATATATCCAACCAACCGATATATATATATATATATATATATATATAACATACATCCAAATGTCACCAAAACAACATAATAAAAATATTCTCACTTATATAAAATATAAGCGGGCCAAAGAGAGTGAGTTTTTACTCACAATAATGCCAAAAGTCGCCGAAGCGCTCCGAATTGAAATTAAATTAAACAGTCATTCAGTTTAACTCAAAATTCCTACTAACTCTTAATTCGTCCAATCCAACTCCATAGCGTGATACTTGCTGATACAAACACAACACAACTTGTCGCCCTTGAAACGGACCTCATACTAGAAAGTTACAAATTAATTACAATAGCAATAATTAAAACTTTAATTAACTAAAATAAAATAATTTAAAACTAATACCCTTCACTATTTTGATTCATTCCCTCCCGCTGCTAAAGGCCGCAAGCTTTCACCCGCCCAATTTCTTTTTGTTTTTTTAAATGATGAACTCGTGCGCGCATCCATCCCTAGAATCTCGCCTGCCATATCGCTGAACCCAGCGCCGCTCCACTCATGGCTTCGCCTAGCCTCACACCTCCGTGCGATCAAGCACGACAAACCAAAAAAACATAGCCAACTGTATGAGAACGCGATAGATTTTACGCCTTAACGAGCACTGGTTTGATAACCGACTTGTATGGATTTGTTCATGGAGTCGAGCTCTACAACTTTTATGTTGGATGTTTCGGCTTATCTTGCTCCTAGCTCGACGTGAAATAATGGCCGCTGGATGGAGGGTTTGGGAAATGCGGGCTGAGAATTAGGGTTTGCAAATGAGAAGAGTTGAGGGCTATTTATAAAAGATCTCACGGCACTATTCAACCTTGAAAATTCTGAACTCCAAACGAAGCATGTTGCTTGGCGTTTTATATGCTTAACCCATGTTCCGAACACAATGGAATATTTATCGGAGGCCAGTTGCATCATAAACAGAAGATATCTTTTCAAAATTGAATTATTTTAGTTAAAATTCCTTTAATTAATTTCTACGCATTTCGAACTCGCACGATCAAACAATAAGTCCAATGACTACGTAATTAGACAACATACTATAATTCACTATTATGGATCCAATGAAACTTGTTTCGTCGAAATCCGAGACAGTGTCAAAAACAACTATTTTTGTAGTTAATTAAATCATAAAATTTCCAATATCAGTTAAATCACTTTTAAATCAAAATTAAATTTTAATAACTTTATTTTAATTCAAAAAGAATTTAATTTAACTTTTCAATATTTAAATCAATTTTGAATTACTGAAATTCTGGGTCGTTACAACGTATATTATTTTATTCGCTTAACAGTTTGATCTAGATTCAAGTATACGATTTTAAGTTATCTGAATTAGGATTTTCGACAGAAAACATTTGATATGAATTGTTGACTGATTTTGATACTCTCTATCATAGTATATGGCTATGTAAGGAGAATGATGGCTTTCTAATCAAGGATTTGAATCTGAGTCCGCGCTAAAGTGGTCGTGTAAACGATATTAGTTTGAAAGTTGAATTGTGTGATCGAGCGAACAATCAGATATAGTTTTCTATACAGATGATATATGTACATCATACGGGATTTATTAAATATAATGTTGACATTGGAAAATGAAAATTGATATGGTTGAGTTAAATTTAATAGAGATTAGTTGTTTTATGTTCTCTTGTTGCATTTGCATATAGTTATTTGTAACGATCTGAAAATTTAACGATTTTAAAAACTGCAATTAACTAAATTTTCATGAAAATAAACAATAAAATTTTAGCGATGAAAATTTGATATTTGGAATACGTCTATTTGAAAGTAGCAAGTGTCAGATTTTCATTTAAAAATATAAAGATTGTCTGGTTGTGAAATTTCAATCTAAATTTTAAATAAGTTGAAATTGATGAAAAAAAATATTTTTGAAATCTGAATATTTTATGTAAGAAAAATGTAAATCATTTTCTGAGTGAGACATTATATCTCGTTTCACCAAATTTGGACTGCTCTAGCCCTATTTATTTTATTTTCGGTGATTTAGCGGTAGTTTTGACAGCGAATATCGAGTTTTGATAGGTGTGTCGTATCATTCATATGTATGTACTAATCCGTTCGTCTCGTCGTGCTGATCTCCATAGTATATTTATTTGTGTATTTCGGCATCCGGTACGCTGTGAAATCTGCGAAACAATTAGCCATATCGATTCTGCATTTGGGCCTTTTGGGCTTCTGTGTCCTTTCATTCGTTTATTTGGTATAGTTAATTGCCACTAGCCATAACTATTTCCACAATTCAGTGGCTGACCATTACCATTCCAACCATTTCAATTTATATCATGTTCATTCATTCACTTTCAGTTCTCTATTCTATCTCTCCCTTCTCTTTCGTTCTCTGTACTTTGATTCGAAAGAAAAATAATAATCATAGTTTACATTCTAAAGCAAAGCTTATATATTTTCTTCCTATAGTAGTTCGTCACCTTCCCACTACATCTCCGACCCGTACCCCCCCTCCCAATCGACCATACAGCTCCATTACAGATCAGCCACTAAGCATCCCATAGCATCTCCTCCTCATCTCTTTCTCCGACCATACCCAAACACCATGCCCCAACCGATAGCCTCCCTCTTAATCCCAAAATCCGATCGCCTCCAACGCCAAGCACTACGCCAGCAAGCCATGACAGCCCACGCCCCCTCAAGCTCACCGACATGCCCTCCACCAATCGTCGCTTCCTCCATAGAAACCCTCTCTCATCGCCAAAACCAAAAACAGAAGCCACCTACCCACTACCATGAAGCCAAACGCCACCCCAAACTCGCTAGTTAACTCTTTGACCCAATCTTTTCCCTCCGACCCCTTGCCTCCGCCAGCCGATCCACTGCAGAACAACACCATCCGATCCCCTGCCGAACAACATCATCCCTTGCCTTTAACCAAGCCGCACGCAGCCCACCTCCACTTGCACTGCACCCCTCCAGCAGCCAAACCTTGCTCGGTGACTCCGTCACGCAGCAACCCAAGCACTTGACCACACCTCTCCACCTGGCCGCCTGAACCCCACGCACCCTGCAACGGAGCCAAACTGCCTCGCCTTGCACCTTGCTCGTCCACTTCAGCTAGCAGCAGCCTTCTTCATTGTTATATATATATATATATATATATATATATTATTTGTGTTGCATTGAACTCAAGTTGTTTCTTTGCTTGCCGCTGCTTGTCGCTGTCCCACTAGCTTGTGTCTGTGTCACTTTCTTCATTGTTGTTGTTTCCATAGCCTCAAAAGGTGAGCGATCACTCATGATTAACATTCATATGTTTAGTAAATTTATATTTACATGAAATGATGATTGAAATTTGTTGTTAAATTTAATTGGTTAGAAATTTAATTGTTGGATAGGATGTTAATATTTATATTATTTACCTATATTAATCGACATATGACACCATAAACTATTGTATATATTATATTTAAATTTGAAATTATGATATATGTTGCCATTGATATGTTATTTTGTTATTATTCTATTGTTCTCACACTGTAAGTTTCGTGTTAGTTTAGAAATCCCTATGGGTTGAAATGAGATACACCCGAACGATATTATAAAATAAGGAAAATCATTATGGGTTGAAATGATAAACCAAAGTGATTATATTGATTTTGAAATTTTGAGATTGCAGGTTGAAATGATACATACCCATAATTATTAAATTATTGCAGGATGATAAATATCTGTATCTCTTGACCATAGGATAGAAAATTATATACGGACACCGTTGGTCTATTTTTAAAATGATTTCCAAAATATTTGAAAATATATATGTGTTTTGATGAATATTGATTTTTTTAGTATAATATAAAGATTTTAATTATTTTAATATGTTTGTAAAACTTAAATTTTAAATTATATGTTTGAAAATTTTAAATTTATAAGTTAAATTTCGAAAATTTTAAATTTTAATATTTTACATAAATTTTATTATTTTTTATATATAAAATGAGACTTAATATAATTTTTTTTAATAATATGATTTAATTTAATAAATTTAATATAATAAAATTTAATTTAATAAATATATATAATATGTTTAAGTATTTTTTTTGAAATTATATTAATATTTTAAAAATATATTTTGTAATAAATTTAATAAATTAACGTTGGAAAGATAAATTGAAATCGATTTGAAATTTTATTTGGTTGAGAACTGTTTATAAATAAAAATTGATTTGAAACTTATTAATTTTGAGATTTTAAAGATACGATTTCATAACTTGATAACCAGATTTTGATTAAAGTTGATTAAATGAATATTTTCAAATATAAATAAAATTGGAATTGAGTATATAACATTGGTTTAAATATGTGTTTTGAGATTTTATTTAAGTGTTATTAAAAACAATTAAGTGAATATTTTCAAATTTGAATAAAATTAAAGTTGAATCTCAAAATATAAATGAAATTTATCAAATTGAGTTATTGTAAACTGTTTGAATATTTAAAATTTGTAACCCATTGAATTAGAAGTGGTTTAAATTTATAGTTCAAACCTGTATTTGAAATTGATATGAATTAAAAATGGTTTTAATGAGAATTTGAATCGAATCTTTAACCTTTTTATTGAAATCGTTGTACCGAGGTTGATTTAAATTGAATTTTGGAAATAAAGTTGATTTGAATTGATTTGTGAAATTGGAAGAAATGATTCTAATTTGAAACTATTTTCGATATAAACATTTTTAATATATAAACTATTTAAATATATATTATTTTAAATTTATAAAGAATTTTAAATAGATATATTAATATATAAAATATTTTTAAATATAAACTATTTTAATCTATAACCTATTTTAAACATATAAACTATTTTAATCTGTAACCTATTTCAAATATATAAACTATATTAATCTATAACCCATTTTAAATATTTAAACTATTTTAATCTATAACCTAATTTTAAATATAAACTATTTTAATGTATGACTATTCCAATATATAAACTACTTTCAATCTTCAAACTGTTTAAGTTGGAACTGTTATGATTTAGATTTAATGGATTTAATGCCAGTACTTTGATATGATAGTTTAAACTATATTGTGGTTATGATTTTGGAAGTGAAAATGATTTAAAGTGTATAATGATTTTGAAAGTGATATGATTTTGAAATGAATATGATATTTTGATATGAAATATGAATAGTTTGAAAAGAAATAACCGCGGTGTGAAATAAGCGTTTGGTTGTTAAAGAGACCGGGATCAGATATGGTCATAATCTCTGTTAATACCGAAAACCACTTTAACAACTGTGCACGTGGTGGAGAATCCAGAATGAAGTAGGAAGGTGTGGCGATGCCTGTATGAGGTATGAATGCAGCATTGCCTCCCGCTAGTAAGCTTGATGTGATAAAACAGGTGCCACGCGAGGCCAAGTGACATCGCACCTCAGATCAAGCATGCTTCTTCGATACCATTTTATTACTTTGTTATTTGATTAGGTGCACCTTTGATTATGAGAGTGTGCCTTGAGGTGGACGGTAGTAGCTGCTATGCGTTACCACCTGTTCAAATGCATAAAACAGTAATATCCTACCCTAGGCATTGCCTCGCGTGCCTTGTCACATGCCTTATCGTGCCCTCTATAAGTTTGGTCTGTGTCATACATTATGTATGTAGCGTATTGTACTATGTATGTAGATAGTTTAACAGATCCTTAAATGATGGAAATCCCAAACTCCTTTAAATTATACTGCATTTCACTTGGACATTTCTCTTAAGTTGATTTACTTGCATAAGAATGTTAATCCTGGCTCGAATGTATTGTGTTTTACTTTGTGATCGGGTCAGCCTGAGTGTCACAGCATTTGAGACTCGCCTTTGGAGCTTGGAGATTTGCTTGGAGATCTATCTTATAGCTATTCAGCTTTTCGGTTATTTCTAGTTGTTTATGTTCAGACTTGTCATCTGTTCCTATATTAGAGACTTCTATATATTGAATTTCTTTTGTATTTTACTTTAGACTCTAATGTTTCTGCAATAGCTTCATGAACTATTATTAATCTATTCTACGGCTTATTGTTGCAAAACTCTATGTCTGTGATTCTGTGATTGATTTCTTTACTGTATATGCTAAGTTTTTCCAAATTTAAATTATCAATCTGTTATTTTGAGCAATTCAAGTCTGACAAGTGTCGATTATTGTCCATTTGAATGGTTCGAAAATGCAGGTCGTTATAAGCGGTATCAGAGCTCTGGTTTAGGCAAAACATAGTATATGGAGTAAAAGCTCATTAGAGATAGGGTAGTAATATCCTAGAATGAGTGGGATTAATCATAGAATCATATTCGATCGATCTTGAAATTCTTTGCCAGGATAGTCTTTGATTTGGATTTCTTTTGAATTTTGTAACTTTCCCTTTGTTTTAAAATCCATTCTTTCCTTCTCCTGTTTGTGTTCTTTTTTTTACTGGAGCATTCCTTAGCTTTATTTATGTTGATCTCTGTAGTAAATTTGAGCACATCTTGCAACCTCAATTGGCAACTTCATCCTTATGTGTGACAAATCCCATCGGTGGTGCCACCTACCTTAGTATGATTTGTAAAGGGGTGATACTGCATAAAAATAGGCATCGATTCATCTGAGATTTCTATGTCCTTGATTTTGATGCATTTGATATCTTACTTGGTGGTAATTGGTTAAAGCGCTATGATGCCTTTATTTCTTGCAAAGCCCAAATTGTTTCTCTAGTAGACAACCAGGGTAATTCTCTTGTGATCGAATGTCGATGCCTCAGTATTACGCAGGCAGTTTTATCATTTCGCTTGATTCTTAGCCTTATGGTTTTGACTTCACCCCAATTGTCCAACTCTTTCTGGATGTCCTTGGTGAAGTCACATCTCTACCTCACAAGTGGAAATTTGAATTCTGCATCGACCTTATTCCTGGAGCTCGATTTTGCTATCGGTTTTCACCAGCTTCATGTAGCCGAGGAGAGCATTCTCAAGACAACTTTTCGAACAGATAATGGTTTCTATGATTAGCTAGTCATTCCCACTGGATTAACCAATGCTCCTGCCTTCTTCATCGGCCTCATGAATCGTGTTTTCCATGATGTTCTCAGCAAATTTGTCCTAGTTTTCATTGAGGATATTATCGTCTTTTCTATCTCATAGAAAGAGAATGAATCTCATTTGAGCTGTTCTCCAAACTCTTAGGAGCCATTAGTTGAAAGCCAAATTTTTCTAAACGCTATTTCTAGAGGGATGAATTCCAATTCCTTGGGCACATTGTCTCTGAAAATGAAGTTTCAGTTGAGCCGGTTATCGCCGGCAAAATTAATATAAGTCTATTCATCTTTTCTCTCTTGTAATATAATTATCTTATCTTCCTTTCGAGCCTATCTATTTAGTTAGAATTTTCTTTGATTAGGGTCCCTCTAAATTTGAATCTCTATCCTTGTTCTAATTCATTTATTGAATCATCTTATGAGGGAGCGTATTTGTAATTGATATAAAAATGTTTTATATCATGTTGTTTGAGTTGTTAAGTTTGAATTTTGGGTTTCGATCAATTCGTCTAGCTAACACCATCGATAGGAATTCCAAAACACTTGAATAGAGCAAACTGACACAATATTGTTTTTGAAATTAGTAAATGAAATAATTTTATTTATGATTATATTTTATATGTAAAAGTATAATTTTTTTAAATTAGGTAGTTAAATGAATTGGTTGTTAGAAATGATGATACTAGATTATTATTTATTGTTTTATCAACATTCCTAAACCCTTAACTATTGTTGTATGTTATAAGGAGATGAAATTTTTAAAACATGGTATATAAATCTTATTTGCAAATGAAATGAATTTAAATTAAGGATTTTATAATTTAATTTTCAGTGCTTTTAAAAATTTGGTTTTCAAAGTTTTGAAAAATATATTATTTGATAGTATTTTCGAATGGAAATTATTTCCGAGGAATTAAAAAAAAAGTAAGTCAGCACCTCCTCTTATGTCGTTGGAAAATAATTTTAATGATGACTACAGCATCATCGACATTCTTTTTCGAGTTTCAAAGTGGGGAGACCATTTAGTAGGTTTGCTACACTTTTGTCTGAAAAAATGGATTTTATTTGTATTTCTTAAGTACAATTTGATGAACAATATATATGTGTGTGCGCGTGTGTATTTTAAAATAGTTTGAAGTGAAACCGAAAATTTAACTCTTAAGTTTTATGTTAAGTGATGGTTTTCAATTATTGAAAGGAAGCAAAATATTTGAATAATTGGAGTGCCTAAAATGAAAAATGAAATTAAAACAATTGAACTAGGATAAAATTTATTTATATAATACTCAATTGCATTCTTAAATATGTATAACTTACTTGAAATATTCAAAAAGTTAAAATGTTAATGTGAATATATAATTGAAGGTTATACAAGAGAAACTTAAGTAATAAAAATGTTCAAACGAAATTTTACTTAGTAGAAATGTTGTAAATAAAAGGTAAATTCGTATACTGCTCAACTACATTTGGAAACATTAATAAAACTTATCTGAAAAAAGTTAAATGTAATGAGAACATGTAATTGAATAATATATCATATTAATGTAAGTAATAAGAATAGTTGAAACTGAATTATGAAGTGGAATTAACTTAATTGAAGTCAAATGGATTAAACAATCGAGTTAAATAAAATAAAATTTGTTTTGAAGAAAAAAATTAACTTAAGCTATAAAATAAGGTGAATGTAAATAAATTTGGTATGAATATAAATTAATTGAAACCGAGTAAATTAAAATGATAATAATTAATGGATGTTAAATAGTAATGAGATGTATAATGTTAACACTCAAAAATGAATTTATATGGTTTTGATTTAATCGTTGTATCTGGTACTCTGTATTTTGAATCTATCTTTCTTTTCTGTTGCATCTATTCTCCTGTCTCATTCCTTTTCGAGGACGAAAAGTTTTGGGGGGGATGAGAGTGTAATGATCCGACAACTTTAATGATTTTAAATAACGTAATTAACTAAATTTTCATGAAAATAAGCAATAAAATTTTAGCAACGAAAATTTAATATTTGGAATACGTCTATTTGAAAGTAGCAAGTGCCAGATTTTCATCTGAAAATATGAAAGTTTGTTTGGTTGTAAAATTTCAATCTAAATTTTAAATCGGTTAAAATTGATGAAAACAAAATATTTTTGAAATCTGAATAATTTACATAAGAATAATGTAAATCATTTTCTGAGTGAGAATCATATTTCGTTTCGTCAAATTTGGACTGCTCTAGCACCAATTATCTTATCTTCGGTGATTTAGTAGCAGTTTTGGCCGCGAATATCGAGTCTTGATAGGTAGGTCATATCACTCATATATATATACCATTCTGTTTTTCTCGTCATGCTGGTGTCCGCGATATATTCATTTGTGTATTTCAACGTCCGATACGTGGTGAAATCTGCGAAACAATTAGCCGTATCGGTTCCGCATTTGGACCTTTTGGGCTTTTTATGTCCTTTCGTTTGTTCATCTGGTATAGTTAATACCCACTATCCATAAATATTTCCAGAATTCAATTGCTGACTATTACCATCCCCACCATTTCAATTTATATCATGTTCGTTCATTCACTTTCAATTCCCATTCTATCTTTCCTTTCTCTTTCGTTTTATATACTTTGCTTTGAAAAAGATATAATCAAAGTTTACATTCTGAAGCAAAGCTTATATATTTTCTTCCTGTAGTAGTTTGTCACCTTCACATCTCTGAGCTGTTCTCACCCTCCCTTCGACCATTCAGCTCCATTACAAATCCGCCACCAACTATCCCATAGCATCTTTGCCTCATCTCTCTCTCCGTCCGCACCCAAACACCTTTCCCCAGCCGATAGCCTCCCTCTCCAGCCTAAAATCCGATCGCCTCCAACGCCAAGCACTCTGCCAACAAGCTATGACAGCCACACCCCTAAAGCTCGCCGACACAGCCACCCGCCACCGAGAAAGTCTCGTCCACCACCCTACTCGCCTCCATATTGCCAGCCTTGCTCATGCCCTTTACCAATAGTCGTCACCTCTATAGAAACTCTCTGCATTTGCCAAACCTGAAAATGGCAGCCACCAATCCACTGACATGATTCCAAACGCCACCCTAAACCAGCCAGTTAACTCTTCGACCTAACCTTTTCCCCTCGACCCCTTGCCTGCACCATCTGATCCCCTGCCGAACAACACCAGTCGAGCACCTGCCGAATAACATCAGCCCTTGCCTTTAATCCAGCAGCACGTAGCCCATCTCTGCTTGCACTGCACCCCTCCGGCAGCCAAACCTTGCCCGGCCACTCCTTCACGCAGCCACCCAAGCACTCGACCACACCTCTCCACCTGGCCGCCTGAACCCAGTCGCACCCTGCAATGGAGCCGAACTGCCTCGCCTTGCACCTTGCTCGTCCACTTCAGCTAGCAGCAGCCTTCTTCATTGTTGTATATATATATATATATTATATTCATGTTGCATAGAACTCAAGTTGTTGCTTTGCTTGCCGCTGTCCTGTCCATCAATCATAGTAGTTTCCAGCTTACCGTTGTTCCGCTAGCTCGTGTCCATGTCACTTTCTTCGTTGTCATTGTTTCCATAGCCTCAAAAGGTGAGCGATCACTCACGATTAACATTCATATGTTTAGTAAATTTACATTCACATGAAATGACGATTGAAATATGTTGTTAATTTAATTGGTTAGAAATTTGATCACTGAATATGATATGTTAATATTTAAATTGTTTACCTATATTAATTGATATATGACACTATAACCTGTTGTATATATTATATTTAAATTTGAAATTATGATACATGTTGCCATTGAAATGTTATTTTGTTATTGTTCTATTTTTCTCACACTGCAAATTTCCTCTTAGTTTAGAAATCCCTATGGGTTAAAATGATACATACCTGAACAATATTACAGAATATGGAAAATTGTTATTGGTTGAAATGATAAACCCAAGTGATTTTTATAGATTTTGAAATTTTGGAATTGCGGGTTAGATGATATATACCCATAAATATTAAATTATTATGGATTGAAATGATAAATATCCGTATAACTTGACCATAGGATAGAAAATTATATATGGACACCGTTGGTCTACTTTTAGAATGATTTCCAAAAATTTTGAAAATATATATGTGTTTTAATGAACAATGATTTTTTAAATATAATATAAAGATTTAAATTTATTCAATATATGTAAAACTTAAATTTTAAATTATATGTTTGAAACTTTTAAATTTATAAGTTAAATTTCGAAAATTTAAATTTTAAGACTTTACTTATAATTTTATTATTGTTTTTATATATAGAAAATAAGATTTAATATAAAATAAATTTAATAATAAAATTTAATTTAATAAAATTTAATATTTTAAAATTTAGTTTAATCAGTATATATATAATATGTTTAAGTATTTATTTAAAATCATATTAATATTTTAAAAATAGATTTTGTAACAACTTTAACAAATTAAGATTAGAAAGATAAATTGAAGTTGATTTGAAATTTTATTTGTTTATGAATTGTATTAAAGATATGATTTTATAACTTGATAGTGGGATTTTGATTAAAGGTGATTAAGTGAATATTTTCAAATATAAACAAAACTGAAATTGAGTACTTAATATTGATTTAAATTTATGATTTGAGATTTTATTTAAATGTTATTTAAAATGATTAAGTGAATATTTTCAAATTTAAATAAAATTAAAATTGAATTTTGAAATATAAATGAAATTTATCAAATGGAGTTATTGTAAATTGTTTGAATATTTAAACTTTGTAATATAATATATTGGAAGTGGTTCAAATTTATAGTTCAAACCTGGATATGAAATTGATATAAATTAAAAATGGTTTTAGTGAGAACTTGAATTGAACCTTTAACCTTTTTATTCAAATTAATAAGTTGAGGTCGTTTAAATTGAATTTTGAAACTAAAGTTGATTTGAATTGATTTGTGAAATTGGAAAAAATAATTCTAGTTTGAAACTATTTTCGATATAAACTCTTTTTATATGTAAATTATTTTAATATATGTTATTTTAAATTTGTAAACTGTTTTAAATATATATTAATATAAAAGCTATTTTTAAATATAAACTATTTTAATCTATAACCTATTTTAAATATACAAACCATTTTAATCTATAACCTATTTTTAAATATAAAATATTTTAATGTATAACTATTCCAATATATAAACTAATTTCAATCTTCAAACTGTTTAAGTTGGAACTGTTATGATTTAGATTTAATGGATTTAATGCGAATACTTTGATATGATAGTTTATACTATTTTGTGGTTATGATTTTGAAAGTGAAAAAGATTTAAAGTGAATAATGATTTCAAAAGTGATATGATTTTGAACTGAATATGATATTTTGATATGAAGTATGAACTGTTTGCAAAGAAACGACCACGGTGTGAAATAAGCGTTTGGTTGTTAAAGTGATCAGGATCGGATACGGTCATACTCTTTGTCAATACCGAAAATCACTTTAACAACTGTGCACATGGTGGAAAATTCAGAATGAAGTAGGATGGTTTGGCGACGTCTATATGAGGTATGAACGTAGCCCTAATTCTCATGAGTCAACTTGATGTGACTAAAACAGGAGACACGCAGAACCAAGTGAGGCCGCACCTCCGATCAAGCATGCTTCTTTGATACCGTTCTATTACTTTGTGATTTGATTGGGTGCACCTTCGATTATGGAAGTGTGTCTCGAGGTAAATGGTAGTAGCTGCTTTGCATTACCACTAGTCCGGATATGCAAAATGGTAGTATCATACCCTGGGCATTGCCTCGCATGCCTTGTCACATGCCTCATCACACCCTCTATGAGTTTGGTCCGTGTCGTACAATATTGAGTGCCCTCTGATAGCTCTCCAATTTATAGAGGAATTACGGTACTATATAGACTACGACATTTATACAAATATGTGTGAAAGGGGATATGGGTAACGCCTTAACGCTATTTTACTAGTTTACTTTACTATAGACATTACTTATGTAGCATATTGTACTATGTATGTAGATAGTTTACTTTACTATAGACATTATTTTTATATTGTAAATATTTACAATTGAGCCGCGCAAAGGATGCGCTCGTGAAATTTTCTGAAAATTTCAAGCGTTAGAAAATTTCTGAGAATTTTGGGAAATTATTTTGATAACTTAAAAGTTTGAATTTGTTTTATAACTTGAAATGATATGGGTTAATTTTTGGAATGGTATTAGTTAGTAACCAGGAATTGATTTGAAAGACATAGAAAAGTTTTTATAAGAAGTTAGACAACTTAGAAGAATTTGGTAATCTATTTTAGCTAATTGTTTGTAACGACCTGGAATTTTGGACATATGAAATTGGAATATTTAATTGATTGTAAATATTTAAAAGTTAATTTTGTTTAACTTGAGTTTCAAATATCACCATTTATTGGATAATTTAATTATTGGATTTAATAATTGGAAATTGGGTGAAATATTGAATTTTGGGTTTTAAGCTTGTTAAAAATAATTTGAAGGCTTGTAAAATTTATATTGATAATACTGAAGATAATAAAGTTTTAAAATTGAAATTGGAAGTGATTCATTCAGTTTTAAAAGTATACCGTTTAAACTGACATTTAAAAATAGCCTTCCGAGGCACAGCCTCGTAATTCAACGAAACCAGTTCCATTGGACCCTAATAGTGTATTACTAGCGGATTTCAAATTTCGTAGTGTTTGTAGTTGTCGTGTGATGGTACGGGATATAAACGCACTGAAATATATATCGATAAATCAATATAATAATTGGGTCCAAAAAGCTGACTTCTCCATACGATCGAATTAGGACACGAAACCTTTTCCATTACGTTCGGAATAAGGGTATAACATTAAAAACGCCGAGCAACATACCTCGATAAGAGTTCGCGAATTTAAGCTACGTAAATCGAGACAATTTGAATTAAATTTAAAATATATTTATATACCCTAGTCCCTTGAGCTGTATGTCTTTCACATCACAACCTCTTGCCTTCAGATCACTGCATCTTCCCTCAAATCATTGCCCCCACTCGTACACGCAACCATTCCATCGTGTCTTCCGTTCTCGTTTTAAAAATTCAGCCGTTTATTCCCTTTCTTTCTTTAAAATCGATTTCATTCTCAAAGAAAAATGGCAGACGAAACAAAATTTCGCGTTCATCTGCAATTCGAAATTCTAGGACTTCTCGCCCCTTTCTTTTTTCCCTTTTCTGCTTGATAATCGGACTCTCTGCTCTTTGTTCGCGCACATTGGTGGTGCGCGAGGAGGTCGACGTCGTTCGTGGGTGTGGGTAAGCCACGTTAGGCGCGCATGGTTTGGGGTTTCACGTGCGTAGCATCGAGAGGAGGTGGTGGCAGCGGACAAAGAGAAGGCATGTGTGTTCGAAGAGGGGCATGAGCTCGCGACAAAGCTTGGCAACCACGTTCGATTTTCAGAGCCATCGAGGCTTACGATGAGGTCACAATGGCAATGATGCAGTCTGGTCGAGGCTGGGTTCGTGCTCGATCGAGTGAGTAGCGCGGTATATATTTACAGTTTATATTTTTCAATTTAATATTAGTATATGTATAGATATATATACATAGAAAAAATATATGTAACACAACAATTGATTTTGCAGTAAGGTATATAAAACAGTATTTCTTTAAATTAAAGATTTATATATATTTTTATATATACAGTGGAGAAATAATATTTGCAGTAAAGGTATAAAATAATTATGTTTTTAATCAAATTAATATATACATATAGGTGAAACAGTAGGTATGTATGCAAATATATATGATTTTGGAAAAATATAGGAATTTTAAAGTGTTGTGGAGTTTATAAAGATTAGATTTTTAAAATGTATACAGGTTATTTTTAGTATTTTTAGTTTCAAGATAAAAGAAAATGAATATACATATATACACATTTTCACTTATTTGTTTAATTTTAAAATAATGGAGATTTATTTGTTTAATTAAGTTATTAAATTATTTTAATCACTGAAAATAAATTATCAAAGGAAATTAGTTTAAATTAAATTATTGGTTAATTAAATTTATCAAATGGAAAATTAATTATTTGATTAGTTCAAATATTAATAAACCCTATAATGTTTGTACAAGGTCTAAAATCGTAAAGGAAATAGCCAGTTTGGATCGGATTGCAAATTAAAAGGCAAAGGTGAGTTAATCTCACTCAAATTGGATTACTAGCTAATTTAATTAGTTAAAATTAAATTATTGGTTGATTGGTTGAATTGATAATTTATTATCAGTCTAGATGTGATACTATATATAATAGTATATACATACATACATACATACATATATATATATATATATATATATTAGAGTGATTGAAATTCCCGCATTATATAGCGGATGAGACCTATGCGTCCAGCATAATAGCGGATGACCCTTTTTGCCGCGATATGCCCCTCAAAGGGGGATTGGTATTTTATTTGTTGAATTACATTTGTGGATGCGGGGAAAACAGGTTGGAGGGATCCAACTGGATTTCTCAAAAATATTGAAATTTATTTCATATTCTGTGATATGCTTTATTTGATAATCTGTGATAGATTATATTTAAAACTGAAATTGTAGAATGACATGGTTTGCTTAATATATTTTGATATTTTAAAATGTCAAAAATATAAAGATCGGATTTTGAAGGAAACTAAAAAGAGAATTTTAAGTAAAATAATTATAGTGAATTTGTATAAATTGAAGGAAGGAATTTGCAAAAGGATAAAAAGTTTGATTTTAAAATCCTATTTAATCAATTCTGGAATATGGAAAAAATAAGGAATTAAACAAATTTGAATAAAAGGAGTTTTTAAAAAAAAGCAAGGACTTAAGCAATATTGATTTTAAGCATAAAGGATTTGTTTAAAAAAAATTAGTTTTCAATGGGTTGGGAAAAATAAAAGGAGAAATTTGAAATAAAGTGTGAAATTTATATTTCAGATTTGAATAAAGTTTTAAATCATGATATAGAAGTGAATCTAGAATTAATGGATTTGGAATAAACTGGATAAATCAAGAAATAAATTTTAAAAGGAATTTAATTCAGGAAGTCGATTTGAAATCGAGTAAGTGCTTTGAAAACAGCGATTAAAAGGAAAATAAGACTATGAGATTCATAAATTGGGTTTATAAATAAAGTGAATATTTATCAGCAGATAATTTGGATTTATAAATTCACGGTGGGAATTTAAAAGGAAAATGTAATCTGTTCTATTTTGTTTTAAAAATAAATAGTGGTTTTATTTTTAAAAGTATGGAAAAGAAAATTTATGGGATTGAGACGTAAATTAAACTGAAAATAAATCGAGAAGGATTTATAAATGATTGGACGGGTTATATTGGTGTGGAAAGTGTATTTTACTGAAAAGTCAAGTATAATTTCAAAGAAAGATTTTTATGTATAAAGTAGAAGTTTTAAAAGTGGTTTTGAAAGAATGTTTTAGAAAAATTATTATTTAATTGTTTTAAAATTGTTAAAGTAAATATTTATTTAAGTTAATTATAGTAGTAATTATTTTTAAAGGTTAAATTAGTATTATGGTTTAAAGGATAACTAGAAAATATGTATACTTTATATAATAGTTTTATTTAAAAAGTAGTTTTGGCTAAAGTTTTACTTGGGAAATTATTAAGGAATTTCATAACCAATATTTGGAATAAAGTGATTTAATTAGTTTTTATTTTAAATACTTTAAGTATATATTTTTGGATAAAATGATTTGATTTATGTGAAAACTAAATTTGATAAGACTTGTGCTTTTCAGTGGAAATAAAATATTTGGCTTGTCAAATTTGATAGTAAATAACCGACTATCAATACTGGCAAATGCGTTGATCGTTTCGAAGCGACCGGGATCAGATTTGCTTCATTATAGTATGATAGGGGGTTCTTGCTTCATGTTTGGTGGCGAGCAGCAGATTCTTACCCCTACATGTCCGTGAGAGGGTTGGCCGTGGATGCGAGAGGCTGGTCGTAAAAGCAAATTTGAGGTACCTCTGTTTGCCACGGTGGGACTGGGATAGTTGAAAAGCCTAGCGGTCGCCAGTGCTTTGCGGGCCGTTACAGTGGTATCAGAGCTGATAGTTAAGCGAGAACCTTGGCTCTTGTGGGGATTACTCATTAGAGATAGGGTCAGTAGTGTCCTAGAATGAGTTCGAGTGTATTAATAGATATGAATGCGTATTTGTTAGTGAATATAAAATTGTTTTATATTGTGTTGATTGGTTAGTGGTTTATGGATTCTGGTCAATGCGAGTAATTAACATTATTGATAGGGATCTCTAAACGCTTGTACAGAACAATTCGACATGGTATTGTTTTAAATAGGATAAATGAAATAATTTTTCGTAAATTATTATATTTATATATGGTTGCTTGGTTGTTAGGAAATGATAATATTAGACTATTATCTTTGTTGGTGTGGAAATCGAATAAGGAATTGAAATTATAACAAAAGTTAAGAGAAATAAATTCATATAACAGAATGGAATTTGTAAATGTGGATTATAAATGTGATTTACGATTTGAATTGAAATAAAATTCTAGAGTAATATTTGAATATAGATTGAAAGGATTTGAAATTAGAAAATTTGGGAAAATTTGATTTTTTTGGGTTTGAAAATGATTATCAAGGGTTTTGGAGGAATAATAGTGATATTATTCGAATTTTTTTTGAATTGGATATGAAATCTGGTGGGATTTGGGATTAAAAATATTTGAAAATGTTTTTGAAGAGATAAAATCACTAAACTCTTTTCGGTCGTTGGTAAATAATTTCATGATGACTGCAGCATCATCGATGTTCATTTTCGAGTTTTCAAGGGAGGAATTGCTACCTGAATGTTTTAAATTGGAGTTATTTGCAAAAAATGTTTTGTTTTTGAAATTCAAACAAATAATTGGATATACCAAAGGATTTTGGATATAGTTGATTTCAAAGGTGATTTTGAAATGTTGAGAAATTGCTTAAACTCTGGAAGTCATTTAAAAATGTTTATAGAATAAATAAATGGGTTTGAAAACTTATAAAAATTTGAAAATTTATTTAGAACAAAATTTAACTTCAAGAAGGGTTAAATTTAAAATAAGTGTGACAATGAAATAAGTTTGAAAAGTAACCCGATTAGATGAAGTAAAATTAAAAAGATTAGTGAATGGAATTTAAATAAGTTGGGAAGCTTATAGAAGTTTAAAATTTGAATTAGATTGGAATATGACTGAATCAAGTTAAATAAAAGTGAATTTTGAGAAAAGTAAATCTAAGTAAGCAAAATGGGATGGTCATTGAAATAAAATTTATTTAGTTAAAATAAATGTGTGAATGAACAAACTAATTTAATTGGTAAGTAAATGGAATTGAAACTGAATATTTGAAATTTAAGTTGAATTATGTTAAATAAAGTGAAATTGTAGAATTTGTTCAAAGGAACTAAAAGAAGTACAAGTTTGGAAATAAAATCCATTGGGATTTAAAATAAATTAGTAAGTGGAACCAACTAAAGAAATGGTTAATGAAATATGGTTTGGGATAATATTAACAGAATTCAATATTTAAAAATGAAAGGTGAACTGGATACAAAATGGAATTGTAAATTTAAGTTAAATGAAACTAGATATAAAAGCTTAAGTGGTGAAGTGATAATAAATATAAGAAGTGTATAAAATAATTATATTGAGCTTAAGAAAGTAAATGGTAAATTCTTAAGTAAAAATTGCTATTGGGAAAATATATTAAGTAATTGAATGAAGATTAAACCAAAGGTTGTGAAATGGGATAAGTGTGAATAAGTGAATGGAAATCAAAATAAATGCGAATAAAAAATGAAATTGATATAGTTAATAATCAAGCGAGATAAATACATGGGATATACGAATATTATTTTATTCGCATAACAATTTGATCCAGATTCGAGCACAGAATTTCAGATAGTCATATCGATCCGAGTTGGGATTTTTCACTCGATTTTCGACTGCGAACCTTGAATATGGATTTTTGATTGATCCTGAAATTCTCTATCATAGTATATGGCTATGCAAGGAGAATGACAGTTTCTGATCAAAGGAAGCAGATCTGAGTCCGCACTAGGGAGTTAGGTAGACGATACTAGTTCGGAAGTGAAATTATATGATCGAGTGAGCGATTGGATTTGATATTGCGTACGGATGATATATGTGCATCGTACGGGCCTAAGTAAAGTAAGTATTGAAAATTTTGTAAAGAAGTGAATAAAATGATTTTGAATTCTGTGACTGGATATTATTGCTAAGTAGGATATACAGGTGTTTCAAAAGCAAAAGAAAATTGGTGTTTTTGCTTTCAGAAGATAAATTTGAATTGCCCGACCAAAAGGTATGTATTTAAATATTTGCCATATGAAATTTGATGATTTTCTAATCAAGCCACTCGGCTTTTGTTTTCTTTTGAAAAATGTGGGGGCCATTGAGGCAGTTTGTAGTTGTTCCAATCTAGCCGCGCAACGGAGACGCTGGCGAAACTTTTCGAAAATTTAAGGAGTTGGAAAAATTTTGAAGAAAATTTTGATAATTTAAATTTTGGTTTTAAATTATAATTTGAATGGTTGAGTAAGTAATATTATTTGGAACCTAGGGATGGGTTTGGGAAGTTAGCAAGAGTGATAGTGTGTCTTTAATAAAAAGAGTGTTTGTGAGTTGTTAAAAACATTTTTGTTTTAGGAAAAGAATTAAGGGGATGTAAACCGTTCTTCTTAACTAGCAATTTCGGGGATGAAATTCTTTTAAAGGTGAAGAATGTAATGACCAAGAATTTTGGACACTTGAAATCGGAATATTTAATTTATTTTAAATATTTAAAAGTTAATTTTTTTCACTTGAATCTGAAATATCACCATTTATTGGATAATTTAATTGTTGGATTTAATAATTGGGAATTGGGTGAAATATTGAATTTTGGATTTTAAGCTTGTTAAAAATAATTTGAAGGCTTGTAAAATTTATATTGATAATACTCAAGATAATAAAAGTTTTAAAATTGAAATTGGAAGTGATTCGCTCAGTTTTAAAAGTATATCATTTAAATTGACATTTAAAAACAGCCTTTCGAGGCGCAGTCTCGGAATTCGACGAAACAAGTTCCATTGGATCCGTAACAGTGTATTACTAGCGGATTTCAAATTTCGTTGTGTTTGGAGTTGTTGTGTGATCGTACGTGATATAAACGCGTTGAAATCTATATCGATAAATCAATATAATAATTGGGTCCAAAAAGCTATCTTCTCCATACAATCGAATTAGGAATCGAAACTTTTTCCATTACGTTCGGAATAGGGGTATAACATTATAAACGCCGAGCGGCATACCTCGATAGGAGTTCACGATTATAAGCTACGTAAATCGAGATAACTTGAACTCAATTTAAAATATATTTATATACCCTAGTCCCTTCAGCTGTATTTCTTTCACATCACAACTTTTTGCCTTCAAATCACTACAGCTTCCTTCAAATCATTGTCCCCCACTCGTACATGCAACCAATCCATCGTGTCTCCCATTCTCCCTCCTTTATAATTCATGCATCAGATCGAGAAAATAAAATAAAAGTAAAAAAAAATGGCCGCCGCGTTTTAAAAATTCAGCTGCTTATTCCCTTTCTTTCTTTAAAATCGATTTCATTCTCGAAGAAGAATGGCAGACGAAATAAAATTTCGCGTTCATCTGCAATTTGAAATTTTGAGATTTCTCACCCCTTTCCTTTTTTCCCCTTTCTACTTAATAATCGAACTCTCCGCTCTTCGTTTACGCACATTGGTGGTGCGCGAGGAGGTCGACGTCATTCTTAGGTGTGGGTGAGCAACGTTAGGCGCGCATAGTTTGGGGGTTTCGTGTGCGTAGTGTCGAGAGGAGGTAGTGGCAGCAGACAAAGAGAAGGCATGTGTGTTCGAAGAGGGGCAAGAGCTAGCGGTGAAGTTTGGCAACCGCGTTCGATTTTCAGAGTCATTGAGGCTCACGATGAGGTCACAGCGAATATGATGGCAGTTTGAGCAAGGCTGGGTTCGTGCTCGATCGAGTGAGCGGTGAGGTATATATTTATAGTTTATATTTTTCAATTTAATATTAATATATATATGTATAAATGTATATACAGAGAAAAATATATATAACATAGAAATTTATTTTGCAGTAAGGTATATAAAACTGTTTGTTCTTCAAATTAAAGATTTATATATTTATATATATACCGTGGAGAAAAAAAATATACTGTAAAGGTATAAAATAATTATGTTTTTAATTGAATGAATATATACATATAGGTGAAACAATAGGTACGTACGTATGTATGTGTGTATATATATATATGATTTTGGAAAAATATAGGGATTTTAAAGTGTTGTAGAGTTTATAAAGATTAGATTTTTAAAATGTATATAGGTTATTTTTAGTATTTGTAGTTTCAAAATAAAATAAAATGAATATATGCATATACACATTTTCACTTACTAGTTTAATTTTAACATAATGGAGATTTATTTTTTTAGTTAACTTATTAAATTATTTTAGTCACTGAAAATAAATTATTAAAGGAAATTAGTTTAAATTAAATTATTGGTTAATTAAATTTATCAAATGGAAAATTAATGGTTCGATTAGTTCAAATATTAATAAATCCTATAATGTTTGTACAAGGTCTAAAATCGTGAAGGAAATAGCCAGTTTGGATTAAATTGCAAATTAAAGGGAAAAGGTGAGTTAATCTCACTCAAATTGGATTACTAGCTAATTTAATTAGTTAAAATTAAATTATTGGTTAATTGTTTGAATTGATAATTTATTATCAATCTAGATGTGATATTATATATAATAGTATATATATTGGAGTGGTTGATATTCCCGGATTATATAGCGGATGAGACCCTATGCGGCTACATAATAGCAGATGACCCTTTATACTGTGGTATGCCCCTCGAAGTGGGATTGGTATTTTATTTGTTGACTAACATCTGTGGATGCAGGGAAACAGGTTGGAGGAATCCAACTGGATTCCTCAAAAATATTGAAATTTATTTCATATTCTATGATATGCTTTATTTGATAATCTGTGATAGACTATATTTAAAACTGAAATTATAGAATGATATGGTTAGCTGAATATATTCTGATATTTTAAGATGTCAAAAATATAAAGATTGGATTTTGAAGGAAAATAAAAAGATAATTTTAAGTAAAATAATTATAGTGAATTTGTGTAAATTGAAGGAAGGAATTTGGAAAAGGATAAAAAGTTTGATTTTAAAATCCTATTTAATCAATTCTGAAATATGGGAAAAATGGGGATTTGAACAAATGTGAATAAAAGGATTTTTTAAAAAGTAAGGACTTAAGCAATATTGATTTAAAATATAAAGGATTTGTATAAAAATTTAAGTTTTAAATGGGTTGGGAAAAATAAAAGGAGAATTGAAATAAAATGTGAAATTGATATTTCAGATTGGAATAAGGTTTTAAATCATGATAAAGAAGTGAATCTGGAATTAATGGATTTGGAATAAATTGGATAAATCAAGAAATAACTTTTAAAGGGAATTTAATTCAGGATGTCGATTGAAATCGAGTAAGTGCTTTGAAAACAGTGACTAAAAGGAAAATGAGATTTTGATATTTATAAACTGGGTTTATAAATAAAGTGAATATTTATCAGTGGATGATTTGGATTTGTAAATTCACGACGGGAATTAGTAAGGAAAGGGTAATCTGTTTTAATTTATTTTCAAGATAAATAGTGGCTTTATTTTTAAAAGTTTGGAAAAGAAAATTTACGGGATTGGGACGTAAATTAAACTAGAAATAAATCGAGAAGGATTTATAAATGATTGGACGAATTATATTGGTGTGGAAAGTATAATTTACTAAAAAGCCAAGTATAATTTCCAAGAAAGATTTTTAAGTATAAAGTAAAAGTTTTAAAAGTGGTTTTGAAAGAATGTTTTAGAAAAATTATTATTTAGTTTTTTTAAAATTGTTAAAGTAAATATTTATTTAAGTTAATTATAGTAGTAATTATTTTTAAAGGTTAAATTAGTATAATGGTTTAAAGGATAACTAGTAAATATTTATACCTTATATAATAGTTTTATTTTAAAAAGTAGTTTTGGCTAAAATTTTACTTAGGAAATTATTAAGGAATTTCATAACAAATATTTTGAATAAAGTGATTTAAGTAGTTTTATTTTAGATACTTTAAGTGTATATTTTTGGATAAAGTGATTTGATTTATGTGAAAACTAAATTTGATTAAACTTGGTGCTTTTCAGTGGAAATAAAATATTTGGCTTGCGAATGTTATTTGATAGTTAAATAACCGACTATCAATATTGGCCAATGCGCTAATCGTTTCGAAGAGACCGAGATCAGGTTTAATATTCGAAAACCGCTTCGGTTCTGTTTGAACGTTTGCGAATGAAGACCGTGAAGACGATGAACATGGTGATTTGGTTTGTCCAGACCCAGGGCAACTTATATGGACGAATGCTATCAGACCATCATCAAGAGGACGATGAGCATTCTAAGTGAAATGCGTTCTAAAAAGGTAATGCATAGCCTCAAGCCTCATTAATCGGGAATGGCTAAAACAGGAAAGGTGCAGCAAGGCTATGTGGGTAGCACACAAGTAGGGTAAGGTCATCCCTGTCTAGAGTCCCTTTTTGATCTCGGCTTAGTGGGCGGTTGCTGATCCCAACCACGGGGTGATCTTATTTGGACTATCCAGTAAGGGGTAGCTCCGGTCTTATGTCGCAGGGGATCAGGAGTGGTCCTCGATACTCTGATCTAGACCAGGTACTATGATGGGCAGTATCCCAGTAGCCCCGCCATTGTATGGAATCCAATCTCCAATAAGCGCCTGTACGGTTTTGATTCTGCCCAACTATTGCTGGAACGTCAGATGCAAGCATTTCAGGTAGATTCTATTTTACTTTCTATAGACACTATTATAATATCAGACGGATTTGATAAAACTGTTTTGATTATCGTAAGGTAAAAACCCGGCATGTTTATTTGTGGCGTGGTCTTACGCAATGCGTTTGATTTCAAAGGATTTTGAAAACTTTAATAATCCAATTGATTGTGGTTTTCTCATTCTGGTTTTTCAGATTGACTCGGGTATTATTTTATTATAATGCTCGAGTCAGACCAAGTATTACAGATATAGGATAGGATGCTATGTATCTCAGGAGATGAGCTAGATAATGGAGACGTACATCACGTATCTGACTTATATTCCATTGTGCATGATATGTTGTATATTCAGCTTTGTGAGGGCAAGTTATTATAACTATCCAGTATTATGCTATTATTTGATTGTGTACTCTGATGATTGTAAGTATTAAACAATTACTGATTCTTTTGTTTAAAAATCTGTTATTATCTATTATATTTTGTTCTGCTGCGATTGTGAGATTCTGATGTTGTTTTCTATTTCTTCTTCTACCTCTTTATTCTTTAATCCTAATTGTTCATATTTCCGTCTAATTTGAGTTGAACCGATGAAGAATATTGTTGACTCAAAGGGGTACTGATTTGTGGGCTGTTACATTGTTTTTGAAAAGTTAATGGGTTTGGGGCGTTCCCTTACTTAGTAATTTTGGGAAGAAATTATTTTTAAAAGGGGGAACGTAACGATCCAGAATTTTAATCATTTGAATTTAGAATACTCAATTTATTTTAAATATTGAAAAGTTATTTTTATAAGTTAAATAACTTGAATTTCAAATATAATGATTTATTTGATAATTTATTTGTTAAGTTTAATATTTGAAATTACTTAAATAATTTAGTCTTGAATTTTATGTGAATAAAAAAGATTTCAAAAATTGATTTAAATTATATTTAAATACAAACAAAGATAGTAAACTTTTAAATTTTATTTAAAAGCGATTTAATTGGTTTTATAAATTTCTCGTTTTAATTAACGTGAAAAAACAGCCTTTGGGGCACGGTCTCAGATTTCGATAAAACCAATTTCGTTGGATCCGCAATAGTGAATTATTGTATGTCATCGAATTTCATGATGATTGGACATATTGTTTGGTCATGCGAGTTCAAAACGTGCAGAATTTAATTAAAGGAATTTAAGTTAAAATAACTCGATTTGAAAAGCTATCTTCTGAATAGGATGGAATTGGCTTCCGATATATATTTCATTGTGTTCGAAATAGAGGTATAACATATAGAATGCCAGGTGACACGCTTTTTTTGGAGTTTGAATTTTCACAGATAAAAAATGTCGTGAAAATTTTCTATATAAGGACCTTAACTTTCTTCCATTTGCTAAAACTTAACCCTAAAACAAATCTTAGTCACCATTAAACCTAGAAATCGACGGCCATAGTTGATCGGAGACTTTGAAGGACAAATTAGCCTTTGATGTCAACTAACAAAACGTTGGGAACGTCAATAAGAAGCCAATCGATGGTTGGATCGACAAATCGTCTACCAAAGCGATGGAACTTTGCTCACGTGCATTAGCAATTTTTGGGTTGGATGGCCGTTTTGCGCGTGCAAGTGGGGGCGGCGGAAGGCGAGGCGTAGGCGACGACATGGCGTGATGCCGAGGGCAACGGTCGTACGTAGGGGATAGGCTGCAATCGTCATTCAAATGGAAAAAAAGACAAAAAAAAAAGAACGCGTATGCCTGGAGGGAACAAGCAGAGAGAGGGAAAATTATGCTAAGTTTAAATTATTTAGTTAATAATTATGTTAATTATAATTAATGATATCGGATGTTATTTAATTCATAACTTTCTCGTATGCAGTCGGTTTCTATCGCGACAAGTCGCGTTGCGTTCGTATCAGCAAGCATTACGCAATGGAGTTAGGTTGGATGAATTCAGAGCTAGTTAGAGTTTTGGATTAAAATCGAATGCCTATTAAATTTTAATTCAAAACGAAACTTTTTGGCGACTATTAAAATAAAACTGAGTTAATCTCTCCTTTTTGGTTAATCTAGATATTTTAGTTGACGAAAATTATATATTGGATGTTTGGGTATTTATTACTGATAATTATTGACTATTTGGATAATTTAATAATTATTATTAGTTGGATTGTATATATTCCCATCTATTGGAGCGGTGGGACCCTATTACGTTTTCCTGTAAAAGCGGATAACCCTTTGTATACGAATCTTGCCTCGAAGTGGTTGTTTTTTTGTATCATTGATTATATATTGTATGTGATGTGGAGGGATAGGTTGGAGGGATCTATTGGGATTTCTCACACTATTAATTTTATTTTCATATATACGATGATATATGATTTGTTGAATGCCATATTGATGACATGCATATGATTTTGCTTGATTAGTGCTATAGTAGCACCGGGACTATTTTTGGTATTTTAAAATACTAAAAATAGTGATTAGATTTAAAGGAATTTCAAAGCAATTTTGAAAATTATATATGTTTTAAATAATTAGTCTTGAATTATTTGAAGGAATAATTTATTTAAAAATCAAAGGTATGTACTTTGGATATTCAAATTGATAGATTTAGAAAATATTTTAAATAGAGGTTTTCAAACTGTAAATAAAGATTTTTGAAAATCTTCAGATAAGTATATCTTTTATAATGAAGGGATATGGTAAAAAGAAAATTAGAAATATTTTTACATTACTATTTATTAACCATTTTAGACAAAGTAATATATATATATAAATATCTGTGTACATATATGAAAGATTAACTACAAATGTGAGATTTTATAAATGTGATAATTTATATAAGTAATATTTTACAAATAAGTGAAGATTTGTAAAATCTTATATTGATTATAAAAATATAGATTTATAAATGGGGTTTATAAATTAAAGGAAACTATTATCGTTTAATAAATTTGAGAACAAATCAAACGATGAATTTATTTAAAGATACAGAATAATATTTTTTAAATAAAAAGGGATTTATAAAAGGAATTTATCCATATGAAAGTAACATTAAAATAGACGGTGATTTATGTTTTTAAACATGATTTATGAATAAGTGATATTTATAAAGAAAATAAAATTATAAATAGAATTCATAAATAAATGGGTTTATAAAAGGAAGTTTTTATAAAATGGAAAGAGATTCTTAAATATAGTTTTATATATATGGAAATGACTAGGTTGACAATTTAAGAAAGGATTTTTATCAAGGAAATATATTATGTTTTGAAGTTGGTTATTCATGTTAATATTGCTTAAAGTTATTTACAAATATTTATATAATTTTGAAAGGTTATTTATTTATATTATTAATATGGTTTGAAATTAGTAATTATTAATAAAATATTGGTAATGTGTCATTATTTATATGGTAAAGATTAACAATTGTTTTATCGACAATGTTTTGAATTATTAATTATTATTTAAGAGGTTAAAAGTTAGTAAAAATTATTTATTCACGATGGTTCCGAGTTTCATGAATAGAATTTAGTAAACGGACTTGGATTTTTATAAGAAGAGCTTATAAAATGGTTTAAAGATTTAAAGGAAGATTATTTACAAGGTATAGAGATATAAATAGATGGATATTTATAAATGAATTTTATAAATGGTTTATAGATTTAAAAAGAGTGTTTATAATAATTGCATGGTTTTATAAAGGATTTATAAACAACTTGGGATATAATTTATAAATATTTTTAAACGGTTTTTAGAAATTTACATGGAGCTTATAAACGATTTTAGAATTTTATAAAAAAGCGATCTTCCTTAGAGTTTGGTAAATATACTTATATCGTTGAGATAAATATATGGATTTTTTCTAAGTATTGAAAATATCAGGGTTGGGGATATGTCATTATAAAAATATTTTGGTACATGCATTTACAGGATGATTTTAATTAATGGGAGGATTAATTAAAGGGGCTTGGTGTTGCTTAATGCTTAACCAAATTTTGGTTTTTCCTATAGAATTAAATCCCTGATTGAATGTTTGATATTTAATAGTTAAATAATAAACAATCGAAATTCGAACCCAAAAGCAGCTTGGGAAATATCTAGAAGAAACACACGACTTATGTGGCACAGTCATCTCTGATGATGTTGTACTATGCGTGTAAATCTCGTTTCATTCTTTTAGGACAACGATAAGGAAATTTGTCCACTAACGGTAAGGAGGTGATCTTCGTTCTTATCTTTGACTGTTTATTTCCGAAAGAACCGAGGTTGAGTTTATCGAAAATTGTTGAATGTTGTTTCAAAGAGACCCGAATCTGATATGTTATCCAAAAACAACTTCGATAGAATTAGAGATGTAGTTCTCAAGCGTTTTGTTCAGTCCTAGAATGAACTTGTATGGATGAATGTTGATATTTCATTGTTGTTTGAAGGGCAGTTGTTAACCCGCCTTTTGGCAAGGCCACGGACAGGCGGATTTAACTAAGTCGACTTCACGATTATCGAGGTTAAAATATGATGGATTCGGTTTAGAGGGAAGGAATTCACCTGGATATGATGCTCGGCATTGATGTGAGATTATGCCGCTCGGCATTGAGGTGAGGTTATGTGAGGTTATGCCGCTCGGCATTGAGTTAAGGTTATGCCGCTCGGCATTAAGTTGAGGTTATGCCGTCTAGCATTGAGGTGAGGTTATGCCGTCCGACATCGAGGTGAGGTTATGCCGCCCGACATCGAGGTGAGGTTATGCCGCTCGGCATCATGGTGAGGATATGCCGCTCATATGCCGCTCAGCATTGTGGTGAGGTTTATGCCGCTCGGCATTGGTGAGGCCAGGGTCGTTCGGCATGGAACGAATGTGGCTCGGTGGAAGGTCTTCGGCATCGGACGAATGTGGCTCGATGGAAGGTCGTTCGGCATGGGACGAATGTGGCTCGGTGGAAGGTCGTTCGACATGGGACGAATGTAGCTCGGTGGAAGGTCGTTCGGCATGGGACGAATGTGGGTCGGTGGAAGGTCGTTCAGCCTTGGAGGTATGTGGTTCGGTGGAAGGTCTTGATGGGCCTATACCGTTAAGAAAGCCTAACACCGTAGGATTTACCTATAAATACATCATATAGAGGTTCAGAAAAGGGATCTTCTTTCTGTTCACTGATTTTCTCTTCTCTAAAGCTAAGGCACTCAGCTATTGTTAAAATTTGGGTTGTAACTATAACAATTATTACATCAATAAAAAGGAAATTTCTGGAGTGGACGTAGGCCGGAGTTAGCTAAACCACTATAAAATCTATTGTTCTTTACTCCTTTCATTTTAATTTTATCATTCTTCATATTTGTACTCTATATACAATCTATCTGTGAGCTGTGACTGGTACTTGCTGCTTTCATCTGGATTTGGGTGTTAGTGACCAGTTTTGGCGTTAACATTTTGGTGCTTTCATTGAGAAAGCTAGCACTCAGGAATTTTGGAGCTCAGATTTTGGGTTGAAAAGCTTAGGAACTCGGATTTTGGAAAGCAATGGCTTGACCACAAACAAGGAAGCAAGCAGCGGAAATGGGCAATCAGGAAGGAAGTCAAGCGGTCTCTTCTAGAGCTAGAGAGGATCATGCATCCGTCTACATAACTCGAGACGAGATGTAGGTTATGATGAATTCTATGAAGGAGAAGATAATGAAACGGCAAGAGGAGACGATGCAGGCTCTTCTAAGGCAATTTGGACAACGTGGAACTGCAAGTGCTCAAGTTCTAGGAACTGGACCAGAGGAACTCAACCAGTAGGTTGACGGAGTGATTGAGCAGGGTGCAGCTCCCAATCAACAAACAACTAACAATATGGATGGACCAAGACTCGGGGGCACAACACCAGGTAATGCTGGACAAATTCATGGAGGGATACTGGATGACGCTACGCGGCCCGACGCCAATAGGAATATAGGAGTACGTGATGAGGAATATATGCCAGAATTTCCTCGGGGACTTGGAGTGCAGTTTGGAATCATGGATAGGGGAAACCCTTGGTTGGAAACGTCGGATTGGCTGACATTATCGGGCAGACTATTCGCGGAGGTCTGACAAACAGTGATTTGGAGGAAGTCAACAAAAGTTCGTTTACCCGGAATATCAAGACAACTAGGATTCCTCCCGATTTCAAACTGCCCACTCTAGAAGTTTATAACGGGAAGACGGATCCAAGTGACCACTTGATGAGGTGCACTAGGCAAATGGAAGTGCTGGGGGCAACAGCGGAGGTTATGGCCTGATGTTTCTCCCTGTACTTGACTGATATAGCTGCCATATGGTTCGGGCAGCTGGAGGATGGATCAATTGGAACATGGAAGAAACTGGTGGACATGTTCTTAAGTCAGTTTCAAGTTCACATAAAAAGGCCAAAGAATATCAAGCGGAGGTTAAACAAGAGAGGATGAATTCTTAACTCGATTTAATGCAGCAGTTGCTTCGGTGGATCGGTCGGATCCATCAGTGGTTCTGATGGTTGTAGTATCAGGAATCAGAGATAATTCAGATTCCAAAGTATAATTGATACGGGACCCACCGTTGGATCTTGGGGAATTCTTCCATGAAGCTGAGGGATTTCTCCGAAAAGAAGATGCATGTTTGGACATGAGGTCAAAGGAAGTAAACCTGGTTAAGGATGGAGGACTACCCGGCGAAAGCTTGGGTAAGGACAAGGATAAAGGGAAGAGGAAGCGCTGGGGAGAACCAAAGTTCTCCACTTACACTAGACTGAACGCAACATTGGAACATATATTCTTGGATACTCGAGACCGCCTTCTGTATCGAAGGCCGGCGAGGAGGCAGCCCTCAGAATGCAAAAGGGCATCGGCAAGGCACTATCTTTTTCATGACCTAGATGGGCATGATACTAACAACTGCCGGCATTTGAAGGACATAAGCGAAAAGCATGTTAGGAATGGTCAGTTGCGACAATATGTCAGAACTCGGAATGCAGTGGTGGAACAGGAGCAACCACCGTCTACCTTGAACGACGAGGGCATGAGGCCCAGGAATGGTGGTCGGTTGGTCATCAACTAATCTTGATGGTTTGAAATAAGTAACAAACTCTGGGTAATCGGCTAAATCACTTACTCATGTACAGGGTCGGAGATAACCCTCAGGCATGCTCTGAGATGATGGTTTACCGAGACGCCTCGATTTGTGAAATCTGTTTTTTCCCTTTAACTTGGACATTTGCTTTTTCTTGTTTGGTTTTGGAGTTTTGTTTGAACTCCCTGTTTTGCTCGTTTTTTTTGTTTGGATTTTTGATATGGATTTCTGGTTTTCTGGTTGGATTTTGATTAAATTTTCCTTTGGATTTTGGCTAAAAGGTCGTCGAGCATGGACTATGCTCGGTAAGGGTCCGGAGAGACCAGGATTCGTCCTAGAATTTAGGCCCTATGTTATTGGTTATTATTACAGGTCGTCGAGTATGGACTATGTTCGGCAAGGGTCCGGAGCAACCAGGCTTCAGCTTAGGACTTAAGCCATGGCATTATTTGGCGTTCAGGGACACTGAACCAAAAACACCACAGAATTACTTAAAATAGGTCGTCAAGTGTGGATTGCTCTTGGCAAGAACCCAAAGAGGTTACGGATTTGGATGCTGACTATGAACAGCTAAGGATTCAGGCATGGACCCGGAATGGTACAGGAGTTGGACATCGACCCAGAGAGGTCGTGGACGTGGTTATTGATTATTGGATATGGGGGATTAGCACTTTGTTGTCGAGTTCACATGGATATGGATTTGGCTAAGGATTTGGTTACTGTATTCGGAATCGGATGTCGACTTGGAGTAGTTGTAGATTCGGACAAGGATATGGCAATGACATTTGGATAAAATGGATTGGATTATGAATCGGAAAGTATGAATGTAACTAACATACATACTTCAGATATGGGACTTGAGGCTATTCAAAATACACCTTCCAACAGCAAGGCATGTTTTGAGGGGCAAATGCTAACCCGCCTTTCGGTTTAGAGGGATGGAATTCACCTGGATATGCCACTCGGCATTTAGATGAGGTTATGTCGCTCAGCATTGAGGTGAGGTTATGCCGCACGGCATCGAGTTGAGATTATGCCGCCGGGCATCGAGGTGAGGTTATGCCGTCCGGCATCAAGGTAAGGTTATGCCGCTCGGCATCGAGGTGAGGTTATGCCTAAGGCTATGCCGCTCGGCATTGTGGTGAGGCTATGCCGCTTGGTACTAGTGAGGTCAGGGTCGTTCGGCATGGGACGAATGTGGCTCAGTGGAAGGTCGTTTGGCATGGGACGAATATGGCTCGATGGAAGGTCGTTTGGCCTTGGAGGTATGTGGTTCGGTGGAAGAACTTGATGGACCTATACCGTTCAGAAAGCCCAACAACTCAGGATTTTTCTATAAATACATCATGTGGAGGTTCAGAAAAGGGATCTTCTTTTTGTTCACTGACTTTCTCTTCTCTAAGGCTAAGGCACCCAGCCATTGTTAAACTTTGGGTTATAACTGTAATTGATTATTATAGCAATAAAAAGGAAATTTATGGAGTAGACGTAGGCCGGAGTTAGCCGAACCACTATAAAATCTGTTGTTATTTACTGCTTTCATTTTAATTTTATTATTCTTCATATTTGTACTCTCTACATACAATCTATTTGTGAGTTGTGACTGGTACTTGGTGCTTTCATCTGGATTTGGGTGTTAGTGACCAGTTTTGACGCTAACAGCAATGTTAGCGTTCCAAGTGGAAATTGCTATATAAATGGTAAGAGCGTGTCCTCTTTGAGCCTCACACCCGGGAAATGAATAAAGCAGGGACATGCGGCAGGGCTAAGTGGGTCGCACCTGAGTAGGGTATGATCATCCCAAATCTAGAGTGATATTCATGTATGCTTTAGGATCCCATTGTATGGTTGTTGATTGCAATCAAGAAGCGATCATATTCGGTGCTACTCGAGAAGGGGGTAATGCCGGTCCTGAGTAGCAGTGGTGCAACATGTTGTAGCCTCTCGTACATTCTATCTAGAGGTGTATAGATTCGTTAGGTAAACCCTTACCCTTTCATAGTTGGAATCCATTCTCCAAACGAGCGTTCGATTTTGGTTGTAGAACCTAGTATGCTGGAATTTAATTAATGTAACAATTTCGGCTATGATTAATAAGTACTTCTATAATAGACATTATTATAATATCAGAGGATTTCATATGAAATATTTTGGTTATCGTAAGGTAAAAATCTATTCGTGTTTATATACGGTGTGGTCTTACGAGATACCTTTGATTTTTGAAAGGTATAACTATAAAAGTTCAATTGGGTGTGTTTTCTCACACAGGTTTCCAGGCTGAGTCAGATGTTATTTTATTATAATGCTCAGGTCAGACCGAGCATATTTACAGATTATTTTGGACGCATTGGAGCCTAGGAGATGAGTTTGAGGTCTTCAAGTTGTATTCACAATATGGTTGTTTTTTGCTACTTTATTATCGAAATTATTAGCAATTGTGCAGACATGATGCTATAACTATCCAAGCTAATAATTATGATTGTTGTTGCACTCTACTGGATGTATGTATGTAATGGCCCATATTTTTGATAAATATATTCAATTTAATAAGATTTTGGAATTTAATATTGTCAGAAATTAAAATTTATGATTTATAAATGGATAATTATTAGAATATAATTTAATAATGTTGATTGAATGAAATTTACAACTGTTAATGTAATTTCAATTAATGATAATAATAAAGGTTAATAATGAATGTTATTCCTAGTTGAAAGATTCTTGTAGACGTTAATTTGGCTATAATGGTAGGTTAACAAGAAATAGATTAAATGTTGTACTAAAGATAGAAATAATATGTATACAATAGAAATTGGTTATTATAGAATAGAAATCAGTTTTGGGTAAATAATTTATAACTCTTGGTTGTAAACCATGAATTAATATATTTGGATTAATAAATTGTCGCAATTGATTTATTATCATCTAATTTATTGAATAAGTTTGAAATTAATTTGGAAATCAATAAATTAGATGTAATTGAATTATTGCAGTTAATACATTAAAAGACGTTAACTATAGAATTATGAGAATAATAAGAAGGAAACATGTTAATAATTTCATAAGATATTGGTTGATTTAATATAAAAATTTAATCAAAATAAAAGAAATTGCTGGAATTTAAATTTTAATAAACTTGGATTTATTACTATTGTAATTTGATATCAAATTAGTGTAATATTTAAATATTGGTTTAGCATGGAGAACTGTATTGTAAAAGATTATTAATTTCTATGTAATCAGAAATGATGAAAATTGTTAACTTTTAATTTAGAATTTAAAGTGATTTAATCAATTTAAATAATAATTTATTTAACTAACGTTTAGTGTTTTTGGCCACTATCTTGGATTTCAACGAAACTAGTTTCATCGTTTAGTAGCGAATTATTATAGAATTTCAAGTTTCACAGCGATTAGACTTTCATTTGATCGTGCGGGCTCGAAACGTGTAGAAATCAATTAAAAGAATTTAAATGAATATAATTTGATTTTGAAAGCTAACTTCTGTATACAATGGAATTAGGGTTCAAACTAGTTCCATTGAGTTTAGAAATATTGAAAACCTATATTTCGATATATTGGATGACCTATTTTCGTTTCGGAAACGAAACGGGCTTTGTGGGTCGTTGCTATCGTTTCGACCCAATTCGATCTGTTCCATCCATTCTTATCCATCTTTGCTTATATATAGACTATTATAGATCCTAGCAGTCTTTCATTTTCATTTTCTATACGTGTAGTTTCTATTGATCTGTTCAATTATCTATTCCTTCTCAATGGCAGACATTTCAAAACCCTAGTATGCAAATTCAAATCAAATCGTAAATTCAAACTCCTCAAAACCTTCTGCAATTCGTTTTTCGATTGGAGGTTCGGTTTGGCCAAAAATCAGTGAAACAGTTTCAACCGTCCGTCCTAGGGTTTTGCGATCAATGGTGGATCGTCGACTATACGACGAACGAAGGATACTGCAGTGTAGAGGGCTATGAACGGAGTCCATATATAGTCTTAGGTCATTGAGTTGGCATGCAAGTTCGTCGGAAATCGTTCTTGAAGGCAGCGGCTGCGTGGAGGTCATGGGGGCGCCGGATGATTTCGAACTTGGTCGGGAGGCGGCTTGAGGCAAGGGTGACGGTGGTCACACCTGATCTGGATGTTAGTGAACGTAGGCCTGGCATTTTGGAGGTGATGTCGGCGGCCTGGACATGTAGGCTGGGTGTGTGATTATGCGAAGGGTTTGGGAGAGACTAGTATTACAATTTTGCCCTTATATTTGTTTTAAATTTAAATTTAAAATTCATGCGTTCTAATCTTCATAACCTTTTTATTTGAGCTCAGTTATGGATGCGATTTCTTCCATTGGGTTCGTATCGAAATTCCGGACAATATGGAACTTGTTTAGTTAAATTCGGAGGCTGTTCGAATTTTGGGCTTTTATTGGATTTCAAATGGACGATAAATCAAAGATGAGTTATTTAACCCACTCATGCAATCCTAAACCTTCTTATGATAGTTGAATTAAATTTATGATGTGATAATAATTTTATTAATTGCTGTTAGGTAATTTAAATTTTTATTTAAATTTATTTGAATTAAATTGCCATCTAAATTACTATTGAAATTGAATTGCTAGTTAAATATCCAATGTTGATAATCAGTTAATTATTGGGAATTTATTGGCTGATTTGGATGTTGATTGTGATGGATGTCTATTTGTTGACATTTGGATGATTGGATGTTTATTTATACTTTTATATCTCTATTATCACTCTGTATATTAAGTGACAGCATATAAATAGTTATTTGAATTATTTCGAATAAATTAAGAAATAGGTTGAAATGATATATACCTATGAAACTTCGATTTGGATTGAAATGGTATAATATCCATCCCTGAAATTAAAATTAAAATAACTGATCACTTGGCCATAGAGTAGAAAATTATATGGGACACCGGATTAGTTAAATTAAACGATTTTAAAACTCGTAAAATTTGGATTTTTGTTAAATGATATTGTTTTAAAGGAATAAAATTTTGGAATTATATCAATTGAATTATTTTCTAATTCAAGTTTTGAAATGTTGAAAATGAAATTGGTAAACAGGAAATTGTTTTATAGAATTGAATTGGAAATGTGAAATTGTAATTGATATATGACTTTAATTTCGAAAATTGAATTATTTAAAGATCTGGATCTTAAAATTTTACAAGAGGGTTAATTTGAATTAATTGTTTCAAATTGGTAAAGTGAAATTAGACATGGTTCCAGATTGTTGAAACGGAAAAGAAACAGTTTGATTTGATATTATTTTCAAAATAAATTATTTTTGATATGAACTGTTTAAAATCTATTACTTTTAATATTCAACTTATTTAGACTTTCCAAAAACTATTTCGCTATATAAAACATTTTCAATACTCAAACCATTTTATATTAAACTGCTTTAAATCTCTAAATCATATAAACTACTTTAAACTATTTATAACTATTCAAACTATTTACTAGAATTTCAAACTTCGCAAAGTTGAAATTTTTATATTTAAATCGTTGATTTAAATGCGAATGTGGTTACATGAGGTTATAAACTAAATTGGAATTTGAAATGATATTTTTAAGTTGAAATAACATATTTTGAGTAAATATGATGGTTTTGGAATGAAGGATATTTTGAATTGAATAAGATATTTTGATATCAAATGCAAGTCGATTTCGAAATATAAAAGAACCAACCGGTGTGAAAAATGACATTTGGTTGTTAAAGAGACCGGGTTCTCTTATTGGCATACTCTCTATCAATATTAGAACCACTTTAACAACTATGTACGCTGTGGATGTTATCCAGAATGAAGTTGTTGAATTGGAGACGTTTGCTGGATTTGAAGAAAGAGAATGATGATGGATAGCCTTGATTTTTGAGTCATAATTAAAATGACTAAAACATGAGCCATAACCAGGCCAAGTGAGGTTGCTCCTCTGATCGAACATACTTCTTTGATACTATATCTCTGACTTCGTGATTGACTGGTGGCCATCCATGATTACAGGAGTGTTGTTCGAGGTGGGCGGTAGCTGCGGCTGTGCATTACCACCAGCCTAGTTTTACAATCCGGTAGAATCCTACCGTGGGTATAGCCTTGTGTGCCTTGTCATATTATCCCGATTGCACCCACTACGATTTTTGTTTTGTGTTATACCTATGGAGTGCTCCTTGATAGCCCACCAGTTTACGGTGGAGTTTACCGTACTGTATAGACTACGATGCTTATGTAAAAATGTGTTAAGGGGGATAGTGGTAACGCCTTCATTCTATTTTAATACTTTACATTACTGATAGACACTATATTTATAGCGTATTATATTACATATAGATAGTTTAACGGATCCTTAGGAGATGAAAAATCCCGTAACATCTCTTAAGTTATTGTACTGACGTTATACGCTGGATAGGAGATGTAACATCCCATAATAATCTCTGAAGCTATTACATTCATATTTATTTGCTGTTGATTTAACTTACATAAGAATTTTTAGTTCTGACTCGAGTGTTTTGTCTTTTCATTACGCTTAGGTCAGCCTGAGCATTTCAATGTTTGAAGAAATTATTTACGGAGGACGAAGACGGAGTTTGGTATATTATATTATTAGTATTATTCCACTACGTAATTATTGATATGTTATTGTTTGTATTCTAATTTGTGTAAAATTTATGTAATCAAATGTATATTGTAAAACAGCTTCATGAACTATTTATTTGATTATTATATTTTATCATTCCACTGCGAGATTCTATGTTTTGTTTCCTTCTTTCCTCTTATTTTATTATTTAACCCCATTGATAATCTATCATTTTGAATGGTTTAAGTTAGACATGTGTGGTTTACTATCGATTTAAACCGCCCAAAAAGGTGGATCGTCACAATGTATATAATAGTTTCTATTTTGAAAAGATCATTGATATTATATTATATTATATGTTGTTCTGCTACGATTATGGGATTATGTGTTGTTTTTAGTATCTTCTCTCTTCTTCTTCTCTTCTCTTATTTTTTTCTTTCTTTCCCTTAATTATCCGTCTTTCCGTTTGATTTCATTTGGATATGTGTGGTTTATTGTTAGCTTGAATTGTACGAAAAAATGGGTCGTTAGACTTGCTATATTTTATTTAGTGGAAATTTGCACTCACAATGTGAACATCAAAAATGATATAAACTGGCCTAAGAATTTTATATGATAACAACATAGAGTGTGTGTATGTAACCATTGTTGTTGTAGTTATAAAATGGGCATGCAATATCAAGATCATCTCTTTAATATATTTGTATCTTTTTATAAGAATGCATGAATAAATATAAATATAAATATATATATATATATATATATATATTTGTGTGTGTGAGAGAGTGTGTGTATGTGTGTGTGTATATGCATGTATATATTAGAACACCTCATAATTTTGACAATAATTAATTAAAAAGAAATTAGTTAATAAACAATAATACCATAAAATAGAATTTTTACGGAAGTTGGAATTGGGCTACAAAACATGCACATTTGGATTCGTGACTATTTTTTGATAAATATTCATATATATGTTTTCCGATCAGAATTCAAACGAAAATGTTATTGACATTTGAAGTTTTCAAATCCATATTAATTTTATATGTAATTAAGGTAATAAAAAAATTAACTAACATTAATTACCTTTAGTTAGATTTAACCGATAGTTAACATTGCTTAAGCATTAAATAAGTTAATAGTGGAAAGAAATTATATCGATCGGTTATAAAAGGAGTTATATCAACCAAATTGAACGACATAGGGAATTAACTTAATTCATATTGACAAGTTGACCCCTAGCTCGGGCTGATCGATCGCTAGAGGTCAACCGGTAGGGGGCGGCGATCGATCGATTGAACTATCAATTTGTGATTTTTGACATGGTCGAACGTTCCGAATTTAAAATAATTTGATCGAGTAGTTGATATTAATTCGAACTCTTATAAATACGGACCTAACCCCACACTTTTTTTCTCATATCAAGTTTAGATTTATAAATAAAGTGTATCATTTGTAATTACAAGGCATATAGCAAAAGGAAAGAGATGTATAAAATATAGATATTTACCATACATTGTATTGTATATTTCAATAATTACGAAGAAGATAATTCCTTGTAATTTCAAATGTAACACAAATTCTCCATTTTAGATAAGATATAGAAATTTGCACCGTTAACCTTTCCATTGGGAGTGACGTAATTTCAATGCATTGAACTGCAGAAATTCCTAAGGATTAATTAAAATATTGTAAATGCGATAGTAATAATGGTCTAAAACAGGAATATATATATATTTATATATATATATATATGCAATATAAATAAGACAGAAATTAGATAATAACAATGAAATGGTAGGAATGTAATAACTTGGTTTAAAAGGATATGGAAATTCCACTAAATAATGGAAGTAAATAAAGGTTGAAAAGAGAATAGAGGTAAAAAAAATTAAATAGTGAGAAAAGTGAAGTAAATAGGAGAAGATATTTAGGCCTTTTAAAAAAAGAGGTAAATGACCTAAAAATTGGGTAAGAAGTAAATGCATGAAAAGATAAGAAATGTTATTAATAGTTGAACATTAGAGGCGTAACAATCAAATAAGTATAAACGAAAGCCTCAAATGTGCTGTAAGTCAGCAATATAAGATTTGTCGATTATAGCCTTTACATGGATCGATGGTCGAATACATGCCAGTGGTTTGCTTGTCTTTCTAAAAGTGGCTTAATGATAAATGTAGTATGGGTTGATATTCACATAATAGCATGCTTCACAATGGACTTAAGTGCATGTATTTGATGGGAATTGCTTTGTTGCTGCTGTTAAGAGTTAGAGCTGAGGTGGACAATGCTTCATAAGATTGGGACCCAATATTGATGTTGGAATGCTCTGGTGTTTTTTCATTGGCTACCGTAAAGAGATGACAAACTGATTTGGATTGGATGGCAGTTTACCACTGACGACGTTGTGTTAGAATGTTCACATATCTCCTTGAAAAACAAGCATTTCCTACTATATATTGATATGAAACCCGCACATTTGGTTGCTGCAATTTTGTATAGACTCTTTAGATTTTTAGTTTTATAAGTTTTAGTTAGCCTCCGGGCTAGATTAGGTTGTTTTGGTGGATGAAGGAATTTGTGACTGTATGGGAGGTGTATTTGTGTTTGCTATTGTACCAATGCGTGTCATATTTGTTTGTTATCAACAAAAGAACCTATTTTCAAAAAGAAATATGTAGCCTTAAGTAGGTGTTTATGACGGGTGAGAATTACTAAAATTAGTAAATAACTTAGATGGATAAGACTGACATAGTCATTATAATTGGTTGGAATGCGACATCAGTAGTGTTACAAAATAGAAGTCTTCCCACCGCAAGGACAAACCAGTAGTTGTGTGCGCATTATATTGAAGTAGGACATATCCAACTGATAACCCATGGAGTTATATACACTTGCATAGAGGTGAAAGAATACCCTAGTAGGGTCTGCTTCAACTTTTTAGTAGAGGTAATGTCTTGATTGCATTAGGCAATATTAATAGGACTATGAGTAAGGATCGGTGTTGTGTCAGTGTGTTGGTACTATATTAGGAAGCAGGAGCTGTACATAGGTTGAGAATGTCATCGGTCTAGAGCGGTCAGCGGAAAAGCGGGGGTTACACCTAAATGGGCTAAACCTCCTAGTAGTTTAGGTCATGCACCGCCACATTTGTTTTCTAGTTTGTTTGTTAGGGGCAAGGCTAGATGACCTTTAAGTGAGGCCTTTCAAAATGAGTGAGGTAGCCCAAAGAGTTGAATATTCTATAATTCATGAAGTTGAGTCCATGGTAGGAAGCAGACAAGTAAGTGAATCCCCAAAGCGATATAGAATATGGCTAAACTATTGTGATGTTGTTATTATACACTATGGGAGTTCGTTGATATGCACAACGATGGGGACATGATATCACGTTGATGATGAATCCGGACAGGTTACGGGTTATGGATGCTAGTGGGGCTAATATCTTAGTACAAAAGGGGACTGTGGTAATTATACACACAAACACATACATATTTGCGTATCTAGTTATGGTCTACTTTAGGAATATATATATATATATATATATATATATATATATAGTCATGGCCTACTTCGGGTAAATAGAGTGTACCGTACGAGTATGGGGAATCGAGACAACTAAGTAAAATAACAGGATACAACATGTGGTGGAAGGCAATCAGCATAATCCAGTGTTATTTATAAAGTGTATAATTTATCAATCGCTAGAATGTTTTTTGGACCCCATCCTCATTACCACTCACAGGATAGCTATAAATGTACAAGTATTGGTACAAGGCGTGAATAGTGGAAGGGCAAGTTTCCTTATGCATGCTCAGCACTGACAAGGACACTAGTTATTGGAAGTGTCAATCATAGTCAGTACTGTAACGACCCAGATTTCAGTCATTTGAAATTCGGATGTTTAGATTTTAAATATTCACATGTAAATTTTATAAGTTGAATAACTTATATTTCAAATATAAGGATTTATTTGGATAATTAAGTTATTAATTTAGTATTTGAAATTGCGGAAATAATTGAAATTTGAATTATATGTAAATGAAAATGAATTATAAAGTTGATATAAATTCTATTTGAATTAGAATGAAGTTAGTAAACTTTTAAATTTGATTTAAAAGGTAATTTATAGAAACTGGAAATTTTAATATTTAATTAATGTGTAAAAATAGTTATTTTTTACACGGTCTTGGATTTCGACGAAACTAGTTTCATTGGATCTGTAAAGTTATATTATATTAGGATTTCAAATTTTGTATCTATCGGACTTACGGTTTGGTCATACAAAGCTGAAACATATAGAAATTTGTTTAAGTAAATTTTAATTGACATAATTCGATTTGAAATTCTATCTTTTAAATACGATGAATTGGCTCTCCATATATATTCCATTGTGTTTGGAATAGGAGTAAAACATTATAAACGCCCAATGGCATGCTTCGATTAGAGTTCAAAATATTTTCAGATGAATAGTAAATTTATATTGCTTATAAATCAAGGATCTTTATCATTCATTTTGCCCAAACCCTAGTTAATTAGGTCACAGCCGCCACCTTTATCATGAACGGCCAAGAATCTTCGATCTTCCCCCTCGACTATCTCTTGATCCATCCACTTATAGTAAAAAACTTTCAACTAGGAAATTATGGAGCACGCTGAGTACTTACAATCCAACGGTTGTGATTTGAAATGGAGCAGCATGGAGGCCCAAAATTGGCCGTGTTCGTATGGCATTTGGGTTCGTTTTTCTTGGCCGTGGAGGCACTGAGCTGGTCGAGGCTTCGTCTGTGGGTGGAGCTAGGGTTGACGCACGTGGTGGAGGCGGCCGATCGTCGTCTCAACGAACGTGGAGGCCACGACAATCGATAATAGAACGGCGGTGTTGGGTTTGACGTTGCGGCTTTTCGAACGAGAAGGAAGGAAGAAAACATGGCCCTGATTTGCTGAAAGAAGATCCAATAGCATAGGTTGATTCTAGGTCATTTATTAAATTACTTTGTAAAGTTAATCATGATTTAATTAGTGTAAACTTTAAAATATGATAACTTTTGCATGCGAGGTCGAAGTTGGGCGAAACAAGTTGCGTGGATTCGTATTCGCAAACATTACACGATGGAGCTGGATTGGACTTGATTGGAGCTAGTGAAAGTTTTAGGTAGAATTAAATGCCTGTCTAATTTTATTCGGAATAAAACGTTGCAACGAGTACTGGAATCAAAGTTAGTACAACTCACTCTTTCTGACTCGCTTATATTTTTATACAAGTGAGAATAAATTTATTTTATGTTGTTTGATGATTCTTTGGGTGATATATGATATATATATATATATATATATATATATATATATATATATATATTGATTGGTATTTGGATATATTCCTGCCTACTGGAGCAGATGAGACCCTATACGTTTCCATGTATGAGCGGATGACCTTTTGTATGCGCGTCTTCCTCGAAGTAAACATTGTACATATTTTCTCATATATATATATATATATTTGTTGCAAGTGACAAGTTGGAGAGATTCAACAGGATTCCTCACAATTGTTGATTTTATTTACAGATATTTATATATATGTTGTTATCGTGTGATATATGATGTTTGCATGTCGTGATTTATGTGAATCACCTTATTAAGCGCTTTTGTAGTAGTGGGCCATATTTTGGAATTTTAAAAATGTTAAAATGATGATTTCAAATTAAAAAGGATATCAAAGTGATGTTGAAAATAGATGTTTTGTTAATTTTTGAATTGTTAAGGAAATGAATTTATTTTAAATAAATACAAAGTTATAATTTTTATGTTATAAAAATTACGATTTTTTGTGAAATATACTCAAATATGATTTTTTAAATAAAAAGTTAATTATTGTGTAAAATAAGTTAAATTGAAAATTTTTGGACTTATTATAAATGGTTCATATATAAGATTTATAAAATTGATAGTTTATAAATAAAAGTAATGGAATTATAAACAGTGTCTTATAATTATTAGAAAATGAAATTGTAATCAAATTTGTATATGGATTTGGAATTGGAATTTAGAAATGAATTTATAATGGATTTTACGAATCTACGAAGTTATATAAAAAGAATGAATTTCTAAATAAATGATTTATAAGTAAATTAACTTATAATTTGATTTTGGCATATATATGAGATATAACTGGAATTTGTTAGTAAAGGAATTTTGTATGTGGAAGTTTTTATAAATAGAAATTAAATCTGAAATCAATTTAATTTGATAAGTAAAAATTGAAAGCTTATAAAGGAATTTGATTCACGATTTTGGACAGTGAATAATCCTTTAATGTAAATAAATGTTTTGAAAAGTGATCTTTTAAATGGAGTTAAATGGTTTGAAGATGTTTTAAATGGTGTGAGCATCGAAAACATAGATTTCAACATTCATTGTTGAAATAGACGTTTTCGAGAAGTAAGGAAAGCATGGACTATAGTACTGTTGTTATAGTAAATGATTTTCGAAGTGGTATGTTTTGAATAGTATATGGGATTTATATATCTATCTAATTAGCGAATCCCTATATAAATGATTCTGGCTTGTCATAACGATGTTTTACGTAACATTCATTTTGACCCAATAAAGCGTGTATTGAAAAACATAAAGCTTTCCTAAAGAGATTTGTGAATATGCTTATACCGTTGATATAAGTATATGGAAATGTTTTTCAAATAGTGAAATATTGAAATGGTTTTGAGAATATATCTTTTTTTAAAACAAAATGATAATTTAAAGTGAATATTTGGAAAGCGATTTAATTGATAAAGGGTTAATTAAAAAGGCCTGGTGATTGCTTATGGTGCTAAATATTTGTTATTTGCTTTTAATGAGACAAAATGCATTGGCCATGCTTTCTATCATCAATTGCTCGACTTAGGGGTCTTGTAGGCTCTTCCATAACATGGTTTTGGTTCAGGTTTGGACTTAAAAAGGCATTGCTACATGGACTATAAAGTGGTAGAGAAGTTACCACACAAGAATACAAAGAGGCAAGGCAAAATAGGAGGGTTTAGTGTAATATTTGGCTCGGCTACATGCATTGTTTGGCTCGGCCGTTCATGTTTCAGATCTGGACAGTAGCTAATGTGATGGGTGGTGGTATATCATGGTGGTGGTGGAGCAAAAGGAGGTGTCCAAGGAAATCTAAGGTGATGTTGTTGAAGTTTGGCTCGGCTAGGCATGGTTTTAAGGGATTTAGCAATGTTTTGTGTGGTTTTTGATCAAGTGGAGTGCACGACCAATCATGGTCAGGTCTGAACAGAGGCTAAGGCTGATGGCTAGGGGTGTGTACTTGCTGGTGGTGGTGGCTAGAGGTGGTGGTCGTGGCTACAAATGAAGGCGGTGAAGCAAAAGTGGTGGCTAGCATGGATTTAAGGTTTTTTTTGCACGTTTTTGTGGATTTTTTCCCAAGGGAGAGGCATGGCTTGTGTTGGTCAGAGGAGGAAGGAGTTTGGCTGTGGATGATGTGGGGAAGGAAGTGGTGGTGGTCGATGGAGGTGATGGTGGAGGTTCTAGGCCGAGCAAAGCAAGAGAATCCAAGGTAAAACATTGAAAAAAATAATAAGAAAATGAAGAAAAAGGTGAAAAAGGAAGAGGCCATTACCCAAATCTTTCTTAGCCGTGAAAATAGAGTGAGGAGGAAGGTTTTTCATGTGAATAATGAAATGAGAAACTCGCGGAAAGTAATTGATGTGTACGGCCAAAAGCAAGGGAAAAGGAAAAGGCAAGCAGATGAAAAGACTAGTCAAATGAAAGGTCACAAGTTTTTAAAGCTTAAGTCCTTTAGAATTTCCTTTTCTATTTAATTAAATAAAACCAAATAAATTTAAGTAAATGAATTACAGAACTGAAAACAAAACAAAGTAAAATAAAAATAAATAAATAAATTTGGAAAAATAGAAAACGAATTAAAGAAATTGCTTAAAATTTGAAAACAGAGTTCAAAAATTACAAATAAATCATCACAAGCTTTAAAAAATATATACTTCATTTAAAAATATTATAAAATAAAATTTTGAAATAAAATACTTCATTTATCATTTCTAAAAGGAAATAAA